>OX451741.1:377106346-377706346 GCA_948472305.1 Vicia faba | reverse complement strand
TGGGTTTCATCGTTAATGGTAAAGGTATTGAGGTTGATCCCGCAAAGGTCAAAGCTATTCAAGAAATATCGACTCCCCGTACCAGAAGGAAGTATGCGGTTTCTTAGTACGGTTGAACTCATTGCCCGTTTCATTTCCCATTTAACTGCTACTTGTAAGCCAATCTTCAAGCAGATGAAGAAAGATCAAGTAGTAAAGTGGAACAATGACTGTCAAATAGCCTTTGATAAGATTAAGGAGTACCTACAAGAACTTCCTATTCTGATGCCACCAGTCGAAGGAAGACCTCTAATCATGTACCTAACAGTGCTAGAGAATTCAATGGGGTGTGTACTAGGGCAGCATGACGAGTCTGGTCGAAAAGAGCATGTAATATACAACCTTAGCAAAAATTTTACCAAGTTTGAAAAAAGATACTCACTGCTCGATAAAACTTGCTGCGCTTTGGCATGGGCTGCTCACCGAATTAGATAGTATATGTTGACTCATACTACCTTGTTGATCTCTAAAATGGATCCTATCAAGTACATATTCGAGAAGCCAACTCTATCCGGAAGAATAGCCCGGTGTCAAATGATCTTAGCAAAATACGACATCTAGTACACAACTCAAAAAGCCATCAAAGGAATTGTACTGGCAGATCATTTGGCATATCAAGCTGTAGACGACTATCAGTCTATGAACTTCGAATTCTCGGACGAGAATATTATGCTAGTAACAGATTATGAAGAACCTAGACCGTATGAAGGACCTCATCTAGGATCCCAATGTACTACGGTTTTCGATGGAGCTTCCAACGCACTTGGTAACGAAATTGGTGATGTAATTGTCTCTCCTCAAGGTTGTCATACGCCCTTCACTGCCAGATTATGCTTGGATTGCACCAATAATATGGCTGAATATGAAGTGTGCATCATGGGGCTTAAAGCTTCCATTGACCTGAGAATCAAATTCTTAAGCGTATATGGAGACTCAGCTCTGGTGATCATTCAGGTCAAGGGAGAATAGGATATGAAGCATCTGAATCTTATCCCTTACCGAGAACATTTGCTAACCTTGATTCCGTATTTCGAATAGATTACTTTTGAGCATATACCAAGAGAGGAGAATCAGCTGGCGGACACATTGGAAACCATGTCATCTATGTTCAAGATCATATGGGATAATGAGGCTCCCCGAATTACCATCAAAAGATTCGATGAACCGACACACTGCTATGAGATTGACACTGATGAAGTAGAGGAAAAGCCTTGGTTTTATGAAGTGAAGATATACCTTGATGCTCAAGAGTACCCTGAAGGAGAATCGGTTAATGACAAGAAATTCCTATGGAGGTTCTCAGCTAAGTTCTTCTTGAGCAATGTAATTTTATACAAGCGCAATCATGATTCAACTATGCTCCATTGTGTGGACAAGAAGGAAGCAGGGGAAATTATACAAGATATGCACGACGTGTCTTTGGTAATCACTCCAGAGGGCATACTATGGATAAAAATATTCTGAGAGTTGGTTACTATTGGTCGACTATGGAAACTGACAGTCACCGCCACTCGAGAACTTGTAATGTGGGGAATTGATATGATCGGAGATGTCAAACCCACTACCTCTAACGAACATCGCTTCATCCTCGTCGCCATTGATTACTTTACAAAATGTGTTGAAGCAACTTCATTCGCCTATGTTACCAAGAATGTGGTCGCTCGATTCATAAAAAACAAACTTATATGTTAGTATGGCATCCCCGAGAGGATTATCACAGACAATGGTACTAATCTCAACAACACTATGATCACTGAACTCTACACGCAGTTCAAGATCAAGCACTACAACTCATCTTCGTGTCAACCTAAGACGAATGGCGCAGTGGAAGCCGCCAATAGAACATAAAGAAGATCATGCAAAAGATGGTTGTAAACTACAAAGACTGGCATGAGATGTTACCGTTTGCGCTTCATGGCTATCGCACTTCAACACAAACATCAACTGGGGCAACCCCATTCTCCCCGGTCTATGGTATGGAAGTTGTTCTACCTGTCAAAGTTTAGATTCCCTCTTTGAGAATTATGAAAGATGCAGACTTAGACGAAGATGAGTGGATTCAGACCAGGCTAGACCAGTTGAATGTGATTTACAAAAAGAGACTTGCGGTTGTCTGTCTCAGCCAGATGTATAAAAAATGTATGATTAAGGCATTTAATAAGAAAATCAAGCATCGGGTATATCAGGCTGGTGACTTGATAATAAAGCGCATCATTCAACCGCAAGGTTATCCCAGAAACAATAGAATCCCACCTACGAAGGGCCATTTGTGATTAAGAAAATATTTTCTGGCGGTACTATGATACTAACCACCATGGATGGTGAAGATTTCCCACACCCTGTGAATGCGGATGAAATTCTAGTACAACAGACTCAGATGTCCTATAAGGATGTCGAGACATCTGATATGACACAAACACACAGGCAAGATAAAATAGTATTGAAAAGATAAAGAACACACCATAATTATTTACCCAGTTCGGTGTATAATAACACCTAATCTGGGGGCTACCAACCCAGGAATGAAGTCCACTATCAGCAGTATCAATTTGCAGACCCTACAACCATCACACCCATTGACGATTTACACACGTAATCACTACTCAATGACCCTTCTACCTAGGTCCTCCCTATATATGGAATATCCCTATCCCACTTCCAATCATTACAATGATGTCTAGAAGTTAACACGTTAGTCACTGCATCGACGACCCTTCATCAAGATTCTGATCACACATATAGACAGTTTGGAAGACACACTTCCTGGATAACCTAGATAAATCTAAAAGCCAATATCCATTATTTGTTAGATTTTCTCCTAACAAATCTCGGAGTGGCTTCAAATCTTCCTCCAAGAACAATACATCTCTTACCTACAGGCTTCGAGGTGAACATGGTAACCTTCCCACAACCCGAGAGGTTTACCTTGACAAAACCCTAGACTTTTACATCTTGAGTTGTCTGTTTTCTAGGTTACAAACCCTTCTATTTATAACCTGTTACCTAACTGGTTTTGGGCATTCAATCACAATAAGTCAGCTATAACAAACTGCAGAAACTTCTGCCCCAAGAAAGGTCTTCAATCTTTAGTTTCCTAAATAATCTCCTTATTTAGAAAATCTTCATTATCCTTGATTTGTGATTAAATTTTATAGACCTTTAAATATGAGCCACATATGATGCATAATATTCGCCTGAATATTCTACCTCTATTAAGAATAAACTGAATCTCATTAATCCAGCTCAGCAGGCACGATGTCAGAGACATCTTCTTCGACATGTTGTTTCATTTGTTGAAAAAGTTAAACACAACATGTTCTGACATTGTAATAGGACTTCTCTTTTTACTTGTTCTTCTTAGAATATTTACAAGTCCTATTCTACATTACATGATTGCGGCTATTATTTGTTTTACAAAAGCTAAGTCCATCCTAAAACAAGAGAACTAACAATCTCCCCCTTTGGCAAATTTTGGCTAAAACAAATAATCTAAAAACAATTGCCATCTAGGAGATTTCAACAATACAAAAATATAACCCTTGGCAGTAGTGTTCATAATCTACTACATACAACCATAGATCTTCATTTGAAAATAATGTCTCAATATCTTGTTCGACATCTTCTTTGCAGTAGTCTGAAGAACTCAATTGCATCAGCACCAACAAACAAAAGCTTCAGGATAAAAGGAAGGAAACTCCTGAAGTTTGGTTGATGCACATGTGGAAGAAGATAACAGAAGATAACTTGTACTCCCCTTCAATCCAGGAACATCTTCTAAACATAGAAGACCAATGGTGAAACAAGAGAACTCTTAATAAGATCACAGGTCACGAAGGACAGATCCAAACAAATACATGATAAAACATTTGATTCCACATGTTTGGACACTATCTCCTATATAAGAAAAACATTTCTCTCCCTTTTTGGCCAAAACTTGACAAAGGAGGCCTTCACAGTGTTGTACCCCAATTTTCCCCCTAAGATCCCTTCATCATACCATATTGATTAAATCACAACAAGATCATATTAGGGCTTTTGGTTCTCCTCCCTATCTTTAGCTTTGCCCTTTGAGGAATCACCAAGCACCTTGACTTGTTTTTCTTTTGTGATCATTCATGTTTTGTTTTTACTTTCCTTTTAATTAATAAAATGTAATGTTGGTTGGTCTTACTTGTTAATAATGTAGGTAAAGGCAATGTGGTTTAGCAAGTTGATCCATGGGTTCATGAGTTTATTTCCATGCCCTAGTCAATAAAGCTTGAGAAGTTCAAACCTCACCATTGAAGTTATTTTGGAAGAAATGGCATGGAAAGGTTTATTTTGGTTCACCACATTTCAAAGTTATCAAGATTTATTCAAAAGTACAAGGGGTTGATTGAAGAAGTTGTCATGGGTGGACAAGGCCTTGTTCCCATTGGTCACAAGTGAATATTTCTCTCAATTCTCAAGATATGGATGTGGTTTTGGTGTCTATCAATTCTCATTATCATCCTCAAAAAATTCGATTTACAAAGCAAAACTGTTGGTACAAGAAGGTTGTTCAAAATTGTCAAAGTTCCTCAAAGCATTTTATTGATCTAGGAGCTAGGGTTTTGAACTTCAAAGAAGTATATCTTGGTCATCTTTTGGTATTTTTGAGTGATTCCAAAGACATCCTTATCTTAAAAGGGTTATTAACAAATCACTTCAAAAGTTTCAAGGAGTTTTCATGTGGAAGAAGCTTGATGATGAAGAAAGATTACAAGTCCTCCAGATGATCCCCTAATTTCCCATGTGTGACTTCAAATGATCATAACTTTGTCATTTTTTATCACCTTGAGCCCACTCTTTTTCCAAAATGATCTTGAGGATGTGAAATTTATTCCTTATTCTATATGAAAAGTGAGAAAATGGATGGAAGATGCCCTAGGGATACAAAATATTATAGGTCACTTTATGATTTTTTGCCAACTTCAACAATTCATAACTCTCTCTCAATTTTTGGATATTTTGAATGGTTTAAGTCTCAAAATGTCATTCAAGAGGTCTATTTCATGACATCTTTTTTGGTCAATAGAAAATTCCAAGTGGAAGGCCATGTTTGGATGCAAAACATTATAAGTCACTTTTGAAGAAAAACTTGAAATATTTCTAAGTATGGAAAGTCAACCTGTTTTCCCCAACTTTGAATCATTGCAACTTTTAGCTCAAAAATCCATTTGATTCCATTCTTTTCCCATTGCAAAGCTTGTAATTTCATCTTTATAAAGCATCAAGAATCATGCCCTAAGACCCCTTGAGCTGGGAAAACCATTGAGTTGAATTTGGTAACTTGAAACTGAAGTTTCTTTGTAAGTCAGAATTTGAAGTTCATGTTTTGGCTTCTAAACATCAAATTAGCACGCGTTTTTGGTCTAAACGTGTTTAACCATCTTGCCAAAGTGAATTAGAGCCTTAAAATGCAAGGATTGGACGAGTTTTGATGCAAAACATATCACACCTTACTCGTGTATCAGGTTCACACGATTTCCATCCAAACTTCATCATTTCACACGCTTGATCATTCCATTTGATTCCCTAAAAGTAGAGGGTCATCCCTCATTCATTTCCTCAAGCTTGAACAACCAGAATCACCCTGTCAAACTTACTCCATAACTCAATTTTCTGTAACTTCGAAATCAATGTTCAAGCCTTTTTCAATCCAATTTTTCCATCAATTCACCTTCCTTGATCTTCCCTGAAGCTAACCATACAATTCCCTTCAAGAATCGTGACCTATATTGACCCATAGAAGTCCAGTTTCAGAGCTCTGCAACTAAACTTCAATAGGTAGATTTCTCCATCAATTCTTCAAAACTTTAATATTATTGAGAAGCTCTCATTGCCCTGTTTCTAGTTGCAACACTTGCTTTTATATGGAAACACATTTTGACCATGAAATTTCAAATCGCTTTTCAAAATTTTCCTTCCAAATTGCTTGAGCTATAATTTATATAAATTTGTCACGAGGGTGTGATTGTCATCCTCTTGAAGAGACGAAGCGAACGACATAGGTCTGAGCTTCTGATTTTACAGTCTGAGATACCTGCAATTCACGTTGGCTGAAGGTTGAAGATGACCAACGTGTCATCTTCCAACCAATGATGGCGTGCCACTTGTTTTTTTTTGAAATCTGATTTTAAATTTGATTATATGCTTTATTCACTAATGACCATGATATACACAGCGCGCCAGATCCCTTGGATTTGATTACTAACGCGTTTTGACTCTCATCCAATGGTCCACATATTTTTGACTTTATTTTTCTTTTCTGATTTTTATATTTAATTGTTTTAAATTTCACAAAATCATAGAAAATTCATTTTTTGTCCAAAAAATCTGAAAAAATTATGAAATTATTTTTTGATTTTTCTCTTTATGATTTTTATTTTTTCACAATTTTATTTTGTGTTTTGATATTTTTTATAAATTTTCATTTTATTTGATTTGTTTTAAATGTTTAAAAATACTTTTATGCCTATTTAAATTCTGAAAAAATTATGGAAGGATCCAATGATATTGTGAGAAATATTGGTGATCTCATTCATTTTTTATTCCTAACTTTGTTATTTTTTTTATCATTTTTGGTTTATTTTACTCATTTCTTTTAAATTTAAAATGGTTTCTGACTTTAAAAAATTACCAAAAATTTTATAAATTTTTTTTAATTTTTTTATGATTTTTCTATGGTCTTACTTTATATTTCTTGATTAATTTGAACATGGTTGATTTTTTTTCTCTTTTATTTCTATTTTAAAACATTTTAAAACCCTTTTTTAATATATACATTAAATGCAATATTATTTTGTGATTATTTTCTGGCCGATCTTGGGTTAAAATTTTTTTGATCATGAACTTTATTAACATCATTGAATCCATGGTATTGAGTCTAACTCCACAAAAATAGATGAATGATTTTAATAATAGTTTGATTAAATTTTAATTCAAATGTGGTTTGTATAGTTTTTTCCACACCTCTTCATCTTATCCCTTTCTTATTGCACTAAGTGTTATTGGAGCATGATCTCTATATCATGTCTCAAAACAAATGGTGCATAGATTGCTATTGACCGACCTCAAAATAGGTGTGACTTCTATATAAGTCCACTTACGATTTCTTAACATAACGCTAAATTTTGTCCCGATTCGAATAAATGACCATTCATGGCCAAAACCTATGTTTGCAAGCCCAAGTATGTTAATTTGATCTCTTTGATCCAATAACCTTGAGATTCATTGTGTGGAGGCTTTGATTCTACCAATCCTCTAATGGATTTTCATCAATTTTGGTAAATGCGGATCACTTAAACATCGTTGATCATTACATGTTACTTTTGAGGATTCTAAATGGATGATATGCTTGACAAAAAGCAAATTCAACTTGTTGTGTGGAGGATTTGGTTCTACCAATCCTCTAATGAGTTCCAAATGCAAGTTTCAAGAAGGTCATCCAACTAACCACTAATTATTAAATTGTTTTTACTTTATGCTTTTATTTTTTATGCTTTATGTACCATCTACTTTAAGCATTACATTTCATGCCATTTTTATGTTGCTCACTTGAGTATTTACTTTCTTGTCATTTTCATTTTTGCTCACTTGAGGTTTTCTTTTCTCTTCTAAGACACCTAATAATCAACATGAACCATAAAAACCTTTAATGATATTTGGACTATTTGGTTACTATCCTTGGCATTATGGAGTATTGGACTTCTTGGACTTAGGATTAGAAACCTTGGCCTATGTTGGAGACCTTGTGATCTTTATTGATATTTTGTCTGGAGTTCTTGAGGTTTACCTTAAGATATTGGTTTGTTTGTTTGTTTTGTGTGCAGGTCATTGTGATTACACACTTTGTTTGTAATCTGGAACTCACCTGTATACAGCCGTTACTCTGCCCAATTTTTGTGAAGACTTAATACACTAGAAGTTTGCTTCTCTCAAGAGGTCTAGTATCTTTGCTTGCTTGGTTTCAATCCAAAGAATTAGAATTCTATCTTGAATCATAATGTCAAGTATTGACTTTTTGTTAGTTAGATGGTTCTTATCCCTAGCTTTTACCTTATGCTTTAGGATAGTCCCTTCTTCTCCTCCTATCTTATTTAATTTCAAAATCTTCCTCCTCCTTTTGAAAACTCTTCTTGTTTCTAAACTTGAACCAATTTCATAATAAACTTGGACTTAGGTCCATGCATTTTTTCAAAAAAATCATTTTCATAAATAAACCTCAATCAGTTTAACAATTCCTTGACATTTGTTGTGAGAAGACTAAAAGTCAACCAATCTCATTTCAAACCATTTTACCATTTTGGCTTAAAACCTTTCTCAAAATATTAGACTCTTGTCAATCCTTGTAGTGATGCAAACAAATATACTTCTACAATATATAGTGAAGAGAGATATTTTCCACTTGGGTGTTGAGTGAGGCATTGTTGATTTTAAAATCCAAGCCATATCCTCCACTTTGAGATGATGCAAATTCTCCTTTCTCATAATTATGGGTAGTAAGTATGTTTTCCACACGGACAATGACGATGATGTCTTATCTCATAAAATTAACCAACACATTTATTTTTATTTTATTTTAAATTTTTAAAAGAGGAACTACGTGTACCCGGATCCCCTACTGTACGGAAGGTGGTATGTAGGCACTAAAGGTTCGCAACCGCGGCGTGTGCAAAAATCATAAAAAAAATAATACTTCTTTTCTCACCTCCACCATCTATTTTTCATACAACATTTTATAGCCAAAATATACAGATTTTTCAAAGAGGTTCCTGCGGAGTACCGTAGATGTTTAGGGTACTAATACCTTCCCTTTGCATAACCAACTCCCTTACTTAGAATCTTTCCTTATCTTTTTGGGTTACTCGCTCTTTTCCCATTCCTTTGGAAACAATAAAGCGTGATGGCGATTTTTATTTTGATCTGTATAAGTCTAGTCAATCCAATGGCTTATTCTTAAACATTTCTACCGCTACACATAGAACAAGAACCAGGCACAACTTACCTAGACCTGAACAAAACCCATTCCGGCGATGAGAACAACACTCACTTGGTATTTAGAGGATATGAGAAGCCTCTATAAATAGCAGAGCAGTTTCTTAGAAATTAACAATCTTTAATTCTTGGTTAAATAAGCGATAATTGAGGATGGAAAAACTACTGCGCAAATCAATATGCACTGTCCAACCTGACTTTGAATGCCTTTAATAGCTCTAGACACTTTCTGCTGAAAGAACCAGTCCCAATAGATGCACATTCATGGTCAACAACACTTTCTAGACTTCCTTCTTACACGAGTCTTGATGCATAATCTAGAATATTCTTTAGTTGGTCTTCACAGAATCATGTTCTGAACAATGTTCAAACATTCTATCAGACATTGTCTCCAACTTCAAGTAAACAAACCTTCAGCAATTTAGTCAAGGATGTTTCCCAGACTTCTTCATATGGTCAGAGGCATGACCATAATGCCTTCATCTGAATTCTCCAAGTGCATTCCTTTCACTTATAATTAGTATCACACAACACAAAATGACAGAAATAATCATCTCCAAAAAGAAGATGTTAAAACATCTTCTGGGACATTAAGCTTCCCCTCAACCTATTAAGCTTCCCCTCAACCTCACCAGTCATATTCTCCCACCTTAGTTCTGGAGTTAAAGACTCTGTAAGCTCTTCTATTTATAGAGTAACCAAAGAATATTCCCTCACCACTCTTGGGATTCATCTTCCTTCTCTATTAACGATCAGCTAAGATGTAACATTTACTTCTAAAAACATGAAAGTATTTGACAGTAGGTTTTCTTCCCTTCCATATTTCATACAAGATGGGTGAGGTGCCTTTTCTTAGAGTGACTCTATTATGGATATAGCACACAATATTCATAGCTTCAGCCCAAAAGTGGTAGGGTAACTTCTTAGCATGAATCATAGCTCTGGTAGATTCTTAAAGAGTTCTGTTATTGCGTTCCACAATCACATTTTGCTAAGGAGTAATGGGAGAGGAAAACTCATGACTGATTCCTTCAGAAGAACAAAATCCACCAAATTTATTGTTCTCAAATTCCTTTCCATGATCACTTCTGATTCTGATGACATGATTATCCTTTTATCTTTGAAGTTTTGGACAGTGATCTTTAAAGACTTCAAAAGTTTCTGATTTTTATCTGATAAAACTTATTCATGTGTATCTAGAGAAGTCATCCACAACAACATAGGCATACTTCTTTCCACCAAGACTTTCAACTTGCATAGGTCCCATCAAGTCCATGTGAAGAAGTTCCAAATTTTTTGATGTGGTGAGATGTTGGATCTTCTGATATGACATCTTATTTTACTTTCCAATATAGCATTCACCATATATTCTCCCTTCTTTTATCTTGAGCTTAGGAGTCTCTCTCACGACTTCTATACATATTATTTTTTTCATTCCTTTCAGATGCAAGTGTCCCATTTTTTGATGCCACAATTTAACTTCATTTTCTTTGGCTAAAGCACATGTCGAGGAGAAGTTCAACTCTTGAGGAATTTCCTTCATTATCAGAATCTCCTCCTTCAGTACCCACTTTTTCACCAAGGCTATCATCCCTCTTTAGATCCTTCATCATATTTTCATATTTCAGCTTCCTCGCTAAGCTAACTCTAATTGTCTCATCAAGTTCTTTGCAAGCATATATTAACTCATAAATCATATCATCCTTGCTTGAGGTCTTATTTTCAGAGGATGCAGATGTCAAGACAATGTCTGGGACATGTTTTTTTTAAAATAACTTGAAGTGAAGAGATGGAGAAGACCCCCTTTTGCATACCACATCAGTACCACAAATAATCCTAGGGAGTTGATTGAGAATAATGCCACAAATAAGAGAGGGAAAGGCAGTAGGCATCTTGATTGCACAAGTTCCTGCATGCTTTACAGTCTGTTGAAAAATGTAAGCACCATAATCAAACATCTTCTTATTTCAAACAACATAAATGAATTTTCCTAAACCCACTGTAATGGTTGAGGTATGGTTGGTAGGGACCTAGTTAACAGCACCAATTCTATGCAGGATAGCATATTTCACACTTAACTTACTAACAGGGAGCTTATTCTTCATAGGCCATACATTAACCTAGTTTGCAGTAATGGCTTTGCAGACCTGATTATCAGTTACTTGTCAAATAAGTGTGACATCTCCTAACAGCCAGCAGGATAGTCTTCTTTATCCCATTCACTAATGCAAAGAAAAATATATTCTCGCAGAACCAGCACATCATCTTGGAGAAGGATGGTATACTCTAGAAACATCTGGCTAGAGTCTTCAGAGACTCATAAGGACATAAATAGCTACATCTTGTAGCAACATGTCTCAGCATGTTATCCAACATTATCCTCATAGGAGGGAAATAACTCTATACACTTGAACATCATAAACTCCAAACAAACCAATTATTCCACTGACTCCTCCTGTCATGCACAATCAAAAACTTCATTATGGAGAAAACACAACACTAAACACCCACTAGTTCACTGGGAATAACTCCAAGTACTCCGAACTAGTCACATAATAAGGACACCTCTGATTCATGCCCTTGCACGTCCACACATATTGTCATGACTCTTTGGATGGATAAGATGTCATGCAACCATAGTCTGAGACCAACTTCCAACCATTTCTTAGTGTGATTAAAAGCTTTACTAAGATTCATACTCTCTAATAGAAGGAATACCCCTTAACGAATATGCTGATTTAATCCTTCTTCTGCACATTACTAGTATTTGCTGACACTACTAAAGTCTTCAAACCAAGATAGAAGTTATGCATTACTTGAGCATACTTCTTTACACAAACTCATAATCTTCTTATTCTAAACCAAGGATAGAACTGCCACTTCTGAATGAGGTGGTAGAATATTTAAGATTCATAGTCCCAAGTCTCTCCCACAGACTATCATCAACAATGATGTTACAACATCATTTAGGACATTAACAACTTTACTACAGAACCTATCAGCTTTCGTTCTGGAATCACCATCCAAGGGACTTATTTCCATATATCCCCTTTACAAATCTCCCAATCTACACAACAGGATCCCAATAGATCTTATCTTCAGTATCTACCACAAATCAGAACATAATTTAAGAGACATAAGCTCTCAAATATTTTCTGAAAGACATGTTCAGAAATCAGATTTGCACTCAATCATCAGACAAACACTCAGCTCCCATCAAGGTATTTGTAGTCAACTTTCATGCATAATACTAATAAATACTCATTCTCCCATCAAATTACTTATCAGTTAGTCAGATAGGATTACCTTCTCACACTAGGTAGGACTTTAATCTGACATCCTTCTTCTTTACACCTGTAATATTTTCTTAATCTTTGACATGACATCCAATCATGGCAGCCAAAACATTCTGGATTAGGTCAATGGCTTGACTTTAAACTCAATTTTGGAGAACACACAATTTTGCTTCTTACTGAACCGTGATATGAGATAATTCCCCAGAAGGAAATATCCTCCTGATGTACTTTTTCTATCATCAGCACTTCCTGCCCAATCAACATCAGAATATCCACTTAATGTAGAGCTAGATCCATGAGAATACAACATACCGTAGTCACTTGTGCCATTCATATATTTTAGTATTCTCTTCACATGGTTGGCAAGGCTAACTTTGAGATCATCTTGATATCTAGCACATACCCCTTTTTCATCTTTAGATAACTTCAAATGTGTGGGAGCAGGTATTCTCTTTTGTGACTGGCATTTTCCATCCCAAATTTCTTTACTATATTCTTCGCATATTTGCTCTGAGATAAGAATATGGAATCTTCCATTTGTTTAACTTGAAGACCAAGAAAGTAGGTTAACTCACCAACAAGGCTCATCTCAAATTCTGACCGCATTTTCTTGACAAAATGTTAAACCAACTCATTTGACATCCCACATAAATCTGTGCAATCATGATGCTCCCTTCTTCTTTCTTGACAAAAAGAGTTTTGTCTATTCCGCCTTTCCTATATCCATTCTCACCAAATTATTTTGGCAATCTCTCATACTAAGCTCTTGGAGCCTGCTTTAAACCATACATAGCTTTCTTCAGTTTATACACATGGTTAGGAAAGCTTGGATCAAAAAATCCCTTAGGTTGTTCCACATAAAATTCTTCATTTATATAGCCATTTAAGAAGGCACTCTTTAAATCCATTTAAAACAAATTAAATCTCAAAATGCAAGTAACTCCTAAGAGTAGTCTGATTGATTCAAGTCTGGCCACAGGGGCAAAGGTTTCATCAAAAACAACTCCTTCAATTTGAGTGTATCCTTGAGTAAAGGTCACTTTTATTGCTGAAGAAATTGAAATGTTGTTCCAACATCTGCTACGACATCATCCATTGTTACTATGGTTCTGGGGGAAACATCCATAGTAACTCATACTGAACTCTTATGGGGAAAACACAAGGAAACTTACCAACAACAACTGATCAATCTTCAGGATCAGACTACCAACATATTCAGGGGATTACACGAGCGACATCTCAATAAGCTTTTCTTCAGACCTCCTATATGAATTTGAGATGATGGATGCCATTGTCTGTACCTATAGAGGATATTTCCTCTATTAGGTATCTATACAAACTTTTCAAATAAGTTTGTTTCCCCTAATTCTTCAAAAACAATGCCCTTCAAATTTTAACATCTTCAAAGATGTCAAGACATTCTGTCTGACATCATATCAACCCTTGACAAAGGGATCTTATTCAACAACTTCAGAGGGTACACAAAGAGAATCACAAATTATCTTCCTCAAGGGCAATCAAAACAATACTCAGGAGCATCAAACATTGTGGTTGGATCACAATACTCCTCTTCAAACATAATTTGTTCTATGGACACAAACATGATTCCATGAATCTGGTTCCTTTGATCAGAAGGATCTTCCAGATACGAGCTCATCTCATAAAGGGCCTGGTGGAGATTCCTTTATGAGTTCTTCTCAAGAACATGGAGCTCAACTTCTATACTCCTATAAGCCTTAGTCAGAAATAAACTGACACATGGAGTAAATAAATTATTGATCATGTCCTGATCAACCTGCACAAACCATATGCCTCCTCTTCCAAATCAGGAGTAGGTTCCAAACAAAAAGTATTCATAACATCTTTGTTCAGCACCTAAGGCATTTGTTCTTCAACTGGTAGTTACATACTTGTTGAAATAATGTTCTAACATCCCATAGAACACCAGTTCCTTCTTCTTGGAACACACCATCCTTGACAGTCTTCAAGGTCAATATGTAGATGTATATGAGCATCATTGATCATTGATTCTCATCAACCTTATTGATAAATGTCTTTATGAGTGGACTTGAGGAAGATCTCAAGTATCTTTGACACTTTTAATATGGTTGAAAATGTTAGCATATATTTTGTTGAGGGTAACAACCCTAGTATCCTTCCCATACTTTTAGGGTTATATCAGATACCATGCAGTGGAATAACTCCTCAACAATATTCAGACACAATTCTTACAACACTATCCAAGTATAAGCATGGAAACTTAGGATTTAAAGTAAATCAACCCTATTTTCCAAGTTCATCCGTACAATAGTATGAATTGTCCAAGTTCCTACATATTTTCAGTAAATACTTTCTTCCTTGCCCATGACTGGAAATTACCTTCCCAGGATCTCACCCAGAACAGAACAGGACGCCAGCTCTGATACCAATTTAAATTCTGGTACAACAGACTCATATGTCCAATAAGGATGTCGAGAAATATGATATGACATAAACACACAGGGAATATAAAACAGTACTGAAAAGATAAAGAATACACCAGAATTATTTACCCAGTTCGGTGTACAACAACACCTAATTTGGGGCCTACGAAGCCAGGAATGAAGTCCACTATCAACAGTATCAATTTACAGACCCTACAACCAACACACCCATTGACGATCTACACACTTAATCACTACCCAATGACCCTTCTACCTAGGTCCTCCCTAGATATGGAATATCCCATCCCACTTGAAATCATCGTAATGATGTCTAGCAGTCAACACGTCAGTCACTGCATCGACGACCCTTCACTAAGATTTTGATAACACAGATAGACAGATTAAATTGACCATAGATTTATTCTGATACTTCTTCTAGTTATAGTCGAACATAAACATCTTCTAGTTCAGATTAAATCGAGCATAGATTTATTCTGATACTACTTCCAGTCGAAGATGGTCATAGACATTTTTCTGGATCAGAATAAATCTACCATAGATTTATTCTGATACTTCTTCCAATTAAAGTCAAACATAAACATCTTCTGGATCAGTTTAAATCAAGCATAGATTTATTCTGATACTTCTTCCAGTAGACATTTTCTAGCTCAGATTAAATCGACCATAGATTTATTCTGATACTTCTTCTAGTTAAAGTTGGGCGTAAACATCTTGTGGCTCAGTTTAAATCAAGCGTAGATTTATTAGGATACTTCTTCCAGTATACATTTTCTGGCTCAATTTAAATTGACCATAGATTTATTCTGATACTTCTTCCAATTAAAATCGAGCATAAAACATCTTCTGGATCAGATTAAATCGGGAATAGATTTATTTTGATACTTCTTCCAGTTGAAAACAGGCATATACCACTTCTGGCTCAGATAAAATCGAGTATAGATTTATTATGATACTTCTTCTATTTGAAGCCAATGGTTACTTTGGAAGGCATCTATAAGCTCATCTCCTACGACTCTCCGTCACCTCTCCAAATGGAATCTATAAGCCCATTCTCGGTACAATTAACCAATAGCATCATTTCATGCACCAGTGAGTGCAAATTTCTAGGCAATTAAGTGTTCAATCATCGTCCACCTTTAGGTCACGAATGGCAGACATGCCAATCTAAATCTTCAGATTTAAGAAAATTGAACAGGGGAAGATGTTGTACCAAAAAATTTTCCCTCCCATTTTTCTTCAAAAAAAAATTCTTTCAAAGGTTCTCAAATACCCAAGAATCTCAAGGGTTGACCAGTCAAAGATGCTCCTCCTAAGCCAAAAGTCTACAATTAGGGTTTTGAGTTTCTGAAGTAAATTTTGGTTGAAAAGGTCTCAAATTATATCCATGGTTCTCCATAGGTCTCCAACAAGTTTCATGTCAAGTTTCAAGTCCTACATCACAAGTTTGCTTAGTCAATGACTTAGATGATTGAAAATCAACTATATTGGGTAAAAAGTCAACTATGGTCAACATACAGTCAAACTTAAAGATTTTTTGTCAAAATCAAAATTTTTAAGTGATATTCATCATTTGATCAAGGGTTAATCATGATTCCCCAAGGAAAGCCCTCAAATCATCAAAAGTCAAGAATTGCCAAATTAGGATTTCCTTATGAGAAGTCAACTGAACTTTGACCAAGCATAACTTTCACATGCTTCATCATCTTTTCCCCAAAAAAATTTTTTTTGAAGGAAATTCAATTCTCTACAACTTTGTATTTATGCTCAAGTCTAGAAAATGATTCATTTGAAAGATATTAGCTAATACATTATATGTCATTTTAAAAAGTCAACAAAAAGACACTTTTTGTCAATGCAACGTACATCAAGATAAATTCTCCAAATGCAAAAATTATAAAAAGATAAATTGTAGAGGACATCTTGAGATTTTCAAAAAGTCATAGATCATCTTTAAAAGGTGAAAATTGACAAGTTATGAGTTGCACAAGTTGGGAAATTTTGAAAAAATACATGAAATGCAAAACATGCAAACTTGAAATTTTGGACTTGTGGCCTAACCTTTTGAGCTTCAAACATGTTCATGACCTTATGAGAGACTCCTAAGCTTACTCACACCTTGCCCTATATTTTCTTATTATTTTATTTTTTATTTTATTTTATTTTTATTAAAATAAAAATTCAAAATAAATAACTAAAATAGTAAACCTATGGGCTAAGCACATGATGAACCATTTACAGGCCCAATACAGCTTGTGACAACCTATCAAACATGGCTAATTTGTGCAAGGGTCTAAGAAGGCAAGAAAATGTCAAAAATGGAAAATTTTCAAATGTTTGATATAAAATTCTTGTTTTAAAACATGGCTTGATGACTAGATTCTTGCCATGTTTAATGAGTCATTCTCTTCCTCTATATAAAGGCAAGCTTCAGATCAAGTGTAGACAAAACCACTGCCTAAAAGAGATTTCCAAAATTCAAAAAATCTAAAGAAATTGCAAAATTTGTAACCACAATCCCAACCGTTGTCAATCCGAACCAAGGGCATAAATCACTCCCATAGGATCAAAGGAGTCATTTCCAGCCCTAACACGAGTCTGAAACAAGCCAGAAGTCGCCCTTGCATCAACTTCGATTGGTAAGTTGCTAAGCTTTGTTTATCAAATTTCATCACAGTTTAAATGATTATGAACATGCTTGCTTGATTCACATACATTTTCTGAATTTTTCTGTTTTACATGCGAGTGTTAATGCAGAAATAACATCACGCCATATTTAGGGCATAAGTTTTTTTAAGCTCCGGGTTTCATGATACAGGGACTTTTAGCACAAACGAATCCTATATTCGGATTCAAGAGGAAATTTTAAGGGGGGGTAGGTTACCTTGTTTGCGTTGATTTTGAGTTTTACAGGTTTTTCAAGAATATTATCATCGGAGAAGAAGGTGGAAACAACCATAGATGGTGGTTTGACCTCTTGACTGACTGTGTGGCATATTGGAGTGATCTGGTTGGTCCGTTCAAATCCCAGGGGTCCACTTAACACGCACGTGTTTTTTCTGTCCAAGATTAGCTTTCATTTTGTATTGTATTATTTTTGTTTGATTAACACCCTGGATGTACAAGCCACCCCAGTGGCAGTGCGCTTCTTAAGTCTTTCCCATGCCTGATCCTAAGTTTGATCCAGGTGTGGGACACTTTTTATTTTTCCATGTTTTCTTTGTAGATCAGGTGCAAACAACCCTAGCGCGCATATCATGGAACTCGTACCATCACAATCATATCTCATCAAGCCATATCTGAATGCCTAAAATGCGCGTTCCCACCATGAACCATCAAAGACCCCCTGCATTGGATCCAATGCTGTAACATGGGCTCTCTGATTTGGGCCTAAGAATTTCTTCTTCTTTCTCACCCCCATTTTACTTGTTTGTAGGCCCGTCTTAATTTTTGTTTTAATTAACATTTTCTTTTTTAATCAGTTTTATTTTAATCAATAAAAATCATAAAAAATTTAGATTTAGTTTTTAATAAATTAATTTAATTTTTATAAATAGAAATTAATTAATTTAATCACACTTTATTTTATTTTAAATAATTAACTAATAAATTGATTAGAATTAGGTTTTATTTTACACTTCAATTATTTCTCTAAACAAAAAACACCAAAAATATTTTCTAAACACTTAGAATTTTTTTAGGTCTTAAATATCTTCTCCTCTTCACCATCTCCGCGCGCTCATTTACTTTTTCGCATTATTTTTCAATATTGTAACTCTCAATAGTTTGTAATAGATAATTAGGGTTTATTACTTTCCTCCCCAGTTTATGGTTTGTACTCCTCATCCCCGAAGCGATGTTATAGTGTAGATTATTTCCCGCATTTTTATTTTCCACAATGGTGTATATTTAATTGCTAGATTAATTAGGCGTGCATGGCAAGACATAAAAAACAAGCGCTAGAAACTCTAATCTCAAGACAAATACTTAAAATCAAAACACTTCACACACGCGCACCTCTAGGGTGACCCTCACTTGTTGCCTCAGATTTAAACAGTCATTTCCCTCGAACGTGGGATGCTTTAGCAAAGATCCTTTGGTTAAAAGATCGTAGTCCCTCGATGACCTTTCGATTCTTCCTCGGTAAGCGATCTTAGTACCTTATGATATTTGCAAAATCACCCTACGAGTTGCCTTTGTGACTGTACGATGACTCGCGCCTGTCCCTCAAGCATCCAATGATAGGGATACCTACTAGCTAATGGTAGGATAGCACTATCTAAAGGAAAGGAGGAAAAGAACAAAGACTTTTTGAGTAGGTAGATAGCTCGTAGTCGCTTTCTCATAAATCAAAAACATTTCTCACACATATGCTCTTTTATAAAATATTTTCAAAGACAAACACTTTGTATGCATTCTCAACGATACGAGAATCATTACAAAGTTTTCCGAACTTAGGCATTTTGAAAATATTTTCAAACTTACACATTGGCAAAGAATTTTAAAAGGGACCTAGGGATTACGAGCCAGTAGATAACTACAGATGAAAAGGGTGTTAATACCTTCCATTTTCATAACCTACCCCCCTTACTAGGAAAAATTCTCAAAGGTCTTTCCTGTTCTTTTCACCCTTTCCTTTATTGGATAAAAGAAAAGTCGGTGGTGACTCTTGCTATTCACAACATTTATGATAAAAATGGAAAACCAAAAGTCAGTTCTCCCACCATATTACAGACCTATTCTAGAAAAGACTCTTTATGAATTGTGTAAAGGAAGAAAACCCGACATTTCTTATTTCCATCCTTTTGGGTGTTCATTTTTTTATTGTGAACACTAAAAAGAATCTTAACAAGTTTGATTTTAAAGCACAAAAGTGTATTATGTTGGGATACTCAGAATGCTCTAAGGGCTACAAAGTTTACAATACATAAACACTTATTGTAGAGGAATCAATCCATGTAATATTGGATGATAAGCTTGACTCAGAAAATTCAAAGCTATTTGAGAACTTTGCAGATCTAAAAATAAACCTTGTAGGTTCTGGAGAAAATGAAAAAGGATTTGAGGAAAAAGATTCCAATAGGAAGGATGATACATCAAAAGTACCTGAATGTTCATCAGTCCATAAAAGACAAAGGAAAAGACAAGAGTTATATGAAGATTTGATCATTGGAGATAAAACTGAACCTGTCAGAACAAGATGCATGTTTAAACAATTTCAGTAAACGCTTCTGAGATTGATGTCTCTGATATAACCAAATTCTTGTTAAGAAGCACTTCAAGATAATTAATGGACTCTGGAAATTCAAGAAGAGCTAAATTATTTCTTCAGATATTATGTTTAGGATCTGGTAGCTAAGCCAAAATGGATTCATGTTATTGGAACAAAGTGGGTCTTCAGAATAAGCTAAATGAGAAAGGAGAAGTCGTTAAAAACAAAGAGAAATTGGTTGTACAAGGTTATAGTCAACAAGAAAGCATTGAATATAATGAAACCATTGCTCGATTCACCAAGTTAAAATCTATTCTCCTTCTAATCTCATTTTCTATTAATAATCATATAACTTTATAACAAATGGATGTCAAAAGCGTGTTTCTGAATGGTTACATTTCTGAAGAGGTATATGTACATACACCTCCAAGGTTTGAATGTACCAAGTTTCCACAACATGTTTTTAAACTCAAAAAGTCACTGTATAGTCTGAAATAAGTTCCCAGAGCATGGTATGATAGACTAAGTACTTTTCTCTTAGAAAATGGTTTTTCAAGAGGCAAGGTGGACACTACCCTTTTCTGTAAGAAGATTGGAAACAATCTTATAATTTGCCAAATTTATGTAGATGACATTAATTTTGGTTCTACTAATCCCTCTGTTTCGTAAGAGTTTTCCAAGTTAATACATGCAGAAGTTGAAATGAGACTGATGCAAGAACTAAGATACTTTCTGGGAATACAAATAAATCAAACAAGCTACATATATTCAAAAAAGCAAATATACAAAATAACTCCTGAAGAAATTTGATATGTCAAATAGAAAACCAACAAAATGATCAAAGTTCATATATGATTAAGAATGCCCCGGGCTGTGGAAAAACGATCAAAGTCTGCAGTTAATTCAAAGTTGGGTGATTGAAAGTCAACATTTGCAAGTTTGAGTTCAAATGATCATAACTTCTTCATTGTTCAGTATTTTTGAGTGATTCTTAGAGCACTTGAATCTCCTTGACATCTTCTCCATTTTCTCTTTTCAAGTCGAGAGCTAATTATGCGTAGAAGGCCATCAAAGGTTTGAGTGAATTAGAGGTCGTTTTGTGACTTTGACCTATTTTCAAGTGACTTTCGTCCAACTTTCAAGGATCATAACTCTTTCAATTTCCATCATTATGGGATAATTCT
Source organism: Vicia faba (assembly GCA_948472305.1). Lineage (NCBI taxonomy): Eukaryota > Viridiplantae > Streptophyta > Magnoliopsida > Fabales > Fabaceae > Vicia > Vicia faba. The sequence continues at coordinate 377,685,156 of OX451741.1, read as the reverse complement.
TCCTGCATGATACTCTTCAAGATGTTATCTATAAGTTTGTTTCAAAGAGCAAGAGCGAATTGTGCTTAGAAGGTCATGAAATTTATTGAAACGCTATAGATCAATTTTTGACATAATGTTCTTAACTTTTAAATTTCAATTCATGTTACCAATTTCATAATACCATAAATTTTTCCTCAAAGTCTTATTTATGTGTTTAGGTTATTGATCATGGATTAAGATTCATATGATTTTTGGTAAACATTTCAAGATTTGAACTATTTGGTAATTAGTTTAAAATTTGAAGAAGCATTACAATTTGAAAAAAGGATTGAATAAGTTTGTTGGAGTCTTAAGCATCACGCAACGAGTTAAAATATTTAAAGAACAAACATGTTTTTTTTCGTTTGAAATCATCTTAAGGTTCAAAGTTCACAAGATTGGGTGTTACTTGGTCAAGTTCAACTTTATTCAAGATTTCAAAGGAAATTTTCTACATAATTTCATTCAAGGCTCATTAAACTCAAAGCAACAAGAGCCATTTTTATCCAATTCATTTTTCAAATATTTCAAGAACAAGTTTTTCTTTGACTTTAACTTCAAGATTACATCACTGCCATTTGGACAAGAGATCAAATTCTAAGTATACAAGATATTTTAAGTTTGATTACAAGCTCAATTCAGGACACTCAAAGTTCGAATTACAAGATCAAATCACAATGTTATAAGAAATCCATTGTTCCTATGGCCTAATATATGCAAAGTTTTCATAAACTACAAGAGAGTTTCTTAAAATTTCAAAGTCTCCTCATGTGTTTGAACTTTACCCCACAAGTATGGTCGCGATTCACTTTTTGTCTTCATCAAGCCTTCATAATTCATTCTTTCTTATCCTTCATGCTCAATCCCACATTGCACATGAAACAAAGAAAAGAAAATCATGATTAGTGATCGTCAAGAAACATAAACACTTGAACATAAACAAAAATTTATAAAATAAAGAGTTTTGCAATCTCATCATTAGGGTTTGTTGCAAGGAATCAGAAATTTAGGGGGATGCATACAATCATGTTCAAGCCCAACAAAAGACCTCATTTGTTACTTAACAATAATAAGAATTTTGGTTTAATCATAGGCCCACAACTCCCATTGCAAATTACAAAAAAGGCATTTGTTTTTTGTTCACAAAAGGAGGTATAAACAGAAACATTTCAATAAGCTCAGAACTTCATCATTGCAAGCAAGTTTTCACAAAAAGGAAGAGTTAAAATCGCAACAGCCCAACAAGCAAATTGTTGCAGCAAACAAATCCAATAATGGGCCTCATACATTTGTTTCATAGCAAATCAGATTTCAATTTAATCATGTGCCTAACTCTATCTATTGCAAATCACAAGCAAAGTTGGTTCACAAAAGACAAAATCAAAGGAGGTCCAAATAAGAATTACAAACCCAGTAAAGTCTAGCTTCACATTTACAACATATCAGAAAGTACAAACTCTTTAAGCCTACAAAGATCCACAAACAATGACAAAAACCTGCACCAAACTTGCAACATTTTAATTCAAGCCCAACAAAAATGTCACAGCAAAAGTTTACATCTCAAGTTACAGCAAATCAGGAATCGAATTGCAACCCAATAGCAAAAAAAACAAAATCACAGTCAGTGCAGTAACATGTTCACATATTAGAAAATAAAATACCATAAAACTGAAAAGCCCAATAGAAAAAGGAGAAAACGCAAGCAAGCCTGTCAAAGAAACTCATAATCCAAAACACAACAAATCTAAAATCCCCATCAGTATAAAACGATTCAATTGCACAGAAATCAGGGGGGACTGTTCACAAAAAAATATCAGAAACAAAAGCTATCAAGAAAGTAAAACCCTCATCCTCCTTTCCAAAAATACCATCAGATATCACAAAGGGAAAAGACTATTCACACAATATATAAAAGCTGCACAATAACAATCCCCAACCCTAACCCTAATCATCATCTTCTTCACAAAAACCCTTCAGAATTGAAAATCGAAAAAAGAGAAGGAAGGAGATAGATACCGTTACAATCACGAGGCTGAGAGAAGAGAGGAAAGAGTTACCGAACACAGATACACCGTCGAAGCTCACAAATCGTCACAGGAAAGAGAATCATCGTCGTTCTTCACCGTTAAACCGTCAATCACACTTTGGAGAGTCTGATTTCACGTCCCAGAGTCCAGATCTCTCATCATCCTCACCGATTTCCATCGTGATCTGAGCGCTATGGTTTCCAAACCCCCTTTAAGATCTACGCCCAACCGACAGGTTTCTGCAACATCAAATCATGTATTAATAACCAGAAGAAGAATAAGACGATTCAGAAAATGTAAAAAAAATCAGAGATCAGAGAAGTCTACGGTGGGACCATTGTGGAGTTCATAAGCGCCGCCGTGTAGTTCATAAGCTTCACCGTGGAGAATTATAGAAGCCACCTCATGTTCATCAAGACCACTGCGCCAGATCCATTTTTTAATTCTTAATGTGTTTATGGTTGAATAAGAGAAGATAGAGAGAGCATTAAAGTGACGAGAGAGAACAAGAGAGAGAGAGAGAGCGTTTGAATAATACAGAGAGAGAGAGAGCCATTTTGTCAAATAAAATATTTTTGAGTTTTATTTTTGTCCTAATGCAGAACATGATGGTGGCCTGAGCAACCGATGGATGACAAGTGGCCACCGACGCCACTTGTCTCCACCTGAGAGGATAACCTCAACTCTACGTGTGCGTTCCACCGGTCTTCCCGTGTACCATTATTTCGTCATCATCTGATCATCATGAGATCACTCATCATCAGCATCAACACACTAGATCTACATATCCACAGTGGCCTTCCTAGAGCCAATTACATTGGATCAAACAGACCCACCTCATTGGGCCTAAGCAGATTGCTTCTAGCACCCCTCCAAATTGCTGATTCCAGGCCCATTTACATTTTCTCTTTACTCTTTATATTTTCTTTTGTATTCTTGTCTTAAATAATTTTCTATATCAAATAAAAAAATATTTTCTTATCTTGAATAAATAATTAAACTGAAAATATTATTTCAATATTATTATTTATTTTGGTTAATTAATTTTATTAAATAAAATGATTTAAGTTAATTAGTTATGTAATTAATTTTTATTGGGTTGTATTGTAGATTTTAATTAGTTATGTAATTAATTGAAAGTTATTTTGGGGATAAATTATTTAACCTCATTGTAACTTGGGTGTTGATAGGTTGAAAAACCAAAGCCACCAAAATGGATGAATGATGTTGACGATATTTAAAACCCTAATTTCATCTAATATATTCCCTCCCTCTTCATCTTATCCCCTTCTTATTTGTGCTACATGTTGTTAGAGGATGATCTAGATATCATTTCTCCAAACATATGGTACATAGATTGCTATTGACCGACCTCAAAATACGTGTGACTTCTATATAAGTCCACTTTTAATTTCATAACATAGAGCTAAATTTAGTCCCGATTCGAGAAATGATCATTCGTGGCCCAAACTTATGTTTGCAAATCCAAGTATGTTTAATTTGAAACCTTTGATCCAACAAGCTTGAGGTTCATTGTTATGAGGCTTTGGTCTTATCAATCCTCTAATGAAACTTCATAAAATTTGGGCTAAGTGAATGAATTAAACATCATTCATAATTTGTTATTGCCTTGAGAATTTAAAACGAATGATATAATTGACAAAAAGAAAATGAAACTTGTTGTTAAGACGCTTTGATTTTATCAATCTTCTGATGAGTTTTCAAATGCAAGTTTCAATATGGTCATTCAACTAACGTCTAATTTCTAACAATTAACAATTGACTCTTATTTTGTGCTTTTACTTTAAGCCTTTACTTTTACGCACCATTTACATTAGCATTTACATTTCACGCTATTTTCATCTTTGCTCACTTGAGCATTTATATTTATGTCCTTTTTATTTTGCTCACTTGAGCTTTTCATTTTATTTTTAAAGATACTTAATAACCAACTTGAACAATAAAAAGCTTTAAGGTTACTTGGACTATTTGGTTACTATCCTTGGCATTATGGAGTTATAGACCTCTTGGACTTAGGATTAGAAGCCTTAATACCATTAAGACTTGGTGACTTCTGTTGTTATTTTGTCTGCAGTTCTTGGGGTTTACCCCAAGACATTGGGTTGTTTTTTTTCTTTGTGTGTAGGTTTTTCTGATTATATGCTTTGTCTGTGATTGGGAATTCATCTGTATATAGCCGTTACTCTGCCCAATTTTTGTGAAGACTTAATGCATTATAAGTTTGGTATTCTTAAGAGGTTTATTATCTTTGCTTGTTTGGTTTTAAATCCAAAGGATGGGAATTCTACATTGACTCATTGTGTCAAGTGTTGGCTTCTTGTTGGTTAGACGATTCTTTTTCCTAGCTTTTACCTTATGCTTTATGATAGTCCCTTCATCTCCTCTAACCTTCTTTAATTTCAAAAATCTTCTCCCTCTTTTCCAAAACTATTCTTTTTTTCTAAACTTGAATCACTTTCATAATAAACTTGGACTTAGGTCCATGCATTTTCAAAATATTTTCTTAAACAAATTTTAATGAACTTAATCATACTTTGATATTTTTTTGTGAGAAGACTAAAAGTCAATCAATCCCATTCAAACCATTTTTCCATTTTGGATTTTTTCTTTAAAATTTTCTCAAAAGATTAGACTCTTGTCAATCCTTGTATTGATGCGAGCTACTATACTTCTACGATATGTAGTGAAGTGAGATATTTTTCACTTGGGTGTCGAGTTAGGCTTTGTTGATTTTAAAATCTAAGTTATATCCTCCACTTTGAGATGATGCAAGTTCTCCTTTCTCATAATCGTGGGTAGTAAGTATATTTTTCACTCAGATATGTCGATGATGTCTCGCCTGTTAAAAATAACCAACACACATGTGTTTTAAAAAATTATTAATGGTGATTTACGAGTACCTTGATCCCCTATTGCACAGAAGGTGGTACGTAGGCACTAAAGGTTCACAACCGTGGCGGGTACAAAAATTGTAAAAAAACATTTCTTTTCTCATCTCCACCATCTATTTTTGTATACAACACTTATAGCCAAAATACACATATTTTTAAGAGGTTCCTGTGGAGTACCGTAGATGTTTTGGGTGCTAATACCTTCCATTTGCATATCCAACCCCCGTACCTAGATTCTCTCCCCCTTTTTTTTGGGTTTTTTGCTCTTTTCCCATTCTTTTGGAAACAATAAAGCGCGGTGGCGATTTTTATTTGATCTGTGCGAGTCAAGTCTATCCAATGGTTTAGTATCAACATTTCTACTGCTACAGAAAAATGGCGACTTCACTAGGGAAAGTATTGACCAAATGTTGGTCCCTCTCTAAGTGGGTTGAGCCTATCTTTGTTTATTTGTGTATGTGCTGATATTGCTTGTATATTATATGTTGAATATATGTTTGTCTGGATTTTCCTAGTTTTCATGGTGCTTGGCGATTTCTCATAAGTCCTCTATCGGGACTTGGGCAAACTTAAGATAGGATGGGCGGTATAGTCATGTTAACATTGAGGGAGTAATCCCAAAAAAGGATACATGAGATCCCCACTCAGTGGAGGCCCCTTTGATTGTAGTATTGTTTATCGAGTAATCAAGAAGACATGCTGCTTTCGACCTAAGAGCTTGCTGAAGCTGAGGATCATAGAACCCTTAATCAATCTTGGCCTTTTAGGTGTAGTGTAGAGACTATGACAGAGTAATCCGGAAAAGGTTGTCACGCGATACTACACTCAGACGAGTTTTTCCTGAGAATATTACTAATTACCAAGTCAATCGGGATGTTGGTAATATCCGAAGGAAGGATGTCTAGGAACCTCTTAGAACCTTGTTCGGCAGGTGATATACTATTAGTCTATACCTTTTGGGTAGACTTCATGCTCTTGGCGTTGAACCTATGAAACCCCCATGTTTGTGATCTTGTGTGTGATTGTTGCATCATGCATTCATGAACCCATGAGCATTGTGTAATACGATGGGAGAACTGAGTTGGGTGTTTTGCGTTTGATCGCCATTTTTGCGGATAGTAAGAGTCTCCACCGACATTTCTATTATCCAATAAAGGAAAGGGTGAAAAAAATAGGAAAGACCTTTGAGATTATTTTCTTGAGTTCGGGGGGGGGGGGGGGGGGGGGTAGATTATGAAAAGGGAAGGTGTTAGCACCCTTTTCATCCATAATTATCTATGGGATCTTATTTTCTTGCTAGATCACTTACTTTTGTTTGAAAGTGTGCTTTGTGATGGGTTTTGAAAGTATTTTTGAAAAGCGCCTTCGTTTAGCCAAACTTTGTAATGATTCTCGTTTCTATATGAATGTATACAAAGTGTTGGACTTTTGAAAATATTTCATGTTTTTTAAAGTGTTTAGTGTGTGTTTGAAAAGATGTTTGTTTTAAACATGAGGAAGCAAACTAAGAATGTTTCTACCTATTCAAAAGTCTTTTGTTCTTCTCCTCCACCTTTAGATGTTACTATCTTACCATTGATTGGTAAGAAGCCTTATCTTTGGATGTAAAGGGACAAGCGTGGGCCATCGCATAGTCATGATAGGAATATTATGATATGTCTTAGAATTTCTATTGAGGGACTAAGGTCATTTGTAAGGAAACATTCGAAGCGTCATCGAGGGACTATGATCTTGTATTTTTGATTGTTTTTGCTAAGACGCCTCACATGCATAACACGACCATTTTCTCAAGGAAACAAGTGGAGTTAACCCTAGAGGTGCAAGTGTGAAAGTATTTGTATTTCATGCTTTATTTATCTTGAATTAGGTCTTTCTAAGCATTGATTTTATCTTTTCATACAAACCCTAATTACTAGCATTTATATGAAAGCGATAAATTGCGGAAAGTAAATATCCTACGCTATTACAATCACTTGGGAAATGGGGTATACAAATTTACAAATGGGGATTGCAAGAAATTAAATCCTAATTATCTATTACAATCATATTAAATTTGAATAAATGTACAAGGTAAAAATGGAGAAAAGGAAAGGACTTGTTTTGTTTTATTTTGAAAAGATTTTTATCCTAGTAAACTAAAAAGAAATAATTAGTTAACAAGAAAATTAAACTAATTTAATTTTAAAAGGGAAATTTTTTTATGTCTTTTTGTATTAATAATAAAAAAAAGATATTAATGATAACAATAAAAAAAATTCAATAAAGAAAATGAGTCAAGAGGGGAGAAAAGTTGAATTTGGGGTGTTTTGTGTAGAAAACAGTTTTTTTTCTGTTCAAAAATAGTTTTTGTATTTGAGCCCAAGGGGGGTCTGTTTGCTGGTTAATAAACCGGGGGTCTGAGTATGAAAATTGAAGCCCAAAATGAAGGAGATCAAAACATGTTTCCTGCAAACGAAACAAAGTAAGAAAATATGAAAAATGGTCTGGCTGGGAGTTTCGAACCCAGGACCCTTCGATATGATAAGCCTTGGTGCGTACTGTTTGTACCACTGGGGTAGCCTGCTTCATCCATTCATGAGATCACTTCTCTGGAATATAGAGGGGATTCGTTCCTGGATGTCAAAATACCCAGCTTCGAAGGCCATGATGCTTCAATTGTCAGACTTCTAACCACTCCTTTTCTCAATCGAAACAAATAATGAAGACATCAAAACGAAACTAACACTTAAACAAAAATCAAAACACAAAAAATAAACATTAAATCTGTCTAAGAATTTGGATGTGAATCGAAGCTTACATATTTCGAAAGCTAGGGAATAGAAGGTCAGCATGGATTTTTGTTCAGTATCAAAAATGAAAACTAACTGTACAGGCAATGATAATCGAAAACTATGAGCTGCATGATTTCTACATTTTCGAGGGATGCTTGAATGAAGAGTTGAGTTTCAAGAAAACTTACCTCTTGGGATGAAACTTTGAAGGGACTTTGATGTAACTTCCAGGAACGGTTAGACGATGAGTGAATTAAACCTGCTTCGTTTGGAAGATAGTTTAAGCCTCCAACTCAAGTCAAGTTTTAAGTTTCTGTTTCTTTGAAAAAAAATGAAAGGGAAAGCAAGTTTGAAGAGTGTTTGATGATTTTGTGTTTGAGATTGGATTTATAATTTTAGTTTCCTGTTTCTGACTCTATATTTTTTTGCAAACTTTCTTCCCTTTTATTTATATTAAATGGACTTGCGTATTTATATGAAAATGTCGAGATGTTTTACACAAAAGATCTTACTGCTGTACTGTTTTGGGTAGGTGACTTGATAAGTGAAAAACAAGTACAATCATGGTCATGTTGCTTATGATTTTGACTTTGCTTGTGCTTAGACAAAATAAATTTTGGGGGCTCAAGGAGCTGACTTTGTGATTAAAGTAACCTTTATGAAAATTGATAACATAGCTTTTCGTCATTTCGTCTAAAAATAGTAATATCTAATGGATAAAGCTTCGATTCTGTGTGTAAACCTCTAATTATGTAAAGATTTGGAAGCAACATAGCCAGAAAAGTGAGATTTGGAAGATAAAGCTATGAGATTTGTTCTTGAATCAGATGCCAAAATGAAATCGAAGAAAGCTTGCTTCGAAGGAAACTTTTGCCTTAGTCAAAGCATGTTCGAAGGAAGCTTCTTGAAGGGAGGCATTGCCTATTTTGAAACTTTGATTGAAGCAAACACACTTCCCCATTGAAGCTTGTGGATTTGAAGGGTGCTCGGAGGGAGTCTTTTGACCATTCAAAACATGTAGGTTGAAGGAAGCCAGTGTCTAATCAAATTGAGAAACGAAGCAGATTGCTTCGAAGGTAGCTAGTATCTAATCAAATTGAGAATCGAATCAGATTGCTTCGAAGGTAGCTAGTTCCCCGATCGAAGCTGGAGAATCTAAGTAGACTTGCTCTTCTTCGACCCAATCGAAGGGCACCTTATCATCTTCATTTTTCCTTTTCCTTCGACCAATCGAAGTAACAACTTGTCATCTTCAAAAAATTTCATTTTTCTTTATTTATTTAACAGGTGTTTGTAACCACCTATATAAGAGGAATCTTGAAAAATGAGAGGGCAAATTTTGGGGTACAACAGCTGCCCCTGTTTAATCTTCTTAAACCTGAAAAGTTAGATTGGCGAGCCCGCCATTCGTGACTTGAAGGTGGAATATGATTGAACACTAAAGTGTCCAGAAATTTACACTCGACTAAGGGCTTAAATATGCCATCAAGAGTGACTGGGCAAGGTATACGGATAAATCTTTTGGTTGATTTATACTGAAATAGTATATGTCTTTTGCCTATTTTTAACTGAAAGAGATAAAACTAACTGGAAGAGGTCTTCATTTACCTGTTGTTAATCTGGAAGAACTAAATCTAACCATAAGAGGTATTTCATTCGCCTATCTTTAACTGGAAGAAATAAATCTAACCAGAAGAGATCTTTGGTTCGCCTGTTATTAACTAGAAGAAATAAATCTAACCAGAAGAGGTCTTTGATTCGCCTGTTATTAACTAGAAGAAATAAATCTAACCAGATGAGGTATTTGATTTGATCTTTCCTACAAGGAATAAGGTTAGTTGCATGCAGAAGTATGCCTGGCGTGATGATGTTCTCAAAATAAATGAGATTATGTTGTATGTGTATGTTATATGATGTATGAATGTGAAATGTTATTGAAGTGTATATTTGTATGGAAAATAAATCCTTGACAAATGCTGAGGAGCCTTGGGAAATGAAATCCCGGACCATTTTTGCGGATGAAGAGTATGATCCTCTCCAAACCTTGTTTTAGGATGTTTCCGCTGGGAATTCATGTTCTGTTGTTTGAGGAGAAACTCCGCTGGGGAATATTGGCTTGTTTAAGAAGACTCTATGGAGAGTGTTGATCTCTGCTTGGAGGGATAAAGTTCAGGAATTTTGGTTGTCCCTTGCTCTACTGGGGAGTTATTCCTGACTGGAGAGAATCAAAAGTTAGTTATTATCTAGTCGAAATCCAGGCTTGGCAGCAATTTTTTGAGGATAATGAAATTGACTGTTATCTGGTCGTATTCTAGGCTTCACAGCGACTTACCGGGGAAGATTAAATTAACTGTTATATGGTCGGATTCCAGACTTCGCAAAAAATTACTTGGGAGAGTGAAGTTAATCTGTTATCTGGTCAGATTCCAGGATTCACAATAACTTACCAACTTTAAACTGCTATCTGGTCAGATTCCAGGCTTCAAAGTAGATTTCTAAGGTGGATGAAGTTAATTTTTATCTGGTCGAACTCCAGGCTTCGCACTAACTTACTTGAAAATATGAAGTTGAACTAAAATCTGGTCGGGTCCAAGATATGCAATAATTTACTTGAAAAGATGAAGTTGAACTGATATTGGTCGGGTCCAGGCTTTGCAGTAACTTACTTGAAAGGATGAAGTTGAACTGATAATTGGTCGGGTCCAGGCTTTGCAGTAACTTGCTTGAAAGGATGTTGAACTGATATCTGGTCACGTCCAGACTTCATAGTAACTTGCTGTAAAGAAAGAAGTTGAACTGGTATCTGGTCGGATCCATGCTTCACAATAACTTGCTTGGGATGAGGCAAACTCTAACTAGGGAAAAGAAGTTACACCATTGTCTGGTCGGGTCCAGGTTTTTTTCAAAATCTTGAGAAGTTAAAATATTATCTGGTCGGGTCCAGGCTTCATAGTAACTGAAAATTGTTTGAATAGAAATGATTCCGTTGGTGATTCTGCTGGCAAGGTGAATTCTTTAGAAAGAAATCCACAAGGCTTCTTCTTTTAAGACCAACTCAGCTGAGGAGAGGGCTTCCGAGAGATTGAGATTCTGACCGAGGTTTGCATAAATCCAACTTTATGGGCAACTCTGTTGGGGAAAAGGTTTATTGCAACAGGCTCTGTGGGGGCAATGATAATGAGTTAACTCTGCGGAGACATCTCAACTGTATTAAAGAGATGCTCGTTGCTGCTTGGCAGCACATATTTGCTAAACATTTTAATCATGTTCATATGCATATGTTCGTTCAATTTTAGTCATTGGACGTTTTTGCACTCAAAACAAAAACAAAAAGTTTTCACTTCAAAGTATATTTGTATTGATGTTTTGCCCATGAATAGGAATTTTTCGTACAAAGAGACGGAGATCCTAGTAAGAGGAAGTCGTCGAAAGGATAACAAAATTGAAAACAAAAACAACAACCATGTTGAAATGAACTCATTGTGTTCCAACTCTACTATTGCCCCAATGTCTTCGAACGTCCCTTTCCATTGATAGGATATGATTGGATTGATCTTGGACCGTTTGAACCCGAACCTTGGTAATAAATTCGATTGTGGTGATGCTACGGGACATAGTCATACGCTTTCAATCCTTAACTTTTGTCTGGACCGCCCTTTCGGGTTTTCAGCCCACCAGGATACCCATTTTTGCCCAAGCCGCCCTTTCGGTTTTTTGACTTGCCGGGTGTACAATCTTTTGCATATATCCCTAATTTTTGCCAAAACCTTTGGTTTGCCGGGACGCCCTTATCTTGCCTAGGTGTGTCAACCTAGCGGGTCTCTTATGCATAGTATTTTTTAACTATGTCTGCATTTACAGGATGTGGGAAATCTTCACCGTCTATAGTATTCAGAATCGTGGCACCACCAGAGAAAACTTTCTTGACAATAAATGGCCCTTCGTAAGTGGGAGTCCATTTGCCCCTGGGGTCGCCTTGTGTAAGAATGATGCGCTTTGTTACCAAGTCACCAGCTTGATATACCCGAGGCCTGATCTTTTTGTTGAAAGCCTTGATCATACATTTTTGGTACATCTGACCATGACAAACAGCAGCCAGTCGCTTTTCATTGATCAAGTTCAACTGATCCAATCTTGTCTGAATCCATTTGTCTTCACCTAGGCCTGCTTCATTCATAATCCTTAGTGAGGGAATCTGAACTTCCATTGGCAGGACAACTTCTATCCCATAGATAAAGAAAAGGGAGTTGCCCCAGTTGATGTCCAAGCTGATGTACGGTAGCCATGAAGAGCAAACGGTAACATCTCATGCCAGTATTTGTAGGTTACTACCATCTTTTGCACAATCTTCTTAATTTTTTTGTTGGCTGCTTCCACTGTGCCGTTCATTTTAGGTCTATAAGGAGAATGATTGTGATGCTTTATTTTGAATTGAGTGCAAAGTTCTGTAATCATAGCATTGTTGAGATTGGCTCCATTGTCAGTGATGATCCTTTCGGGGATACCATAGCGACATATGAGGTTATGCTTGATGAATCTGGCTACAACATTCTTTATGACAGGGGCAAATGAGGCGGCTTTGACCCATTTGGTGAAATAATCAATAGCGACAAGAATGAAGCGATGTCCATTGGAAGCAGTAGGTTTAATCTCTCCAATCATGTTAATTCCCCACATTACAAACAGCCAAGGAGTAGTCATGACATTTAGAGGAATAGGAGGTACATGGACCTTGTCAGCATAGATTTGCCACTTGTAGAAAGTCCTTGAGTGATGATGGAAATCAATTTCCATTATTGACCAATAGTAACCAGCTCTCAGGGTCTTCTTGGTCATAGTATGTCCGCTAGAGTGAGTCCCAAAGAGACCATCATGCATGTCTTCCATAATTTTTTCTGCCTCCTTCTTGTCCACACATCGGAGTAGAGTAGAATCATGATTGCGTTTGTACAAGGTTCCATTGCTTAGGAAGAATTTGGCTGAGAATCTTCGTAAGAATTTTTTATTATTGATGGAAGCTCCTTCAGGATACTCTTGTGCTTCAAGGTTTCTTTTCACCTCATGGTACCATGGCTTTTCTTTGTCAGTGTCAAGCTCATAGCACTGCGCAGGTTTGTCAAATATCTCAATTGTAATCATAGGAGCTTCATTGCCCATTTGACCTTGAACATAGAAGACATTATGGCCAAAGCATCGACTAACTGATTTTCTTCTCTTGGGAAGTGTTCAAAGGTGATTTCTTCGAAGTATGGAATCAGAGATAACACAAGCTCCTTGTAAGGAATAAGATTAGGATGCTTAGTGTCCCAATCTCCCTTTACTTGGCTAATCACTAGAGCGGAATCTCCGAATACATTCAGATGTTTGCTCCTTAAATCAATGGTAGCCTTCTGACCAAAAATTCATGCCTCAAATTCAGCCATGTTATTTGTACAATCGAAGCACAGTCTAGCAGTGAAAGGGGTGTGGCAACCCTCAGGAGAAACTATCACAACGCCAATTCCATTACCCAAAGCGTTGGAAGCCCCATCAAAAACCATAGTCCATCGGGATCCTTGTTTAAGTCCGTTATACGGTCCAAGTTTTGCACAGTCGGCCACTAACATGATATTCTCATCCGGGAAGTCAAAGTTCATAGATTGATAATCATCAACAGCTTGATGGGCCAAATGATCTACCAATACACTTCCTTTGATGGCCTTTTATGTTGTATATTGAATATCGTACTGAGTCAAGATCATTTACCATCTAGCTATTCGTCCGGAAAGAGCGGGTTTCTCGAAGATGTACTTGATAGGGTCCATCTTAGAAATCAATAGAGTGGTATGATTCAACATATACTGTCTTAGCCGGCGAGCAGCCCATGCCAGAGCACAACAAGTTTTCTCAAGCACTAAATATATAGTTTCACAGTCGGTAAACTTTTTGTTCAAGTAGTATATCGCATGCTCTTTTCGGCCAGACTCGTCATGTTGGCCTAACACACACCCCATAGAATTTTCTAGCACAATCAAGTACATGATCAAGGGTCTTCCTTCAATTGGAGGCATGAGGATAGGAGGTTCTTACAGATATTCCTTGATTTTTTTGAAGGCAGCTTGGCATTCATCATTCCATCTGGCTACTTGATCTTTCTTCAAGAGTTTGAAGATTGGCTCACAGGTAGCAGTTAAGTGAGATATGAAGCGGGCAATGTAGTTAAGACGACCCAAGAATCCTCTAACCTCCTTTTCAGAATGGGGAAATGGCATTTCTTGAATGGATTTTACCTTTGCTGGATCAACTTTGATGCCTTTACCACTGAAAATAAAACCTAGAAGTTTTCCAGATCGTACTCCGAATGTAGACTTATTAGGATTCAACCTCAACTTGTACTTTTTCAGCCTCTCAGATAGCTTGTATAAGTGATTGAGATGCTCTTCTTCAGTTTGTGACCTTGCAATCATATCATCCACATATACCTCTATTTCATGATGGATCATATCATGAAATAAAGCTACCATAGCCCTTTGATATGTTGCCCCTACATTCTTCAATCGGAATGGCATGACCTTGTAATAAAAGTTGCCCCATTGCATAACAAAGGTGGTCTTCTCCATGTCTTCAGGAGCCATCTTAATTTGATTATAGCCGGAGAAACCATCCATGAAAGAAAATATTTTATGTTGAGCTGTGTTATCGACCAAGACATCAATATGAGGTAGAGGGAAGTTATCCTTGGGGCTTGCCCTATTCAGATCCCTGTAATCTACGCACATACGAACTTTTCCATCTTTCTTTGGAACCGAAACCACATTCGCAACCCATTGGGGATAAGATGTCACAGCTAGGAATCTTGCGTCGAATTGTTTCATCACTTTAGCTTTTATCTTTTCAGACATGTCAGGCCGCATGAGACGAACTTTTTACTTGACAGGAGGACAATCTTCCTTTGTTAGCAGACGATGAACTACAATGTCAGCATCTAACCCTGGAATATCTTCATACGACCAAGTAAACACTTCCACTTAGTCATGTAACATCTGAACCAATCTACTTTTGACACTGTTTCCTAGGTTGACGCCGATCTTGACCTCTTTCTTGTTTGTCTTGGTACCTAGGTTAATTACTTCAACTGACTCTTCATGCGGCTGGATAGATTTTTCCTCTTGCATTAGAAGTCTGGCTAGTTCTCCCGGTATTTCACTATCTTCCTCACTTTCATCTTTGGCTTAGTTAATTGGATGTTCAAAATCATAGCTGGCAATAGTAGAGTCATTGGAAATGAGATTCGGAGTGGACAAGGACTTATAAGAGTGTGTGTGTGTGCATGTAAGATACATGGCTATTTGAAAAGTGTATTAAAGAGAAAGAAAGACAATGAGCTCAAAAATTTGAATGCAAAAAGTCCAATGGTTTATATTGAATGATCATATGATAAAATGAACATAAATAAAACCCTCAACAAATGGACCATAGTGCCCCGGGCCAGGCATACGGTTTAAAAGTTATTGTTTAATATTACATATAAAAGGTTCTTGAATTGATAGAAAGCAATAAACAAGTAATTAATCCTCAATGAGGAGATGGGAACGAAGTCCTTTGTGCGCCAATTGTTGAGCTCTATCGTAGTAGGGTATATCCGTTCTTCGAAAGCACACTCATCATCAGAATCCTCCATAGCATTTACTTCATTATTTTCAATACGGAGAGGGAGCTTTCCCGCACAAACGCGCCTAAGTTCCTTCTGAGGCTTGATAGTAAAACCCAACCCACATTTATATGCTTTGAACAGGATCTCGGGGAGTTACCCCCAGGTAACACAACTTCCATCTTCGACTGCGACACGAGCATCCTTAAATGAAACCATCTTTGGCACGACCTTATCAGCTTTTTGCATGTCAAATGAAGTTTTGGCAGTAACAACCATAGGAGGAACAACTTCAAAAGCCTGGCACGGGGTTTCTATAAATTCTCTATCCATTTCCACATATTTGAAAGAATTGAGATGGCTTACCATGAATTCCTCCTCACTGCAAACAATGATGATCCTCCCCTTGACTTGGTATTTTAGATTTTGGTGAAGGGTAGATGTTACTGCCCCTGCTCCATGAATCCAATGGCGACCCAGCAAACATGAGTAAGCAGGACGGATGTCCATGATATAGAAATTAGAGTTGAAAATTTGTGAGCCCACTTTAATTGGGAGATCCACCTCTCCATGAACCATCCTTTTGGACCCATCGAAAGCCCTCACGATAATATCACTCGGCTTCAATACCATTCCTTCACATTCTAATTGGTCCAAAGCGCCCTTGGGTAGCACGTTTAAAGAAGAGCCAGTGCCAACCAGAACATGTGATAGGGTAGTCCCCTTACATTCAACAGAAACATGTAAAGCTTTGTTATGGTTCCTTCTAAGTGGTGTCAGATCAACATCAGAGAACCCCAATTCGTTGTCGACCGTCAAGCTCGCCACACAATTTTCGAATAAGTCAGTTGTAGTCTCACGAGGGACATGAGATTTCTTTAAGAATTTGATCAATGCTCGGGCATGAGCATCAGAACAAAGTAGCAAGGATAACATGGAGATCTTGGAAGGGGTTTTCCCCAGCTACTCTACTATCTTGAAATCACTCCTCTTTATAATTTTCAAGATTTCATCCATTTCTTGAGTGGAAGGTTCCTCAGCAACAATGTCCTTTGTGGGCATCATTATCTCAACAGACTCAACTACTTTCTCTTTACCTCTCATGCCAGCACCAGGATTAGTAGCGGCGATACAGATAAGTGTCATTGTAATAGTTGGAGGTGAAATGTTGGGCGAAAAGATTCTCCCAGTTCTGGTTGCCTTACTAGAGCTGGTAATATTACCAATTTCATCAGCCTTGCTTTCTTCAATCCAAGCATGTTTCTTTATTCCATGGTAAAACACCTCGGCATCGTAGTTCCATGACACTGCTTTGTTGAAAGAGTACAAAATTGGCCCAGGGGCAATAATTATCAGAGAAGCAACAGTCGGTTCATTCAAAATCCTGATAGGACCCTTTGAGGAGATCCTAAGAGGCTTGTTTGAAATTGTTATGATAGAGAGGTCTTCAATCTTATCGGTCAAATTTTGGGTGGACGGAGTTCTTTCAAGTAAGATCTCATGACTATTCATCAGGCGTTGAACACCTTCTTTCAGCCATTCACATCCATTAACTTGTTTGGCGCATCAATCATAGTCTTTCAAACAGCCAGGGAAAACCCAACTCTTAGCAAATTCTTTTTGACAACAGTTAATAGAGTAGTTAGATCTTCAACGGAGGAAACAAAAATAGTGTCTTCAATTGTATTGACACCTTTTCCATTTTTTGGCATTGGTTCCATTATCACATTGAGAGTTCTAGGCGGATCAAATTCGATTATCATGTTGTCTATTAGATCTTGAATTTTGCTCTTCAACACCCATCATTGATCGGTCTCATGCCCGAGACTATTTGAATGATATGCACACTTGGTATTCGAGTCGTATGTAGGTGAGGAAGTGTTCGGATTGGATGGAGGATTACGAATTGTCACCAAGTTGGCCTTTAACAAGTGTTGTAAGGCTTGGGATAGTGACATGCCTATCCTTGTGAACTATCTTCGTGTATCCTCAAATCGTTGATGATTGGAATATTGTCTTTGAACAGGAGTCAGGATGGAAATTAGAACAACATTAACGGACATACGATTATCCTTCTTGGTATGGGCCCTTTCCCCATACACATCATTAGTTTCTTTCTTCCCAGTGAAGGGTTTCTTTACGGGGTTGGAGGTGGAAGAAGATGCCATGTGGATTTTCCCGCTCTTGATACCACTTTCGACCCTTTCACCGGTTAGGATCAGCTCGGTGAAACCGGACGAAGAACAACCAACCAATAAGTTGAAAAATGGACCAGATAATGTACCCATAAACATATCAATATGTTCCCTGTCAGTTAATGGTGGTTGGACCCTATTGGAAAGATCTCTCCAATTTTGGGCGTACTCTTTGAAACCCTCATTTTTACCCATCGTCATGTCTTGTAGTTGAACTCTAGTCGGTGCCAGGTCGACATTGTATTGGTATTGGTGATAGAAAGAAGTGGCCAGGTCTTCCCAGGTATGGATAAGGGAACTCTCCAATTGGTAAAACCACTCTAGTTGAGTCCCAGCCAAGCTTTCTTGAAAGAAATGGACCCAAATTTTCTTGTCCACGGTGTGCGGTTGTATTTTGTGCATGTAATACTTCAGATGAAGTTTGGGCAGGAAACCCCATTATATTTAACGAAAACTGGTATCTTGAATTTATGGGGAATGACAACCCCAAATATTAAACCCAAATCATCAAAATCCAAACCAGGAACGACTTGAATCTCAACGGCCTTCAGTCTATCCTCTAGCTGGTTGTACTTATCATCAGAAGGAGTATATTGCTCGTCAAAATAGTCTTCATCATCAGACACTCGATCATTGACCCAACACGGGTACTCCTTGCTTCTTCATCTTGATTTTTGTCTTCCTCAGACGAATCTTCCACTACCGGCATCTGGAGGATCGGCTCTCTGAATCTTTTACCCATGTTGAGTAGGGCTTTTCTTTTTGGATTGCAGCAACGTCATCAACTCTTGTTTCCCCTTGGCCATGGTCAACAAAGTCTCTTGAAACTGGGATTTTTGTGCTTGCAGGTCTTTCGTTGTTTTTTTTGATATACATCTTATTGAAATAAATAACAGAAAGATAAGGAAACCTGTTATGGAAAACCTGTTTATGTTATGATGCATGAAAAATGCGCATGCAAATGATTTCAAGGATTTATAAGATTTAAATTTGTCTAGACAAAGAATGAACAAACGTCAAATTGCATTAATAAGTTCAAAATGGTTACAACATGCCTCTTGGGCTTACAAAATAAATTCCTAAGACAAAAAGTTCGAACGCATCCTCTTTGGCGCAATTTAGGCGTTCTAGCTTTGTTCTTCATGAAGTTTCCTTGTAAGCTCCAAAACCCTTTTCTCGCTTGTGTAGAATTGAGCTTTGAAGGTGTCTCGCTCTTCCTTTAGCCGAATCCAACCCTTTTGCAAGTGTTTAAGAGAAGTAGGCATGTTGGGATAGAGGACAGTATATGGGACATCTCTTTCAGTAACAGGCTCCATGATAACAGGTAGGATGGAGAGGTAAGGAATTACGGGCTTCTGAGCACGAGTTCGTACCCACCTAAGGTAAGGCTCAAGGGGAATAGAATTCTTGTGTCCCAGTGTCTTACTATCCATTATTTTTATCATCCTCCAAGCTCGTACAAACTTCTGACAGTAGCCTTGATCGTTGTTGTCGTAGTTGAACACCACTCCTTGGATGAGCATATCACGAGGATCATCTCTTAGGGCATACCCAAACTGTCGCAAAGCTAAGCAAGGGTTGTAAGTGATACCTCCTCTAATGCCAAGAAAAGGGACATTAAGGAATTCCCCACAACGATCGATGATAGTAATGTTCTCCAAGGATCGAGAACACCAGTGAATATCCGAATGTCTGAGTGACATCAACCTATTGGACCACCTCCAACCTTGCTCATTCTTCACCACAGATCGGGGGAGGTTCGAAACAAACCAACTAGCCAATAGAGGGGTGCAACACATGAGGGCTCCTCTTCTCTTCCTGGTGCGAGAGTAGAGAGAATGCAGGATATCTCCCAACAAAGTAGGTACTGGATTACGAGATATGAAGATTTTGACAGCATTCACATCTATAAGTTGGTCAGGATTTGGAAATAATACCATCCCATAGATGAGAAGGGCCAATTTCTTCAAAAGCTTGTAAATCCAGAGTGTTCCAACAATCTTGAGCTTTCTCCAACATGAACTTGGCTAGGAACCCTTTGACACCACTTATTGTTTCCCAATTAGCTGTGACATCGGATTGTTGTAAGTGAAGGGCTCGGGAAATCTCTTCAGGGCTCGGGTCTCTTTCAATACCGTTGAAAAGTAATTTATTGAGAATAGGAATTCTAAAGAGTTGAGAGAATTCTTTCATAGTAGGTACAAGCTGGTAATCAGGAAAGGTAAAGTAATGGTGCAAAGGGTCGAAGAACTGGAAAAGCACCTTCATCATGTCTTCATCAATGCTTGAGGTAACCAAGTTGAGGAGTCGACCATGTCTTTCAGTGAATGAAGAACTCTCAGGAACCCTCGATGCTAACTCTTCGAGTTGAGAAGGAATTCTTACGAGATTGACTTGGATGGTATTCCTGCGGGCGGAAGCCGTGTCCTACAAAATAGAATAAAGATAAATCCCAAAAAGTCCTTGAAATGGTTAGTGCAAAATGCAATGGTATGATGTTATGATGTTATGTACAAGGAAGCATATACACACAAAGCAAACAAGTCCTTATGT
This sequence comes from Vicia faba, assembly GCA_948472305.1. Taxonomy (NCBI): domain Eukaryota; kingdom Viridiplantae; phylum Streptophyta; class Magnoliopsida; order Fabales; family Fabaceae; genus Vicia; species Vicia faba. Next base: position 377,665,047 of record OX451741.1, on the reverse strand, counting down.
TTAGGCTTGCATAGAGTTTATAGGTAAGTACCCTCTTGAAGTTTAGTTGGTTCAACTTGTCCCGAAAGTCCGATCTCAATGAGCGTAGTATCGAGTATCAACCAACTTCGGACTGCACCAAAGCCTGCTACCTAACAACTTCCTAAAGGCCAAGTTGCTCAAGTAAAGGTTCTAAAGCCAGTTAGTGCTTTATGACACCACACAGCGGCCCCGTATTCTCCATGACTACTCAAGGGCTACCAGTACCAACAAATGTGTCACACTAACGTAGCAATTGCTTAGACCATGTCAGTATACCCCGCACAGTTTCCACAACTTATTTCCACTCACCTAAAAGGTGTACCAAATCCGGGTAGAGGATTAAAACAAGCCCAAACAAGGAACCATAATGTAAAGCAAACAAGTCAAACAAAGAAAAGCAAGTAAAGGTGATCTAAACCTAAGGTAACCCACTTTTAAGTTACTCCCCAACTGAGTCGTCAGTTCTGTAACACGGTAGGAGAACTGACTTGGGTGTTTTGTGTTTGATCGCAATTGTTGCGGATAGCAAGATTCGCCACCGAATTTTCTTTTATAATAAAGGAAAGGGTGAAAAGAACAGGAAAGACCTTTGAGATTATTTTCTTGAGTTAAGGGGGGTAGATTATGAAAAGGGAAGGTGTTAACACCCTTTTCATCCATAGTTATCTATGGGCTCTTAGTTGCTTTCTAGATCACTTGCTTTTGTTTAAAAGTGTGCTTTGTGATGGGTTTTGAAAGTATTTTTGAAAAGCGCCTTCGTTTAGGAAAACTTTGAAAGTGTTTAGTGTGTGTTTGAAAATGTGTTTGTTTTAAAAATGAGCAAGAAAACTAAGAATCTTTCTACCTTCTCAAAAGTCTTTTGTTCTTCTCCTCCTCCTTTAGATGTTGTTATCTTACCATTGATTGGTAAGAAGCCTTATCTTTGGATGTAAAGAGACGAGCGTGTGTCATCGTATAGTCATGATAGAAATATTGCGAGATGTCTTAGCATTTCTCTTGAGGGACTAAGATCATTTGTAAGGCAACATTTGAAGCGTCATCGAGGGACTATGATCTTGTATTTTTAATTGTTTTTGCTAAGACGCCTCACATGCATATCACAACCATTTTCTCAAGGCAACAAGTGGAGTTAACCCTAGAGGTGCAAGTGTGCAAGTATTTGTATTTCATGCTTGATTTATCTTGAATTAGGTCTTTCTAAGCATTGGTTTTGTCTTTCCATACAAATCCTAATTACTAACATTTATATGAAAGCGATAAATTGCGGAAAGTAAATATCCTATGCTATTACAATCACTTGGGGAATGGGGTATACAAAATTACAAATGGGGATTGCAAGAAATTAAATCCTAATTATCTATTACAACCATATTGAATTTGAATAAATGTACAAGGTAAAAATGGAGAAAAGGAAAGGACTTGTTTTGTTTTATTTTGAAAACATTTTTATCCTAGTAAACTAAAAATAAATAATTAGTTAACAAAAGAAAATTAAACTAATTTAATTTTTAAAGGGAAATGTTTTTATGTATTTTTGTATTAATAATAATATAAAAAAATATATTAATGATAACAGTAAAAAAATACAATAAAGAAAATGAGTCAAGAGGGAAGAAAAGTTGAATTTGGGGTGTTTTTGTGTTCAAAAATAGTTTTTGTATTTGGGCCCAAGGGGGTCTGTTTGCTGGTTAATAAACAAAGGGGGGGGGGGGGGGGGTGGGGGGTTAAAGTATGAAAATTGAAGCCCAAACTGAAGGATATCCAAACATGTTTCCTGCAAACGAAACAAAGTGAGAAAATATGAAAAAGGGTCTGGCTGGGAGTTTCGAACCCAAGACCCTTCGATATGATAAGCCTTGGTGCGTGCTATTTGTACCACTGGGGGTAGCCTGCTTCATCCATTCATGATAACACTTTGATGGAATATAGAGTGAATTCGTTCCTGGATGTCAAAATCCCCAACTTCGAAGGCCACGATGCTTCAATTGTTAGACTCCTAACCACTCATTTTCTCAATCGAAACAAACAGTGAAAACATCAACATTAACAATAAATATGTCTAAGAATTTGGATGTGAATCGAAGCATGCATATTTTGAAAGCTAGGGAATCGAAGGCCAGCATGGATTTTTGTTCAGTTTCAAAAACGAAAACTAATTGTACAGGCAATGATAATCGAAAACTATGAGCTGCATGATATCTACATTTTTGAAGGATGCTTGAATGAAGAGTTCTGAGTTTGAAGAAAACTTACCTCTTGGGGTGAAACTTTGAAAGGACTTTGATGCAAATTCCAGGAACGGTTAAATGATGAGTTAATTGAACCTGCTTAGTTTGGAAGATAGTTAAAGCCTCCAACTCAAGTCAAGTTTTAAGTTTCCGTTTCTTTGAAAAAAATGAAAGGGGAAGCAAGTTTGAAGAGTGTTTGATGATTTTGTGTTTGAGAGTGGAGTTAGAATTTTAGTTTCCTGTTTTTGACTCTATATTTTTTTGCAAACTTTCCTCCCTTCTTTTTTTTATATGCAATGGACTTGCGTATTTATATGAAAATGTTGAGATGTTTTACACAAAAGATCTTTCTGCTGTACTATTTTGGCTAGGTGACTTGATAAGTGAAAAACAAGTACAAGCATGGTCCTGTTGCTTCTGATTTTGATTTTGCTTGTGCTCAGACCAAATAAATTTTGGGGGCTCAAGGAGCTGAGTTTGTGATTAAAGTAACCTTTATGAAAATAGATAACATAGCTTTTCATTATTTCGTCCAAAAATAGTAATATCTAATGGATAAAGCTTCGATTTTGTGTGTAAACCTCTGATTATGTAAAGATTTAGAAGCAACATAGCCTGAAAGTGAGATTTGGAAGATAAAGCTATGAGATTTGTTCTTGAATCAGATGCCAGAATGAAATCGAAGCAAGCTTGCTTCGAAGGAAACTTTTTCCTTAGTCGAAGCATGTTCAAAGGAAGCTGCTTGAAGGGAGGAATTGCCCTTGTCAAAACTTGGATCGAAGCAAACAAACTTCCCCATTGAAGCTTATGGATCGAAGCAAACACACTGCACCATCGAAGCTTGTGGATTTTAAGAGTGCTCGGAGGGAGTCTTTTAACCATTCGAAACATGTAGGTCGAAGGAAGCCAGTGTCTAATCAAATTGAGAATCGAAGCAGATTGCTTCGAAGGTAGCTAGTATCTAATCAAATTGAGAATCGAAGTAGATTGCTTTGAAGGTAGCTAGTGCCCCGACCAAAGCTGGAGAATCGAAGTAGACTTGCTCTTCTTCGATCCAATTGAAGGGCACCTTATCATCTTCATTTTTCCATTTCCTTCGACCAATTGAAGCAACAACTTGTCATCTTCAACAAATTTTATTTTTATTTATTTATTTAGGCAGGTGTTTGTAACCACCTATATGAGAGGAATCTTGAAAAACGAGAGGGAAAATTTTGGGGTACAACATATTGTTTTAACCAGAATTTCAAGGAACTTAAGTCTTTTGTTCGAAAACATCACAAGTTTTGTAATTATGGATTTTGGAAAGCGTACTCAGAAGTACAATGTCAAGATTCCTGATTTAGAAGAATTGAGAAATCCTGAATCCTTGGTATCTAGTCCTTGGGATTTCAAAATTCTCCTAGTCATCTTGAAGATGGATTTCTCCGCGCCCTTGATCCAGTTCCTCAATCCTTTGTATCGGTGGTTTATTTTCCCATTTATCAGCAACGTAAAAGAGAATAGTGCAAGAGGATTTATTTTCCTTTAGCATTCCAAATTCAAGCTCAAGAAGATGTTACAACACGATGTTGGATTTTCTTTGGATGCAGTTCATTTGGACCTGAGGATTTAGCTTTCTCTTTCTTCTGTATGGGATTAGTGAAGTTTTGTACTTCAGATGCAACCCTTCCAATATTAATGAAATGATTTTTTTTCTTCAGTTGTACCAATTGTGTCTTTTAATTGATGTTTTCAATTCATTTATAATGTTCCAATGTTCATTGAAAACTTGGTTTTAAAACTTTCAAACAATCATTTGCATTGCATAGCATGTGTCATTCTCATTTATGTCTTGATTTAGAGAGTTTCCTGGAGTCTTACCCTCTTCTCTTCATATTCAGAAGTCAAGTTATCCGTCAGTGAAACACTCGTGCTAAGAGAAGATGGAAAATATTAAGCAAGAGATCTTAGAACTCCGCAAAAAATGTGACTACTTTGAAGGCCGGTATGGAGTATCTAACTTTTTTGGTTGAAACTTTGGTTGCTTCCCAAGTCAATCCTTCTAGGAAGGAAGAAGAGATGGAAAGCTTTTCAAAGAAACTCTAAAATCATTCTTTCATGAGAAGGTGATATTCAATGCACCCAGTGATTTCCCTGAAAAGTTGAATATGGATATGCTTCTAAAAAAAGGATGTCCGAAAGGGATGTTTATCTGAAGATGGTGGCTCAGCTAATGGTGTGAAGAAGTTTGATAATAACTTTTCCAAGAAGAGAATCAGAAGAAGAAACAATCTTCATCAGAATCAACATGTTTTTCTGGTCATTCTTGTGTTTAATTTACCTCATGTTGCTCTAGATTGTCAACAAAATCAGCAAGTTCCTGATCAGAGGAAAACTCAATTTGATTCTATTCCAACAAGATATACGTAGTTGTTTCCTATCCTGATGTTGAGGAATTTGGTTCATACCTGACCTCCACCGAAGAATCCCGAGAAGATGCCTTGGTACTACAAAGCTAATATGTCATGTTCCTTTCATCAGGGAGCCCCTGGGCATAGTATCGAACATTGTTTTCCATTAAAAATTGAAGTCCAGAAATTGGTCAGAAGTGGTATCTTGTCCTTTAAAGATATTGGTCTTGAGTTTCAAGTCAAATCTTTGCTGAAGAATAAACATGATTGAAGAATACTCTGAAGTTTAAGGATGATTAGCATTCTCAGTTTATTAACATTTTTACTGGTTTTCTCATTTGTAATTTTTCTTGTTTATCATTGCATTGTTTGCATGTAAGAACTTGTTTTCATTTGAATTAATATCTTAATACAACGAATATGTTTGTCTTGAAGAAACCCATTTGTTTCACTCGAATTTGTTTTCAACTTTAAATTTCTTTTTGCATTATGATGCCAACTTGTTACCCATTCTCTTTCCTAGGAAGAGGTTGGAAGGATAATGATGATATTAAAATGAAAATTTTCCGATTGTATACTTTTGGATAAAACCCTATTGACGATGTACATGCATTATTTCAGACCCACAAACACCATAGATATAAGGGAGTGAAACCCTTGTTAACCCTTTTGAGCCTTGAAGTAGGAGTTTCTTTTCTATTTAGAAAAAACCCTTATTTTTTAACCCGTGGCAGGGTAGTGTTCAGTTAATCTAATTGAGCATTCATAACTCATCTGAATTACGCATCTAAGGATACAACAATGGTTATCCTTCAAGATGTTGAGGAAATTCAAAACCGCAATGTTTAATATTCATATATCATAAGTGTGCATCAAAATAAGACGATATAACAATGGGTATCTCTCGCACATCAGGAGATTAACAGATGACGATACAACAATGGTTATCCTTCATCTACCCAAAAATAGGACAATCACAATTCTTCCAACAAGTCACAAATGACTCGAAGTCACACGACGTGTTCAAAAGGAATAAAAAATGATATGACTAAAAAATGATGAAAAAGGAAAGAGACAAAAAGCCCCGTTAAGTCGGAACTTGAAAAAAAAAGTCGCTTAGGTAAAAGACGGGGTATCCTGCTGGACTTCAGAGTCAAATTCAAAAGGAAGTTATCCAGGAAAAAGTTAGGGAAAACAATGAAGAAATGGAAAGCCTGAAACACGAAAAGGGATTACAACATAAAATCCTCAACAAAGAATAAAGTCCTGTGGCAAGAAACCCAAAGGAAGAAAAAATGAGTGAATGTCGTGTCCAAAGAATATCAGTGGTTCCTCAACCATCATAAATTCCTCTTGGGAGAAGCGTGCTCATTTTGGTTTAACTGAACTTGGGACTGGAGAACATTATGAAGGGGGTGGGCATCAAATATTTTGAGCCTTAAATCTTTTTTCAAAAACCTTGAACTAGGCCACATTACAACCCTCAAAAGTCCTAATTGAAACAAGGTTTATTTCGAAAGCATACTCCAATGAGATAATGTTTCCCGACTCCCATTAGTTTTGCTAAATTATTGTGATTGGTGTCATATGCTTTTGTCATCTTTCATACAAAAAATCAATGTCGCATCCTGTCTAGTGATTCGTTCACAAGGTTTTGTGACATCTTTTCAAATAAAATCTTCAAGACTTACATAATTTTTGCATTAGAATTATCATTCTTAGAATAAACAGTTTCCTGCTTGTAAAGCAACTGCTTGATGTCATGGGAGTTTACATTTGAGTATCAGCAAAGGGCATGTTGCTGAGAGGAAGTTGTTAAGAAAAGCGGGTGCAACATTCAGATAATCTAGGGCAATTACGTCGAGATTCAACAAATCTCTAGAAGCCTTTTGGTTAAGCAGTTTATCTTAAAAGTGTATAGCCAAGGGCAAGTTGTGGAAGTTATCTTGATTAGCACACTAAACTTGGGACACCAGATTTGTTTCAAAGGGCATCTCCATATTTTTTCAAGATAGTTGCTATGTCTTCCCCATGTCGAGAATCTTCCTACAGCAGGATTGTTTCTCGTGATCTGCTTTGTAGATGCGTGTCTGGCTTCCTCTACAGTTGTTGATCAGTTAGTGAGTTTCCTTCGGGCTGCGGTGTGGTGTTGGGTTTATAATCCCATTTTCCCCATTCAATTCTTGGTTTAGATTTTCTCCAAGGTGTTATATAGTGTTGGGTTTGTATGGTTTCATACCTCTATCCCATATTTCCCAATCAGGTCTTGTTGCAGACTTCTCCAGCTGAGTGTGATTCTTTCCCCAGCCAGGTAGTGATCAAATAGAGGTTAAAAAAAGCTATGAAGCCTTTGCTTATTTGATGGAGTTCTTTCTCGCTTTGTGTATTTAGAATTTATATTTAATCTCTTATAGAGCATTGATCCCTCCAGTTACAGAATTATTGTTGTTATGTAAGTAGCTAGAAAGGGAAGTATCTTTTCTAAGAAGTGTTAAGATAATTGTTAACTTTTTGGGTTTTCTGTCGCCAAGTTTTGGGTTTGATTTAAAATCCCCTTAATTTTTACTTATTGCTGTGATGTTAACTTTTTGGTTCCCCAAAATATATCCTGAGGCCACTCTTACTGATATGCACATGATCTTCTTGTTTTTCTCAAATAGTTGGTGTTCGTACCAATTGATGTATGATGCGGTGTTGAGTTTGTAATCCCACTTTCCCCAGTTAAATCACGGGTTAGATTTTTCTCTAGGTTTATTATTTTGGTTTCAAGTTTGCATGGTTTAAAAAATTTATCCCAGATTCCCCAGTGAGGTCTTCGCTCATATGACAGAAGTTCCTTCTCCCTTTGTGTGTTGAGGAAGGATCATTTGTAAAACATCGCTCTTTGCGGTGATGACATTATTGTTGTTGTTTGTTTCCGAGGCGACTAGACAAAGGTAGTATCTTTTCTAAGAAGTTTTGATTTAAAATCCCCATAATTTTGATTTCTTGCTGTATTTTTTAACTTCTTAGACCCCCCAAGTGAAGCTGAGGTAATGTTTCTCTCTAAAAGTTGTTATCCTCTTGTGAATTCATAATTTCTCCCCAGAGAAGTTTGTGTAATCATCACTCTTGGTATTGAAGAATATAGTTTGGGCTCCACTAGATAATGTGGCGTTGAACTCCACGAGATTCCCAAATGATGTCTCGAAGATGTGTTTTTCATCTTTCCTAGTGAAGTCAATATTATAATCTTCAGTGGAAGTCTAGATGATGAGACATTGTTTTCCCCATTGAAGTCTGTGTGATATTCCCTAGTGAAGCCTGAAGGAGGATGGTATATCCTTGTATTTGTACTAATTTATTGTTATGATTACTTTCAGATTATGTTTCTTCCCAGAGGAGTTAAGCCATGAAATAGGAATTTGTTTCCTCAGTCGGTGCTTACTTTCTTATGAAATTTTCCTCCTGGATGTGATTTAGCAAGTGTTGACTTTACCCAAGCTGGTTTTGTCTGGTTATTCCCATTGTTGTATGTCTGTTTTGTCAGCATATACATGATAACATTCATTTATTCATACATACATCATGCATAAATGAATTAAATTTCATTGCTCATTTGCATTCATTGATTTTTGTTGTTGATATATTATCCTATTTTGCAAAGTTATGTTACCCTCTCTCCATTAGAGTGTCAATCTTAAGTAGAAAGTGTATATCCTTTCAATTTCCCAACTGAGTTATTCCTCATGGAAGAATTATGATTTATCCTTCCTCTTCAGCCTATTATCTGATTGGAACGTAGTCCCCATTTGAGTTTATTTCTCATTAGGTGTTGTCTTGGTTGATTGTTTCACTACGATTTATTTCTGGTTTGAGATTGTGGTCGTTGGAGACGTTATTATTATATTTTCTGCAGAATTTGAGCCCTGGTTAGAACATGTGAATTTATTTTGCACGAGAAGACTTTACCTCCTCAGCAGGACTGAGTTGGAATTTCTCCAGAGAAGCCAAGATTCATTTCCCAGCAGAATTATTGCATTTCCTTCTCATAACAACAAGTGGAGGTCTCTTTATTTGGGTAACATATTCTTCCCCAGTAAGTCTGTTAGTCCCTCGGGAAGATTCATTTTTTTTACTCAAATGAATGGTAGTCTCATCATTATGGGAGATAGTTTGTTGTTGAGATTTGTTACTCCAACAGATGGTAGTCTCGCTATTATGGGAGATAGTTCATTCTTGAGATTTGTTACTCCAATGGATGGTAGTCTCGTCATATGGGAGATAGTTTGTTGTTGAGATTTGTACTCCGATGAATGGTAGTCTCATCATTATGGGGATAGTCCGTTGTTGATATTTATTACTCCAATGAATGGTAGTTTCGTCATTATGGGAGATAGTTTGTTGTTGAGATTTGTTACTCCGATGAATGGTATGCTCGTCATTATGGGAGATAGTTTGTTGTTGAGATTTGTTACTCCGATGAATGGTAGTCTCGTTATAATGGGAGATAATTCATTGTTGAGATTTTGTTACTCCGATGAATGGTAGTCTCGTCATTATGGGAGATAGTTCGTAGTTGAGATGTTTGTTACTCTAATGAATGGTAGTCTCGTCATTATGGGAGATAGTTCGTTGTGGAGATTTGTTACTCTGATGAATGGTAGTCTCGTCATTATGCGAGATAGTTCATCATTGAGATTCACTTTTCTCTAAAGAAGTTCATTTGTTTCCAGTCATAATTACTAATGCTAATCATTTGTGACCTACCCTTATATTGGTATTTACCGGTATTAACTTACCATTTCTATTCTTTGTGAGTCGACGTTACTTTTTTTGCTGTCTTCTCTGTGAGTGGGTAGTTCACAGTTATCTGTCGATCATTGTTATACATTGCTTTTTTCCTCATGTATTGAGTTGGTGATGCCTTATCTCCTCCTTGGGCTTTACCCCATTAGAGTTGAGTCTTATGTTCACCAATGATTTATTTTCCTGGTCGGACTTTCTTTTAATCCTTTATTTTGTTTCCCGCATCCCATGTGGTGTCCTGTGTCACCTTTGAATTTGTTTGTTTGCATGCATGATCATAATTATTTCATAGCATATTAGGGCCAAAAATAGGGCTTGTTTTATATTTGAGTATCTGCAATCGCGTCGAGATGAACACTTTAACCTTTGTATTTTTAGATAGAAGACACTTAAATAAGGGCAGCTGTTATACCCCAATTTTTGCCCCTAAGATCCCTATTTGATTTCATACCATTAATACACCGAGATCGCGCATTATGGTTTGGATATTTTTTCTGTTTCTCATCTTTAAGTTTGCTCTTGAGGGATTACCAAGCACCCTAATTGTATATCTTGTATACATGTGTTTTATATTTTACTGACCTCTAACCAAAATCCAAAAATATGTTGTTTATTTTATTTCCTTTAAAAGACATAGTTTTAGATCAAGGAATTCAAGTTATGGCTCTCCGATTAGGGTCGTGGTTTGTTCAGGCCAAAGACCGATTCTCAAAGGCCTATGTTTCAGAGTGGTGATCTATAGTCTTAGGTCACACTATCCTCAAGCTTCATCCAGCAGGGTTAACACAAGTTTGGTTTCTTAATTATCAAGATTCTTCGAGATAGGTTCATGTGTTTATTTCCATTCCTTCTTCGACGAGTAATCTCAAGTTCTGACAAGTGTGAACATGGTTTAATCAAGATTTCACCACCTCAAGTTCATATATGATTAAGAATGCCTCCGGTTGTGGAGAAACGATCAAAGTCTACAGTTAATTCAATGTTGGGTGTCTGAAAGTCAACATTTGCAAGTTTGAGTTCAAATGATCATAACTTCTTCATTGTTCAGTATTTTTGAGTGATTCTTCGTGCATATGAATCTCCTTGACATCATCTCCATTTTCTCTTTTCAATTCAAGAGCTAATTATGCGTAGAAGGCCATCAAAGGTTTTAGTGCATTAAAGGTCATTTTGTGACTTTGACCTATTTTCAAGTGACTTTAGTCCAACTTTCGAGTATCACAACTCTTTCAATTTTCATCATTTTGGGACGATTCTTCCTGCATGATACTCTTCAAGACGTTATCTGCAAGTTTGTTTCAAAGAGCAAAAGCAGATTGTGCTTAGAAGGTCGTGAAATTTATTGAAACACTATAGATCTTTTTTTGAATTATGATGTTCTTAACCTCTAAATTTCAATTCATGTTACCAATTTCTTAATACCATACATTTTTCCTCAAAGTCTTATTTATGTGTTGAGATTATTGATCATGGATTAAGATTGATATAGTTTTCGGTCAACAATTCAAGATTTGAACTATTTGGTGATTAGTTCTTAAGGAAAGAGTTCAAATATTACATGATGCACATGGTAGCATTCACTTAAAATTTGAAGAAGCATTACAATTTGGAAAAAGGATTGAAGAAGTTTGTTGAAGTCTTAAGCATCATGCAAAGAGTCAAAATATATAAAGGACAAACATGTGTTTTTTGTTTGAAATCATCTTAAGGTTCAAAGTTCACAAGATTGGGTGTTACTTGGTCAAGTTCAACTTTATTCAAGATTTCAAGGATCATTCAACTCAAAGCAACAAGAGCCATTTGTATCCAATTCATTTTTCAAAGATTTCAAGAACAAGTTTTTCTTCGACTTAAACTTCAAGATTACATCACTGCCTTTAGTACAAGTGATCAAATACTAAGTATACAATATATTTCAAGTTTGATTACAAGCATAATTCAGGACACTCAAAGTTCGAATTACAGGATCAAATAACAATGTTATAAGAAATCCATTGTTCCTATGGCCTAATAGATGCCAAGTTTTCCTAAACTACAAGAGAGTTTCTTCAAATTTCAAAGTCTCCTCGTGTGTTCGAACTTTACTCCACAAGTATGGCCGCAATTCACTTTTTGTCTTCTTCAAGCCTTCATCATTCATGCTTTCTTATCCTTCATGCTCAATACCACATTGCACATGAAACAAAGAAAAGAAAATCATGATTAATGATCATAAAGAAACATAAACACTTGAACATAAACAAAAATTTCTAAAAGAAAGAGTTTTGCAATCTCATAATTAGGGTTTGTTGCAAGGAATCAGAAATTTAGGGGGGTGCATACAATCATGTTCAATCCCAACAAAAGGCCTCATTTGTTACTTAACAATAATCAGAATTTTGGTTTAATCCTAGGCCCACAACTCCCATTGCAAATCACAAAAAAGGCATTTGTTTTTGGTTCACAAAAGGAGGTACAAACAGAAACATTTCAATAAGCTCAGAACTTCATCATAGCAAGCAAGTTTTCACAAAAAGGAAGAGTCAAAATCACAACATCCTAACAATAATGGGCCTTATACATTTGTTTCATAGCAAATCAGATTTCAATTTAATCATGGGCCTAACTCTATCTATTCCAAATCACAAGAAAATTTGGTTCACAAAATACAAAATCAAAGGAGGTCCAAATCAGAATTGCAAACCCAATAAAGTCCAACATCACATTCACAGCATATCCGAAAGTACAAACTCTTTGAGCCCACAAAGATCCACAAACAATGACAAAAACCTGCACCAAACTTGCAACATTCTAATTCAAGCCCAACAAAAATGTCACAGCAAAAGTTCACATCTCAGGTTACAACAAACCAAGAATTGAATTGCAGCCCAATAGCAAAAATAAAAGCAAAATCACAGTCAGTGCAGTAACATGTTCACATATTAGAAAATAACATATCAAAAAACTAAAAAGCCCAATAGCAAAAGGAGAAAACGTAAGAAAGTCTGTCAAAGAAACTCAGAATCCAAAACATAGCAAAACCGAGATCCCCATTAGTATAAAACAATTCAATTGCATAGAAATTAGGGAGGACTGTTCATAAAAAGATATCAGAAACATAAGCTATCAAGCAAGTAAAACCCTCATCCTCCTTTCAAACAATCCCATTAGATATTACAAAAGGAAAAGACTGCTCATACAATATACAGAAGTTGTGAAACAACAATCCCCGGCCCTAACCGTAATCATCATCTTCTTTACATAAACCCTTTAGAATTGAAAATCGTGAAAAGAGAAGGAATAAGAGAGATACCGTTACCATCACGAGGCTGAGAGAAGAGAGGAATGATTTATCGAACACGGATACACCGTCGAAGCTCACAAACTGTCACCGAAAAGAGAATCGTCGTCGTTCTCCACCGTCAAACCCTCATTCACGCTTTAGAGAGTCCAATTTCACATTCCAGAGTCTAGATCTCTCATCATCCTCACTGAATTCCATCGCGATCTGAGCGTTGGGATTTCCAAACCCCCTTCAAGATCTACGCCCAACCGAAAGGTTTCTGCAAAATTGAAGCATGGATTAATAACCATAAGAATAAGATAATTCAGAAAATGTAACAAAATTAGAGATCGGAGAAATCTCCAACGGTGCCTCTGTGGAGTTCATAAGCGCCGCCGTGGAGTTCATAAGCTCCGTCGTGGAGACTCATAGCAGCCACCACATGTTCATCAAGACCACTGCGCCAGATCCCTTTTCTTTTTTTAGTCTTAATGTGTTTATGGTTGAATAAGAGAATAGAGAGAGAGAGAGAGAGAGAGAGAGAGAGAGAGAGAGAGAGAGAGAGAGAGAGAGAGAGAGAGAGAGAGAGAGAGAGAGAGAGAGAGAGAGAGAGAGATAACATTAAAGTGACGAGAGAGAACAAGAGAGAGAGAGAGTGTCTAGATAATACAGAGAGAGAGAGAGTCATTTTGTCAAATGAAATATTTTTGTGTTTCCTTTTTGTCCTAATGTAGAACATGGTGGTGGCCTGAGCAACCAGTGGTTGACAAGTGGCCACTAACGCCACTTGTCTCCACCTGAGAGGATAACATCAACTACGCGCGTGTGTTCCACTGGTCTTCCCGTGTACCCTTGTTTCGTCATCATCAGATCACTCATCATCAGCGCACCAAATCTGCATATTCACAGTGGACTTCCTAGAGCTAATCACACTGTATAAGAGGGACCCTTCTCATTGGGCCTCAGCAGATTGCTTCCAGCACCCCTCCAAATTGCTGATTCCAGGCCCATTTACATTTTCTATTTTCTATTTATTCTTTATATTTTATTTTGTATTGTTGTGTTAAATAATTTTCTATATCAAACAAAAAAATATTTTCTTATCTTGAATAAATAATTAAACTGAAAAATATTATTTTAATATTATTAATTATTTTGGTTAATTAATTTTATTAAATAAAATGGTTTAATTTTATTAGTTATGTAATTAATTTTGATTGGGTTGTATTGTGGATTTTTAATCGTATTATCAATTTGTTACATCCCCTCAATTGGAAGTTATTTTGGGGACAAATTCTTCAACCTTATTGGATCTTGGGTGTTGATAGGTTGAAAAACCAAATCCACCAAAATGGATGAATGATGTTGACGATATTTAAAACCCTAATTTCATCTAATATATTCCCTCCTCCTTCATCTCATCCCTTCTTATTTGTGCTACATCTTATTAGAGGATGATCTACATATCATTTCTCCAAACATATGGTACATAGATTGCTATTGACCGACCTCAAAATAGGTGCGACTTCTATATAAGTCCACTTATGATTGCTTAACATAGCACTAAATTTTGTCTTGATTCGATAAATGATCATCTGTGGCCCAAACTTATGTTTGCAAGCCCAAGTATGTTTAATTTGAAACCTTTGATCCAACAACCTTGAGGTTCATTGTTTTGAGGCTTTGTTCTTATCAATCCTCTAATGAACCTTCATAATATTTGGGCTAAGTGAATCAGTTAAACATCGTTGATCATTTTTTGTTGCCTTGAGAATTTTAAATGAATGATGTACTTGACAAAAAGCAAATGTAACTTGTTGTTGAGAGGCTTTAATTTTATCAATCTTATAATGAGTTTTCAAATGAAAGTTTCAAGATGGTCATTCAACTAACCTCTAATTTCTAACTCATTAAAAATTGAATCTTGTTTTGTGCTTTTACTTTATGCACCGTTAACTTTAGCATTTACATTTCATGCTATTTTCATCTTTGTTCACTTGAGCATTTATCTTTATGTCATTTTGATTTTGCTCACTTGAGATTTTCATTTTCTTTTTGAAGATACTTAATAACCAACTTGAACAATAAAAATCTTTAAGGTTACTTGGACTATTTGGTTACTATCCTTGGCATGATTGAGTTATGGTCCTCTTGGACTTAGGATTAGAAGCCTTGATACCATTAAGACTTGGTGACTTCTGTCGTTATTTCGTCTGGAGTTCTTGGGGTTTACCACGAGACTTTGGGTTTTTTTTCTCTTTGTGTGCAGGTTGTTCTGATTATATGCTTTGTCTGTGATTCAGAATTTATCTATATACAGTCGTTACTCTACCCAATATTTGTGAAGACTTAATGCATTTAAATTTTGGTATTCTTAAGAGGTTTATCATCTTTGCTTGTCTGGTTTCAAATATAAAGGATAGGAATTCTACACTGACTCACTATGTTAAGTGTTGGCTTCTTATTGGTTAGACAGTTATTTTCCCTAGCTTTTACCTTATGTTTTAGGATAGTCCCTTCATCTCCTCCAACCTTCTTTAATTTCAAAAATATTCTCCCTCTTTTCCAAAACTATTCTTGTTTTCTAAACTTGAATCGCTTTCATAATAAACTTGGACTTAGGTCCATGCATTTTCAAAATATTTTCTTAAACAAATTTTAATCAACTTAATCATACTTTGACATTTTTTTGTGAGAAGACTAAAAGTCAATCAATCTCATTCAAACCATTTTTCCATTTTGGCTTTTTACCTTAAAATTTTCTCAAAATATTAGACTCTTGTCAATCCTTGTAGTGATGCAAGCTAATATACTTCTACGATATGTAGTGAAGTGAGATATTTTCCACTTGGGTGTTGAGTGAGGCTTTGTTGATTTTAAAATCTAAGCTATATCCTCCACTTTGATACGGTGCAAATTCTTCTTTCTCATAATCATGGGTAGTAAGTATGTTTTTCACTCGGATATGACGATGATGTCTCGTCTCTTAAAACTAACCAACACACTTGTGTTTTAAAAAATTCTTAAAGGTGAACTATGAGTACCCTGATCCCCTATTGCAAGGAAGGTGGTACGTAGGCACTAAAGTTTCGCAACCGCAACAGGTGCAAAAATTGTAAAAAAAAATTTCTTTTCTCATCTCCACCATCTATTTTTGTATACAACACTTATAGCCAAAATACACAAATTTTCAAAGAGGTTCCTGTGGAGTACCATACATGTTTAGGGTGTAATATCTTCCCTTTGCATAACCAACCCCCGTACCAAGATTCTCTCCCCCTCTTTTTTTGGGTTATTCACTCTTTTTCCATTCCTTTGGAAACAATAAAGCATGGTTGCGATTTTTATTTGATCTATGCGAGTCAAGTCAATCCAATGGCTTAGTCTTAACATTTCTACCGCTACACTAAGGGAAACATACTTAACAACTATTAAGAGAACCCTAAGGTATCTGAATGGAACATCCAACCTTGGATTGATGTACAAGAAAACATCATAATACAAGCTATTAGGTTTTTGTGTTGCAGACTATGTCGGAGATAAAATAGAATGTAAAAGTACTTCTGGAAACTGTCAATTTCTGGGTGAAAATCTCACCTCCTGGTCTAGAAAAAGGCAATAAACTATTGCACTATCAACTACTGAAGCATAATAGATACCAGTATTGAAATTCTAGCACGCACAATAACAGAATTCAAGACAAATGTCATAACAACACACAATGTCACAATATATGTTATGACATCTGTTGACAACAAACAAACTTGCTAAAAACAGAAAGAATATGTAGGAATGTAAAGTACGGTAACATAAAGAACACAAGGAATTGTTAACCCAATTTGGTGCAAACTCACCTAGTCTGGGGGCTACCAAGCCAGAAAGTAAATCCATTATCAGTAGTATTAATTCTATGCTAAACTCCCCCGTTCACAACTTATGACTTAATCCCTAACCAGTTAAACTTCTACCTAGGCACCTCCTTGATATGAGAACCTACTCACTTCTAATCACTGCAGTGATATCAAACAATCCCATACCCAGGAAATGTCTCAAGAAACCAAAAAAGGAAGAATACACTTCCAAATCACAAATACTTACTTTACTTAGAAGCTTCACTAAGGACAATACTCAACTCGTGCCTACGGGCTTTGAGTGAGAACAATAACTTGATGTTGTACCCCAAAAGTTGCCCTCCCTTTTTTCAAGATCTTATCTAAGGGTTTTCAACCATTCAAGGCTTCTCAGGCTTCAAGACCCGTCAATTGATTTCTTTGTTCCATCAAGGGTTCATGTTTACAAATGTGTCAAACGAGAATCACATTTTTTATATCCTTTGGTTTTGTACTAGGGTTTTGACTTTTGAATGTGTAACACCTATTGATATCAAGGTTCACGTTTCATTGATTGCGCAATATTAAGGTCTATATTTGATTTTATCTTGAACTAGGGTTTAGATTCATGATGTTGAGTGTGAGGACCTTTTGATGATACACTATTTGCTTGTGAAGAAAATTAACCGAAGTTGGATTTGAAATTAAGGTTTCTGACCCCTTCCAATTGATGAGCTTCATTTTCAAGTTTTTATGGCCATGTGATTTCTGGATTATTCGTTGATTCAATGTTTTGATACGGGTGGTCATGGAGTGAAATTTGAAATCAAATTCAATAGAATAAAATTTTATTTATTCATTTAATTCATGATGGATACATAATTTCAATTGGAGGGGTTTCAAATTTGATTTCAAATTGGAGGGAGAACTTCTTTGCCAGTGCACTCAAAATTTAGAATTTAAAATAGGGAATGTGGAATCCGTTATTCTTTCTAAACCAAGATGCATAATCCCATTTGAGTTCCATGTGGATATCTTTCAATTTTTGTCACATTCATTCATTTCAAATCTTACAAAGTCTCACAATGTTCACTCACAATAACAAACATCCATTATTATTTTAACATCAAATTTCCAAAATTCCAAATATTCGTCATTTGTTCAAAATTCCAAATCTATTTACAAATTCAAAACAATTTCAAAATCCTTACAAAATCCAAATTCATTAACAAATTCAAAAACTATAAATTTTCCTATTCTATACAAAACAAAATTCTTGATCCAACCTCAAGTGTCTCCAGGTTTTACCCTTTAATCTTCCAAATCCCTCCAAGCCATGCCATGTTTCCCCTTGTTTTTCCTCCATTGGCACCCACGTGAAACAAAAGAAGAGAAATTGATTAGAAAGTATTCTGATATGGACAAAGAAAATTTCAAGCAGAATATTGAAAAGTCATCATTAGGGTTGATTTATGGAATCATAAAAAGGATGTTTTTCAAGCATGTTTTTTGTGCCAAACAACCTCATACGAAAATGGATTTAATCTCGGGCCATTGCAAATCACAAAGGTGAACTTTGGTTCACAAAAGGAAAGAGGTGTTTAAAGAAAATCACAAATTTACAGCAAACCATAAATTCTGTCAAAAACAAAAACAGTCCAAGAATAACTGTATAAAAAATCAGACATGCTGTCCTGCACAAATTCTGTCAAAAAACGTCCAAACAAGTCCAAGTATAATTGTCCAAACTGTGCACATGTAACAGTCGAAAATCTGCCCAAGGGTTGCACTAAAATGGTAACACAAAAACTATATCAAAAAAGAATTAAGGCAGCAGCCAAAAGTGTTTAAAACCATCACTCCCCCCCCCCCCCCCCCCCCCCCCAAATTTTATCCTTCTACTGTTATAAAACACACAGTATAAGAAAGAGAAGAGAGGATTCCCAAAAGGACAGTTCATATAAAGACAGAACTACCACAACAAATTTTTTTTCATGATTCTGTAACAGAAAAAACAGAACAGAGCCACCAAAAAAAACTCCTTCAAAGTTCTTTCTTTTGTTTTCACAAAAAATATACAGATACAAAACCATACAGAGGTCGAATCCCAATAACAAACAACAACAACATTTTTCAACAAGTCCATAAAATATACATATATAGAGGCCGAACCAAAACAACAAAACAGTCATTATTCTGTAACAAATATACAGAAACACAAATCGAGCCACAAACCCTAACCTAAATTATATGCATCATTTTTGCAAAACCATACACTTCAGAATAAAAAAGAAGAAATAAAGAGGAAAGTTCTCACCGAAATAGCATTAGAAACCGAATCGGAGCGATTAGGGTTCTGTTCATCCTTTTTCAGATATATGCAAAAATACGTACAATCTGCAAAAACGAGTTGGAGATTAGTAATAAGGAGGATAAGAGGAATCAAACGATGTAAGAAATTTCACGGTCGGAGTAATTGCCTCCGTGGGAGCCGCCGTTGACCGCCATCCACCGCTGCTAGGGAGATTTCCGGTGAACCCCTTTGATAGAGAAAACAAAGAGAGAGCGCAGGAAAGAATAAAGTTATTTCTCACTTTCTGAAACAAATTTTTGTTTTTGTTTGTTTTTGTTTTGTAGATGGGCCAATAACAAAAAGAAACTTCAGCAAAGCCCAAGTATCTTCTTCAGCGCGCACCCCTCCTCATCACCACTTGCTGTTAACAATCAAACATACAAAGCCCCATCCTCAACCAAACCTCCAGCCCATTCATTTTTTGAAGTTAAAAAAATGGTCATTTGGGCCTAGCACAACAAAAAACTGTTTCTTACTAGCACCTTTCAACTTTCTAAATCCCCCCTGATTTTATATTTTCTATTTATCATTATTTTCGTATAAAAATATAAAAAAATATTATATATATATATATATATATATATATATATATATATATATATATATATATATATATATATATATATATATATATATAATTTTGTTTTATTTCTTTTTATAAACTAAAAAAATACAAAAAACATTTTCTTATTAAAATCAATTTCTTTTCTTAAAATTAATTTATATTAGACCTAGGTTTATTTTCTTTTATGAAAAAAATTAATTAAAAACTATTTTCTTCGAAATCCTAAAAATATTTTCTTTATTAATTTTATTTCTACTTTAGACTTATGTTTATTTATTTAAAATTAATTTAGAATAGTTAATTATTTTCTTTTGATTTAATTAGGTTAAAGCCTTTTTCTTAACAAAAACAAAAACAATAACACAAATCAAATTTCTTTTTTCATTTAATTTCTTGTACATTTATTTATTCTTATACATTATCGTTCAATTGAATATGGTTGTAATATTAACTTAGGTTTAAATTACTTGTCATCCCCCCATTTGTAAAATTGTATCCCCATTCCCAAATGATGTAATAGTGTAGGAACTTTATATTTCTGCAATTTATCGCTTTCAAATATAAATGCTAGTAATTAGTATTTGTATGGAAAGATGAAATCAACAAATAGAAAACCTTAATTCAAGACAAATAATGCATGAAAACAAAACACTTTTCACACTTGCACCGCTAGGGTAACCCACACTTGTTGCCTTCAAATAAAATAGTCATTTCCCTCGAATGTGGGACGCTTTAGAAAAGACCCTCGAATAAAAAAAGATCGTAGTCCCTCGATGACCCTTCGATGTTGCCTTCTGTAAAACGATATTAGTCCCTTACGACAATTGCTAAAGCGTCTCATAAGTTGCCTTCCATGACTATGCGACGACCCGCACCCGTCCCTTCACATCCAATGATAGGGCTTCTTATCATTCAATGGTAAGATATCACTATCTAAAGGAGGAGGAAAAGAACTAAGACCCTTTTGAGTAGGTAGAACGTTCATAGTTGCTTGCTCACAACATTTTCAAAATAACATCTTTCAAAACACACCAACACTTTTAAAATGAAATATTTTCAAAAGTCAACACTTTGTATACATTCTTATAGAGACAAGAATCATTATAAAGTTCGCCTAAACGAAGGCACTTTTCAAAAATACTTTCAAACAATCACAAACACATTTCAAACAAAGCCTTTCAAAAGTGAGCTAGCAATTAAGAGCCCATAGATAACTATGGATGAAAAGGGTGCTAAAACCTTCCCTTTTCATAACCTACCCCCCGAACTCAAGAAAATTCTCAAAAGGTCTTTCCTGTTCTTTTCACCCTTTCCTTTATTGAATAAAATAAAAGTCGATGGCGACTCTTGCTATCCGCAACAATTGCGATAAAATGCAAAACACCCAAGTCAGTTCTTCCACCGTATTACACTTGACAAATAGTCAAGAATAATCAGTCAACTCAAATGTATCAGAGATACATGCGGATGTACGGTAAAAAACACATGGAGAACCTAAGGACTATTAAACCCTAAACCCTTATTTTTCATAAGGTTTTACAATAAAAACTATGCTTAAAAACTACGTCTTGGACAAATCCTTATATAGGATTCTGCAGTTGGGCTTGGACTGGCTTGGATTCTTCAATCAACTCCAATCTTCAGCTGAAAAATATCTGCAAAATACTCTCCACAAAAATAGAAACAATCTTCATAGAAAGTTTCCTAAAATGTTTTAATCAATCCTTTTTAGTAGCCAATCAAATATGCACTTGTTTCTAACAAAATCCTTGATTGACTTACACCTATAATGAGTACAAAGTATTCCAGACACTCATATATTCAAATTAAATCTTCAAGGATATCCAAAATATGCGCCTGCTGCATTAGCCTCAAGATGTCACAACATCTTCTGTGCCATCTGGTAAAAGACACATAACATCAAAAGTAGTTATGGCAGTTGATAAAGATGCTACACCATCTTACTCAACATTAAGAACCATTCTTAGATCCATTCTTAGCCAAATTTTAGCCAACCATAAATCCATGGAACTAACAATCACCCTCTTTGGCAAATTTTGGCTAAAACAACCAAAAACCGAATTCAATTGGAGAGATGAACAAAACCACAACACAAGATATATGTTGATCATGTAAACTTTTTAAAACACGCAAACAGCTAACAAGCTTGTACAACCAGACATTTTAGCACCCCATTTTTCACACATAATAGATTCTCCCTATCAAGAGTGTAATATAGTGGGAGAACTGACATGGGTATTTTGCGTTTGATCGCAATTGTTGCGGATAGCAAGAGTCACCACCGACTTTTATTTTATCCAATAAAGGAAAGGGTGAAAAGAACAGGAAAGACCTTTTGAGAATTTTTGTTGAGTTTGGGGGATAGGTTATGAAAAGGGAAGGTGTTAGCACCCTTTTCATCCGTAGTTATTTACGGGCTCTTAGTTGCTAGCTCACTTTAAAATTCTTTATAAATGTTTTTATATTTTGTATAAGTTTGAAAATATTTTGAAAACGCCTTTGTTTCGGAAAAATTTATAATGATTCTCGTTTCGGAGAGAATGTATACAAAGTGTTGGTTTTGATAATAGTTCAAAGAGATGTTTGTTTTTGGAAATATGTTTTGAAAGTGTAAGTATGAAGATGGTTTTATTTGTGAGCAAGCAACTATGAACGTTCTACCTACTCAAAAAGTATTTGTTCTTTTCCTCCTCCTTTATAAAGTATTATCTTACCGTTAGTTGGTAAGCAACCATATCATTAGATGTGAAGGGACAAGCCTGAGTCATCGTATAGTCATAGAAGGTAACATTGTAGGATACCTTTAGAAATTTATCTTAAGGGTATAAGATTGTTTACTGAAGGAAACATTGAAGGGTCATCGAGGGACTATGATCTTGTATTCGAGGGGTCTTTGCTAAATTATCGCACATTCGAGGGACATGATTGTTTTATTCTAACGCAACAAGTGTGGGTTAACCCTAGAGGTGCACGTGTGCAAAGTATTTTATTTTCACGTATTTTTGTTTTGAATTAGGGTTGTCTAGTATTGGTTTTAAGTCTTGCCATACAAACCCTAATCACTAGCAATAATATTGAAAGAGATAAATTGCTGAAATTTAACGTTCTACGCTATTACATCATTTGGGAATGGGGATACATATTACAAATAGGGAATATAAAGCAATTAAAACCTAATTAATATTAAAACCATATTGAATAATGAATAATAATAAAAATATACAAGAACATAAAGATAATGTACAAGAAAAGAAAAGTGTTGTTTTATGGTTTTTTGTGAAAAGTTTTATCCTAATTAGGTAAACTAAAGTGAATGGAAAGAAATTAATTAATTAAACTCCTAAATTCTAAGTTAACTAAATTAAAAAGAAAATTAAAATAAAACCAAGTCTAAATAAATTTAATTTAAAAAAGAAATTAAATGTGTTAAGAAAACATTTTTTAGGGTTTTAAGTTTAAGGAAAATCAAGTAAAATAAAAAATTAGTCTAAGTATTTAATAAAATATTTTATGGTATTTTTTTAATTAGATAATAATAATAATATTTAGAATAAAAAAACAAAAAACAAAATAAAATATGAAATAAAAGTTAGGGAGAGGTTTAAAAATGAAATGGGTGGTTTAAAAGTAAAGCCGTTTTTGTTTATAGGCCCAAATCTTTTTTTGTTTAGATCAGAAAATAAATAGACAAAAAAAAAAGAATGGGCCTGCACATCATGAAGTAATCAGGGGTGTGAGGGAAAGTAAAAATAGTCAGGCCCAAGAGAGGGAGGCCCAAACGCACTTGTTTTTCAAAAATGAAACAAAGAAATGTTAGAAAATAAAACAAAAGGTCCCTGGGGTTCTAACCCAGGATCTTATAGGGTAATGCCTTACGCACGCTTCTCCTGCTACTGGGGTGACTATTTCATCCGTGTATAGAACAACAATCATTAAATTTAAAATAAAGCAAGTCCTGAATGTGACTTCATCTTCAACCTCACGCCAACCTCTTCACCATATTTGAATTTGTAACTTCCTCATTTCTCAACCAAATCAGAAAATTTAAACATGAAACTTGCTCCATTTTTCAATACGAATTCAACCATATAAAGTTCATGAGCAATAAATCAAAGATGAATGAGAATTTTACTGGTACCAAATAAAAACCTAATTTTTTCCAGAAAGTTCATCTTCAAAAATCTTACTACTCAAGCAATATAAATGAATTCTAAGGATATGGTCAGTTTCAGGACTATGATGTCTACATTTTATCTTTGAAAATGGAAACCAAATGATGCCTATATGAAGAGTTCAAAAGTCAGAAAACTCACCTTGAAAATGGAATTCGTGTTTTTAGTTTGAGATTACTTCAAGGTTTTGAAATGATTTAGTTAGCTTCCTTGGACCTCTAGGAAGCTAATGTAATGCGTAGCTTGAGTTGAGAGTGGTTGAAACTCCTTGTAGAAGTCAGTGTGTAGGCTTCTGGTTTTGAGTTTGGAAGAAGATGACAATGGAGTTACATAACTGTAACATGTTTTAGGATGGATTATATTTGATGTATAGAAGCTTTGAGAATTATTTATAGGGAAAACGCACGAGTGGATTATGAGATTGAAGTTTTTGGCCAGAAATGACAAGTTATGGAGGCTTGGATGAAGCTCTGAGTTCTAGGGAGTTTGAGTGAGTTTTAAGGATCTTGAATTAGTGTGTTAGGTTGCAAATGACCTCTCTATTTATAGGCAAGAGGTTTGACATCTTGAAGTAACCCGAATTTTAAGATAACATGTTATGGTTTGTTTGAATGGATTTTCATAGTTCCAAGGTTCAAGTACAAGCATGGTCTGAGTTTGTTGGGTGCAGGAAGGTTTCTTCTTCACTTTATAATGGAGTGTGATCATAAGAAACAAGTGAGAGGCTCAATGCATTGACTTATGCATAAAGCTTGCTTTACAAGAATGGAAATGTTTACTTTGTGCCAAAAATGGGAAATTGTCTTGAAAAATGGCTCAAACAATTGGATAATAGCTCAATAAATTGTAAAAACATTTAATTATGGAGTTATTTGCAACTTAGAAGGCTTACAAAGCAAGATTATGCAGAATAGCTATGGGATTAGGTTATGTGTTCTTCATGGAAATGCCTTGTAATTCAAGTTTATCATGTCAACTTCTTCTCTTCGATTCTCCTAGCTAAAAAATGATCTCTTCCAGTTCTTGGACATTTTGGAAAGCTTGAAACATCCTCTACAACTTTCATGTTTTATACTTTTGCAAAATCCAATTGGAACCATGAGAAAAATGGCCAAGAAGCTGGGACAAAAATCTGCCTAAACTAGGTCAAAATTTCACTAAGTGTTTAATAAAAGGTGCATGACTTCATGGGATTATAACTTAAAATATAAGCATTTTTTGGATATGAGCCCTCTAATTCAAAGTTGTAGATCTCATCAATATCTACAACTCTCATGTTGAAAATTTCCTTTGTATCATCTTGCATCTTGGTGAAAAATTGGCATGAAGTAATGAAATTATCGAGTATATAAAACACTTAGAAAATTTCTAAGTATTGAAAACTTTGACTTTTCATAGACTTTCTTGACTTTTTTATTTTTGATGATCAAGCTTCATATTTTTGCATATCTTGATGGATTTTGATCTTTGATATTCAATGTTGATCAAGAAGTTAAAGTTTGACTTTTGGTGTATCAGTTGACTTTTAATTAGTTGACAAAATTTCAACTATAAACTGTTCGATCTTTGAGAAATAAATTGAGTCATGCAATTAGGTAAAAATTATGTATTTGAGTTCTTAAGATTATGCTTCAAGTCATTAGATCTTGTATTATGGCAAAAGTTAAAAACCCGTCATTCTCAGTCAAAACCCTAATTTTGACATTTTCCCCTTTAATGATTTGAGTGCTTTTCTTGAGACATTGTGATTCAAACTTGATAAATTGATGAATATGACTTCAAAATATTGATATTGGAAACAAATCTTGAAGTTTGACTATGGCTTGACCATAATTGACTTTTTACCCCATACAATTGATTTTTCAGTCATCTGGTCAATTGATTGAGCAAATTTGTGAATCACGACTTGAAACTTGGAATGAATATTCTTGGAGGTCTATAATGAACCATGAAAGTAATTTGAGGCATTAGAATTCAAATTGTTCTTATGAAGATCAAAACCCTAATTTAAGGCATCAGTGTTTAGGAGATGGTTTGACCTAGTCAACACTTGTGCAAACTTGAGCTATTGGAGATTTTTGTGAGGAATGTCTTGAGAAAAGACATGGAAAATTTTAGGGTACAACAAAGGGAAAAAACCTACACCAGAGCACCTGCAGTGGAACAACAAAAGCAGCAGCAACAACTTCAACATACACACAAGCATGAAAAAGAACTCTCCCCCTCAATGATTGGATGAACAACCATACACAAAGCTACTCTCATTGAAGATGTAGCACACAGTCCTATCATAATGCTAAATCAATATGTAAAGACATGTGATATAACATCAAGAAACAATGATTTACTCCCCCTTTTTTGCCAAAATATTGACAAAAAGAAACAGAGTAAATATACACAATGGAAACACAAAAAACATCAGAGCATATTGCACTCAGGAAACAACACAATTGGAAACACACAAATTGCACATAAGTAATACCATAGATGGAAGCACACATTAGAACCACTAAACATAAGAACCATGTGGAATCAAACAGATGGAAACATAATTTTTTGGCCCCGCTGTCTTTTAGAATACCTTTCTTCCATCCCTTCTTAGTAGCAACCTGTCTAGGCAAGTCATGCCTCAGAGTATAGAGGAAAGATGCAGCACTAGTTGCATTCCTCCATTTCTATAATTGTTATAACTCTTACAAAGTACAAGATCCAATCTCACTGTTTTTTGTAACAGCAAGTTGTTCCTTGTTGTCCATCTACTATAGTTATAACCTTACCTTCAATAAGCCTCCTGATCAGTTTTTTACAACTGCCAAGGTCCTTATTCCAGTCATGTTGAATGAGATATCTAAAGGAGTTTAGATCTTATTTATTAAATGTCATGACATCTTTATTGACATCACATCTCTTCAACACTAGTTCAGAGAAACTTTCTCTTGTTTCCCTCAAGGAAACACATCCATCTGTATTTGATATTTTTTTATTAATTCTAGCAATGTCTTATTCATTAAGGTAGCTTAAAATCAATTCCTTGGATTGCTTTATTTGACTTGTGGTAGAGAGATCTTTTCTAACTTGATAACTCACTGGATCAAAACTTATGAATTTACAAATTACCTCCCTTACTGTCTCACCAATCTGCACATAGGATGTTTCAACATTGTCTTCAACATCCATTCTTTTTTTAGTAATTGAATCATCAATTACCATACTGATAGATCTCTTTCTACCAGAACTGTCAACTTGCATAAGTTCCATTAAATCCATATGAAGAAATTCTAACCTCTTGGAAGTAATTTGATGTTGCAACTTTGGATGTGATATCTTGATTTTCTTCCTAATTTGACACTCCACACAGACTTTTCCTTCCTCAATTTTGAGCTTAGGAATGTATCTGATATCTTCTTTAGACACAAACTTCTTCATACTTTTGGGATGCAAATGATCAAGTTTTTGATGCCACAACTTCACTGCATCTTTCTTGGACAACATACATGTGTAGGAGTTATAAGTTTCTTTTGGTATCCACAAATAACAATTTTCTTTAGTCCTAACTCCCCTCACCAGCACATCATTCTTATTTGTAACAAAACATTCAAATTTGGTGAAATTCACACTTAGAATTTGATTACATAACTGACTGATAGTGATCAGATTGGCAGTCAATTCTTTCACTAGAAGCACATCATCTAGACTAGGAAGTCCGGTACAATTTAACATTCACATCCCTTTAATTTCACCTTTATCTCCATCACCAAAAGTGACAAAACTAGTGGAATAGGACTTAATGTCCAGTAAATACTTTTTGACCTGTGTCATATTTCTAGAACATCCACTGTCAAAATACCAGGCTTCTCTAGATGAAGCTCTAAAAGAGGTATGAGCTATAAGACAACTATTAATAATCTTAGGTTTCCATTCCTTTCTATTTTTAAAATTTACATGGTTATCCTTAGAATATTTTGGATGTTTAGTATAACCATACAATCTATATCAGAATGTTTTTATGTGACCATATTTACCATAACAATGAAATTTCCAAGGCTGAAAGTTTGCTCTGGTATGAGTTTTCTGAAGTCTGGCAGGATGTTGTAACATTTGGTCGGACATTATGAGCTCATTCTTCACTTCAGCAGGAACAAATTTTGTCACAGGGGTTTTTCTTTTATTATTTAAAGACTAAAATTTAAACCCTATACCATTAAGGGTTCTATCTCCCTTCCCAACTTGAAGAATTGCATCCAACACATTAGACCCATTGTTTAACATTCTTATAGATTTGGTCATGTTTTCAAGTTTGGAAGTCAATAGGATTTCCTCACCTTAAAGCTCAGAGTTTATGGATAAAAGTTTCTCATTTTCTTCCTGAAGATGAGCTATAACATTCTTCTGTTTTTCTCCTGACTTAAACATTTCTCCACTTCTGATACAATGTTTCTTGTAGGAAGCAACTAATTCTTCATAAGATAGATCCTCATCACATGAATCTTCATCAGATTCATATCTACCAGTTAAGATTGTCACATGCCTAGCAATTTCTTATCAGTTTTACCCTCATAATAATTACTAAACAAGCCCTTATTTTGTTTCTTGAGGTATGTGGGACATTTTGGCCTCATGTGACCAAAACCCTGACATTCATGGCAATCCATGCTGTAATGCGGTGGCAGAACCGACTGTTATACTGGTTTTGGGTTTGTATTCGCAAATGTTGCGGTAAGCAAGAGTCGCCACCGACTTTTCTTTTATCCAACAAAGGGATGGGTGAAAAGAACAGAAAAAGACCTTTCGAGATTATTTCAAAGTAAGGGGGGTAGATTATGGGAAGGGAAGGTGATAGAACCCTTTCCATCCATAGTTATCTACGGTCTCTTAGATGCTAGCTCATTTGAAAATAATACCTTGTGCTTTGTGTGTTTGAAAAGTATTTTGAAAGAAAGCGCATTAGTACGATGACCTTTGTAATGTTTCTCGGATTGGTAGAGAACGTACACAAAGTGTTTTGAAAATGTTTTCGGAAAGAGTATTTGTGTACGTGTAAAATTGTTTTATTTTGAGCAAGAATCTATGAACTATATACTTTACTTGAAAGGTTGTTCTTTTCCTCTTTTCCTTTAGGCAATGCTATCCTACTATTATTGAGTAGGTAGCCCTAGTCGTTGGATGATTTGAGGGACAACCGAAGGGACGTTGTTTCAGTCACAATAGCAATTGGGAAATAAACCTTAGTAACTACCCTAGGATTTTAAGATCATACCGAGGCAACATTGAGAGCGTCATTTTTGATCTTTTTAAACCAGAGGGTAGCCACTAAAGTCTCTCACGTTTTGAGAGTTGTGACAGTTTTCCGAAGGCAACCAAAGTAGAGATTCCCTAGAGGTGTACATGTGAGAGTGTGTTGTATTCAATTATTTTTGTCTTGTGTTAGGTTTGCTAGCGTTTGATTATTATTTTTGCCATACAATCCTATTACTCATGCATCTAGACAATGAATATATGTACAGAAATTTAAAGTGCGGAATTTTAAATCTAGCTATTACATGGCTTCGGGGAGGGAGATTAATTAAATATCCAAAATGGGGGATAAAGCAATAAAGTAAAGTCCTAATTATTGTCTATTACATCCCATGAGCAAGTACAATAATATGAAAATAAAAGGGAAATATTAAACGCGCCCGAAATGGAAAAGAACGTCTAAACCCTAAGTGAAAGAAAATCTTTTTTTGTCATTTTGTTTTATTTGGAAAATGTTAAATTAAATATAATTAATATAGATCTATATTTTAAAGAAAAAAAGAGTTAATTATAAAATAAAAATGAAATTAAAGAAAAGAAAATAATTTCCAAGTTTTTTTTTGGTATTTTTAATATGAAAATAAAATGAATTAAAATCCTAAGTCTATTTAGTTTTAAATTAAAGAAGATGGTTTAAATAATTATTAATTAATTTACAAAATTAATTTAATTAAGAAAAATGCTAACCTAATATTTTTATGATTTTAATTATTTTGCTGATTAAATAAAAAAACAAAAGAAATAAGTAATAAAGAAAAGAAGACAAAAAAATAAAAGAGGCCTGGTGTTAACTAGCAAGCAGGAGGGTATAAGTTTGAAATTTTGTTTGAGCCCAAGTGAGAGAAGCCCAAACTGGCATTGGATCTTGTGTTATCGGCCTTCAGGAGATGCATCGTGGGCTGCATATTGAGGTGCTTGGATTTGATTCAGTTGAGATTTGACAGTGTGGATCTGATGGCATATGATGCGCACCTAGGATCACATCACCCTGGATATGCAAGAAACATGTTAGAAAAAAGAAAATACACGACCTATGTATCGATCCCAGGTCCTTCTCATTGAAGCGCGTCTTCTTCACCAACCGTACCAGCTTGCCATTCGTTGATACAAATGAAACAACAATATTATATTAGAAAAAATGAAGTATTGATTTAAACATAAAATCTGCATGCTCCCTCGCCTGATTCAACAGACAGAGAGATGCTGCAGTCAAACTCTGGTCGTCTTCTCTGATTTTACCAAACTTGAAACCTGATCAAATGTTAGATTAAAGCAAATCTAAAGATCCTATCCCATGTAAAATCATCCCCTGAGTCCAAATCAGGGGTTATTTTGGCCTGAAACGGGTTGAATCGTAAGTTTCGAAGGTAAGTTCAGATCGTGCCCTAATAATGGCACGGTCTCATTCTTGCATTTTTGCTCACATGTAACACGTTCAATCAAACATAAACATCAGCAACAATATGTATTTATGATAAATATGAATTTAAATCATGTATTCTATGGGTTTGAGATCGAGGAATTTTTACCAAACGGTGAGATCGGATGAGGGAGCTTTCGCGCATGTTGGAACTTCTTAAGGCACGGGAAACACTCCTGGGACCTTTAGGCAATGAGTAGTGGGCTTGGTTTGGACTGAGGATGCTTGCGCTTTCAGTTTTGAATTTTCACAATTTTTAACCTTTGAGAATTTTGCGTGGCTTTTTTCAGGCAATCTGTGTGTCTTTTGCTTGCACTTTGGCTCTGTATTTATAGAGGAATAGGATTTCTCCACTAATATGGCAAGAATCAAACCATTAAACCATGTTTAAACCAAAATCAAACCAATTGAAAAAATGCCTTTTTTGAATTATTCTCCTTTACATTTTAGTCTTTGCATGAACCTGATCTTCTCTGATGTATCTTACACGAAAATTTGGCCTTAAAACAAATCCAAACATCAGTCCGTATTGAATAGTTGGACAGTAATGTGAAAAATGTAAAGACAGTGTAAAAAGAAAGAAAAATTGCATTTTGAACTGTTATGTGTCGATACAATGCTGTTATACATCGACACATAACTCTTCTTGCCTCTGTCAAACAAAATCAACTTAGCATGAGTGAATGCATAATGGGATGTGTCGACTCATACACCTATTTGTGTCGACACATATGAGTTTTTGCCGACTCATTGAAACAACCGTCCGAACCATCATCCGATAATAAAAATCAATGAAGTCGCCACCGAACGTCTTTTATCCCGCCGAGAGGGGAAAGGTAAACATCAAAAAATCCTGAAGAGGGTGAAATCACGGTCTTGCGACTGAGATATCGGGTAAGAGAGTCTGTTACGCGAGGGGAAGGTATTAGCACCCCACACGCCCGTAGTACTCTACGGTATCCACTCTTGTTTGTTCTAGTCTAAGGGTGTGTAAATCTATATCTAAATATTAATAGCTAAAGGAAAATGCAAAGAGGGAATGCATGCAAAAGAAAAGAGAAAATAATGTAGGGAAAATAAAAGTTGTGCTCGCTCGGGCCCTACCCCAATGCCTACGTATCCCTTTTAAGGAATCAGAGCAGCCATAGTTTAGCTCATATATTTTAGTTGTTTTATGTTTTTTAGATAAGAAATACGAAGGAAATAGTCAAAATGGCAAAACATAAGATAAAACAACAAACAAATGCGATGGCGAAACATCGGCTAAATGATAACAAAGTAACATGGAAAAGATAACAAAACATCAGCAAACCAGATGACAAAACAACACACTTAAAAATGATATGGAGAATCAAAGTAGGATAGAAAACATGTGCGATGGCGGAACATCGGCTAAAAGAATGTGCGATGGAGAAACATCGGCTTAAAAGAATATGCGATGGTGAAACATCAGCTAAAAGATGGGAAGATAACATGGTAAAGATGGCGAAACATCAATAAACCAGATGATAAAACATCACACCTAACTATGATATCGAGAATCAAAGTAGGGTAACAAACATGTGTGATGGCGAAACATCGGCTAAATGAATGTGCGATGGCGAAACATCCGCTTAAAATAATATGCAATGTCGAAACATCGGCTAAAAGATAGGAAGATAACATGGCAAAGATGGCGAAACATCAATAAACCAGATGATAAAACACCACACCTAACAATGATATCGAGAATCAAAGTAGGGTAACAAACATGTGCGATGGTGAAACATCGGCTAAAAGAATGTGCGATGGCGAAACATCGGCTTAAAAGAATATGTGATGGCGAAACATCGGCTAAAAGATAGGAAGATTACATAACAAAGATTGTGAAACATCAATAAACCATATGATAAAACAAAACCAAGAGGCGCTCAAACAAATAAGATTGGTTTCTATTTTATACCTTAAAGAAGGGTTTCAGTTCATTAGAGGTATTTTATGATTTGGCAAGAAGATGTTTTAGTTTTATGATGCAAGAATGCAAAGGAAAAGAAAACAATTGAGACTATCCTAATCTCTAGCCCTAATGTTATCGTACAATGGTTGATCCTAAGATTGAGGATGAAAGAGGGAAGTTTCTACCCTATGTTAGCATACATGGATTCCTATCCTAAGGTCTAGCTCGAGGACTAACCCTACACGAGCAATCCTAAGGGAACATGGTAAAAAAGTCACAATGACAAAACGCAAGCAGATGGCGAAACTTCTGGACAAACAACAACTCGAGCATCACTCGAATATCAAATACCTACAAGGCGCATGCCTAGTAGTAGAAAGGGAGGTCCTTCCATAGACAAGCAACCAAGCATTAGACCAAAGGTCAAACCATAGCCAAGGGGAGCGTATCACCCGAGTCAATAAGCCATAGAAGTATAGGAATGCAAAAGGGTCCTTAACTGTGGTATCAATTACCAGGGCAAGAAAGATCTAGGGGAAAAGACATAGTGCATGCGTACACTAAGCATCAGTGTTGGTCAACACGAGCTAAAGAAAACGTGGGGATCGGGCTGTGGCAACCCTTTTCACTTTCCTTTATAGGACTTAAATTCATTCGGATCTTGGGCACATGTTCAGAGCATCTACTTGTAGAAAGTGAGTATAGGAATGACATGGATTGGAATGTGCGGAGGTCGATTACGAACCCTTTTCGCTCGCCTCCTTTTGAGGACTTTTCACCTGTAGTATAGTGTGGGCACAAATGTAAACACATGTGAAGAATACCTACTCTGCAGGTAGGATTTTAAACAAACACAAATAACATACAGAAAGCAGTTCCTGCTACAGGACTTTAAACAGCGACTTCGAGCGCACGCTCTTTATTTCCTGGTTCCTACTTCATATGATTTCTTGAAAGCAATAAAGTGCGAAATGAGATAAACGAGAGAAAATACCAAATGGATATTAATTCGTAGCAGAGCGTATTATAACAAAGAAACCCGATGATCTTCGCGAAAGTTTCACCAATAATCAACTGGACTAATCCTCAGGCGCTTGATATCACGAACCAAACTCTTACCACGAACTCATGGAAATAAAATAATAACAAAATGAGTATTAGCATGGAAAGAATAATTTGGAAACTTTAATTAAATTCTAAAGTCCTAAAAATCAGCTCTAAAATTTTTTTTGGTATCATTTTTATCATCAAAACTATGAAAAAGAAAATTCCATGACAAAACTCTAAACGACCAGGGGTATATATTGGATCCAGATGTACATGAATCAGAAGTTAAGTGTTAGGCCCATTTGAAAATTTATCCATGAAGCCCTTTTATTTGTATTAATTGATTTCAGAAGAAACTAACGGGCTCAGGGCCCAAACACCACCTTAGTTTGGGTCTGCATCTTATCTCAACAATTATACAATTAGGTTCCAAAACTGAATTAGAACTAATTAAATGAAAATTAAAACCATAAGAACAAAATGAATTAAATGATTATAAAAATAAAATGGATTAGAGTTCCAAGTTGGAATGGTGGTTCAGCTTCTACCGTGAGACTCTTTGATTGGCATCAACCTTGCAGCAACAGCCTCCTTCGATTGGCCTCAACTCTGCAGCAATAACATCCTTCTTCGATTGGCTTCAACCTGCAAGCAGTAGCATCCTTTGATTGGCTTCAACCTGCCTTCTTCGATTGACTTCACTTCAGCCTTCTTCGAACAAAGCTTCAACCTTCTTTGATTGACTTCACTTCAGCCTTCTCCGATTGCCTTCAATTCTACCGCAATATTGCCCTTCTTCGTTTGGCTTTAACCTGCAGTAGTAGCCTCCTTCGATTGGCTTCAATTCTGCCTTCTTCGATTGGCTTAAGCCTGCAGCAGTAGCATCCTTCAATTGGCTTCAACCTGCAAAAGCAACCATCTGGGATTGGCTTTAACATGCAGCCTTCTTCGATTATCTTCAATCTGTAGCAGTAGCTTCCATCGATTGGCTTCAATTCAGCCTTCTTCGATTGGCTTCAGCCTACAGCAGTAGCATCCTTCGATAGGCTTCAACCTGCAATAGCAACCATCTGGGATTGGCTTCAACCTGCAGTAACATGCAACCTTCTTCGATTGGCTTCAATTTTGCAGCAGTAGTGCCCTTCTTCGTTTGGTTTCAACCTGCAACAACAGCCTTCTTCGATTGGCCTCAACCTTGCAGCAGCAGTGCCCTCCTTCGTTTGGCTTTAACCTGCAGTAGCATCCTTCGATTGGCTTCAACCTGCAAGCAGTAACCTTCTTCGAACGAAGCTCCTCAGGCTTTGGATTTCGAGGCTATCATCCTTCGAAGCTTCATAGATTCCGGACTTCAAACTTCACAAACTGTAACCTCTAGCACAAGTGAAACTTGCGTGTAGGCTCAATGCAAGGGATCATGCTCAGATCATTCAAATGAAATCAATTCTCCATTAGATTTAGTAAAATCAAATGCAATCTAAAGCTAGCAAAACACTCTACATCATGTAACTCACAAACTCAATTCTCAATTAGATTTAGTAAAATCAAATGCAATCGAAAGCTAGCAAAACACTCTACATCATACAAATCAAATCATCTCAAATCATTAAGCACAGATCAAGAACAAGACTCATAAAAACTCAAAGAAAATCATTTGTAAAGAGAATTTCAGAAACTCCACCACATGATTCAAGCATCATAAAAAGACAAATATATACATCAGACCTATAATTCGGCCAGTAAAACACAATGCACAAGAGCTACATCACTAATTTAAGATGAATCACACAAATCGAAGTCCAAGAAAACTTACCTTGATGACAAATCCGGAAACTCGAATCGGTTGCTCCAGATGCAAACCAATGCTTCCACTATGATCCACTCACTTCACTGAAGATGAATCAACAAAAAAATGAAAGAATAATACAGGAAAATGAGAGAATTCGAGAACTGGACTTCCTATGAGGAAATTAAACTTCAGATCTGGAACTCTTAGAAAATACTGCTCCCTTTCGACTGAAGGTGTAGGATTGAGGAGAGGAGTTGCTTCAAGTTCTTGATGATGATGAAGATTTGTTGAAGTTGTTGACGATTTGCAGGGAGATGAAAATGATGTTGACATTGTTGAAGATTCGGGGTATAAAGATGATGTTGATGTTTTTGTATATTCGGGGAATGAAGATGATTTTGATGTTGGTGTAGGTGCAAGGGGAATGAGGATTTAATCGGAGAATTGATGAAGATTTGAAGAGGTTGAAGCAGTTTCTAGGAAAACTTTTGGTTGAAGATTAAAGGAGAAAGTAGAGAGAAAGAGAGAGATCTTTTTTTTGGTGATTCCTCCAACGACTCCAGAATGAATGAGATTGAAAGAAAAAGTTTGTTATATAGCAGCAGAAGTTTATTACAGTTGAAGTGATCCTGGACTTTGAATCAGAAAATCCAGCTGGAAAATGGATGGTGAGGATCGAAACAATGTTGAAGTTCGTTTGAGATTTTTTTAGTTTTATCTCATTTAATCCAAAATTTAAAAAGTGGAAATTGCATTTTATCCCTCGCAGCTCCTTAATGACATGCGTTTTGATCAACAAAGAGTGAGTGGAGATGAGAGGAAATAAGTGTGAATGCTGAGGTGTCCAACTGATGCACATGTAATTTATGATATTTTTGAGAGAAAGTTGCCAAAAATGGAAAGGCACGAAGGAAGTGAGCAGAGGTATGGTGTGTGAGAATGTTTAGCCAAATGAGGTAAGAAGTGATGTGGGAGCTGAGTGCACACGTGAGACACTCGTGTGTGATGAAATCAAATCACAAGAATGGATTTTATGTTAAATCTGGTGCTGATGTTCAGCTGGCTTGGCCATGCCTTGCATCTTGCGTGCCATGCCTGATCAGCTGAGGATGCCCACTTTCAACATTCATAACTTGATCAAACCCTAACCATCTCCAATAATTCTTCTCACAATGGAAAGCCAACATGTAATACTTCTAATTAAACCCAAAATCAAATCAAAACTAGCTTGAGTTATAAGAAAATGGACTGCACATTTGGTGTGCCACCTGCTCAATGAAATGTCTGGGAAATATGCCTTAGGATGGCCGTGTGGCTTGTCCATGATGTCCAACATTTGACCAACTTGCCCAGAACTTCAAAGGCTCATAACTTTTGATTTTGAGTAAGAAGTGTATTTTTGTCCTCTGTGGAGCCTTGTTGATGTTTTTTCCTTCTTAAATTGGCAAAAAGAATCGCCAAAATCCCCTGAAAAATGAGAAATTTATGCCCTTGTAAAGTCAGGCCTAAATCAAGGACACTTAGTGAAATTTTCAATCACCAAGATAACTTCAAATCAAAGTAATCTCTCAAACTTGCAATTCTCATCAAAATCAATCATAAATGATTATCTCACATGAAAATACATGTCAAATGCTTCATATTGACCAAAAGTTCACTTGGTTAACTTTGACTTTGTTGACTTTTGAGTAAAATGACTGTTTTGCCCCTTTAATTCAACTGGACCACTTTTTTTCAAGATTGGACCTCAATACTTTAATCAAGGATTCTTAATAACATATGGTGAATCATGGAAACCAACTTGGGTTAAAAAGTCAGAGAAATCCTGATTAAATCCAAAACCCTAATTTTGCACCCTACGTTAGGAAATAGTTGACCAAGCTCCAAACCTCTAATTCCACTGGGAATCAAGATAGGATTCTCGAACAAAATTGATTCCAATAATGATAAAAGAATGATGCTTCAATACTTGGATCCTTTAGACCCTAATAAGTCCAACTTGGGTAAAACCCTAATTTTGATTGATGAATCCAAAGGATGTAATTCTCCCTTTGGGCTTGAGCAACTTGTCAATACAATTAATCTTCCAAAGCTTGGGGTGAGACCTGATAACCAAGATACCTTGATCCCTACACAATGTATGAATGGAATGTAATATGACGTTTATGATGAAACATAAGCCTAAATCAAGAGGGTAAATTTTGGGGTGCAACACTCATGCACCTTTCATCCTTCTGTTTTGGAGCCTGGATAACAGTATGTGTTGAGACATAAGGCTTTATGTCAACTCATACCCTGGTTTGTCACTAAAATGAGTCGACTCATGTGGGTATGTGTCGACTCATACCCTGTTTTGTCACTAAAATGAGTCGACTCATGTGGGTATGTGTCGACTCATGCTACCGTTTTTTGCCTTAAAAATTATTCTTGAGACTACAATTTCTTTTGAATTTGAACCTCTTTCAAGATGCTGTGGTAGCCCAAGTGAACCTCCAAGATACTGCTCCAGTCCTCCCTTTGTATTGGAAGCTATAATGTATGAGCTTGTATCTTCCAAATGATGCATTTCTTCAACTTGAGGATAAAAGAGAAGTTGTAGGGAACTAGATTCTCTTCAAAATGAGCTTTGGTTGGGGCAAAATGGATGAAGTATGTGAAATTTATGTCAGGGTAAAGTTCAGTTGACTTTTCCTATAGAAACCCTAATTTAGAAATTCTTGACTCTTGATAAATTAAAAGCATTCCTTGAGGAATCATGATCAACCCTTGATCAAATGATGATTATTACTTCAAAAATGTTGATGTTGACAAAAAAACCTTAAAGTTTGACTGTATATTAGCCACAATTGACTTTTGACCTAGTATAGTTGATATTTAAACACTTGAGCAATTGACTGAGCAAACTTGTAGTGTAAGGCATGAAATTTAGAATGGACATTCTTGAAGACAAATTAGGGACCATGGAAATCATTTGGAGCCTTTTCAACCCAAACATCTTGGTGAAAAGTGAAACCCTAGTTGGAGGTTCATTGCTTAGGAAGAGAATTTGTCTGATCAATTCTTTGGTCAACCTTGAGCGATTGAGTACCTCAATGAGCATGTCTTGAGTAAAAATGGGAGGGAAATATTTTGGGGTACAACAACTTCCCCTGTTCAATCTTCTTAAACTTGAGGATTTAGATTGCCTTGTTTGCCTTTCGTTATCTGAAGGTGGAAGATGATTGAACACTAGAGTGTAAGTATGAAGTGCGCCTAAGAGGGGGCTGAATTAGGTACTTTATAATTTTTCTGGTTTTAGTGATGATGGATATTATTTTTCTGGTTTATGGTGAGTTTATGGAAGAGTAAAATGCAAAAAAATAAAGAGACACAAGCGATATATCCTGGTTCCCCTCACAGTCCGAGAGTACTCCAGTCCCCTTTAAACATGAAAGAGATTTCCTTAAAGTTGGCAAACTTAAATAAGAACTACCAAAACCAAGAACAATCCTCTTGGACCTAGAACAATCCTCTTGGATTTTCACTATTTCAACAATGAGAACAATCCTCTCAAGGTGACCTTACTTATATCCAACGATCCTGGAAAAACAAGATTGCAAAATCACTTGAAGTTATTTTCAACAATCCTGAAAAATAAGAAAGTGTATAACAATATTTGATTGATAGACTTTGTAGTGCAATAATCACTTTGAGTGATTTTATCAATGACTTGATCTTCTCTTCCAATAACAATAATATACAATGACTCAAGACTATAGAATGCTCAAAGTTTTCTGTTTAACAGTATATGAAAATGTGCAGAAAAACTTTGTGTATGAAAGTGAAGAAAAAACTTGAGTTTTGATATTTTAAAATTCAGAAACTATTGTTTGGAAGAGGTACAAAATGATTTTGAAAATTCAGTATTTATATGTTCATAGCACCTCTTTGAAACAGCATAAATTTCTGCAAATGAATCATGAATAATTGCCAAGTTTCAATCAAAAGTGTCCATGAAATGGTGTTATGAAAAGGTATGTTCAAAGCTGCTGATTTTCAAAAGCGTTCAACATGCAATCAATTTCACCCTTGTGTAAATCGATTGCACGAGTTTTAACAGCTAAAAAATTCAAATATTTTCAGTGAGCAATCGATTGCACATGTGTGTAAATCGATTTCACTTTAAAACAGTAGCAAAATTTGATAGAGAGAAATCGATTGCACAAACATGCAAATCAATTGCACTTAGAAACAGTAGCTATCATTTTGAAAATGTGAAGCATGCAATCGATTGCATCAACATGAAAATTGGTTGCACCTAAGTGAAAATTGATTTTTTGCTTAGAAAACTTGAGAAAAAGTTTGGACAAGATAAAAACACTTCTTTTGATTATTGAGCATCTAAGACTTAAGTTCATAGTAAGAATTGTTATTATACCTTATGAAATTTGCCAAGAGCTTAAACCAAAGACTTTTACCCATTGATGCTTTTATCTTGATCAACATCTTTTCCTTCTTGCCAATATAGTTTGTCTTCATCAAAACAAAATGCATTGAGAATAATTTGAGAAGCTTGATATTACATTCTCCCCCTTTTTGATGATGACAGACAATCTTTCTTGAAGCTTTGTTATTTCCAGAAAGAGACTTACCCCCTAAGATGTATAACTCCCCCTTTGTATGAGAAGGTTGGAAACTCTTGAAATTGTTATTCTTGTTGAAGAGTACCTTAGAAGTTTAAGACAAGAAATAAACAAGTATAAAGTGCCACATCCTTCTCCCCCTTTGACATTATCAAAAAGAAGGGAAAGATGCAATAAAAATGGATAACATTGAAAACTTAACCAAAACATGCACTAATTAAACATAGTCATAGACATACATGTCATAGTATAATAACAAATACATAGTAAGATCATGAAACAAAACATAGCATAAAGTAAAAAGGACATAACATAAAAACATGAGAAATAACAAAAATTGGACAGAATTTTAAGGTTGATTCATGTCACGGTTATAGAAGAAGGGTCCTTGATTGGGGAATTGTTGTTGTAATGGAGGTTATGTGTATTGTGGTGGAGGTACAACATGATTATTAGGATCATATTGAGGTATGTGAAGGTGAGAGTAGAGGTAGGAAAATTGTTGGTTCACATTTGAGCTAAAATCATTAATCCGAGATGTCGTGGAGTCATTGATGGCATTCCACTGGTGGTTGATGTTGGTGTTGATGGAAGAAAATTGGGGAGTCATAAAATCTATAACATCTTTATTACTTGGATCAAAGGGAGCAGTAGGTGGAGGAGGTGCAACATCATCTCCTTCTTCCTCTTGATTGTTTCCTTCGTCACCAACCATATCTTTACCAATGTATGTGATTGTTTTTGTTTCCGAATTATAGTGAACTCCCATTATCGAATCAACATATTTTATTAAGATCATGTGACCATTTGGATCCATATCAACTATTTCAAAATCGGAAAAATCAATTCCAAATTCTTCCATAATTAGAGTAATAAAGTAAGCATATGGTAGGAATTTTGACTTTGCATCAAACCTTAGCATATGGGTCATTATAATCCGTGCCCAATTGACGCTTATACCTTTTTTACTTGCGTATAACAGTTGCATTTCCAAATCAGTCACAGTGTAGTGGTTTCTATCTCGCGGAAACATAATGTAGACCATGAAATATTGAAATAGCCTATCATCGATAAAAAAAGTTACTTTCACTCCAAGAGTCTCTAGATGGAATGACTCCTCCTAGACCAGAAATTCTTTTAGCACGGAATTCATCTTCATTCAATCTACCAATGCTGTTGTAAAAATCCTTTTTCTTATAATCATCCCATACTTCGTCTTTAGGATCATACAAAGAGCTCCCAATATGAGGTGTAGAATCTCACCAAGAATTTTAGGGGTTAGAGAAATTCTTGTGCCCAACACATATGTAACAAACTTGCCTTTGTAAGAAGCCAAATTACTGAAGAACACTCTTACTAGATCCGG
This sequence comes from Vicia faba, assembly GCA_948472305.1. NCBI lineage: Eukaryota > Viridiplantae > Streptophyta > Magnoliopsida > Fabales > Fabaceae > Vicia > Vicia faba. The sequence continues at coordinate 377,623,942 of OX451741.1, read as the reverse complement.
GTAGTATGGACCAAATGATGAAATCAGTGGTTCCAATCCATATGCAGTTAAATCATTCTGAAAAGTAAAGTATTCCTGAGGTAAAGATGATAGCATACCATATTTTAGAGTGGACACTATCTTCCTTTGAAAATCCATTTTGAACGTTGTTTCTTGAACTTCAGTGAGAGTTGAGATTAATGGATTTTCTCAAGAAGATGAAGAAACTTTCTTCTTTCCTTTCTCTGTAGATGACACTTTTCGTTTTTGTCTAGATGCCATGAGGAAGGTGTTTTTCTGAATTTAGGGTTTGGTAGTTTTTGAGAAGTAGATATTTGATGAGATGAATTTGGATAGGATTTGTGAGTGATATTGATGTGTAGGTTTTAATATAGTCAATGATACTTAATTAATTTGTAAATAGTGTAGGTGAACTTGGGAATATGAGAGAGAGATAAATTTTGACTAATATAAAAGCCTGTCATAAAAGCAATTTATAGCAGGTGCAATCGATTTGCATACAGGTGCAATTGATTTGCACACAAAACAAAACTAACATACAATTGAAAGGAACAACGTGCAATCGATTTGCACTATGGTGCAATCGATTTTCACTAAAAACAGAAAGGTCAGAAAATAAAACATACAATGAGCAATCGATTTGCACAATGGTGCAATCGATTTGCATCAACAAAAAGTGACCAAAAACACATTTTTGTTAAATTTTAACAATACTTAACATATATATCATTTACAGGCATCATATAATCATGAATTTTTACATATAACCAAGTTAATATAAGTATGTGAAAGCATAAAAAGAATAGAAAGCACCTTATACGTCGTGTTCATCAAGAATGTCAAGTTCTCGTCGAATATTGTAAAATGGTTCTCTTTCCAAAGGTTTAGTGAAGATATCGGCAAGTTGATTATGAGTATCTACAAATGTGACCTCTAAATCTCCTTGAAGTACATGATCACGAAGAAAGTGATGTCATATGTCGATGTGTTCGGTTCTTGAGTGCATGACCAGATTCTTTGTAATGTTTATTGCACTTGTATTGTCGCACCAAAGAGGAATGCATCCTAGGTCGAGTCTGTAGTCACGAAGTTGTTGCTTGAGCCACTATATTTGAGCACAACTACTACCCGCTGCAATATATTCTGCTTCGATCGTGCTAAGAGCAACACATGCTTGTTTCTTACAAGCCCATGATACTAATGCATTTCCAAGGATGTGACAAGTACCACTTTTGCTTTTTCTATCAATTTTACAGCCTGCATAATCCGCGATAGAGTAACCAACTAAATTACAAACACTATCTTTAGGGTACCATAATCCAACATTTTTTGTTCCTTTGAGATACTTCATGATCCGTTTTACCGCCATGAGATGTGATTCCTTTGTATTTTCTTGAAAGCGAGCACATAGGAAAACACTAAACATTATGTCAGGACGGCTTGCTGTCAAATATAATAAGGATCCAACCATACCTCGATATTTTGTAATGTCAATGGAGACATCCGATTCATCTTGACCAACATATATACCGAAACCCATTGGTGTAACCATAGCTTTATAATTATCCATGTCAAATCTTTTCAACAATTCTTTGCAATACTTGGATTGGTTTATGAAAATACCATCCTTTAATTGCTCGATTTGAAGTCCAAGAAAATAATTCATTTTACCCATCATGGACATCTCAAATTCGCCTTGCATCATTGCTAAAAATCTTCACACATTTCTTTGTTTGACGAGTCAAAGATGATATCGTTAACATAGACTTGAACTAGCAAAGTGTCACCTTTGATTTTCTTGATAAATAAAGTCTTGTCAACTTTACCTTTTTCAAAGCCTTTTTCGCATAAGAAATTACTTAGCCGATCGTACCATGCCCTTGGTGCTTGTTTCAAACCATAGAGAGCTTTTCTCAATTTAAAAACATGAGATGGATTCTTGAAATCTTCAAACCCCGAGGGTTGCTTAACATAGACTTATTCATTGATATATCCATTCAAGAATGCACTTTTGACATCCATTTGGAAAAGCTGAAAATTTAATGAAAAACCACAGGCAAGTGAAAGACGAATAACTTCTGACCTTGCAACCAGAGCGAATGTTTCTTCAAAGTATATTCCTTCTTCTTGATTGTAGCCTTGTGCTACTAATATTGCTTTGTTCTGAACAATGATACCATTTTCGTCAAGTTTGTTCTTAAATACCCATCTTGTTCCAATGATGTGTTTGTTGGTTGGCCTAGGGACAAGTTCCCAAACTTGATTCCTTTCAAATTGATTTAAATCTTCTTGCAAAGAAATAATCCATTGGTCATCGCATAAGGCTTCATCAACTTTGGAGGGTTCAATTTGAGAGACAAATGCCATGTTTAGACAAGTATCTCTAAGATTTAATCTTGTTGTCACACCTTGACTTATATCACCGATGAATTTATCGATAAGACGATCTCTATGAGTCCTCCACTCTTTTGGTAGATCATTGAAGTTTGATTCTTGTTGAGATGTTTCTTCTTGTTGAATCCGTTGATCCTTATTGACATCTTTGGAAGTATTTTCTTGAGGAACTTCTAATATTTCATCATCATCATCATTACAAATAATATTATCCTCCTTGGAGGGGTAAGATTAATCAAAAGATACATGCATTGATTTTTCAATTGATAAAGTTCTTTTGTTATAAATTCTATTTGCCTTACTAGAAAGAGAGTAGCCAAGAAAAATACCTTCATCATATTTTTCATCAAACTTACCAAGGTTATCTTTGTCTTTGTTTAGGACAAAGCATTTGCAACCGAAAATGTTGAAGAAGGCAATGTTTGGTTTTCTTCCTTTGAAAAGTTCATATGGAGTTTTCTTCAAGATTGGTCTTATGTTAACTCTATTGCTAACAAAACATGTCGTGCTCACCACATCCGTCCAAAAATATTTTGGAAGATTTGAATATCTAATAATTATTCTTGCAAGCTCTACAAGAGACCTATTCTTTCTTTCCACCACTCCATTTTGTTTAGGAGTCCTTGGTTCCAAGAAGTTGTGAGATATTCCATGTTCTCCACAAAATTCTTCAAAGAGAGCAATTTGAAATTCTCCGCCATGATCACTTCTTATGGAGGCAATTGATAGAGATTTCTCATTTTGAATTTGTTTAGCATACTTCTTGAAATCCTTGAATGCATCACTTTTCTGCACTAAAAAGAATGTCCAAGTATATCTAAAGAAATAGTTAACAATAACCAAAGCATATACATTACCTTTGAAACTTCTTGTTCTCGATGGACCAAATAATTCCATATGCAACAATTGTAGTGGCCTTGTAGTAGACACCACATTATTAGATTTGAAAGTTGATTTTGTTTGTTTCCCTTTTTGACAAGCATCACCAAGTCTATCTTTTACAAAATTTCTCTTAGGCAACCCAATGACAATATCATGTTTGATTAATTTATTCAAGTGTTTCGTATGAATATGAGCAATTCTTTTGTGCCAAAGCCATGAATCATCGTTGTTCTCCATGAGACATTTGATGGGTTTAATCTATAACGTATAGCCTAAATGTAGTACTGCAAGTGTACAGCCTATCGAAGTAATATATAAGATTATCGAACCACAGAGACCAATTGTCAATCTATCAACTCTATTTCTAAGGTGCTTATCTAAGGCGAACAAGAATATTGATGTGAGTGCAGTGCACAAAGTAAATGAGCGAGGTAAATAACAGTTTAAAAGACAGGTTGGAATGTAAATCATGTAATCAGATATTGGTCCGGTCATGCGTAGATAAAACTACTTATGGGGCAGTATTTTCTATTGATAGCAAAGAATCAATTTAACGGGAACTTGTAGCTTTTGACTACTAAGAACCGAGTTTACTCTTTAAATTAAATTCCTTTATTGTCACATATAAAGGGTGCCTTCCGCGTTAAAGAGGTAAACCTATTTTTAAGAAATTGATAGTTTTGACTTAACAGAAACGTGATTTTACTTGGAAAGATTAACTTAAAGAGACTTTTGGCTTTTGACCAAGAGTCAGATTTCAAACCTACAAACGCGTCCGAAAATAGTTTCAAAATCGTTTTCTAAAAATGTCAACGATTCCTATTTAACCAATCAACGGCTTTCGCTCTTTTTGTTTGGTTAAATAATAATCAAGTCGTATTATTAGCTTGGACGAATTTCGATCTTACCCAATAAACATTTAAACATAATTGACTTAAGTTAGAAGCAAAACATCCCCAGAGTATTTTCACTAGCATGATAATTGGAACACGACCATGATGACAATCATTACACCCAAACCTTTATAGTTTAGCCAGACATAATAAGTGCGAGTCTATAAAACGTGTAGACTATGGTAAGAGCATTTAAAGTCTATAAAACGTGTAGACTATGGTAAGAGGATTTAAAGTCTATAAAACGTGTAGACTATGGTAAGAGCATTTAAAGTCTATAAAACGTGTAGACTATGGTAAGAGCATTTAAAGTCTATAAAACGTGTAGACTATGGTAAGAGCAATTATAAGTAAAGAAATGCAATAAAATAGAACCTTGCTCCAGTCAGAGACTTGAATCTGATACAAATCTACGGAAAGGTAAGGCTGGTATGATGAACTTCAACCAAAGTGCTCCAAGACTCGATTACAACTCAATCTACACCGCAATAACTCCCCAATGTGAAGAGATTATCACTTTACAGAAACTGATAGTATATGGCTTAAGATTGTACTAAGCTTGGATGAAACTAAAGAATGAAAATCGAAAACTATTTATAGAGGATCCTTGAGGTGCGTAAGGACCAGCATGTCCCTTAACTTCTTTTGAGCGGGAAGCTTGTTGTGAAGGCCGCGGGCGCGGTGGGGGTGGCCGCGGGCGCGGTGGCAGGAACTGCCACATCATGGGAACGTGGCAGTTGATCTCTGGGTGAAAGTGGGACACGTCATCGCGTTCCCTATAGCCAGCGCGGTGCTGAACGCCATAAGTGCAAAATGTCTTGAAAAACCCTAATTTCTTGGCGTTTTGGCTTGTTTCTCCACAGAAGGCTCTGAAATGACAAGAATCCTGAAAACAAAGGAAAAAGGAACATAATACGAGAAAATGATAATAAAAACTAAGGAAAACATGTGATATTTAAGTCAGAAACATAGTGCGATTTAGTGCGATCAAATCCTCCCACGCTTAGACCTTTGCTTGTCCTCAAGCAACAACTCTTAGAAGTAGATGAAAGAAAATTATGGTGTATACAGGCTTTGGGCAAAGAGGGCTTCTAAGTCCGAGTAAGGGTGTGTTGTCAGGCACTAACTATCTGAATCAAGGGTATCGTAATTACACTACTCGCAGAAATGCGGACATAAACCTCATAAGTATACAGATCGATCCTAATATCCTTACTATGCTAAGACTTCTTTTTGTACGAGGTCCTTTTTCATTCAGGCGCAATCACATTAAGCCCGTTATCCGTACATACTCATGGTGTAGTGACCGGTTAGTGACTCTGATCTCAAGTGATGGGATTCTGGTACAAGAGTCGGTTTAACCCCTTTTTATTTTACCCATTTGCAGTTGCGGGGGATCGGACCGTAGTCCGCCCTACCAAGTCCAGCACCAGATACCTCTGGACCAACTACAACGGATATGCCTTATATATTTTTTTCTTTGCTTTTATTAGTGCTTACAACTTTCTTGAGTTGAGTAATTTTTGTGAGGATCACCCAACTCGTAGTCGTATTCATACTTTATTTTATAACTTTTAAGGCAAGATAGAGATCATTCACTTATATTCATCGATCCTTCACTTAGAGCATGCTTAGGACGGAGCTGAGTGCTAAGATAAACTAATTGAAGACCTATTTGTACAGTTTTATTCAAAATCATAGCATATTGGGAAGAAAGGATCTAATCTAGATGTTCAAAAAGGCTTACGGTGTTAAAACGATAACGAATTTTTCAAAAAGTGAGTGCCCAAGAAATAGACCCTATCTAGGACCTGTCTCATAGCCCAAATCCTTAAAAACAACCACAATTCTTTGAAAAAAGAAAAATTTTGTAAGGCTAAAAAGTGGGGGAAATGAAAGGGTACACTACGCAGAAAGACTTGCCTATCACATGCATTTTATTAACTACGAATATATCATGCCTAAAAGGAAAAATGCGGAATGGAAATAAAAGTAGGAAAAACGGGAAATAAAAGTGAAAACGGGAAATAAAAGCGATAAATGCTCCTCCCACACTTAAATCAGACATTGTCCCCAATGTTCCAAAATAAGGTAGGAGGAGGTACCTGAAAACACTAGTGGGGGCCACTAGGACCTTCACCATCCTGGTTGGTACGACCGGAACGGCGGCTACGGCTGCAACGGCGGCTATCTCGGTCCAAAACAAGCTGCTCCAATCTCTCTGTCAAGGCGGCATTTGCCGCTTGTAGCTCTTGGGTCCTACCAATGAGGGTGCATTGGGTTGCCTCCATCAATTGGAAGTGACGAGTGTATGTGGTCTGGTGTAAGTGCTGTTCTCTCTGGAAAGCCAGCTGACTTTCCATAATAGTGCGCAGAGAGCTAGCATTTTGCTCTTGGGATGCTTGCATGAAGGCCATGTTATCGGCCGCCTGTTGCTGCAAAGTAGCAAGGAGGGTGTCCCTCTGGGCCTCTCGGGCCATATGCTCACGCCACATGTCCTCAGTGACATGGAAACTAGGAGCTGTACCTGCATGTGGGTTAGAAGTAGATGGTGTCGTGTGTGGTGGTGAAAAGTGGGGTGGTTCTTCCGTTTGGAAATCGTACTCATCATCAGTGTTGTTACCCTCATTTAAAGGTAGATTTGGGGGGCAACAGACCAATAAAAGAAGGAGCATTGAGATCGTAGGTCCAGTTACGCTCAAATCTAATATCAGTACGACGGGTGCAAGGAATAACAACACTGGGTACAGCAGCACCTCCAACCATGAGGAAGTAACCACCTTCCTTCCTCGTCTTTCATAAACGCATATCCCTGAAAAATTTAAGATTTGCAATACGAGGAGGAAGTGGCTCAAGGGTGGCAAGTTCCGTATCCAATCCTATGGCACGGGCAATAGTAGTAATCAGTCCACCAAAGGAAATCGGCCCACCTTTTCTTAAAACATGGTGCATGTGGGCAATCATGAATGGGACTTGATTAACTTTGGTGTCTGTGAGGCAGCTCTGCATGATAATTAATTCTTTAGCATTCACCTTGTTTGGGTTTTCCCGAGCAAAGATGGTGGATGCTAAAAGAAATCGAAAGACACGAAGGGCAGGATTGTGGATGTGAGAAGCAAGTAGGCCATCAAAAGATGTTGCATTTTGTTTAGTAATTCTGGCCCAAAATGCTTCAAATGCCCAATCCGTGTCTAAAGGTGCTTCACAAATGGCACCATCCCCATAAGGCAATCCTAACATGGCGGCTAGACCGTCAGTGGAGTAGTCATATTCAACATTAAACATTCTAAATTTGACTCTACCTACGGTGCTAGCAGTGTTAGGAGAGACGTTATAAATTAAAGAACTTAAAAATCCGAACGTCAGCCTAGGGTAGGTTGGTGCTTGAGTAGCAAAAATATCATGCATGCCTATTTTGTCGAGAAGGAAAAATACACTATGGTATATACCTAATGAATATAGACAGTTTTCATCGATATACCTGGTAAAGTGTATTGGTGTTGTCAGCAATTTCTCAAGCCGCTTTTGTTGCCTTTCTCCGGCTTGGCCACCTCACAAAATGTAGCCGTGATACTCCATAGGATTTTCTTGTGGATGAATAAAGAGAAAGAATGGGATGTAGAAGTAATGAAGGTTTGAGGAAGAAAATGAAATAGTGGGGGTATTTATAGGTAGGGAAGAAAAATGGTGGTTGTAACTAGTTATGATGGGAATAATGGGAATAAATGTAGTGGGGTTGGTATGGGTAATAAAGGAAGTTATGGTGGGTTAAGAATGGAAGAAAATGGGATTGGAAATGGAAAAAGTGGTAAAATGGGGGGGAAAAACGAGCAACTAGCCGTTAGGTGACCGTTGCGTCACCGCGGGCGCGGCAGGGCTTACCGCGGGCGTGGTGAGGTCGAGGCAAGTTGGGCCGGTCTGGCTTCCTTTCCATTGGGCTTTTCCTTCCTTGCCATTAGCTTCAATTTTTGGAGGTGTACCTATTTTTCTTATGAATGTGCATATATGTATGTGAATACATATATACATGTATATTTATTTATTTTTATATTAAAATTATGGTGACCAGAAAAACAAAAACATTAGTAAATGAATGAAACACATGCATATATATATATATAGGTACGGACATCGGGTCATCAAAATAATTATTAATAATGCAGGAAATAGATAATGCAAATAAAAATGAGTCTGAAAAGGAAATCAACATAATACTAATAATACTGGAACTAGATATCTTGTGAACAACACAGATCTATTGCCAACCGGTAGGATGCTCTGCAGGAGTGTCTGGGCCACGCAGCTCAGTCAGCTGGCGTCGAATCTCTGCCACCTCGTGAGCTAATTCATCTAACTCACCAGCAAAGGTAACATCATTCACTTCCAACTGTAAATGAAGGTCAGCCACCTCATTGCGGAGAGTGGTTATCTCAGTGCGCATAGCAGTCAACAGAGTGCGAATATCAGGTTCCTGCAAGCTGAGGTTATTAGTAAGAACAATAGTGTGTGTAACCTCGGGTCGGGATGTTTGATCTGGAGTAGAGTCCTCGGGAGCAGGAGTGTATTCTGGAGTGAGATCTTCGGAAGCAGGAGTGTATTCTGGAGTGTACTCTGATATCTCACCCCAACCTTCTACAGAATAGTTCCAATTAGCAGGGTTGGAAACACAAGTCATCTGAGGGTCTGGCATTGTGAAGGTGTAAAATGTCTGGTCATCGATGAGCAATCTGTACTGATATGGGTGGAAAGAGGCCCTCCTCATGAGCCCACGATCCATGCAAAAGTCTAAATCCAGAAAAGTATATCCACAGTATGGGGTCAGCTGTGCTATCATACTGTCCAAACCCAAAGCAGAAGCTATCTGTGTCACATTCCCTCCGGAATGAATGAGTCCTATAGCGGATCGAGCAGTCTGCTCGAGGCTCTCTATCAGAAAACCTCCACTGGCTATAGGTCTGGACTGACTGGCACAGTATAGGAAAAGGATCTCCTCAGCGGTGACCAAGTGGTCACAGTAACTCCTCCCAAAGAAAGTATGGCACAGAATCATCTCGAAGTATCGGAAAGCCGGGTTATGGATCTTCCTGGACAGCTGGATAGAGGGGTCAAGGCTGGCTCTATCAGTAATGTCCTGCCAAAATTTATCAATATCTCTGTCCATATAGTAACTCAATGGAAACTCAGTGATAGCGGTCGGTCCAGTTTGGAAACCAAGCAAATCCCCAAATTCTTTGGTAGTCAGGGTATACTCGGTACCAAACAATCTGAAACTTAGGCATCCTCGCTCATCTCCTTCACCCACCCGTGGGTTATAATCCATAGAGCTAAGAAACTCCAGAGTAAGGTTCCTATAGGTTTTGTGGACATCATCAGCATAAGAATCCCAGCCAAGTTGGTTGCACAGATACCTAATACTTGGCTCAATCCCGAGTGCCTCCATGCAGCTCTGATCGGGGTACCTAGTGGGTACCATAGGTCTAGCAGATAAGGTAGCAAATCGGGCTTTTTGTGCTTCATCTATGAAAATCACAACCATACCATCGGGGTAATGCATCCTGAAAATATAAACACAAGAAATTAGTCCAGATAAAATATATAAATTACTAAAATAAAATAAAATAAAATTAAGAATAAACCATGGGTTGCCTCCCATGCAGCGCTTGTTTAACGTCTTTAGCTTGACGATTAGATCTTGCTTTATGTGGGTATTGGTGGGTCTATAAGAATATGACTAGAATAGTCAACAGGCAAATCGCCTCCTTTGTATAGCTTCAGTATTTGTCCATTTACCACAAATGGAGCGCATGAATTGTTTTTGATTTCTACTGCTCCAGACTTTAGAACTTTTGACACTTCAAATGGACCTGTCCATCTTGAACGAAGCTTACCAGGAAAAAGTCGTAACCTTGAGTTAAATAGGAGAACAGGGTCACCAATGTTGAAATCTTTCTTGATGATTTTTTTATCATGCCACATCTTGGTTCTTTCCTTATATATGATGGCATTCTCATAGGCATTCAAGCGAAGCTCTTCCAGCTTGTGAATGTCCAGGATACGTTTTTCTCCGGCTTTTAGGTAATCTAGATTCAAGGATTTAATGGCCCAATAGGCTTTATGTTCTAGTTCGAAGGGTAAATGACAAGACTTTCCATAAACCAATTGATAAGGAGTTGTTCCAATAGGGGTTTTATAAGCCGTTCTATAAGCCCATAAGGCGTCTTTAAGTTTTCCAGACCAGTCTTTTCTGGATAATGATACAGTTTTTTCTAGGATCTGCTTAATCTCCCTATTCGATACTTCTACTTGGCCACTGGTTTGCGGGTGATATGGTGTTGCTACTCTATGTTTTACTCCGTATTTGCTTAGAAGCTTGTCAAATATCTTAGATATAAAATGCGATCCTCCATCACTTATGACTAACCTCGGGGTTCCAAACCTAGGAAAAATAATATTCTTAAACAGTTTGATAACTACCTTGGTATCATTTGTGGGTTATGCAACAGCTTCTATCCACTTTGAGACATAATCGACAGCTACTAGGATATACTTGTTACCCATTGAGGAAGGAAAAGGTTCCATGAAATCTATACCCCAGACATCAAATATTTCCACTTCTTGGATGTTACTTAAAGGCATTTCATCACGTCTTGAGATGTTCCCAGTGCGTTGGCATCGGTCACATTTTATAATGTAAGTGTGGACATCGCGCCATACCGTAGGCCAATAAAAACCTGCTTGAAATATTTTGGCGCATGTTTTAGATGTGCTTGCATGTCCACCATAAGGCGAAGCATGACAATGTTTAATGACGTTGCCTACTTCTTCTTCCGGTACACATCGTCTGAATATATTATCTATTCCTCTTTTGAATAGGAGGGGTTCATCCCAAAAGAAGTGTTTAACATCTCTAAAAAACTTCTTCTTCTGTTGGTAGCTTAAGTCAGGGGGTATGATATCAGCGGCCAGATAATTCACAATATCTGCGTACCATGGTATGTTGTTCATGGTTGAGATTTCCTCATAGGTATCTTCTTCAATTGAGTTTATCCCAGCTATTAATCTTTCATAAGTGGAGTGATCGTCTATAGGTATAAGTTCAGGTTTAAGGTGTTCTAACCTAGAGAGATGATCAGCTACTAAGTTTTCAGCTCCTTTTTTATCCTTAATATCCAAGTCAAATTCTTGGAGTAAAAGTACCCATCTGAGCAATCTAGGCTTAGCATATTTCTTACTTAACAAGTACCAGATTGCTGCATGATCTGTGTATACTATTATTTTTGCTCCCACCAAATAAGATCGAAATTTATCAATAGCAAAAACTACGGCTAGCAATTCCTTTTCTGTGGTTGTATAATTTAGCTGGGCAGCGTCTAGTGTTCTACTAGCGTAGTAAATTGCATGCAGTTTCTTGTCTTTTCTTTGCCCTAGTACAGCTCCTACAGCGAAATCACTAGCATCGCACATGATTTCAAAGGGTTGTGTCCAATCAGGTGGTCTTATGATAGGTGCTGAAATAAGAGCTTGCTTTAAAACTTCAAAGGCCTCAAGACATTTTTGGTCGAATTCAAACTCGACATCCTTCATCAATAAGTTAGTTAAAGGTTTTGTTATTCCGGAAAAATTCTTGATGAAACGTCGGTAGAACCCGGCATGTCCTAGAAAACTTCTTACTTCCCTAACGGTCTTAGGTGGGTTTAGGTTTTCTATAACTTCTATCTTGGCCTTATCGACTTCTATACCTCTTTCAGAAATAATGTGTCCCAAGACTATCCCTTCATTTACCATAAAGTGGCACTTTTCCCAATTCAACACAAGGTTTACTTCCACACATCTTTTTAAGATTTTCTCTAAGTTCGAGAGGCAGTTTTTGAAATCAAACCCACACACTGAAAAATCGTCCATAAATACTTCCATAATTCCATCTAGGTAGTCTGCGAAAATTGACATCATACAACGTTGGAAAGTGGCAGGTGTATTACAGAGTCCAAAGGGCATTCGTCTATAAGCGAATGTTCCATAAGGGCAGGTAAATGTGGTTTTTTCTTGGTCCTCTGGGTGAATAGGGATTTGGAAAAACCCCGAATACCCATCAAGATAGCAGAAACATGAGTGTCTTGCTAGACGTTCCAGCATCTGATCTATAAATGGGAGAGGGAAATGGTCTTTTCTCGTTGCCTTATTTAACTTTCTGTAATCTATACACATACGCCATCCTCCTTCTGTTCGTTTTGCCACATGCTCACCTTTCTCATTTTTCAGAACAGTGATACCTCCTTTCTTGGGTACCACATGGACTGGGCTTACCCATTCACTATCCGAAATTTGGTATATGATACCAGCTTCTAATAACTTAAGAACTTCTTTCTTGACTACATCACTCATGATAGGGTTTATTCTTCTTTGATGTTCTCTTGAGGGTTTTGAATCTTCTTCTAGCATAATCCGATGCATGCATACGGATGGGCTTATACCTTTTAAATCTGAAACTTTATATCCTAAAGCTGAGGGATATTTTCGCAAGGTATCTAAGAGTTGATTTGTTTCTATTTGGTTTAGAGCGGCGCTAATTATAACGGGTCTATTCATCTCTTCATCCAAAAACTCATATCTTAGATTCTTGGGTAGTTCCTTAAGTTCTATAGTGGTTTTCTCAGTACGCGGCATAAGGTCAGGGGTAAGAGCTAAGCATTCGAAAAGGTTGTCGTCAATGTACGGTTCGATACTCTTAAATCCGTCATCCTCTAAAATAGGGGTTGATGATAATTTGATTAAAAATTCGTTTTGTTCGAGCTCATTTACACATTCATCAATGACGTCGATGGCATAACACGCATCTCCTATCACTGGTGCCATTAGAAACTTTGATAAAATGAACTCAATCTTTTCATCTCCTACCTCGAAAGTTAGTTTCCCTTTCTTAACATCTATTATAGCTCCGGCGGTCGATAGGAATGGTCTTCCTAAGAGGATTGGGATGTCTTCATCTTCTTTAATATCCATTACGACAAAGTCGGTCGGAATGTACAACTGACCAATCTTGACAAGTATGTCTTCTAAAATACCCATGGGATATTTGACAGATCTATCAGCTAGTTGTAAGGACATCTTAGTAGGTTGAAGTTCTCCTAATTTTAACCTTTTACAGACGGCCAGAGGCATCAGACTTACGCTTGCTCCTAGGTCTAAAAATGCTTTGTCTATCATATGGTTACCTAGGATGCAAGGGATAGAAAAACTTCCAGGGTCTTTATCTTTCTTGGCGAGTTTATTTTCGGATATAGAATGACATTCTAAAGGTTTGGGATCATCGAATTGCCGTTTATTGGTCAAAATATCTTTCAAAAACTTAGCATATGATGGTATCTGGGTTATAGCTTCAGTAAAAGGAATCTCAACATGGAGTTTCTCTATTACCTTAATAAACTTTTGGTACTGGTTTTCTACTTTGGTGTTCTTCAGCCTTTGTGGGAACGGAATAGGTGGTTTATAAGGTTGTTGAGTGTTATTCCCTACTTCTGGTTTTGATTGCTTTTCTGGTTTCTCTGGTTCCTCTACCTGGTCTTTAGGTGTAGCATCTTCCATAGGTTTTTCTGATGTGCTTAAGTTAGGATTTCTAGGCCCTTCATAAGCAGTTCCACTTCTTAAGGTGATAGAATTTGCTTGCCCTTTTGGATTTGGTTGAGTTTGTCCAGGGAATTGTCCTCCAGGTGCAACTTGTACAGAGGTGTTTTGTGCTACTTGGGAAATCTGAGTCTCAAGCATTTTTGTGTGGGTTATTATCTGGTCAAACTTGGTTGCCAGTTGAGTAACTAGTTCGTTCGTGTGAATGTGTTGGTTCATAAACTCCTTATTTTGCTGGGTTTGAGCCTGAATAAAGGTGTCTATGGTTTCTTTAAGGTTTGGTCTTGGGGGCACTATTTGCATAGGTTGGTTTTGTTTTTGCGTTTGGAATCCTTGAGGTCTCGAAGGTCCGGGATTTTGGATAGGGTTATTGTTTTTGTAAGAGAAATTCGGGTGGTTCCTCCATCCAGGATTGTAGGTATTCGAGAAAGGGTTCCCTTGGGTATAGTTAACTTGGTCTGAGCTAGATTCGTTCAAAAGGTTACAGTCAACGGTTTGATGTCCTTGAGTTCCACAGAGTTCACATTCCGATTGGATTGCTGCTACTGTGGTTGGGTTTTGAGACATGTTCTCGACTCTCAAAGCTAGGGCATCCATCTTGGCATTAATCATGTCCATGCAACTTACCTCATGCTTTCCTCCATGGCTCTCCTTTTTCTCTACCGTCGCTCGTTCTAATCCCCACTGGGCGTGGTTTTGGGCCATGTCCTCTATTAGGGCACAAGCGTCAGGGTAAGGTTTGTTCATCAACGCTCCGCCAGCGGCAGCGTCTATGGACATCTTTGTGTTGTAATGGAGTCCATTATAGAAGGTATGTATGATTAACCATTGCTCCAGGCCATGGTGCGGACAAGCTCTTAAAAGTTCTTTATATCTCTCCCAGGCATCAAAAAGTGATTCGCCTTGGTTTTGGGTGAAACAAGTGATCAGGTTCCTAAGAACAACGGTCTTGCTTGGTGGAAAATACCTCGCAAGAAAAGCTCTCCTAAGGTCTTCCCAAGTTGTTATTGAGTTAGTTGGAAGGGCGTCTAACCAGTCGTGAGCTTTACCTCTAAGGGAAAAAGGAAACAGTCTTAAACGGATAGCTTCGGGTGAGGCTCCATTTGCCTTAAGGGTGTCAGCTAACTGGATAAATACCTTTAAATGTTGATTCGGGTTCTCGGTAGCGAGACCAGCGAATTGGTTTTGTTGTACTAATTGTAATAATGAGGGCTTTAGTTCAAAGTTGTTGGTAGTTATAGCAGGGTTTACTATACTAGAACTAGGTTCCTCGTTAGATGGTTGGGCAAATTCCTTGAGCGGTCTTTGGTTACGATCTTCTGCCATAGCTCTTCTTATCTTGCGTATAAAAAGACGGGCACGAGCGTAACGTTCAGGTTCTACTAAAGGATCTATTAGGTTACCGGTGCTACGATTTCTACGCATCTACCGGCTAGAATAGGCTTAGTCTAAACGGGATAACAATAGGGTACGAAATTTGACGAAGTTGGTCCCCGAAAACGGCGCCAAAAACATGATGGGTTTAATCTGTAACGTATAGCCTAAATGTAGTACTGCAAGTGTACAGCCTATCGAAGTAATATATAAGATTATCGAACCACAGAGACCAATTGTCAATCTATCAACTCTATTGCTAAGGTGCTTATCTAAGGCGAACAAGAATATTGATGTGAGTGCAGTGCACAAAGTAAATGAGCGAGGTAAATAACAGTTTAAAAGACAGGTTGGAATGTAAATCATGTAATCAGATATTGGTCCGGTCATGCGTAGATAAAACTACTTATGGGGCAGTATTTTCTATTGATAGCAAAGAATCAATTTAACGGGAACTTGTAGCTTTTGACTACTAAGAACCGAGTTTACTCTTTAAATTAAATTCCTTTATTGTCACATATAAAGGGTGCCTTCCGCGTTAAAGAGGTAAACCTATTTTTAAGAAATTGATAGTTTTGACTTAACAGAAAAGTGATTTTACTTGGAAAGATTAACTTAAAGAGACTTTTGGCTTTTGACCAAGAGTCAGATTTCAAACCTACAAACGCGTCCGAAAATAGTTTCAAAATCGTTTTCTAAAAAGGTCAACGATTCCTATTTAACCAATCAACGGCTTTCGCTCTTTTTGTTTGGTTAAATAATAATCAAGTCGTATCATTAGTTTGGACGGCTTTCGATCTTACCCAATAAACATTTAAACATAATTGACTTAAGTTAGAAGCAAAACATCCCTAGAGTATTTTCACTAGCATGATAATTGGAACACGACCATGATGACAATCATTACACCCAAACCTTTATAGTTTAGCCAGACATAATAAGTGCGAGTCTATAAAACGTGTAGACTATGGTAAGAGCATTTAAAGTCTATAAAACGTGTAGACTATGGTAAGAGCATTTAAAGTCTATAAAACGTGTAGACTATGGTAAGAGCATTTAAAGTCTATAAAACGTGTAGACTATGGTAAGAGCATTTAAAGTCTATAAAACGTGTAGACTATGGTAAGAGCAATTATAAGTAAAGAAATGCAATAAAATAGAACCTTGCTCCAGTCGGAGACTTGAATCTGATACAAATCTACGGAAAGGTAAGGCTGGTATGATGAACTTCAACCAAAGTGCTCCAAGACTCGATTACAACTCAATCTACACCGCAATAACTCCCCGATGTGAAGAGATTATCACTTTACAGAAACTGATAGTATATGGCTTAAGATTGTACTAAGCTTGGATGAAACTAAAGAATGAAAATCGAAAACTATTTATAGAGGATCCTTGAGGTGCGTAAGGACCAGCATGCCCCTTAACTTATTTTGAGCGGGAAGCTTGTTGTGAAGGTCGCGGGCGCGGTGGGGGTGGCCGCGGGCGCGGTGGCAGGAACTGCCACATCATGGGAATGTGGCAGTTGATCTCTGGGTGAAAGTGGGCCACGTCATCGCGTTCCCTATAGCCAGCGCGGTGCTGAACGCCATAAGTGCAAAATGTCTTGAAAAACCCTAATTTCTTGGCGTTTTGGCTCGTTTCTCCACAGAAGGCTCTGAAATGACAAGAATCCTGAAAACAAAGGAAAAAGGAACATAATACGAGAAAATGATAATAAAAACTAAGGAAAACATGTGATATTTGAGTCAGAAACATAGTGCGATTTAGTGCGATCAACATTTTACCTTCAAAGATGGATCATCAAAGGAAATCATGAATATATTATTAATTCTTTTACCTTTAAGTATAACCTCATGTGTGACTTTGTCTTCTATAAAGCATTCATCTTTGGTGAACTTGATCTTGAAGCCTTTGTCACAAAGTTTGCTAATACTAAGAAGATTGTGATTTAGTCCTTCAACATAAAGAACATATTCAATGGATGTGAAAAATGGAGCACCAACTTTTCCTTTTCCAAGAATTCTTCCCTTATTATTGTCTCCATAAGTGACAAAACCCTTGGCCTTTAGCACTAGATTTGAAAATTGGTTTATGTCTCCCGTCATATGCTTTGCGCAACCACTGTCAAGATACCAAAGATTGCATGTGGTCTTCAAGCATACCTACAAAACAAATTAGGTTTTATTAGGTACCCAAGTTGCTTTGCATCCTTTATAATTAGTACCTTTCTTTACCCAAACATAATGCTCACTTGCCACACTAAAGTTTCTAACATAGCAAGCATTATGTGTGTGGCCTTTAATACCACAATAAAAACAAGTAGGTTCAAATTTACTTCTATATCTAGAAGGGTAAGATTTCTTATTAGGAAATGTTTTATTATTAGGATAATAATGAACCACTTTAGGTTTGTTCACTTTCTCTTTGTATGATTGATCACTAGCCTTAACAAAGATAGTTTTATTAGAACTTGGTTTTGAAAACTTTTAATTTCTAAGTCCACTTTTATCAATGGAATATCTTTGTTGGCTAAGAACACCTTCCAATCTAATTTTACCTTTTTCATATCTTTCAATAATTCTTTTTAATTGGACAATTTGGAAAGAGAGTGATTCACAATTTTTGCATACAAAATTCTATTTTTGTTCATCACTTATTTTTTGTTTTTCTTCTTTGAAATCTTTTTCCAAATTTTCACATTTTCTTATAAATATGAAATTTGTTTCTTTTGAGATAAAATAGTTTTATTAAAAAATTTTCATTCATCTAATAGTTCATCTATAGCACCTTGTGCATCACTATCAAAAAGAGAAAATTCATTACTAACCTCATCATCTTCATTATCGGAATGGTGTGAGGCCATTAATGCTAGATTTGCACTTTCATCACTATCGGAATCGGATGAAGAACTTATTTCATTATCCTCCCATGTAACATAGGCCTTTTTGTTCTTAAATTCCTTTTTGACTTTGTAGCCACCTTTCTTGGAGAGTTTTGGACAATCCGGCTTGATATGACCTTGCTTACCGCATTCATAAAATGTGACTTCTTGTGTTGATGTGGAAGCTTCCCTTTTCTTAAATTGTTTCTTTCTTTTTGCATGAGAAAGGGATTTGTCATTTCTACCAAAAAACTTACCAAGCCTTTTCACAAGAAGCATGAAATTTACATCTTCTTCCGGATTGTCTTCCTTTTCAACTTCCTAGGAATCAATCTTTAAAGCAATATTCTTGGATTTCTTCTCTTTATTTTCATGCTTTTCAAGTCTTCCGAGTCTTGTTTCATATTCTTGAAGTTTTCCAAACAACGTTGCGGAAGTCATTGAAGAGAGACTTTTCTTTTCTGAAATTGCCGTTACCTTCGGTTGCATTCCCTAGTTAAGGATCTAAGTACTTTCAGATTTAGTTCATCATTTGTTAAAGTCTTACCAAGAGCACTTAGATAATTTGTCAAGTGCACGAATCTCTTTTGCAAGTCAAGGATGGTTTCTCCGGGCTGCATTCTAAATAACTCGTATTCTTGACTTAATGTATTTAGTATTGATCTTTTAACTTCAACAGTTTCTTCATGAGTTTGTACCAAGGTATCCCATATTTCTTTCGCCGTTTTGCATGCCGAGACACAGAAGAATTCATCCATGGGAAGTGCACCTTGAAGAAGATTGATTGCCGTTTTATCATAGAGGACCTTTTTCTTATCATATTCATCCCATGCAGTTTTAGGCTTTGATGAGCCAACACCATTGATCACGGTTATAGAAATAAATGGACCATTTTCAACGGCATCCCATATTTCTTCTCATTGTGCTTCTAAATGTGCCTTCATGCGTATTTTCCATAAGTCAAAATATTCACCACAAAATAGAGGAGGCTTGTTGTTACTACCACCATCTCTGAAAATGAGATTTTGATTTGCAGAAGTCATTCTGGATCTTTTAGGAACAGGTTACCTATAACCTGCTCTGATACCAATTTTAAGTACGAAGTGCGCCTAAGAGGGGGGTGAATTAGGTAATTTAAATTTTTTCTGGTTTTAGTGATGATGGATATTATTTTTCTGGTTTATGGTGAGTTTATGAAAGAGTAAAATGCAGAAAAATAAAGAGACACAAGCGATATATCTTGGTTGCCCCCACAGTCCGAGAGTACTCCAGTCCCCTTTCAACATGAAAGAGATTTACTTATAGTTGGTAAACTTAAACAAGATCTACCAAAACCAAGAACAATCCTCTTGGACCAAGAACAATCCTCTCAAGGTGACCTTACTTGTATCCAACAATCCTGGAAAAAGAAGATTACAAAACCACATGAACTTATTTTCAATAATCCTGAAAAATAAGAAAGTGTATAACTATATTTAATTGATAGAGTTTGTAATGCAATAATCACTTTAAGTGATTTTATCAATGACTTGATCTTCTCTTCCAATAACAATAATATATAATGACTCAAGACTATAGAATGCTCAAAGTTTTCTGTTTAATAATATATGAAAATGTGCAGAAAAAATTTGTGTATGAAAGTGAAGAGAAAGCTTGAGTTTTGATATTTTCAAATTCAGAAACTATTGATTGGAAGAGGTACAAAATGATTTTGAAAATTCAGTATTTAAATGTTCATACCACCTTTTTGAAACACCATAAATTTCTGTAAATGAATCATGAACAATTGCCAAGTTTCAATGAAAAGTTTCCATGAAATGATGTTATGAAAAGGTATGTTCAAAGCTGCTGATTTTCAAAAACATTCAGCATGCAATCAATTACACCCTTGTGTAAATCCATTGCACGAGTTTTAACAGCTAAAAAATTCAAATATTTTCAGTGAACAATCGATTGCACATGTGTGTAAATCGATTTCACTTTAAAACAATAGCAAAACTTGATAGAGAGCAATCGATTGCACAAACATGCAAATCGATTGCACTTAGAAACAATAGCTAACATTTTGAAAATGTGAAACATGCAATCGATTGCATCAACATACAAATCGATTGCACCCAAGTGAAAATTGATTTTTTGCTTAGAAAACTTGAGAAAAAGTATGGACAAGATAAAAACACTTCTTTTGATCATTGAGCATCTAAGACTTAAGTTCTTAGCATGAATTGTTATTATACCTTATGAAATTTGCCAAGAGCTTGAACCAAAGACTTTTATCCATTGATGCTTTTAGCTTGATCAACATCTTTGCCTTCTTGCCAATATAGTTTGTCTTCGTCAAAACAAAATGCATTGAGAATCATTTGAGAAGCTTGATATTACATAGAGTGCCCATAAATTTGTATTCGCATATACATGAAGTAGCACGGCTGGTTGATGATATCGGGAATGGGCTCACAGATGTCATTTGGAGAAGATGACTGAGTGTTTTTGGAGATGGGCTTAAAGATGCCATCCAAAGTAGATGCTGACTTCATAAGAGGTCCCTTTGTGGGGGTTCCTTTTCCTATTGCTTGAGGAGGACTCCGTTGGGGAATGTTGGTTTTTGTTTAGGGAATAGAGTCTAGGAGCTTTAGTTGTCCACTACTCTAATGGGGAGTTATCTCTTGACTGAAGAGATGAAAATTAGTTGTTATCTGGTCGAAATCCAGGCTTCACAGTAACTTGCTGAGGATAATAAAGTTGACTGTTATCTGGTTGTATTCCAAGCTTCACAACAACTTACTGGGGAATATGAAATTAATTGTTATCTTCAGTGACTTAAAATATTATCTGGTCAGATCCAGGCTTCAGTGACTTGAACTGTTATCTGGTTGGATCCATGCTTTAGTGATTTGAACTGTTATCTGATCGGGTCCAGGATTCAGTGATTTGAAGAAATTAAGTTGTTATCTAGTCGGATCCAGGCTTCAAATTGAATTTGGGATATACTATTATCTGGTTGGGTCCAGGCTTTAGTGTTGTTGATTATACTGTCATCTGGTCGGGTCCAGGCTTCATAGTAATTGATAAAGTAAACTGCTATCTTATCAGGCTCCAGGCTTCGTAGTAGTTTGATAGAGTAAATTTCTATCTGGTCAGACTCCAGGCTTCGCAGCAAATTCTACTTGTTATCTGGTCTTATCCGGGCTTCACAATGTCTTGAGTTGTAGGATGACTATTATTCGGTCGGATTCCGGGCTTCAACAATGATGTTGACTTCTATCTGGTCGGGTCTAGGCTTCACGGTGATTGATGAGCTGTTAATTCAGATAGTTTCCCTGTCTTGTTTCAGGAATTAATCTGGAATTAGTCGGTAAACTCATCCTATTTCAGGAGTTCATACCATTGGTGATAAAGAGAGTCGCCCCGTCTTGTTTCGGGGATTGATCTTCATCTGACCAAAGAGAAAGGAAGATAGTTTCCTTGTCCTATTTCAGGAGTTAATCTTCAAATTGAATATGTATATAATTGTCCTGTCTGGTTTCAGGTATTGATCTACAATAGGTTGTTGGTAAACCCGTCTTATTTCGGGAGTTCATACCACTGGTGATAAAGATAGTCTCCCCGTCTTGTTTTGGGAATTGATCTTCATCAACTGTTCACAGATAGTTACCCTGTATGGTTTTAGGATCTAATCTGGAACTGTTTTTGTTGGTTGTTGAGATAGTTGCCCTGTCTTGTTTCAGGAATTAATCTCTAACCTGGTCTTGTAGATAGTCACCTCGTCTTGTCTGGGGAATTGATCCATAATCATTTGTTCATATATAGTTGCCCTATCTGGTTTCAGGAATTAATCTGGAACTATTTTTGTTGGTTATTGAGATAGTTGCCATGTCTTGTTTCAAGAATTAATCTCTAACCTGGTCTTGTAGATAGTCACCCCGTCTTATTTCAGGAATTGATCCATAATCAGCTGTTCACAGATAGTTGCCCTGTATGGTTTCAAGAATTAATATGGAACTGTTTTTGTTGGTTATTGAGATAGTTGCCATGTCTTGTTTCAGGAATTAATCTCTAACCTGGTCTTGTAGAAGGTCACCCCGTCTTATTTTGGGAATTTATCCATAATCAGTTGTTCACAGATAGTTGCCATGTATGGTTTCAGGAATTAATCTGGAACTGTTTTTGTTGGTTATTGAGATAGTTGCCCTGTCTTGTTTCAGGAATTAATCTATAACCTGGTCTTGTAGATAGTCACCCCATCTTTTTTTGGGAATTGATCTACAATTAGTTATTCACAAATAGTTGCCCTGTCTAGTTTCAAGAATTAATCTGGAACTGTTGAAAAATGTTGATGATGTTTGTTTGTTGGTCTTTTCCTGAAAAGGTAAAGAGTTAGCTGTATGCAATGTCATGATGTATGATATGCATTGGGTATGGTATTCTCAAAATAAACGGGACTGTGCTATATGCATTTTGTATGTATATGCTATGACGTTTGTAAAATAATGTGTGAATGTAGTATGTGAATGCATCAGTTGTTCTTTGCAGTGTTGTTGAATTGGGGAAAATAAATCCTTGACTGCTTATGGCGATGAATAATGTAATTCCTCACTATTTGTTGAAGTTGAAATTTCTGGGAGATGGATTTCCGTAGTTAGAGAAATAAACTCTATTGGGGAAAGAAAACTTCGTAAACTGTTTGGGGATTTTATGGAACCCTGTTGGAGAACCCAATAAAATTATAGACCAAGCTGAAGAAATCTCCAAAATTTTGGGGAGATGATTGAAGCTTTTGTTATATTAAGAAGATGCCAGAATGTATGAAATTGTTAGGTTATACACTGAAGACATGGCAGTGACTTTGCGGGAGGATGTCTTTGTCCCTGTACCTACTGGGGAACATATCCTTATTAATGATGAACTCTGTGAAGATAGTCCCCTGTGGGTGGTTAC
Source organism: Vicia faba (assembly GCA_948472305.1). NCBI lineage: Eukaryota > Viridiplantae > Streptophyta > Magnoliopsida > Fabales > Fabaceae > Vicia > Vicia faba. The sequence goes on along the minus strand of OX451741.1, from coordinate 377,600,956 downwards.
TCTATAGGGATTTTGTGGATAGCTTGAATGTTATCCCAACTCCTGGAGTCTTGAGTAAATGTTGATCAGGGTGATAAGCCTTCTACTGATAGACAGGTGACGAGATGACAGTACATAGTCATACGCTTTAGTCCCTAACTTTTTCCTGGTCTGTCCTTTCACATTTTCAGTCCACCGGAATACCCTTTTTTGCCCAAGCCGCCTTTTCAGGTTTTTGACTTGCCAGGTGTAGAGTTTTATTTATATATCCCTAATTTTTTCCCGAGCTCCTTTGGTTCGCTTATATGCCCTTATTTTTTCCCAGGCCAATCAACCTAGCAGGTCTTTTTTCATGTGCAGTATTTTTTGACTATGTCCTTGTTCACAGGGTGCGGAGAATTGTCACTGTCCATAGTAGTAAGTGTTGCAGCACTGCCAGAAAATGTTTTCTTGATTGCACGTGGCCCTTTGCTGAAACTCATGTTCAATTCCCACCGTGATTCAGATCGAGGTCTGCCTCTGCCTATTTGGCAATTTTGAGGGATTCTTTGAATTTTGACTCGACTGCCCCAGATCAGCTTAGACACCATGTCATGTCTCTTGATTATGAAAGGCTTGCTACTGGATATGTCATTCCATCTGAGGTGATTCTATTCATTGAGATGATTTTCGTTCATTGAATATCCGTCGTGCAAGTTTCGCTGTCGTCGAACAATTAGTCATATGCAAACAATCGCATTAAAAAATGCAAAACTTATATTTGTCTTGAAGTTTTGAAAATGTATTTTTTAGTAAAACAAAATTTGCAAGAATGTGATATAAATTCAGGATTTATAGAAAGCCTTACAGGAGTCAGGATGCCTGTTTTTAATAGTATGCTTTTGAACTAACCCATGCTTCAGTTAGGACTTTTAAGGGTTGTAACATGGCCTGGTTCACGGTTTAAGAAACAAAGGATAAAGGCTCGAAATTTATTTGTACCCACTTGTTCGTCGTGATGTTCTTCAGTCCTATACTTAGTTAACTATGGGTTTAGATCCCAATTGAGTTCTGGAATCTTGGCCCTTATATTCTTGTGATGGTTCGGATACTGAAAGTTTATTTCAGAAGGAAGTCATTTTTGTAACCTCTTCTTTTTGTTGAGGATTTGTAGCGACCTCTTTTTTTATTTTATTACCTTACCTTTTTTCTGAGTTGTTTCTTTTGTGATTACAGTCAGCAGGATGCCCCAGTTTTTCCTTAAGTCTTCTTCATAGGTTTTGACTTAGCAGGCTTTTCTTTTGAAAAACAATGACTTCCAGTTTTAACGATTATGCAGAACCACCACCATCTTTTGTTTTGGAATGATACCTCTGGTTCTACTTGTCGTGTACAAGGGGAAAGCTTGCGATTGAATGAACCATTGAATTAACTAAGAAACTACCCTGCCCCAGGTTATGATTAAGGGTTTCAATTTGCATGAAAAATAAAACTCCTACTTCTTAGGCTCAAAGGGGTTGACTAGGGATTATCTTCCTTATAACTTCAATGTTTAGGATTTTAAACAACGCATGTACATCGTCAGCAAGGTCTATTCAAAAGCATGTTGTAGAGATTATGGTATCTTTTTTCGTCATCATCCCTTTAAAGGCTTACAGATTTCAATCGAGAGTTGAATATCATAAAAAGGAAGTAAAAGCATAGGTTAAGTATAGTGAAAACGAATGGATTAATTCAATACAAACATATGCAATGCATTAATAGAATAACAAAGTTTGACATGAAATAAGTGTTTGAACAATCAAAAGAAAATTACAATTTGAAAATTCTAATGAACAAAAAGCCTCTTTGTCTGAACTAGTCACTTCAGATGGTGTTCCTCTGAGGGATGGCAGAAGAATTCAGTCTGACCATCTTGTGTGAACTCCAGCACCCCTTTGTCGATCAAGTCCTGAATCTTATTTTTCAATGTCCAACAGCTATTCGTATCATGTACAAGACTATTAGAAAGGTATGCACACATTGCATTAGGATGATAGCTAGGAGCAGAGGTATTGCGATTCCAAAGAGGATCCCTCAGCGTAATCAACTCCATCTTCAACATGTGTTGCAATACTTGAGCCAAGTACATGTTGATTTTGGTGAATTTCCTTTTGGGCGCGTCCTTCTTACGCTGATTGCCTTATCGTTGTTGTTGCACCGGTGCTAGATTAGAGATCCGTACTACCCCCACTGATTGGTTGAGATTATTCTTATTATGACCCTTCTGGTCGTACATAGTACTGGACTCCTTCTTTCCATGGTATGGTCTCTTCTGAGTACTTGAAGATGAAGTCCCATGAATTTCACCGCTCCTGAGTTTATTTGCAACATGCTCCCGCATGAACATGTCACCCAATTCTCTATTTGCCAAGAGAGGTTGATCATTGATTAGACCCTAAATTCTAGCAGTTTTCCCCAGAAGGTCGTATCTGTCTTGATGAAGCTTGCTTATGAGAATTCTTAACTCTTCTTGTCCCCGAGATAAATTTTGGATAAGAGCCATCTAACTACTCATCTGGATTCTCATCCTTTCCATCTCAGCTTGCACTTGTTCCAAATGGTTATCCTTGTTGTCATCAGGATTTTTCTTGGTCATGTTCCCAGTGAGGAGTGCTTTCATTTCTTCTTGCCCCTTGGATAGGTTTAGGAACAATTCCTTAAACTGAGTATCTATCTTAATGATATGCATGCAATGTTTTCAAGGATCTCATGGAGGAAACACAAGAAAATGTTTGCAACTGAATTTGACTGCAACTTCGATTGAAGAACTTCGTATCGTTGAATGTCATTTTACGAGAATCAAGTTCACCATGTTGAGTGGTTCATAGCCATTGACTCAAGACATTGTGCTTTAACGGAATTGGCTAGAGGAAAATAAATCCCCTTGCCCCTTGATAGACGTCTGGTTCATCATAATCTGTACCACAGGCCTTTTGAGATCCTTGAAATGGTTTATAAAAATACTATAGCATGATGTCATGATATGTATGCTATGCACCAAGAAAAAGTGTAAGGTGAGGTAAACAAGTAAATCTTGCAAGAAATCCAGATGATTGGATAATGGATTCAAATAAGTCCTGCAAGGAATGCACGTTGTTAGGTAATGAAAACAAATAACCCCTGTAAGGAGTTTAAGTTGTTAGATAATGAAAGCAAACAAGTCACACAAGTAGTCTTAGGCTCAGGCTTGCATGGAATTTGTAGGTAAGTACCCTCTTGAAATTTAGTTAGGTCAACCTGTCCTAGTAATAGTAATCGGGTTCCAAGGAGTCTCATATCATTGAACTTTCTCTCAGGAATTGTTTCAGCTCAAGCATTGAAATATTGCGGTCGAAATATCCTGAAAGTCCAATCTCACTGAGTGTGCATCGAGTATCAACCAATCTTCGGTCGGAACCAAAGCAGGTTATCTCACTACTTTCTAATGGCTAAGATGAGTCAATTAAAGGTTCTAAAGGTTAGTTAGCGTTTAGTGACACTATAAGGAAGCCTAATGTTATCCTTGACTGACTCAAGGAGCATTAGTACAAGCCAGAGTATCACGCTAAAGTAGCCATCACTTCTTCCGTATCGGTCTACACCATACAGCTTCCATGATTTATTGCTACTTACCTAAAAAGGTGCCCCAGATCCGGGTATAGGATCTTTAACAATAACCCCAGAAAACCCTTTAAAAATAAAGCAGACAAAGCAAACAAGGAAAACAATTTAAAATGATCTAACCCTAAGGTAACCCAACTTTTTATGATATTCCCTAGCAGAGTCGCCAGTTCTGAAAAGGCGGTGGCAGAACCAACTGTTATACTGGTTTTTCATTTGTATTCTCAAATGCTTCGGTAAGCAAGAGTCGCCACTAACTTTTCATTTATCCAACAAAGGAAAGAGTGAAAAGAACAAAAAAAGACCTTTCGAGATTGTTTATGAGTAAGGGGGTAGATTATGGAAAGGGAAGGTGTTAGTACCTTTTCCATCTGTAGTTATCTACGGGCTCTTAGATGCTAGCTCATTTGAAAATAATACCTTTTGCTTTGTGTGTTTGAAAAGTATTTTGAAAGAAAGCACCTTAGTACGACGACCTTTGTAATGTTTCTCAGATTGGTAGAGAATGTATACAAAGTGTTTTGAAATTTTTTTTGGAAAGAGTATTTGTGTACGTGTCAAATTGTTTTGTTTTGAGCAAGCATCTATGAACTATCTACTTTACACGAAAGATTGTTCTTTTCCTCTTTTCATTTAGACAGTTCTATCCTACTATTAGTAAGTAGGTAGCCCTAGTCGTTGGATGTTTTTAGGGACAATCGAAGGGACGTTGTTACAGTCGTAAAGGCAACTGGGCATGAAACCTTAGTAACTACCCTAGGGTTTTAAGATCATACTGAGGCAACATCGAGAGGGTCATTTTTTATCTTTTTAAACCAGAGAGTAGCCACTAAAGTCTCTCACATTTCGAGAGTTGTGATTGCTTTCCGAAGGCAACCAAAGTAGGGATATCCTAAAGGTGTACATGTGAAAGTATGTTGTATTCAATTATTTTTGTCTTGCGTTAGGTTTGCTAGCGTTTGATTATTATTCTTTCCATACAATCCTATTAGTCACGCATCTAGACAGTGAATATATGTACATGAATTTAAAGTGCGGAATTTTAAATCTAGCTATTACATGGCTTCGGGGAGGGGGATTAATTACATGTCCAAAATGGGGGATAAAGCAATAAAATAAAGTCCTAATTATTGTCTATTACATCCCATGAGCAAGTACAATAATATGAAAATAAAAGAGAAATATTAAACGCGCGTGAAATGGAAAAGAACGTTTAAACCCTAAGTGAAAGGAAATCTTTTTTTTTTGTCATTTTGTTTTATTTGGAAAATGTTAAATTAAATATAATTAATATAGATCTATATTTTAAAGAAAAAAAGAGTTAATTATAAAATAAAAATGAAATTAAAGAAAAGAAAATAATTTCTAAGTTTTTTTTTTGGTATTTTTAATATGAAAAGAAAATGAATTAAAATCCTAAGTCTATTTAGTTTTAAATTAAAGAAGATGGTTTAAATAATTATTAATTAATTTAAAAAATTAATTTAATGAAGAAAAATTCTAACCTAATATTTTTATGATTTTAATTATTTTGCTGATTAAATAAAAAAAAACAAAAGAAATAAGTAATAAAGAAAACAAGACAAAACAATAAAAGGGGCCTGGTGTTAACTAGCAAGCATGGGGGTATAAGTTTGAAATTTCGTTTGAGTCCAAGTGAGAGAAGCCCAGGCTGGCGTTGGATCTGGTGTTGCTGGCCTTCCAGAGGTTCATCGTGGACTTCATATTGAGGCGCTTGGATTTGATTCAGTTGAGATTTGATGGTATGGATCTGATGGTATATGATGCGCACCTAGGATCACATCACGCTGGATCTGCAAGAAACATGTTAGAAAAAATTACACGACCTGGGTATCGAACCCAGGTCCTTCTCATTGCAACACATCTTCTTCACTAGTTGTGCCAGCTTGCCATTCGTTGATACAAATGAAACAACAATATTATATTAGAAAAAATGCAGTATTGATTTAAACATAAAATTTGCGCGCTCCCTTGCCTGAGTCAACGAACGGAGAGATGCTGGAGTCAAACTCTAGTCGTCTTCTCTGATCTTACCAAACCCGAAACCTGATCAATTGTTAGATTAAAGCGAATATAAAGACTCTATCCCACGTAAAATCATCCCCTGAATCCAAATCCGGGGTTATTTTGGTCTGAAACGGCCTTAATCATATGTTTCATAGGTAAGTTAAGATTGTGCCCTAACAATGGCATCTTTGCTCCAATGTAACACGTTCAATCAAACATAAACACCAACGTCAATATGCATATATGTTCAATATGAATTTAAATCATGTATTCTATGAGTTTGAGATCGAGGAATTTTTACCAAATGGTATGATCGGATGAGGGAGCTTTCGCGCGTTTTGGAGCTGCTTAAGGCCTGGGAAACACTCTTGGGACCTTCAGGGAGTGAGTATTGGGCTTGGTTTAGACTGAGGATGCTTGCGCTATCAGTTTTGAATTTTCACAATTTTGGAACTTTGAGAATTTTGCGTGGCTTTTTTCAGGCAATTTGTGTGTCTTTTGCTTGCACTTTGGCTCTTTATTTATAGAGGAATAGGATGTCTCCACTAATATGTCAAGAATCAAACCATTAAACCATGTTTAAACCAAAATCAAACTGTTGTACCCTAAAATTTTCCCTCTATTTTCTCAAGACATTTTCTCACAAGAATTTTAAAAAGGGCAAGTTTACACAAGTACAATTGGATTTTGGGTTTTCAAGCATCAAATCAAAAAAGGGAAAGTTATCCTTGATTCAGAAGCTTTGATTGGGTATCTAAAATCCTTCGATCAAGCTTTTGTTTCAAAGTCCTCGATTGGGCATTTGGCCTCCTTCGTCGTAAGCTCAGTTCACCAGTCTTCAATTGGGCATTTGGCCTCCTTCGATGCAGGCTTGGTTCACAAGTTTCAATTGAGCACTTGGCCTCCTTCGATCAAGTTTAATTCACAAAGCTTCAATTGAGAAAAAGGCTCCTTCAACTTTCCTTTTATCCACAAGGAAAAAGGCTTCTTCAGACTTGCCTTCATTCGACAAGGAAGAGGCTTCCTCAGACTTGCCTTCGATCCACTAGGCAAAGGATTCTTCATGCTTGCCTTTGATGCACAAGGCAAAGGCTTCCTCTTTATGATTGCATTTTTTTCCACAAGGCAAGAACTTGTTTCATGTGTGCTTCGACCCACAAGGAAATGACTTCCTCTGTGATTTCCTTCAATGCACAAGGAAATAGTTTCCCTTCATGCTAGCGCCCATAAAGAAGTGTCTTCTTTCATACGTGCTTCGATTCATTAAGAAGTTGGCTTCCCTCATGCTAACTTTAACTCCACCTCTTAACCCTTCAACGCACAGTTTTCCATACTTTGACACACAAGATGGTCCATTCGAAGGACACATAATTATGGGAAACTAGTTTTTTTTTATAATGAGTCTTGGTCCAAGATGCTTGCTGGCCAAAACCGAACATGTTTCCAAGCCCAAGCCTCCTGCGCAACTGCATTCGGAGGTAACAAAAGAAGCTTCGACTGGCCAGAAAAGAGTTTTTGATTGGGCTAGTTGAAAAGTTTCAGATCAAGCTACTAAGACAAATAGTAGTTCAATCGAAGAGGCCACAATGATGAGGCCTTGAGCCATTACAAGGAAACAACTCAGGTCTAATCGAAGAACCAGGTGTGGAGGAATTCGAAGGAGTCAGGGATGTTCAGGTTCATCCTAAAACCCAAAAGGGTAGGAATCCATAAAAATGGCAATCCTTTAATTTGTCTGATTTTGCCTTCAAAGCCTGGTTAAAGGTTATCCCTTTCCACTTCCATTCCCCTCTACACCCATATAAATACAAGCCTAAGGACACATTTCCCGGGATGAAAAAAATAGGAGAAAATATTAGGAGACACTCTGCATCACATAAAATACTTATTGCCAATCAAAGCTGCAGGTTGACCGCCCATAGAAACATTTTGGCCTATACACACATATCGCCTCTAGGTACACACACATTGCCCCATACGAGCCACACGAAGACTACAAGAAACACACCAGAGCTACCAAAATCGAAGCACACTTTGCAAGCCATCTCCATCCAAAACAATGCATCCCACTCGTAACAAACCTTTGTTCTTAAATTCAACTCATGTGTAATTTAATTTTGATTGTTGCATGACGTTTGTGATTGTTAAGTAACAAGATACTTTTATTAAGGCATGTGAAACAAATTCCTTAGAATCTCAATCCAGGCATCCCTGTCCTTTTGGCTTGTGTAGCATGCATGTAGGGATTTCGATTTATATATATATATATATATATATATATATATATATATATATATATATATATATATATATATATATATATATATATATATATATATATATATATATATATATATATATATATATATATATATATATATATATATATATATATATATATATATATATATATATATATATATATATATATATATATATATATATATATATATATATATATATATATATATATATATATATATATATATATATATATATATATATATATGATTCGTTTGGTAATGGAATGTTATGATTTTATTTATACTAACGATTGACAAACAACTCAGATGGTAAAGGGGAATGCGTGAAATCGAAAGGGCATGGTTTCGATCCCTAGGTCATGTCTTATTCTTTTCTAACATGTCATTTCTAGATCTAGTACATGAAGGTCAAACACATGCTCACCATACACAATCAAGTCCATGCCATCAGATGCACATCTGATCCGAATCCAATGCCCTAAGCACACAGCTTCACCATGGACCATCCTGGGGATCTCCCCACTTAGTACAAGAGCAGATTTGGGCTTCTCTCACTTGGGCCCAGCGAAGTCCACTCCATACCCCCTCTATTTCTTTTGCTATTAGGCCCATTTTTATTTTTGTTTTATCTTTACTATTTATTTCTTTTAATTTGTTTAATCAGCAAAACCAAATAAAAAAAAACATTAGGTTAGTATTTTTTGTTAATTAAATTAATTCTGTAAATTAACTAATTAATTAATCATTTTAACCTTTTATTTAATTTAAAACTAAATAGACTTAGGATTTTAATTAAATCATTTTTCCCAAAATAAAAACAAAACAAAAAGATTTCCTTTCACTTAGGATTTAAACGTTACTTTCAATTCACTCACATTTATTTAGTTTTGCATTTTTTTCCATATTATTGTAACTACTTACTGGGTTGTAATAGTTAAAATTAAGACTTTATTTTCTGCTTTTTATTTCTCCCCCAAAGTTTGGACTATGTAATTAATCCCCCTCCCCGAAGTTTTGTTATAGCGTAGATCCAAAATCCGCATTTTAAATTCCTGTACATATTAATTGTTAGATGCTTGACTAATAGGATTGTATGGAAAGAATTAAAACCAACGCTAGAAAACTTAACACAGATAAAAATAACTTATTACAAACACACTTGCACATGCGCACCTCTAGGGTACTCCCACTTTAGTTATCTTTGGAAAAATAGTCACAACTCTCAAAACGTGAGAGATTTTAGTGGCTACTCTCTGGTTTAAAAAGATCGTAAGTCCCTCGATGACCCTCTCGATGTTGCCTCGGTAAACAATGATCTTAAAACCCTAGGGTAGTTACTAAGGTTTCTTGCCCAGTTGCTTTTGTGAATATAAAACGTCCCTTCGAATGTCCCTCAAACATCCAAAGATATAGCTACCTACTCATTAATAGTAGGATAGAATTGTCTAAAGGAAAGGAGGAAAAGAAGGACCCTTTCGAGTAGAGTAGATAGTTCCTAGATGCTATGCTCAAAACAAACTTTTTACACTTACACAAAACAATTTTCAAAAAACCTTTTCAAAAACGCTTTATCAACACTCTTGAGGACTGATACAAGAGTTATCATAAAGAAAGTCGCTGCACTAAGGCATTTCAAAATACTTTTCAAAACACATAAAAGCACAAGATATTTTTCAAATGAGCTAAGAATCTAAGAGCCCGTAGAAAACTACAGATGGAAATGGTGCTAACATCTTCCCTTTCCATAATCTACCCCTCTTACTCAGAAAAATCTCGAAAGGTCTTTTTCTGTTCTTTTCACCCTTTCCTTTGTTGGATAAAAGAAAAGTTGGTGGCGACTCTTGCTTACCGTAACATTTGCAAACACAAATGCAAAACCAGTATAATAGTCGGTTCTGCCACCGTATTATAGAACTGGCGACTCTGTTGGGGACATAAAAAAGTGGAGTTACCTTAGAGTTTAGTTCATCTTTTTAATTGCTTTACTTTGTGTGTTTTGTATGCTTTACTTTTCAGGGTTTGTTTGGGTTGTTACTAAGAGATCCTACACCCGGATCTGGGGCAACTTTTTTAGGTAAGCAGCAATAGATCGTGGAGACTGTACATCGTATACCGATATGGTTGAAGAGATGGATTCGTTAGTGTGACACATTTGTTGGTACCGATATCCCTTGTAAGAAATCGAGGAGAATACGAGGCTGCTGTGTGGTGTCATAAAGCACTAACGGACCTTAGAATCTTAGTTGAAAAAACTTGGACATTAGAAAGTAGTGAGATAGCCGGCATCAGCATAAAGCTGAGGATTGTTTGATACTCAATACTACACTCATTAAGATCGGACTTTCGGGATATTTCTGCCGCGAGAAAAGATTGCTTGAGTTGAAACAATGCCCGGTGAAGAAAGATCAGTGATATTGAGATTCCCTAGAACACAATTACTATTACTAGAACAAGTTGAGTCAACTAAACTTCAAGAGGTTACTTACCTACAAACTTCATGCAAGCCTAAACCTAAGGCTACTTGTGTGACCTGTTTGCTTTCATTATCTAACAACTTGAACTCCTTACAGGGTTTTGTTTATTATCTAACGATGTGAGTTCCTTGCAGGACTTGTTTGTAGTCATTATCCAATAACCTGGACTTCTTGCAAGACTCACTTGTCTCCATCATATTAAACTTTTGCTTCGTGCATAGCATACACATCATAACATCATACCATAGCATTTCCTTAACCATTTCAAGGATCTCAAGGGACGGTCGTGCAGGTCATGGTAAATCAGAAATCTAGAAAGGGGCAAGGGGATTTAATTTCCTCTAGTCAATGCCGTCAAAAGGCCAAAACAAGACAACTTAAAAAGTCAGGGGCTATGACCCATTTGATATGGTGAGCTTGATTCTCCAGAAGGACGTTCAATTATACGAAGTTCTTCAATCAAAGTTGCAGTCAATCCTAACATCTTCTTATGTTTACCCCGCAAGATCCTTGAAAACATTTACATATCATGCATGCCATCGCATAACAGGTACTCTTGAGATAGGTTTCTCATTTTTCTCGCTGTTTATTTCAGTAAGAAAATGGATTTAGAGCAAACAGTTAAAGATCTCCAAGCTCAAAATGCTCAGTTCCAACACATATTCCTGAACTTAGCCAAGGGGCAGGAAGAATTGAAAGCTCTCATCATCAAAGAGAATAATATAAAAGGCAAAGAAACCGGCTGGCGTCTTGAATATGGGAAGAATACTTAGAGGACCAGCCAAGCGAGCTCTAGATCTCACAAATCCATCAAGTGATGGGATAATCATGAAAAAGATAACAACCCGAGGACTGATGAAGAAGAAGCTAATTACTATGAGGAACAATATCCTTCTGCTGACGATAAATACAAACAGCTGGAGGATCGTCTCAATGCTATGGAGATTCAGAGGGTACTCGGGCTGCATTTTAAAGAGCTAGGACTGGTCTCAGGGGTGGTTATCCCGCAGAAATTCAAGGTCCCCACCTTTTCTAAGTATGATGGTGTCTTCGGTCCTAAGCTGCACTTAAGATCATATGTCAGGAAGATTCACTCCCACACTACTGATAGGAATCTATGGGTACATTTCTTCCAGGAAAGTTTGGCAGGGACTCAGCTGGAGTGGTTCTATCAGATGAAGGGAACCAATATCTGCAATTGGGAAGATCTGGCTGCTGCTTTCTACAAGCAGTACCAATATAATGCTAACCTCGCTCCAACCCGCACACAATTTCAAAGTATGTCTACGGGTTCTGGAGAGGGTTTCAAAGATTATGCTCAAAAGTGGAGAGACCATGCGGGAAGATTCCAGCCTCTTTTGTCTAATAGAGAGCTGGTGGATTTGTTCTGGGGCATGTTTGCTAGTCCATTCTTTAACCATCTTATTGGAAGCTCTTCAGCTGGGTTCACTGAAATGATAATGACCGGCGAGCGAGTAGAATCTGGTATTAAAAGTGGTAAGATCCAGAGAGATGCATTCTCTATTACAAAAAAGAAACCCTTAAATGGAAAGAAGGAGGTCAGTGCTGCTTATGGCCAGAGAAATCAAAGAAAAACTGAATGTCGTCTGACGGTAGGGGCTGTTATGATTTCCAATCCTGCACCAAATCAACAACGAAATAATCAGTGCAGGCTGGATGCACCTAGAAGATAGTTCATCCGGATCAACATGACCTTATCCCAGGTTTTGCCACATTTGCTGAAGTCCAATCTAGTGACTCTAAAGAAAGATCCCAAGAATCCTAATATTGTGTCTCCCCTCTACAACCCAAATGCTCGATGTTCCTACCATTCCGAAAGTATGGGGCACGATACAAACGATTGTTGGGCTCTGAAAAATAAGGTGCAAGATCTCATTGAGGCAAAGGAGATTGAGTTTGACTCTCCTAAGACCCCCACCATTATAACCGCGCCAATGCCAAAGCATGAACCAAGAATCAGTGCTATTGATGTTGTTTCCGCTACAGAGCATGATGACAGCGATTGTGATATGGACAAGTGGATCTTCCAAACTGTAACGCAGTGGGAGAACTGACTTGGGTGTTTTGCGTTTGATCGCAATTGTTGCGGATAGCAAGAGTCGCAACCGAATTTTCTTTTATCGAAAAAGGAAAGGTTGAAAAGAACAGGAAAGACCTTTCGAGATTGTTTTGTTGAGGTAATCTGGAGTAAGTATCAGAATGTCAGCCGTATCTGAATCGCATCTGAACTGTTTCTAGAAGAGTGTATGAGAAGGAGCCCGTGTATAATTGCTTCAGTTGGTCGTGTAGATAATTGTCCTAGCTTGTTTCAGGTATTAATTTCTGACCCTGCTTTTTGTTGGTCGTAGGGATAGTTGCCTTGACTTGTATCAGGAATTAATCTCTGACCTTTTGAGAAATAGTTGTGATATTTTCCAAAAGAGAATTTTTTCTTATTGACTTTTCTTGCATGGAAGAGGATTAGTTGCATGCAGATGAATTCATGGCTTGATGATGTTCTCAAAATAAATGAGATTATGTTGTATGCATTTATCATACATGTAAATATGATGCATGAAATATTGTCGGAATGTAATTTTGTCTTGGAAAATAAATCCTTGACAAGTGCTGGGGAGTTTTGGGAAGCTAATCTTGGACGCCGTTGGGGATGAAGGGTACGCCCATCTTCAAACTTTGCTTAGAATATTTCTGCTGGGGGAATCCTGTTTTGTTGTTTGAGGAGAACTCCGATGGGGAATGTTGATTTTGCATGAGAGGAAAACTCTGTGGAGAGTGTTGATTCCTGCTTGGGGAATGGAGTTCAGGAGTCTTCATTGTCCGTTGCTCTACTGGGGAGCTATTGAGGATTGTAGGAAAGTCTACTAGGGAAGAGGAGTTGTGGTCCCTTGAGGCATGATAGTTTGAGAGGCAAATTCAAGCTGTTGAATCTTTCCAGATGTTGGGGAAATAAACCCTGTCACCAATCTGCTGGAGGGGCACTTTTGAAAGAACTCCTCGAGGATTCTTAAGATCAACTCAGTTGGGGAGAAGTTTTAAGAGATTGAAACTCTGGCTGGGAATCACCCAATGAGAAAGGACTTTGTGGGAGGTTTATCATTGCCCCTAGTAGAAATTGTTTGTAGTATTGCCAGTAAATGTTTGCCTGACCATACGTGACTCTTTGTTGGAATTCACGTTCAATGCCACCAGCGATTCATGTACAGACCTGCCCCTAGTTATTCAGTATTTCTTGAGAGATTTCTTGGAATCTTGACTTGACTTCCCCCAGATGAGTTGGACAGTGACATGTCATGCCCCCTTGTTTATAGGAGATCTATAATTGGAAGTGTCATCCCATTTGAAATGATTTTGTTCACCCAGAGAGTTTTCGTTCATTGGATATTCATTGCGTGAATTTCTATGTTGTCAAACAAATAGCTATATTCAAACAGTAGTATTCAAATAATACAAAGTTTATGCTTACCTTGAAGTTTTGAAAATGCGTTTTAGCAGATAAAAGAATTTTGCAAGTATGTGAATTCAAATCAGGATTTAGAGTAAGCCTTACAGGAGTCAGGATACCTTTTGTGACAATATGCTTTTGGACTAACCCATGCTTCAATTAGGACTTTGAAAGGTTGTATCGTGGTATGGTTCACAGTTTAAGAAACAAAGGATAAGGCTCAAAGTGTATTTTTACCCGCCAGTTCTTCGTGATATTCTTCTGTCCTAAACTCAATTAATTGTGTGTTTGAACTCCAATTGAGTATGGAATGACTTTTGGTGATGGTTCATAAATTTTGGAGTTTATTTGTTGGAAGGCAGTCATTTTTGCCATATTTCCATGTTGTCGAGGATTTGTAGTGACCTCTTTTTTGATTTATTATCCCTGATATTGCCAGACTGTTCTTGTTTTTGAGATTACGGTCAGCGGGATTCCCTAACTTTTCTTAAGTCTCCTTCCCATGTTTTGACTTAGTGAATTTTTATTTTGAGAGATAATGACTGCCTATTGGATAGGATACCATCACCTTCTTTTGATTCCAGGGGAATGTTTTTTATGTCATTTGTTGTATACAAAATGGAAGTTTGCGACTGAACGCGTGTTTGAATTAATTGAGAAACTACCCTGCCACAGGTTTTGATTAAAGGTTTAAGTTTGTGTGAAAAAGAAAACACCTACTCTTTTGGCTCAAAGGGGTTGACTAGGGATTATCTTCCTTATAACTCCAGTGTTTAGAAATTGAAACAAACTCTTGTACATCGTCAGCAAGGTTTGTCCAAAAGCATACTGTATGAGATTATGGCATTACTTTCGTCATCCTCCCTCTAAAGGCTTGCAACTTTTAAAACAAGAGTTGAATATCATAAAGGGGGTAAAAACGCATAGTTTAAATGTTATTAAAATGAATGGATCAATTCAAGACAAACATATGCAATGCATAAGTTTGACATTAATAGATAAGTGTTTGAACCACAACAAAAATTACAATTGAAAATTCAAAATGAACTAGAACCCTTAATGATTTGGCATGGGAGTGGTGATCACATTGGGAGCCTCTAGAGGGTCAAACTCAATCTCCTTGGCATCAATCATGTCTTGAATTTTTTTCTTAAAAGTCCAACATATATCGGTGTCGTGTCCAGGACTATCAGAATGGTAGGCACATTTTACATTTGGATTGTACTTAGGATAGGAGGTATCGGGGTTTTGAGGAGGATCTTTTAGTGTGATCAGTTTCACCTTCAGCAAACGTTGTAACACTTGAGACAAAGGTATGTTGATGTTAGCGTACTGCCTTTCTTGGTATTTTATCCTACACCTATTGCCCTGTCTCTATTGAACATGTGTAGGATTAGAGATCAGGGTTTCCCCCACGTGTTGATCGTGGTTGCTCTTGTTATGACCCTTTTGGCCGTACACAACATTGGACTCTTTCTACCCATTGAGAGGCTGTTTCCCTGCACTTGAAGATGCACCCTTTTGGATTTTACCACTTTTAATGCCAGCTTCGACTCTTTCGCCATTCAGGACTAGCTCGGTGAATCCGGCCGAGGAGCTTCTGATTAGGTGATTGAAGAAAGGTCCCGTCAAAGTTACCATAAAGATGTCAATCAGCTCCCTGTCAGTTCAGGGTGCCTACACCCTGCCATCCAGGTCTCTATACTTTTAGGCGTATTCTTTGAAGCCCTCGTTGGAATGCATGGTCATATTCTACAATTTCACACGAGTTAGTGCAAGATCAACATTGTATTGGTACTGCTTGTAGAAAGAAGTCGCTAGATCTTCCCAAGTGTGAATGTAGGAACTCTCCAATTGATAGAACCACTCAAGTTGCATCCCAACTGAGCTCTCTTGGAAGAAATGGATCCAGAGCTTCTGATTAATTGTGTATGGTTTAATCTTGTAGACATAAGACTCCAGATGCATCTTAGGACAAGAGACCCCATCATACGTGGCAATGGTAGGGATTTTGAACTTCGATGGGATGACCACTTCAGAGAATAAACCCATGTCTCCTAATTCCAAGCCAGGCACAACTTGGATCTCCACAGCTTTAAGTCTGTCTTCAAGCTATTTGTATTTTTCATTCGCCGGTGGATATTACTCCTCAGAATAGTCTTCGTCATCAGTAGCTATGTTAGCCCTAATGCTTCTAGCTTCCTCTTCTTGACTGTCTTCTTCTTCAGAAGAAGAAGCATCTTCTTTTTGAGCTATTTGGGTATGCCCCTTGGACTTTCTTCCCACGTTGAGGATGACGGCCCTTTTCTTAGTCTTCTTCTTGCTCTCTTTGGTGAAGAGTGTTTTCAGATCTTCCCGCCCCTTAGCCAGAGCCAGAAACATTTGTCGGAGTTGAGAAGTTTGTGCTTGAAGATCCTTCACCGTCTGTTCCATATCCATCTTACTGAAATAAACTGTAGGAAGATAAGGAAATCTGCGTGGGAGAAACTTGTCATGATATGATGCTTGGTAATTGGATGCATGTTTTCAAGGATCTCGCGGGATAAACACAAGAAGATGTTAGAAGTGGAATTTTGATCAACAACTTTGATTGGAGAAATTCGTATTGTTGAATGTCCTTCTGCGAGAATCAAGCTCACCATGTCAAGTGGGTCATAGCCCTTGACTCAAGTTACCGTGCTTTGGTCTTTAACGGTGTTTGATTAGAGAATGAATCCTTTTTCCCCTTGATAGGCGTCTGGTTCAACATGACCCTGCACCATAGACCCTTGAGATCCTTAAAATGGTTATTGAAAATGCCATGGTATGATGTTATGATGTTATGTACAAGTATGAAAAGCAAGCAAGTTATTATGTACAAATAATCATATACTCACAAAGCAGACAAGTCCTTAGGTTTAGGCTTGCATGGAGTTTGTAGGTAAGTACCCTCTTGAATTTTAGTTGGATCAACCTGTCCTAGTAATAGTAACCGGGTTCTTGGGGATCTCAATATCACTGGCCTTTATTTTAGGAATTATATCAGCACAATCAATCTTTTCTTGCATCTGAGATATCCGAAAAGTCCAATCTTAATGAGTGTGGTATCGAGTATCAACCGATTTTCAGCTTTCCACCGAAACCGACTATCTCAGTACTTCCTAGTGGCCAAGTTGTTCAATTAAGGTTCTAAGGTCAGTTAATGCTTCATGATGCTGCTTAGCGGCCTCGTATTCTCCTCGATTCAACACAAGGGATACCTGTACCAACAAATGCATTACACTAACATAGCCATTGTTTCAACCATATCGGTCTATGCCGTACAGTTTCCACAATCTATTGCTACTTACCTAAAAAGGTGCCCCAGATCCGGGTAGAAGAACAAACCAAGTCCCAAACAAAGAACTATAATGTAAAGCAAACAAATCAAACAAAGGAAAGCAAGTAAAGGTGATCTAGCCCTAAGGTAACCCCACTTTTAAATAGAGTCCCCAGCAGAGTCGCCAGTTCTGTAATACGGTGGGAGAACTGACTTGGGTGTTTTGTGTTTGATTGAAATTGTTGCGGAGAGCAAGAGTCGCCACCGACTTTTCTTTTATCCAAAAAGGAAAGGTTGAAAAGAACAGGAAAGACTTTCGAGATTGTTTTCTTGAGTTCAAGGGGTAGGTTATGAAAAGGTAAGGTATTAGCACCCTTTTCATCTGTAGTTACCTATGGGCTCTTAGTTTCTTGCTAGATCACTTGCTTTTTGTTTGAAAATGTGCTTTTGATGTGGGTTTTGAAAGTATTTTGTAAACGTCTTTGTAATGGTTCTCGTTTCTATAAGAACGCGTACAAAGTGTTGTTTGGAAAATAGTTCAAAGAAGTGTTTATGGAATGTGTTTTTGAAAGTGATTTTGAAAAGGTGTCTTTGTAATGGTTCTAGTTTCTATAAGAAAGCGTACAAAGTGTTGTCTATTGAAAATGTTTCAAAATGAAAGTGTTGGTGTATGAAATTTTTTTGTTGCAAGCAAGCGAGTAACTAGGAGCATCCTACCTACTCAAAAGGTCTTAAATGTTCTTTTCCTCGTCCTTTAGATGTTGCTATCTTACCATTTATTTGGCAAGAATACCCATCATTGGATGTGAAGGGACAGGCGTGGGACCTTTTGTATAGTCATAGAAGGCAACCTATGGGACTTTTTAGCAATGTCGTTTAAGGACTAGATCATTTACCGAAGGCAACATTGAGGGTCATCGAGGGACTACGATCTTTTATCAATGGTCTTTGCTAAAATTCCCAGATTCGAGGGACATGACTATTTTTCTGAGGCAATAAGTGAGATTACCCTAAGGGTGCACGTGTGAATAGTGTGTTTAATTTGCATGCATTTAGTCTTTGATTAGGGGTTGTTTACCTGTTGTTTTTATCTTGCCATACATATCCTATTTTACTAAAAATCATATAAAGGTAATAAAATGTAGAAAGATAAAATCCTACACTATTACAACCATATTAAATTACATGAAATTATAAAGGCAAAAGAAATAAAAATGGGTCTTTCCATTTAGGCAGAAAACCCTTCGATTCTGTACTTCCTGGCTCTCTTCGATTTAGCCTGAAAGGGGTGAAGGCATGACTTTCGACTGAGGCCTAGAGGTCAGCATGTTGTGCTTTTCAACTGGGCCTGGAATCAGTGTGAGATGCAATCTGCCTTTCTGTCTCCTTCGACTGGGGGTTGAAAGCAGTGAGGGAGTTCCTTTCGACTGGGCCTGGAATCAGTGTAGGCGTGCCTTTCGTATGGGCCTGGAATCAGTGTGGAAGCCAAAGGCTTCATTTCTAACTTCTTGTTTCCTGTTTCTTTTGTTTGAACTCTTGAATAGCAACATGGCCTAAGGCCAGGATAGCATTACTTTATGGTCAGGTTAGTACTTAAAGCATCTTTAAATATACAAGGAGCAAAAACCAAGAAGGTTATTAACCATGAATCATATTAAAAGGGTGGAAACGAAAAGAAGAACAATAGTATGTACATGTTTGAAACAAAAAAGAAATTTATTTACATGTTATGCTGGAAACGAAGGGTCCAAGGTTAAGAATGACTTACCTTGCTAGAGGCTGGAGCGTGTGCTGGACCTTGAAGTGGTTACCTTGAATGCTTCTAGATTCAAAGGGAGGGACCAGGGGTTAGGCCTTTGACACTGGATTCGAAAGAGGAGAACACGCATGAGGTTCTTCCTGCTGGATCTGAAGGGTAACAAGAGACATGGATGTTTCAGATTCGAAGGGAACAAGTGTTTGGATTCTAGGTTTGTGTTTTCAGAAGTGTTTAAGTGTTTGAGAACATTATGGTGTTTGAGAAATTTGAAGTTCCATTCCTCTGGCCAAAAAGTCCTCCCTAAACATGTTGTGAAGCCTTTTATTTATAGGCAAGGCTTCCTGAAGCTTTTGGAGGGAAAACAAAAGGTTTGAAAAATTTGAGTAACCCGCTCCTTGTAGCTTTCGAGAGATAGTGCCTTGTATGCAATTTTGGTTCAAGAATGGGGCAGTGTTTCAGGACTACTGTGCAACAGTTTTGGCCAGTGTACTAGGAACTTGGCAGGAAGCATCTTTGAATATCTCAACCTTTTTTTTTACCCTTCTTCGACCAGACTCTTCTCCCAACAATACTATTTGATTTCCTTCAATAAGTGCCTTTCGAATAAGTCACTTTTGTGCATCCTTCAAAGGAGCCAAAAGTGTGACCCTTGGTTGGGTCACCAAAAACATGCCTTATAGTGGGCTTGTAAATCCTTCGAATGGACCATCATGCATATCCTTCGAATGGGATGCCCATATTTGGATTCGAAAGATGCTGATTCTAAGGGGAAACAGTTATAAACAAAACCTTGTGAAGGTGATTATGTCCAGTCGAAGGCTTGCCTGCCAAAGGTCCAAGTGGCCAAACGAAGGAGTGTACATAGGGGATCCCTGCTTTGTGACTTCATGCAAACATGCCAAGATCTTTGTTCAAACGAAAGCTTGCATGAAGGGAAACATATGCCCAAACGAAAGGTGTGACCAAAAGCTTGTACTGAAGGATTCAGGTGCCCAAATAAAGAAAGAATGAAGGAAGTCAAATGCCCAAATGAAGCTTTCAACAAAGGAAACACATGCCCAAACGAAAGGTTCATGCATGAGGCCAAGATGTCCATATTCAAAAGAGGCATATAGGAGGAAAAAAGTGGGAATCGAAGGATGCTAAAAGGGAGACTTTTGCCTTGGAATCGAAGGAGGCTACAGGAGGCTTTGTGCCTTGTGAATCCAAGCCAGCGTGCCAGAGGCCCATGCCCAATCGAAGGATGCAAGCCAAGCTTGCATCAAGAGAGGCCAAAAGGCCAATCGAAGGAGCTGAATCGAAAAACACTTGTTTTTCTCCAAATTTGTCAAAATATTATTTTTATCTGTTTTCCCCCTTTTTGACAGTTTCCTTTTAATCTTGATACTAAAAATCCCAATGTACTTGTGCAAGTTTGAACCTTTGTGAGAAATGCATTGAAAAGTGAGAGGAAAAATTTTGGGGTACAACACCAAGTATCAGCGGTGGACTCAGCAATTGGGAGGACAAATACTTTCTTCCTATTACTTTTATTCAAGAGTAATTGTCTTTTAGATTTTTTTGGGATATGTAATATTTAAACAATTGAAACTTTAAAGCTTTGTGTCTTACCCGAGACACAATGTTCTATTTGTGAGGGTTATTACTTCATCTTCATATGTCATTAACAAATCATTGGACATTTTCCATACAAATTTTACGTTGTCTGTTTTTTTTCCTGCTTTTACTATATCAAAATAGCTATGCTCTCTTATACACACCCACATATCAAAACTGCAGATCCACATCCACTCTGGATCCCATTGATAACGGTTATGCTATTTCCAATTATGAATTTGAAAATCCGATCTACCAAGCCGAGGAGGAAGGTGAGGAAGATTATGAAGTACCAGGAGAACTTGCCAGACTGTTACAACATGAGGAAAGGGAAATATAGCCTCATGAAGAGCCGATTGAGATAGTAAACTTAGGTACTTAAAAGGATAAGAAGGAAGTCAAGATCAGCATCGATCTGGAGCATAGTGTCAAGGAGCAGTTAATACAGATGTTACATGACTATGTTGAGGTCTTTTCCTGGTCATACGAAGACATGTCAGGACTTGAAACTAATATTATGGTTCATCGGCTACCGACAAAAGAGAACTACCCTCCAGTAAAATTAAAAGGTTCATCACATGCAGCCAGAAATATCAGAAAAGATCAAGGATGAAGTCATGAAACAGTTCAACACCTGTTTCTTAGCTCTCACCTATTATCCATAATGGGTTGCTAATGTTATTCTGGTACCTAAGAAGGACGACAAAGTACGTATGTGTGTGGATTACAGAGACCTGAATAGGGAAAGCCCCATGAATGACTTTCTGCTTCCCTATATTGATGTTCTGGTTTACAACACCGCACATCATAAGGTATTCTCCTTCATGGATGGTTTCTCCGAGTACAATCAGATCAAGATGGCACCTGAAGATATGGAGAAAATGACTTTCGTCACACAGTGGGGCACTTTCTGCTACAAAGTTATGCCATTTGGGTTAAAGAACATCGGCGCAACCTATCAGCGTGCCATGGTATCTTTGTTTCACAATATGATCCATCACGAGATAGAGGTCTACCTCGATGATGTGATAGCTAGGTCTCATACTGAAGAGGAGCACCTTGACCACCTGTAGAATCTATTTGAAAGGTTGAAGAAATACAAACTGAGGCTGAACCCGAATAAATGCACCTTTGGAGTAAGATCTGGTAAGCTCTTAGGCTTCGTTGTCAGCGGAAAAGGTATTGAAGTAGACCCTGAGAAGGTTAAAGCTATGCAAGAAATTCCAACTCCTCGCACCGAGAAGGAGGTTAGGGGATTCTTGGGACGCCTAAAGATCAAGTCATGAAGTGGAATGACAATTTCCATAACGCCTTTAACAAAATCAAAGAATATCTTCAAGCGCCTTCAATCTTGATGCCACTCGTTGAAGGAAGACCTCTGATCATGTACTTGATAGTATTAGATAATTCAATGGGGTGTGTGCTGGGGCAGCATGACGAGTATGGTCGAAAAGAGCATGCAATATACTACCTTAGCAAAAAGTTTACCGACTGTGAAACAAGATACTCATTGCTCGAGAAAACTTGCTGCACTTTGGCATGGGATGCTCGCCGACTAAGACATTATATGTTGACTCACACTACATTATTGATATCTAAAATGGATCCTATCAAATACATCTTTGAGAAGACCGCTCTATCCAGAAGAATAACAAGATGGCAGATGATCCTGACCGAATATGATATTCAGTACACAACCTAGAAAGAAATTAAGGGGAGTGTCTTATCCGATCATTAGGCTCATCAGGCTGTGGACAACTACCAATCCATAAATTTTGAGTTCCCGAATGAGAACATCATGTTAGTAATTGATTGTGAAGAACCTGGACCAGATGAAGGACCTGAAAAAGGATCCCGATAGACCATGTTTTTTGATGGATCTTCCAACGCACTTGGCAATGGAATCACTACTGTGATCATATCTCCCGAAGGCTGTCATACTCCTCTCACTGCAAGGCTATGTTTTAATTGTACCAATAATATGGCTGAATATGAAGCATGCATTATGGGTCTCAAAGCTGCTATCGATTTCAGGATCAAATTCTTGAGTGTATTTGGAGACTCGGCCTTAGTAATCATTCAAATTAAAGGAGAATGGGACACGAAGCATCCTAATCTCATCCCTTATAGAGAGCACGTGTTGACACTGATTCTATACTTTGAAGAAGTTACCTTTGAGTGTTTTCCACGAGAGGAAAATCAACTAGTGGACGTGCTAGCTACTATGTCATCCATGTTCAAGGTCAGATGGGATAATGAGGCTTCTCATATCACTATTGAGAGAATGGATGAACCAACATACTGTTACGAGGTTGATATTGAAGAAGTAGTGGACAAGCCTCGGTTACATGAAGTCAAAATATATCTCAAAGCTCAAGAATATCCTAAAGGAGCTTCAGTCAATGATAAAAAGTTCCTAAGAAGATTCTCTTCCAAGTTCTTCCTCAGTAACGAGATCCTCTACAAGCGCAATCACGATTCTACTTTGCTTCGGTGTGTGGATAAAAGTGAAGCAGAAAATATTATGGAAGATTTACACGAAGGTACCTTTGGCACCCATTCTAGTGGGCACACATTGGCTAAAAAGATCCTACGGGAAGGATACTATTAGTCCACTATGGAAGCAGATTATTATCAGCATTCCCGGACTTGTCCCAAATGCCAGATCTATGCGGCTAAAGTACATGTGCATCAGGTTCCTCTAAACGTCTTGACTGCTCCCTAGCCATTCACAATTTGGGGTATCGATATGATGGGTGAGATTAGACCTACAACTTCTAAATAACACCGCTTCATCCTGGTTGCCATTGACTACTTCACGAAGTGGGTCGAGGCAGCCTCGTTTGCTTCTGTTACCAAGAACGTTGTGGCTTGATTTATCATACATTACCTTATTTATCGGTATGGTATTCCATAAAGAATCATCACGGATAATGGTACCAATATCAATAACACTATGATCACCGAGCTCTGCATGCAATTCAAGATCATGTATCATAACTCTTCTCCTTACCGGCCGAAGATGAATGGCGTTATAGAAGCTGCTAATAAAAATATCAAAAAGATCATACAGAAGATGAAAGTGACATATAAAGACTGTCATGAGATGTTACCATTTTATCTCCATAGTTTCCGTACTACAGTGCATACATCAACAGGGGAAACTCCTTTCTCTTTTCTATACGGTATGGAAGTTGTCCTACCTATTGAAATCTAGATCCCTTCCTTGAGAATATTGATGGACGCAGGTTTGAATAAAGACGAATGGGTTCAAACTCGACTTGACCAATTAAACCTGATTGACGAGAAAAGGCTCACGGATGTCTGTCATGGTCAAATGTACCAAAAACGTATAATTAAAGCTTTTAATAAGAAAGTCAGACGTCAGGTATATCAGGATGGTGACCTAGTAATCAAGCGCATCATACTGTCGCAAGGTGATCCCGGGGGCAAATGGACTTCTACATATGAAGGGCCATTTGTGATCAAGAACATATTTTCTGGTGGAGCCATGATCTTAACTACTATGGACGGTGACGACCTTCTGCACCCTGTAAACGCGGACATAGTTAAAAGATACTATGCATGAACAAAGACTCGCTAGGTTGACTAGTCTAGGCAAAAATAAGGGCATCCCGACGAACCAAAAGGGTTCGGGCAAAAATTATGGATATACATATGAATAAATCTGCACACCCGGCAAGTCGAAAACCTGAAAAGGTGGCTTGGGGAAAAAAGGGTATCCCGGTGGACTGAAAACCCGAAAGGGCAGACCAGGCAAAAGTTAGAGATTTTAAAAATATGACTTTGTTCTGTTGGATCACCTTGCAGCCAATCTTCGGTAACAACTATTAAGCTTAAGTGGTACTAATCAATCCAGTCAATTTCAGACAAGCAACAAAGAGATGAGACGCTCAAAGACATAAAGGAAATAACGGGATGTGAAATCAATGGGATTATTTCACATAGTTGTTTTTCTTTATATACTATTTTATATAGTTTCCATTCTTATGACGGATTTCTCTTACTAGGATGTCCGTCTCCTTGTACAAAAATGCCTATTATAGGCACAATTTCTTCAAATTAATAAAACATTATCTCTTTAAAAGTGCACAACTATTTGTTTTCTTTTTATCTTCCTGTTTTGTTTGCGAAAATGTCCAGTGATTATTTTTGAACATATGCATTAGAATGTGGTTACTGTTTACAAATACACGCATAAAAAATAGAAAGACAGTTACTAATCGCTTTAAGAAACAGGATAATGTCTAAAGGCCATCCACAAAATCCCCGTGGATACTTTCTCCAACAGGTACAGAAGCAGGGGCGTGCTACTATAAAGTCAATACCATATCCTCATCATACAACCTAATGACGTCAGGTGTTCTTATATCCCCGGCGGAGCAGAAGTTTTCGATTACTGCCTCAACATCGTAAAGAATTCCCTAACCTGGGTCACAAGCATTTCAGGATTCCCCAGCAAGATTTTGTAAAAATCCCCAAGAAGTTCATGGAGTTCCCCTTCCTTAACAGAGTTTATTTCTATAACAACGGAAATCCATCTCCCAGCATTTCAACTTCAACAAAATTTGAAGACTTACACTCTTCATCCCCAGCAGTAATCAGGGATTTATTTTCCCTGGTTCAATAATACAGCAATAGAACGACTGACACGTTCATAAATTGCATTCATAAACCATTTTAAAAGTGTCATAGCATATGCAGCACGAATGCATATATCACAATCTCATTTATTTTGAGAGCATCATTTGCACTTCATACATCATGATATTACATGCATCTATTTTATTTACCTTTTTAGGAAAGATTGACAGATGAATATCGTCACCAATTTTCAACAAGTTCTAGATTAATACCTGAAACAAGACAGGACAACTATCTGTGGACGACTAATTGTAGATTAATACCTTAAACCAGACAGGAAAACTATCTACATTAGTAGATTAAAGATTAATACCCAAAACCAGACGGGAAAACTATCTTTCTTTCTAAGGTCAGAGATTAGTACCTAAAACTAGACAAGATAACTATCTCAAGCGACCAACAAAAACAAGTTCCAGTTTAATACCTGAAACAAGACAGGACAACTATTTGTGGACAACTGAATGTATATTAATACCTGAAACCAGACAGGAAAACTATCTATATGAGCAGATTAAAGATTAATACCTGAAACCAGACGGGAAAACTATCTTTCTTTCTAAGTTCAGAGATTAATACCTTAAACCAGACAGGATAACTATCTCAAGCGAACAACAAAAACAAGTTCCAGATTAATACCTGAAACAAGATAGGACAACTATCTGTGGATGAATGATTGTAGATTAATACCTGAAACCAGACAAGAGAACTATCTACATGAGAAGATTAATACCCGAAACCAGACGAGAAAACTATCTTTCTTTCTAAGGTCAGAGATTAATACTTTAAACCAGACAGGACAACTATCTCAAACGACCAACAAAAGCAAGTTCCAGATTAATACCTAAAACAAGGCAGGACAACCATCTGTGGACGAATGATTGTAGATTAATACCTGGAACCAGACAGGTAAACTATCTACATGAAACAATTGAAGATTAACTCCCGAAACCAGACGGGAAAGCTATCTTTCTTTCTAAGTTCAGAGATTAATACCTTAAACCAGACAGGATAACTATCTCAAGCGAACAACAAAAACAAGTTCCAGATTAATACCTGAAACAAGATAGGACAAATATCTGTGGATGAATGATTATAGATTAATACCTGAAACCAGACAAGATAACTATCTACATGAGAAGATTAATACCCGAAACCAGACGAGAAAACT
Source organism: Vicia faba (assembly GCA_948472305.1). Taxonomy (NCBI): domain Eukaryota; kingdom Viridiplantae; phylum Streptophyta; class Magnoliopsida; order Fabales; family Fabaceae; genus Vicia; species Vicia faba. Next base: position 377,574,641 of record OX451741.1, on the reverse strand, counting down.
ATCTTTCTTTCTAAGGTCAGAGATTAATACTTTAAACCAGACAGGACAACTATCTCAAACGACCAACAAAATCAAGTTCCAGATTAATACCTAAAACAAGGCAGGACAACCATCTGTGGACGAATGATTGTAGATTAATACCTGGAACCAGACAGGTAAACTATCTACATGAAACAATTGAAGATTAACTCCCGAAACCAGACGGGGAAACTATCTTTCTTTCTCTAAGGTTAGAGATTAATACCGGAAACCAGACATGACAACTATTCAACAACCAACAAAAGCAAGTTCCAGATTAATACCTGAAACAAGACAGGACAACTATCTGTGAACAACTGATTGTAGTTTAATTCCCAAAACAGACAATGTGACTATCTACACGACTAGGTGAATCAATATTACATGGATTTCTTCTCAATTTCCAAATGCAGCTTTATAAGAGCTCATCCTTAAGAAATCTTACATAGATTCCTTCCTAATTTCCAGATGCAGTCTAAGACGGATTCATCCTAAAGTGGCCCTACACTGGATCTTTCTCATATATATCCAAATGTAGTCTAACACAGACTCATCCTAAAATAGCCCTACATAGGTTCCTTCTAATACATTTCCAAATAGAAGTTAATTTCATTCTCCCCGGAAAATTACTGTGAAGCCTGGATTTCAACCAGAAAACAACAAACTTTTCTAGAGATAACTCCTCAGTAGAGCCTTGGACAACTGAAGTTCCTAGACTATATTCCCCACATCATTTTCCTCAAGCAAGAGAACAACAGAAATCAACATTCCCCAACGGACTCCTCCTCAGACAACATGAACAGGAATCCCCAACAAAAAGACCTCTTATGAAGTCAGCACCTAATTTGGATGGCATCTTTAAGACCATCTCCAACAACTCTCAGTCATCTTCTCCAAATGGCATCTTTAAGCCCATTCCCTACACAGTCAACCATCACATCATGCGAGTACAAATTTCTGGGCACTCTAGTGTTCAATCATCTTCCACCTTCAGATCATGAAAGGAAAATAAGCCAATCTAAATCCTCTAGTTTAAGAAGATTGAACAGGGGAAGCTGTTGTACCCCAAAATTTTCCCTCTCTTTTCTCAAGACACTTTCTCACAAGAATTTTCAAAAGGGAAAGTTTACACAAGTACAATTAGATTTTGGGTTTTCAAGCATCAAATCAAAAAAGGGAAAGTTTTCCTTGATTCATAAGCTTCGATTGGGGATCTAAAATCCTTCGACCGAGCCTTTATTTTAAAGTCTTCGATTGGGCATTTGGCCTCCTTCGACGCAAGTTTGGTTCACCAGTCTTTGATTGGGCATTTGGACTCCTTCAATTAAAGCTTGTTCACAAGTTTCGATTGAGCATTTGTCCTCCTTCGATCAAGTTTAATTGACAAAGCTTCGACTGAGCAAAAGGATCCTTCAACTTGCCTTTGATCCACAGGGCAAAAGGCTTCTTCAGACTTGCCTTCAATCCACAAGGCAGAGGCTTCATCAGACTTACCTTCGATCCACTAGGCAAAGGCTTCTTCATGCTTTCCTTTGATGCACAAGCAAAAGGCTTCCTCTTCATGATTTCCTTCATTTCACAAGGCAAGAACTTCTTTCATGTGTGCTTCAACCCACAAGGAAATGACTTCCTCTGTGCTTGCCTTCAATGCACAAGGCAATGGTTTCCCTTCATGCTAGCGCCCATAAAGCAGTGGCTTCTTTCATACGTGCTTCGATTCATTAAGCAGTTGGTTTCCCTCATGCTAAATTTGATTCCACCTCTAACCCAAGCCTCCTGCACAATTGCATTCGAAGGAGGTAACTAAAGAAGCTTCGACTGGCCAGAAAGGAGTTCTTGATTGGGCTAGTTGAAAAGTTTCAGATCAAGCTACTAAGACAGATAGTAGTTCGATCGAAGAGGCCACAATGATGAGGCCTGGAGCCATTCATAGGAAATAATTCAGGGCCAATCTAAGAACCAGGTGTGGAGGCATTCAAAGGAGTCAAGGATGTCCAGGTTCATCCCAAAACCCAAAAGGGTAGGAATCCATCAAAAATGACAATCCTTTAATTTGTCTGATATTGCCTTCAAAGCCTGCTTAAAGGATGTCCCTTTCCATTTCCATTCCCCTCTACACCCCTATAAATTCAAGCCTAAGGAAACATTGCCAAGGACAAAAAAAAGAGGAGAAAATATTAGAAGATATGCTGAATCACACAAAATATTTATTGCCAATGGAAGCTGAAGGCTGACCGCCCACATAAACATTTTGGCCTATACACATATCTTGCCTCTAGGTACACATACATTGCCCCATACGAGCCACACGAAGACTGAAAGAAACACATCAAAGATGCCAAAATCAAAGCATACTTTGCAAGCCATCTCCATCCAAAACAAACTTTCTCATTGGTAACAAACCTTCGATCTTAAATTCATCTCATGTGTAATTTAATTTTGATTGTTGCTTGACGTTTGTGATTGTTGAGTAACATGATAATTTTATTAAGGCATGTGAAACAGATTCCTTCGAATCTCAATCCAGGCATCCATGTCCTTTTGGCTTGTGTAGCATGCATGTAGGGATTTCGAATTTTATATATATATATATATATATATATATATATATATATATATATATATATATATATATATATATATATATATATATATATATATATATATATATATATATATATATATATATATATATATATATATATATATATATATATATATATATATATATATATATATATATATATATATATCTGATTCATTTGGTAATGGAATGTTATGATTTCATTTGTACTAACGATTGACAAACAACTCAGATGGTAAAGGGGAATGCGTGCAATCGAATGGTCTTGGGTTTGATCCCCAGGTCATGTATTATGTTTTTCTAACATGTCATTTGCAGATCCCCACTACGCAAGCTCTCCATACACCATCAAGTACATGCCATCAGATACACATTTGATCTGAATTAAATGCCCTAAGCACACAACTTCACCATGGACCCTCCTGGGGATCTCCCCACTGAATACAAGGGCAGATCTGGGCTTCTCTCACTTGGGCACAGAGAAGTCCACTCCATACCCCCTTTATTTCTTTTGCTATTAGGCCCATTTGTATTTTTGTTTTATCTTTACTATTTATTTCTTTTAATTTGTTTAATTAGCAAAAACAAATAAAAATCACAAAAAAATATTAGGTTAGTATTTTTTGTTAATTAAATTAATTCTGTAAATTAACTAATTAATTAATCATTTTAACCTTTTCTTTAATTTAAAACTAAATAGACTCAGGATTTTAATTAAATCATTTTTCTCAAAATAAAAACAAAACAAAAATATTTCCTTTCACTTAGGATTTAGTCGTTATTTTCAATTCACGCACATTTTTTTCCTCATATTATTCCAACTGTTTACTAGGTTGTAATAGTTAAAATTAGGACTTTATTTTCTGCTTTTTATTTCTCCCCCAAATTTTGGACTATGTAATTAATCCCCCTCCTCGAAGCTTTATAATAACGTAGATTCAAATGCCGCATTTTAAATTCATGTACATATTAACTGTTAGATGCTTGACTAATATGCTTGTATGGCAAGAATTAAAACCAACGCTAGCAAACTTAACACAGGCAAAAACAACTGAAAACAAACACACTTGCACATGCGCACCTCTAGGGTACTTCCACTTTGGTTGCCTTCAAAAAAATAGTCACAACTCTCAAAACGTGAGAGATTTTAGTGGCTACTATGTGGTTTAAAAATATCATAAGTCCCTCCATGACCCTCTCGATGTTACCTCGGTAAACAATGATCTTAAAACCCTAGGGTAGTTACTAAGTTTCTTACTCAGTTGTCTTTGTGACTATAAAATGTCCCTCAAACATCCAACGATATGGCTACCTACTCACTAATAGTAGGATAGCATTATCTAAAGGAAATGAGGAAAAGAACAACCCTTTCGAGTAGAGTAGATAGTTCCTAGATGCTATGCTCAAAACAAACTTTTTACACTTACATAAAACAATTTTCAAAAAACCTTGTCAAAAACACTTTATCAACACTCTTGCGGACTGATACAAGATTTATCATAAAGCAAATAGCCGCACTAAGGAATTTCAAAATACTTTTTAAAACACACAAAAACACAAGGTATTTTTCAAATGAGCTAAGCATCTAAGAGCCCTTAGAAAACTATCAATGGAAAGGGTGCTAAAACCTTCCCTTTCTATAATCTACCCCCTTACTTAGAAAACTCTCGAAAGGTCTTTTTCTATTCTTTTCACCCTTTTCTTTGTTGGATAAAAGAAAAGTAGGTGGCGACTCTTGCTTACCGTAACATTTGCAAACACAAACGCAAAACCAGTATAACAATCGGTTCTGACACTGTATTAAATAAACCAATTAAAAACATGCCTTTTTTGAATTACTCTTTTTTCCATTTTGGTCTTTGCATGAACCTGGTCTTCTCTGATGTATCTTGCACGAAAGTTTGGCCTTAAAACAAATCCAAACATCAGCTTATATTGGATAGTTGGACAGTAATGTGAAAAATGTAAAGACAGTGTAAAAAGAAAGAAAAATTTCATTTTGAACTATTATGTGTCGACACAATACTGCTATGCATCGACACATAACTCTTCTTTCCCTTGTAAAACAAATCAACTTAGTATGAGTCAATGTATAATGGGATGTGTCGACTCATGCACCTATTTGTGTCGACACATACGCATTTTATGTCGACTCATGCACCTTTCATCCTTCTATTTTGGGGCCTGGATAACAGTATGTATAGACACATAAGGCTTTGTGTCGACTCATACCCTGGTCTGTCACTAAAATGAGTCGACTCATGTGGGTATGTGTCGACTCATACCCTGTTTTATCACTAAAATGAGTCGATTCATGTGGGTATGTGTCGACTCATACTGCAATATTTTGCCTTAAACATTTTTTTTGAGACTGCAATTTGTTTTGAATTTGTACTCTTTCAAGATGTTGTGGTAGCCTCAGTGAACCTCCGGGATACTGCTCCAGTCCTTCCACTATATTGGAAGTTATAATGTATGAGCTTGTATCTTCCAAATAATGCATTTCTTGAACTTGAGGATAAAAGAGAAGTTGTAGGTAACTGTATTCTCTTCAAAATAAGCTTTGGTTTGGGAAAATGGATGAAGTATGTAAAAAGTTATGCCTGGGCAAAGTTCAGTTGACTTTTCCTATAAAAACCCTAATTTAGCAATTCTTGACTCTTGATAAATTAAAAGGATTCCTTGAGGAATCATGATCAACCCTTGATCAAATGATGATTATCACTTCAAAAATGCTAATGTTGACAAGAAACCTTGAAGTTTGACTATATATTGGTCACAGTTGACTTTTGACCTAGTATAGTTGATTTTCAAACACTTGAGTAGTTGATTGAGCAAACTTGTAGTGTAAGGCATGAAATTTGGCACGGATATTCTTGAAGACATATTAGGGACCATGGAAATAATTTGGAGCATTTGCAACCCAAACATCTTGGTGAAAAGTGAAACCCTAGTTGGAGGTTCATTTCTTAGGAGGAGAATTTTTCTGATCAATTCTTTGGTCAACCTTGAGCGATTGAGAACCTCAATGAGCATGTCTTGAGTAAAAATGGGAGGGAAAATTTTGGGGTACAACACATGTCTTTTCCTTGATTTGGCTTATCCTCTATTCTTTCTTTTCTTTGAACCTCATTGTTCTTGCTGATGTTAGGACAAAAAATGTTCTTGACATTTGGTCTTGACTTCATACTCTTCAGCACCTTATTGAATTTCCTCCTAAGAAGCACAATGGTATCAGAAATTCCTTCATCAGTATCCAGGTCACATTGATACTCTTCATCTTTAGTGTTGGATACACCAACTATGTTTTTATTCTTCTTTTCTGATATTTCATTAATAGATAATTCAGATGTTTAAAGTGACCCAACAAGTTCATCAACCTTCATCCTGCATATGTCATAAGCTTTTTCAATTGCAGTTACCTTCATGTCAAATTTCCTAAGTAAAGACCTTAAAATCTTTCTAACAAGCTTTTGTTCCAACATACTTTCTCCTAATGCACTTGATGCATTTTCTATTTCAAGAACCTTAATATGATATTCATGGATTGTCTCATAAGTGAGAAGCTGAAGTCTTGAAATTTTCACTTTAAAGGTACCTTCATAAGTTTTCTTGAGAATCTCCCAAGCATCCTTGGCTACAATACATGTATTGATCAACCTGAAAATTTTTTTGTCTACTCCATTGAATAGAGAACTTAAAGCCTTGGAATTTCCAATGGCTTATTTATCATCGTTTTCGACACAATATTCTTCGAGTTTCATAGATTCTTTTCCATCTTTGTCCTTCACAACTAGATGCTCCCAAACTTTTAAAATACCCTTCTAAGCTTTACTATCCATGGATTTTAGAAAAGCTACCGTTATGACATTCCACCAGTCACAATTTGAACCATCGAACATGGATGGTCTGTTGTTATACGCTCCTTCTTTCTCCATAGTGCCAAAAATTATATCCCTGAATCTCACCCAGTAAATAGCATAGGGTGCCTGCTCTTGATGCCAATTGAAATTATGGCACGCACAGTAACAGAAGTCAAGAATGATGTCTTAACAACATACAATGTTACAACAAATGTTACGACATCTGGAAGATAAAGTACAAAAACATAAAGAACATAAGGAATTGTTAACCCAGTTCGGTGCAAACCATCTACTCAGGGGGCTACCAATCCAGGAAGTAAATACACTATCAGCAGTATTAATTCTAAGCTAAACTCCCCCGTTTACAACTTATCACTTATTCCCTATTGTTAGTACCATGTTTTTTGGACTGGCATAATTTTTATTAAAACATGGTTTGTCATAACAGGTTTGATGTTATGTTATTTTAAGCCAGATGTCGAAGAAAATGTCATGACATCTTGGTCTGGTGCAACAAGTCATGTTGTTTGATTTTTTCTTGATAGTAATAAAATGATTATGAGATTCCTTTTAGTTTATCTCACTGATTTTTCGCAGTTCAAGGATTTTTAAATCTGGAACAAATAATATCTCCAGTTGTACACATGTTTCTATAATTGGTTGATTGAGCCTAATTAGGAAACCTTATATTTTGTTCCAAGATTCTTGGATATTTTCCTACATAGATTTATGCAGTCCTCAGCATGGACAACAAGGAATATTTGGGTGCAGCTGCAAGCCCCATGAATTGCTGAGCAGTATTTAAAGAAACTACCTAGACCTATTAAGAAATTTTTAAAAAATAAGGGAAGCAGGATTTTCTTAGATTTTTGGTTTGAGGGTTCTCAAGGAAGATTCTTTTTTATTTTGTACGTACTTTTGTATATCTGATACATTTTATTTGACTGATTGTGCTTGACAATTTGTCAAGTTATTGTTCTCCTCAAAGCTGTGAAGAAAGAGTTGAGTATTGTTATTAGTTAAGCTTTTAAGCAAACTAAGTATTTGTAATTTGGAAGTGTGTTCTTTCTTTTTTGGTTTCTTCAGACATTCCCTAGGACTGGGATTATTTGTTTATCACTGCGATGATTGGAAGTGGAATGGGGATTTTCCATATCTAGGAGTTGCCTTGGTAGAAGTAGAACTGGGTAGGGATTAGGCAAGAAGTTATAAACGGGGGAGTTTAAATTTGAACTAGTTGAAGAAGTGAAAAACACAAGAGGGGGGGGGGGGGGTGAATTGGAATCTTAAAAATCAATGGAGTAAATAACACGTTTATATTTATCCTGGTTCGTTTGAACGCAAACTACTCCATTCCACCCGCCAATGTGATTTCACCTCTCTCCAACGAGATCTTAATTCACTAATCAAACTTGATTACAAATCTACTTTGACAATTGTCAAAGTCTTCTTGTGTCCAAAACCACAACCCGATTTTCTCAAGGAAATTCACTAAACAGTTAATTGAATAAATGTGTACAATGATGTTTTTAATAAACAATATCACTAATAATGATGTTTTACACAGGTTAATATTGAACATCGAGGATGAAGAATGATTGTTGCATTACTGACTTTTCACGTGAGTTCTTCTTTTTGTGCGCAATAGTTCATCATCTTGAAATCTTCTTTTTGTGTGCTTTTTATAGGCTAGCAATAGTGACATAAGAAGATACTTTTGGTATGTCTATAACATGAGTTAATGAGCTTTCCAAACCAGGAGATCCTTGTCTATTTGTAGCCGTTACTTATGATCTTGCATTGATGGAATTGTAATGCTTCAGAGCTTCTCACATCAGAGGATGAATATTACCATTGAGAGTCCTTTACAGCTTGTATCAGAACATTGCAAATCAGAGTATCTGATATCCTGTTTCACAGCGCTGGTGCATTCAGAAGTTGTAACAGAACTTCTTCATATAAGTGTGTCACACAGATTTGATGCGTCTGAATCTTTCACGGTACTCTCAACTTCTGTGCTCACATAATCCAAACTTCTAATGATGTTCTGGCAGAACTTCCAGTTGCATCAGAACATCTTTTTCACCTCAGGACTTCCTTCATGTAAAGATACTTTTATTAACAAGCATATTTTTTCTTTATATCATGTGTTTGTTATCATCAAAACTCTTCCCGGGATGTAGAACCAAATTATGTTCTAACAATCTCCCCCTTTTTGATGATGACAAAAACTAGTATATTTCGATGGAATATAAAGAACAAAAATTAAAAGGCTCCCCTTGAGTAGAATACTCAGGTAACGAGAAAATAAAATACTTCCCTGAAGAACTTATGATAGGAGTCAAAATATTCTTCATTCTCCCCCTTTTTGTCAAGAATAAAAAAGTAGTAAAGACTCTATTTTGCTTGCTCTGAAGGAAGTTGCTTGAAAAGTTGTGACATCCTCTTCTGGATACATATGAGATTCTTTATAGAGCTTCTGATGTTGTATTTTCATTCATATTTCAATAGCTTCATAGCCAATAACCTTTTGGTTCTGATTGCCTCTGAAACCTACAAGTCTTTTAAATTCCAGGCTTTGGAACATATGCTTTCTTTCCTCCATGTTTAGAGAGCATCCAGAGTCCATATGTTAATACTGGTGTTTCAACCTTGCTATTAAAAATTTCTGCAACATAGATGATTTTTTCTTTTGGTACCCATATCTTTTTGGGTCCATGACGGTTAGAGTTTCCAAAATTTTGTTTGAATTTTGGTTTAGCATAAAATGGCTTACGAGTATGTTTTATATCATGTGTTTACCCAGTAGTGAAGTGAGAATAAAGAGGAGTGCATTTGATAACCAGATCCTTAACTATCCTAGGTTGGGATACTTTACCCTTGTATCTTATACCTATTCTGCCATTTCTTCTAACTTCATAGATCATTGAATCCATCTTGCTTCTAATCATGTTTTTAGCGAGGAATTTTTGAAAGTTGTGATCATATTCCTTTATAATTGTATCAGGATTACTAGGAACTTCTGAGATGGTCACCTTATGAGTATTTTGTAAATCATTTTCAAGTTTAAAAACCTTTTCTTTCAACTCAGAGTTTTCTAGTCTCAGATTCTTAGTTTCTTCAGAGTTAGAAACTAGATCCTTTTTCAGGTTCTTGTTTAGGACTCGAAGCTTCCGATACCTTTCTAGAAATTCTGACAGACTCTCCTCTAATTGGGATCTAGAAAAGTTAGAAAATACCTCTTCTGACTTTGAGTCTGATTTTGATTTTGATTCTGATTCAGAGGATTTAGAGACATCTGATAAGTTGTCCGTTTGAGCTATATTGGCTTGTTCATCTTCTAATTTTGTTCCATCTTCAGCAGATTCAGAGTCATCCCACGTTGCCATAAAACATTTCTTCTTCTCCTTAATGAACTTCCTTTTACGTTTCCCCTTCTGAAGCCTTGGACAATCACTTTTGTAGTGACCTTGTTTATTGCATTCATAGCAGGTAATGTTTCTGTTATTGGAGTTTTTGTATCTAGAAGATTGCTCAGAGTCATTTCCTGTTCTTCTGGAGTTTCTAAAATTTTTCTTCCTGTGCTTCCATAGTTGATTGATTCTTCTGGATAGAAGGAACCGTTTGTCTTCTTCTGACGAGGATTATCCATAGTTTTCTGCTTCTACTTTTGCCTGCAAAAATTTGGTTTCATATTTATTAGATTTCAAAGTGAGAGACTTACCTTGCTTCTGAGGCTCATCATCTTCTAATTCTATCTCATGGCTTCTGAGAGAGCTGACAAGTTCTTCTAGAGATATTATGTTCAAATTTTTTTCCAGTTTGAGAGCGATGACCATGGGTCTCCATTTTTTTGGTAAACTTCTGATGATCTTCTTTACATGATCAGCAGTTGAGTACCCTTTGTCTAACACCTTTAGTCCTGCCACAAGAATTTGAAATGTAGAGAACATTGTTTCAATGGGTTTGTCTTCTTCCATTTTGAAGGCTTCATACTTATGAATGAGCGCAAGGGCTTTGTTTTCTTTTACTTGCATGTTGCCTTCATGCGTCATTCTCATAGAATCAAACATGCTCTTAGTTGTTTCTCTGTTTGTGATCTTCTCATACTCTGAATATGAGATGACACTCAGGACAATAGTTTTGGCCTTGTGATGATTTCTGAAGTCTTGCTTTTGATGATCTGTCATGCTTTTTCTGTCAATCTTCTGACCACTTTCATCAACAGGATGTATGTATCCATCATTTACCATATCTCAGAGGTCATCATCATAAGCTATGAGTAAACTTATGATCATATCTTTCCAGTAGTCAAAATTTTCACAGTCAGATATTGGAGGGCTGCTGCTGATGTTCTAACTTATTCCCATCATAGTTTTTTCTCCCTTGGATCTTTACTTGACACGGTTAAGTGTTTGCACCCAGATCCAGGTGCTCTGATACCAATTGAAGAAGTGAAAAACACAAGAAGGGGGGGGGGGGGGGGGGGGGTGAATTGGAATCTTAAAAATCAATGGAGTAAAGAACACGTTTATTTTTATCCTGGTTCGTTTGAACTCAAACTACTCTAGTCCACCCGCCAAGGTGATTTCTCCTCTCTCCAACGAGGTCTTAATTCAATAATCAAACTTGATTAAAAATCTACTTTGACAACTCTCAAAGTCTTCTTGAGTCCAAAACCACAACCCGGTTTTCTCAAGGAAATTCACTAAACAGTTAATTGAATAAATGTGTACAATGATGTTTGCAATAAACAATATCACTAACAGGGATGTTTTACACAATTTAATATTGAACGTTAAGGATGAAGAATGATTGCTGCTTTACTGACTCTTCACGTGAGTTCTTCTTTTTGTGCGCAGTAGTTCATCATCTTGAAATCTTCTTTTTGTGTGCTTTTTATAGGGCAACAATAGTGACATAAGAAGATACTTTTGGTATATCCATAACACGAGTTAATGAGCTTTCCAAACTAGGAGATCCTTGTCTGTTTGTAGTCGTTACTTATGATCTTGCATTGATGGAATTGTAACGCTCCAGAGCTTCTCACATCAGAGGATGAATATTACCGATGAGAGTCCTTTACCGCTTGTATCAGAACTTGGAAAATCAGAGTATCAGATATCCTGTTTCACAACGCTGGTGCATTCAGAAGTTGTAACAGAACTTCTTCATATAAGCGTTTCACACAGATTTGATGCGTATAAATCTTTCATGGTACTCTCAGCTTCTGTGCTCACATATCAGAACTTCTAGTGATGTTTTGGCAGAACTTCCAGTTGCATCAGAACATCTTTTTCACCTCAGAACTTCCTGCATGTAAAGATACTTTTATTAGCGAGCATATTTGTTTTTATATCATGTGTTTGTTATCATCAAAACTCTTTCCGAGATGTAGAACCAAATATTGTTCTAACACTAGTACTACTGATAGTGGATTTCCTTTATGATTTGGTCGCCCCCAGAGTAGGTGAGTTTGCACTGAACTGTGTTAACATATTGTTGTGTTCTTTTATTTCTGCAATTTTTAAATTCTACATTACTATTGTCTTGTTGTTGTTCTGTTAACAGATGTCATAACATATGTCGTGACATTATGCTTCTATGTTGAGACATCCGTCTTGACACCTATATTGCGCGTGCTAGAATTTCATTTGGCATCAGAGCAGGAACCCTGGTCTATTTATTGGGTTAACTCTAGGGAAAATATTTTCTAGTACTATTGACAAGGAAGGATGATACTACAACAAGCTACCTTTATTGGATGGTTCAAACTATGATTGATGGAAGGTCAAAATGGTAGCTTTTCTGAAATCTATGGACATCAAAGCATGAAAGGTTGTTTTTAAAAGGATGGGTACATCCAGTGGTAAAGGACAAAGAGCAAAAGGAATCTATTAAACCTGAAGAAGACTAGGATGAAAATGATCACAAAGAAGCCATTGGAAATTTCAAGGCTATAGATGCTCTATTCAATGGAGTTGACAAAAATGTGTTTAGGTTAATTAATACCTGTACGATAGCCAAGGATGTGTGGGAAATCCTCAAGAAAACACATGAAGGTACATCCAAAGTAAATATGTCAAGGCTACAACTTTTCATTACCAAGTTTGAAAGCCTAAAGATTAATGATGATGAAACTGTTCAGGATTTTCATATGAAGATTCTTGAAGTGGTTAATGCATCAAGCATCTTGGGAGAAAGAATGTCAAAAGAAAACTGGTAAGGAAGGTTCTTAGATCTTTACCTAAATTTTTTACCTGAAGGTTACAACCATTTAGGAGCTCAAGATGTCAGAAGCATGAAGATGGAGGAACTTATTGGACCTCTTAAGAATTTTGAGTTGAAAATGAGTGAAAGATCTGAGAAGAAGAATGAGAGTAGTGCTAGTATTCTTGACTATGAAGAAGGACTATCAAAAGGCTTTAGACTCATTGAAGAGACATTTAATGAGTTACCAGACAAGATGATATCAGAACCAAATGTTCAAGACATTTCTTCTAACATCAGAAAGGGTAGTAATGTTAAAAGTGTGGAAACTGCAAAGAATGCAGCTATGACTGGAAGGTTTGAATCTGATATTGATTCATGTGATGAGGATCTAACCTATAAATAACTGGTAAGTATCTATAAAGATCACTTGTGAAAAGTGGAGAAGTGTGTAATATGAATGAAGAGCAGAAGAAGGATCATAACTCAACTTTAGGAAGAAAAAGAAAATCTTCTATTTATAAACTATAAACTTGAGAAAAAGGTAACCTTGTTAATATCTAAACTTGATAATTGTGGATATAGTGCTTTGGATAAAGGTATTCAAATAGAAGATGGAAGAAAACAATTCACTATTAGAGACTTTACCTATCAATCTGTGAATGATAAAAGAAAGAACTATGTAACGAAACATGATGGAAAGAAGGAGGATAAAATTTCAATGTCAAACAAAATGTTCCAACATCCCGCCATGGGAGAAATAACTTGGAACAAAGCTAATTTTCATCCTTGGAAATGTAACTTTTATGGAAAGCATGGTCATATAAAGCCAGTTTGTTCATGTTATATAGTTATCAAAGGCATTCTTCCCAACCCAGAGATAACTCTATAAAGAGGAGAATTAAGAAAAAAATAATAGGAATAAGGATGCAACTAATCATGTTACATGTGCTTCTACCATGAAAGTATCTGAAGATATCTCGTGTTTGTTTTCACATGTCAAGTACAATAATATGGAAATCAAGATCAACAAAAAGGATTGTAGGGACATAAATACCTGTAAGTCCAAGGAGCATCAAAAGTCATAAGAGTTCAATCTCTCCCTAAAAATATTGAAAACATTTTGTGCTTTCAAAGATATCCTGAATCAACGGTCAAAAAATTTAAATTGCTTCTTAAGTCTAGACCAATATAAGGGATTTTGTTTTCACCAATTAATGATGCACATGTATTTAGGAAAGTCTGTTATTCTTGTATATAACCCTCATCTATACACTATTCATTCCATCACTATAATAGAAGGGGTTTCAATGTTTTGTGTGAGCGCTTACCTTCTTCTATCCTCTCAAGGTCAATCTTCTCAGAAAATGACAAATTTTGATAGCTCTATATCTGGAGAGGGATTCCTGCAAACTTTTCATGATGTTCCTCTTTCTATTATCCCTTTTACTGCTTCTTCACTCATCACTATTCCTCCAGTCGCTCCTACCAAGAAAAGAACAAAGACTATTGCAATGAGAGCAAAAAGAACTCCATTAAAAGGTAAGTCTTATGTAACCATCCATGAACAATCTAGAAAGTATGAGACCATAGATACACCCTTGAAAACCTCTGATGTTGGACCTAATATCGAAGAAGGCATTAAAGAAAACCTAAGTGCCTCTACTACTAGGTCAATTGATCATGACTTTCGTAGATTTGTGTCAAAAGTATTGAACATTAACCCTAATGTTGAGCCAGAAGTTGCAACATCTTGCATAAAACCTAGAGGTTTCACTCATAAACTAAACATGGAAAGTAATACTGAGCACTCAAAATATACTATGGATGAAAGGACCTTTAAAGATAATGATGTTCACGAATCCACTGAATAAATTAACACTCATGAGGATCAAGAGGATATTGTAGTAGGGAATGGCCAGAATCCTGATGTAATCATTATTGATGAGTTGGACTCCGATGACACATAAATTAGTAGGAGAATGACTCATGGGATATCCAAGAGATTGAGGAATAAAAGAGGGGAATCTATTGACACCTCTACCAAAGATCAGAAACTGTTAAAGAAGAGAACGATTGTTGGTTTTAAGAAAGGTTGGAGTAAAGTAGAAACATTTGCAGGGCAAGAAAAATATTTGAAGAGAAAGCAAGCTTTATCTAGTGACCCATAATATAAAGAGAATGTTAAATAAAATTTTCATGACGTTGGTGCATCTACCAAGAAAATTGTTGCAAGAAAGAAAATTCCTCCCAATATTCTTGATGTGGCTCTTGATAATATATCTTACCACTCAGCTAGATATGCAGATAAATGGAGGTTTGTGTGCAAAAGGAGATTGGCTTTAGAAAGGGAATTAGGGAGTAATGATCTTGATTATAAGGATGTGATTAGTCTCATTTAGAAAGAAGGATTGATAAAGACTATAACTGGATTTGGTGAGTGTTATGAGACACTGGTAAGCGAGTTTATAGTAAACATTCCTAGAGATTTTGACAATGTAAGCATCAGTGAGTACATGAAAGTGTTTGTTAGAGTATATTGTGTATAGTTCTCACCAAAGGTTATCAAAAAGTATGTAGGAAGAGATGAAGGTGAGCAGGGATAAGTCGAGGTCACTGATGATACTGTATGCTAAGAGATCACTATAAAACTAGTGAAACATTGGCCGAGGAAGGAGAAGCTCTCTATGAGCAAGCTAGGTGTTAAGTATGTTGTGCTAAATTGAATAGGAGTTTCCAAATGGGTTCCTACGAATCATAACTCCTCTAAAGCAACAGGGTTAGGGAAGTTCATTTATATAGTGTGAACAAAGACCAAATTTGATTTTGGTAACTATGTATTTGATCAAACTATCAAGCATGCATTTTCATATGCTGTGAAAATTCCAATTGCTTTTCCCACACTCATTTGTGGCATAATTTTGAGTCAACATCCTGGGATTTTAAAAGATTCAGATGAGATAAACAAGAGAGAGTATCACTTCACTATAAGTTGTTTACATGGTCACGTGTTCAGGACAATGCTGGTCCAGTTTCAAAAGCAGACACAATTTCGGCACTCAAGGACATATGTAAGGAATTGGGTTAGACAATCAAAAGCTGCTTTGAAAGGGAAAATAAACTAGAAAGTAGCATAAATTATTTAAAGGAGGAGATGGATAAGGGTGAAGTGGATTAAGAATAATAATGAGAAGTTTGTGAAGCATGAAGATCACACTGTGTTTGGTTCTTCTGTGTATTAGTATAATTCTCTTGTGATGTTTTTTTAAGGGCTTGTAGCCTATTGTACTTCTGTTGACACTCTGTATGCTTCCACCTAGTTCCTAGTGCGTATGTTTGTTTCCATCTGTGTTTAGCTTCTGTTTTCATTTATGCTTCCATGTTTGGTATAATGATTGTGTGCAATATGTGCCTATAGCAACTTGTGGTTTCATAGTTCTGTATGCTATTTGTACACTTACTCTATTCTCTTTTTGTCAATATTTTCGCTAAAAAGGGGGAGTAATATGTTGTGTTTGTTGTTTGTGGTTGCCTATGCAACAATTTAGGGGGAGCATGGTAGTCATGCTTTCTCTGTGCTTCTGGTGCTGCTACTGATGTAGCCAGTTTATGCATGATAAGGATCTCTTAACAAATGTTCCAAATTTCTGTCTGGTGTGTGTTAATACTCTCTTGGAGTTCTCTTATTGTGTGTTTCTTCTGGAGGGGGAGAACCTATTATGTGTGATAGGGGAGTTCCCTGTCTTGATGTGTAGCTGATGTAACTCTGATATATATATATATATATATATATATATATATATATATATATATATATATATATATATATATATATATATATTTCTTGAGTGTGCAAATAATAATATTCTATTTGGTTATGGATAAGATCATTAGAATCTCCGTTGACACGCCTCAAAAGTACTATTGCATACACTTATAAATAAACATCAGCAGTTCTAATAAATGTTGAATGTTCGCTAGAAAAGGATCTCCAAGTGACTATAAGAAATAAAGCTTAGATCAGAGATCAAGCTTATGCTTCAAAGATCAGAAATCAAGCTTATGCTTCAAAGATCAGAAATCAAGCTTATGTTTCAAAGATCAGAAATCAAGTTTATGCTTCTAAGATCAGAAATCAAGCTTACGTTACAAAGATCATAAATCTAGCTTATGCGTTAAAACTCATAAATCAAGATGATGTGCTTCTCAGATAACCTTGCTTCAAGCTCAATAATCAAGATTTATTTGTCAAATAAGTTATTGCTCCAAGTATGAAGACAAGGTTCTGATTCTAAAGACTCTGATACTTTTGGAAATATTACAATGAAATGTATTCCGGGTTAATCTTAGTTTCACATAAAAAACATTCCATCAGAAGACTAAGAACAAGAATGTTGTCTTTTCTGCACTCTCCTCTTTGCTTCAGATAAGAAGTATCTCACCAGAAGATAAGATTAGAAACTTACCTAAGTAAAAAATAGTACAATAGTATTGTACTTATTCCACAATGGTGAAGAATATATTATACGACCAAAGGAATTTGTCTCCCACGATTTCATGCTACCGTTGTGGCAGTTGGAAAATGAAAGTGATGTTTTTTACTATCCAATGATCTACTTTCTCAACCTATATAAAGGGAACTAATTCATTGAATAAATTGATGAAAAATTTGAGAGGAACAAGAGAAAATTTTTGAAGGAAATATTGAAATAACAAAAAGAGAAGTTTGTTGTACCCCAAAATTTGCCCTCCCATATTCTTCAAGATTTGGCAAGATCAAGCTTCAAAATCCCTCAAGGGTTGCACAGTCCAATTGCCTCCTAACACAGTCAAAATTAGGGTTTTGGTTCTTGAAAAGAAATTGAGATTTTCAAGGGTCCAATCAAGTCCCGTATGCCTATATATATTGTCAAGCATCCATATGTCAAGGTTCAAGACTCACAGCATCAAGTTGCACAGTCAAAAACCCTAATTGCTTCACAATCAACTGCAGGGGCAAAATGGTCATTTGACAGTCAAAAGTCAAAAATTTTGGTCAACATATCATTTTGAAGCCACAATCATCATTTTATCAATTCTTGATCATGATTCCTCAAGCATGGCTCAAAAAGTCTCAAGAATCAAAAGTTTCTATTTTTGGACAGCTAAAAAGTCAACTGCAAATTGACCAAGGCATAACTTCTTCATGGTTCATCAAAAAAATACCATCAAATGCTCATTTTGAAGGGGATGACATTTCCTACACCTCATCTTCACACTCCAAGTCAAAGAAATGCTCTCACAAAAAGTTATCAATTTCAACATTATAGGTCATTTTCAAAAGTCAACAAAAAGGCACTTTAAGTCAAAGACCATAACTTGAGATTGGTAAATAAAAATGACATGGGACAAAGGCATTGGTTAGAGGGCTTCATGACCTTTCCAAAATGTCCAAGAACATGTTCATAGCTTCAAAATTGAGCAAGACATGCATTGGAGAAGTTGGGAAATTTTTGGGAACTTTCAAAAGTCAACTTTGCCTAAAACACTCCATTTTTGCTAATGGGCCTCAAATTCTTTCTTGAATCTTTACCCAAGGCCTATGCACGACCCATTGGACTTAAAATGATTTATTTTCTTATTTTTAATTAATTAATTGAATTTATATTAATATTAATTCATTTAACAAATATGACTAGGGCAAGCTGCCAACTCGTTTCTCAATCAACAAGGCAAAAAAATCCATGATTGGCAAGGTTTCATGAAAGAAAAGATTGGAAAAATATATGATTGGTAATCAAATATTCAAGTCATAATGCCATGGACTTTTGGGCTTATTTTTGACATAAATTCATTCACATACATATGCAAGAGCTAACCCTATTCCAGAACACACGAAAAAGCTGCTAAAAACTCCATAGCCAATTTGCAAAAACTCAAGAAAATTGTGAAACTGAAATCCTACTTGCAGTGCCTTTCCACGCCTAAAAAGGATTCAAGCACCTTGCCTGAGTTCCCAGGAGTCTATTGGCATCAAGAACCAGTCCAAACACCCAAAGAATCAAAGACAATAAGCCATACGGTTTGCCTTATTTTTCAAACCTGCATATCATGTTTCATGTGCTTTTGATCTGTTTTCTTGTTTGATTCATGCTAATAGGGACCTTCTGAAGCGATTGGTATAATCTAATTGAACTAACGATGCCTGAATCAAAATCCACCATGAACGACATCTAGGGTTTCTAAAGCTTGCAATTAGGGCTTTAGGCATCAGGAAAAATTGGACCATGTCATGACCATGGTTGAATTCTTCAAGGCCAGACGAATTCAACCAGCCTATCGCGCCCTTTTTATATTGTCTCCACTTCTATTCGCTATTCTTGGGACTTTCACCTAGTGGGGGTTTAAAACCCCCGCTATCTTGTTCATATTATTGCAGGTAAACGAGGAAGAAGACAGGTGTGGCATCATGTGATTGGAGAGTTTAAATCTGGCGCGTTTTATTTGGTTTTGTACCATTAATATTTGTTTTTTTATATAATAATTGTTTTCCACTTATACTACAAACACGTTGGATAGCTCAGTTGGCAAAGGCATAGTGGCAAGAGGTACTGGGACCTGGGTTCGATTCCCAGGTCCCCCATATAATTCTCTCTATTTTTTCCTCAAACATTCCCATGCAGCATTCGTTCAATGGTCCATCATGCACCCTCACGCGTAGCTTGCCAGATGGTCTTGATCAACAATCCAATGGCCACAGAATGAAGTCCATCATATGGTCCAGTCAATGAGCGTGTACACAATCCTGGAAGTCAACCAAGCTTTGTCTTGATGGGCCTGAATTGCTTCAATCTCACCTCCACTTTGGGCCAGACACCCCCCTTGGTTTGCTTTGCATTTTCAAATTTTATTTTATTTTTAATACTTTTAATTGTTTTAATTATAATTAATTCACCACAAATAATTTTTTCATAATAAAAACAGAAAATCAAAATTGTAAATATATTTAATTATTTATTAATCTCATCACTAATTTATTTTTGTAAATAAATGTTAACAATTAACTTTAGTTTAATTTAGGTTTAAATTCTAATACTTTTCTTAATAAATAAAAAATTACATAGAATTAGGTTTTGACACTTTTTAATCATGTTCTTAATTATTATTATTATTATTTATTAATTACTATTATTTTTGTACATAAATATGTAAATTAATTAATTAGTAAATTAGGTCAACTTTGACATTTTCTTTAATAATTAAAATAATCTAGAATTAGGGTTGTTTACTAACTTTTAAATTCTTTTCTTTATTTCCATAATAAATACAAAAAACATAAAAAAACACTTTCTTTTCTTTAAATAATTCATTAGGTTTTAATTTAATTTAATTTCAAGCAAAGGGTCCAAAACCCTCGGACGTTCAGTTTAATCTTTCGCACGTTATTCTTATTTTTCTTATTGATTATTATGTAACTGTTCAAGGATGTAATAGTAATTAGGTTTATCGCTTTTCTTTTACTTTCCGCATCTTTATCAAAAACGGGTTTTGTATTTTGGCGATGTATAGACCCGCGCCTTGTAATAGCAAAGCTTTTATCTTTCCGTCTTTTAATTTCCCGCACTCCTAAATTCTAAATTGCATGAAAGAATGTATGGTAATTAAAAACAACTCGTAGCTCACGATTGCCTAATCCAAGATAAATATAACATGAAAACAACACACAATACACACACCACTTCTAGGGTACGCCTCACTCGTTGCCTTCGAAACGTGGTCGTCAAGTATAGGACGTTTTAGTGGTCGCTCTTATGTCCAAGATCCAGTTGCCTCGAAACAGTTGCCTCGGAACGGTTGCCTCGGATTAAAAAGGATCTAGGACATTAGGGTTACTTCTAAGGTGTCCTACTATTGCTTCGGTGACCACACTGTCCCTACAACCGAATTGACCCGAACACCTCCAACGGTGGTGCTACCTACCTCTCAATGGTGGGATGGCACTACCTTAAGGACTTTTACACAGCCTAATTCCTTAGGGTAGGTAGATGACTCATGGGTACTTGCTCTCTTCAAAAACAAACAAAAATCTTTTCACACTGACACTTTCAAAAGCTTTCAAAACAAATTTTTCAAACACTCTTGAGGACAGATACAAGAGTCATTCAGAAATCTTTCAATGAAACTTTTTCAAACCCACTCACATTTGAAAAGCAAACAACATTTTGAAAACATAAGAGCAAGTATCTAAGAGCCCATGGATAACCATGGATAGAAAGGGTGCTAACACCTTCCCTTTCTATAAATATACCTCTCGAACCGAGAAACGTTCTCATAAGGAATTTTGCTGTGCTTTTGTCCTTTCCAGGTTGGAGAAAATAAAAGACGGTGGCGACTCTTGCTTACCGCGACATTTCGCGAACTAGCTCAAAAACAGTCAGTTCTATTTCCACCGATCACAGAACTGGCGACTCTGCTGGGGAATATATAAAGTGAGGTGTACCTTAGGATAGCTCATACTTGTGTTTTCAATTGCTTTGTTTTGTTTGCTTTATTATTATGGGCATTGTCTTGGAGTTTCATAGATCCTAACCCAGATCTGGGGATACCCTGTTAGGTAGCATAAGCTGTGAGGGACCTGTCCGGCGTAGACCAACACGGGTGAAGCAGTGGCTACGTTGGTGTGGCACCTTGGTCTGTACCGATATCCCTTGTGTCGCAACGAGGAGAATATGGGTCTTCTGAGGAGTCATTAAGCACCAACAGACCTTAGAACCCTAATTTGACCCAACTTGGCCATAGAACAGTAGCAGTATGCTACACCCATTGAGGCTAAACTCTCGCGATGGTTCTGGCCGCAAGAAAAGATTGCGATGCTGGAGTTATGACCGATTGAGGGTAGTCAGTGATATTGGGATCCTCTAGAACCCGATTACTTTTGATAGGACAGGTCTTAACCAACAAACTGAAAGAGGGTAGTACCTGAACTTCATGCTGGCCTAAACCCTAAGGGCTGTCTTATGTGACTTGTGTGCCTTATCATGTTTGCCTTTGTGAATATTTGTGGTGTGCTTTATCATGACATCATACCATCATAGACATTGCATGCATCCTGCATAAGGACTGACCATTTCAAAGACAATAGGGTTTCATCTTTACTCTGTTTTGTAGGACATCATGATGCCTGTGCGAAGGAACACTATCCGGTTCAATTTTGTTCACCCACCTGAGCTGCTTGAAGAATTGGTTAGCAGAATTCCAAACACTACTTCCTTCATCCAAAGGCATGGTTCTCTTCTCGGCTTAGTCACTGCAAAGTGGGACCAACAATTGATGAGTGTCTTGACCTAGTTTTATGATCCCTTGTATAATTGCTTCACCTTTCAAGACTTCCAGCTAGTCCCTACCCTGGAAGAATTCTCTGATTTGCTGGGTATCCCTATCTTGGATCAGACTCCCTTCACTGGTTGGGAAAAGACTCTTAGGCTTGAGGAGATTGCTGCAGCCCTCCCTTTGACCACTAAGGAGGTAATGGACAACTGGGTGACTAGAAGCAGAGTTAAGGGCTTCTTGGCCAAGTTTCTGGTTGGTAAAGCTAACAGTTTCTGGAATGACTTAGTCTTCAGGGCGTATGAAGACATCCTGGCTCTCTTAATCTATGGTCTAGTTTTATTTCCAAATCCTGATAACTTCATTAATATCACTGCCATAAGGATCTTCATGTCTCGGAACCCTGTGCCCACTCTCTTGGGTGATATTCTAAAACAACTCTATGCTCGTACTTCCCGAAGACGAGGAACTCTGTGGTGCTGCATTCCTTTGTTAGTGAGGTGGTTTATTTCGCACCTCCCTAAGTTCGTGCTGAAGAATAAAGAAGGAAGAGGTTGGGCTCATAGGTTAATGTCTCTCACTGATAATGACATCATTTGGACTTTCAGGGGTTTGGATGAGGTAGCTGTTATTGATCGTTACGGAGAATATCCTAATGTTCCTTTGATTGGTACCCAAGGAGGAATCTCTTATAATCCATGTCTAGCTCTCCGCCAGTTTAGAAGAGCCAGAAGAGCAGGGCCTCATGAGATGTTGGTGCCTCACATCAGTTTTGAGTTTCAGGTAGATAGTGACGAGTTGCGTCGTAGGTTCATCAAGGCTTGGGACAGAATTCACAAAGCTGACCCACATGAGTTGGGGCCGAAGACTTCTCTACCTATGGAACCCTACTACAGATGGGTCCGCATCCGTGCTCAGAATTTAGGTATGCCATATGAAGCTGTCAGACCCATCATTCTTGAATATCTTGATAGAGATGGGGCTCCTCCAACTGTTCTCCCTCCTCAAATACCTACTGATGTTGATACACTAAAGAGGTCTTGGGCGCAACTACAAGAAGAACGGGATTCTTATCGGGAAAAGTTCAACGAGCAGGAATTGAAGATCCAAAAGCTGACAAAGCAGTTGGAGAACGAGCGGGCCTTGAATGACTACATCCGTACTGAGAAGAGGAGACCCTGGGATCACTGATGAGCTTTGGATGTTCTTTTACAGTTTTTATTTCCCTTTATCAGTATTTCCATTTTTTATGTAACGCCTAAGGGAAACTTGTTGAACAATCTAAATTCCAAAGTTTAAATCTAATAAAGTGTGTTCCTTTTTGTTTACAAAGTTGAATCCCGATTGTCTTTGAAAACATAAATCATACGCATTCCATTCATCATGTGCATCACATGTACTCTTCTTTTCAGGTTGCTTAATGTTCTTCGCTGTTTATTTCAGCAACCATCATGAATCCCGAATCATCTACTGAGCAATCCATCAAGGTCCTCCAGGCTCAGAACGCCCAGTTCCAAGAGTTGATCATGAGTTTAGCCCAAGGTCAAGAGGAATTGAAGGCTCTGCTGGTCAAGAAGAAGAAGAAGAGAACTGTACTATTCAACACTGGCTGGAGGTTTGGTAACACACTGCAAAATAAGGTTGATCAAGTTGGTTCTTCTGTAGGGAAAGGCAGTCCCCAAGGGGGAAGGTTTCCTAGTCATGTGGTCTCTGACAACAAGACGGATTTCAATGAAGAGCAGTACCCTCCCGCTGAAGACAAGTACAAGCAGTTAGAGGATCGTCTGAATGCCATGGAAATTCAACAAGTGCCTGGGTTGGATTTTGGAGACCTGGGTCTATCTTCTGGTGTGGTGATCCCACATAAGTTCAAGGCACCATCTTTCGCAAAGTACGACGGGGCGTCCTGCCCTAAGCTATATCTCAGATCTTATGTGCGGAAGATCCAGCCGTATACTGTGGACAAGAACTTATGGATCCATTTCTTCCAGGAGAGTCTTTCAGGGACTCATCTCGAATGGTTCTATCAGCTGGATGGAACCAATGTTCATAACTGGGAGGACTTGGCTACTGCTTTTTATAAGCAGTATCAATACAATGCCGACCTCGCTCCTACACGTACCCAACTCTAGGGTATGTCGCTAGGATTGGGAGAAGGTTTCAAAGAGTACGCGCAGAAGTGGAGGGACCTGGCTGGCAGGGTGCAGCCGCCGTTAACCGACCGCGAACTCGTGGACATGTTCTTAGGGACCCTATCCGGGCCGTTCTTCAATCATCTCATTGGCAATTCGTCTGCAGGGTTTACAGACCTCATTCTGACTGGTGAGAGGATAGAGGCTGGTATGAAATCAGGGAAGATACAGAAAGGTGCGTCCTCAAGTTCCGAGAAGAAGCCTTTCAAGAAGGAAGCCAGTGTTGTGTATGGGCCTAGGAGGCAAAATAAACCGGAACGCCGTCAAGCTGTCAACGCGGTGGTAATTGCAAAGCCTGCTGCTGCTCCTCGGCAACCTAACCAACCAAGGGGTGAGAGACCCAGAAGAGAATATACTCGGCTTAGTATGACCTTGTCGCAGATCTTGCCACAATTGCTATCGACCAACTTGGTAACCGTCAGAGAAGCTCCGAAGGTGGTAAACACAACCTCTCCGAAGTATAATCCCAACGCCCGCTGTGCTTATCACTCTGATAGCCCGGGGCATTCTACTGATGATTGTTGGGCCCTAAGAAATAAGGTCCAGGACCTCATCGATGCCAAGGAAATATAGTTTGAGGCACCCGAAAGGCCCAACGTTGTGACTGCTCCTATGCCCCAGCATGGAGTAAATGCTATTGAGGAAGACCTGTATGTAGTTTTTATGGATGATATTGTGACTCCTTTATTGACTGTCAAGAGGAACCTGTTGCTAGCCGGTTTATTTCCGGGTTGTAGCAAGGGTTGCCTTTTGTGTGCTGCTTCACCTACTGGTTGCCCGTTGCTGAAGTCAGGTGTCCAAAACCTGATGGATAGCAAAGAGATCTTATTCAAGAAGACCGCCGTTCCTATTGTTCCTACCGAAGAGGTATCCGTTGTCACCATTTTCAACAATTCTACCAAGGCTCCCCCGAGGAAGCCAGTCAAAATCTTGTCTGTTGCACCTATCATCATTACTGTTCCAGGGCCCCTCCCCTATAAATCTGACAAGGCTGTCCCATGGCACTATGGGGCAGATGTGTATGTGCTCGGAGTAAAGCAGGAGTTCAACACTAGTACCGGTATCAGTAACATCACCGGTCCCGCTAAAGTTACTCGCAGTGGCAGGCTCTTCTCGCCTGACATTGCGCCACCAGTCATCCGAAGACCTCTTATCATCACGCCTACAAATGCGCCTGTTTCCCCTCCTGATCAAATTTCTACCCCTGTTGCCGAGTCATCTGACACTCGGGGCAAAGGGATTGCTGATATGCCTGCCTAGATGGAGGCACCGAAGACTGTTAATGTTGAAGCTTCCCAGCAAGAGATGGAGGAAATTCTCAAGATAATCAAGAAGAGTGATTTCAACGTCGTTGAACAGCTGGGGCACACCCCCTCTAAAATCTCTATGCTATCACTGTTGTTGTGCTCATAGGCCCATGCCAAGGCCCTGATTTCCTTCCTAAAGACGGCCCATGTGCCACAAGAGACGTCGGCTGATCAATTTACTGATTGTGTGGCCAACTTAACTGCTGATAATGGTCTGGGTTTCTCGGATGCTGATCTGACCGCTAAGGGAAGGAACCATAATGATGCCCTTCATGTCTCCATTGAATGCAGGGGCACTACTCTTGCACACTTGTTGGTGGACACCGGTTCTTCACTGAACGTACTTCCCAAGAAGGCCTTAGACAGGTTGGATTGTGAGGGTTTGGAGTTGAAGCCTAGTAACATCGTGGTCCGAGCCTTTGACGGGTCGAAGAGGATGGTACATGGTGAGGTAGATATTCCGATTCGTGTTGGTTCTCAAGTCTTTGATTCCACATTCTATGTGATAGACATTCGTCCATCCTATTCTTGTTTGCTGGGTCGTCCTTAGATTCACAAGGTTGGGGCTGTGACCTCCACTCTACACCAAAAGCTCAAATACCCTGTCAGAGGGAAGATTGTTCTAGTGCAGGGGGAGGAAGAATACATGGTTAGTCATCTTAACTCGTTTCGGTATATAGAGATGGACGGGGAGTTCATTGAAACCCCCTTTCAACATTTTTAAGAGGTGCCTCCAACGTTGGCGTCAGCTGAGACAGTAATTGAAGAAGGCTCTCCTTTGAAGATGGCTTCCTTGAAGGACGCCCGGGATGTGATTGAAAAAGGTGAATGTGCAAACTGGGGCAGGCTCCCTGATTTTACACCAAAGACTGACAAGTTTGGGCTGGGTTTCACTGCAGAGGCTCAGAGGGCTGTACGCAAAGCAAGGATCGGAAGACCTCCCGTGTTCATCACCAACCCGGGAGTGAATGCTATTGAAGGCGATGCGGAGGAATTTGAGTTTGATAGCTGGATCTACCCGACGACCGACAGTGGACTAAACAATTGGACTGTAAAAGACTACATACCTGTTACTTTTGTTACTCAGTAATGAATTCCTTTGTTTTTTAAATTTGTAATGAACAATAAATTGAAACTTTATGGCCCGGTGTCTTACCCGGGGCACCGTTGGCTTCATTTGTGAGGGCTTATTACTTGTCATTTCCATATATCATGAATAAAAACATTGGACGTTTTTCGCATTTCAAATCTTGTGCTCCCTTTCTTTCTTTCTTTATATATTGCAAAACAACTATATTTACACACACTCACCTATACAGGTTTCAATCCACTCTGGATCTCACTGGTAACGACCCTGCTACTTCCAGTTATGACTTCGAAAATCCGATCAACTTAGATGAAGACGAAGGTGAAGATGGTTGCAAGGTGCCTGGTGAGCTTGCAAGACTGTTACTCCAGGAAGAGAGGGCCATTCAGCCACATGAAGAGTCGGTGGAAACGGTAAACCTGGATACTGAGACAGATAGAAAATAAGTCAAGATTGGTGCCAATCTAGAGCTCAGTGTGAAACAACGGTTGATCCAGATGTTGCATGATTATGTGGAAATATTTGCCTGGTCCTATGAAGACATGCCTGGGTTGGATACCGACATCATGGTCCATCACCTGCCTACCAAGGAAGAATGCCCTCCGGTTAAACAGAAGGTCCGCCGTATGCGTCCAGAGATGTCCGAGAAGATCAAAGCTGAGGTTATGAAACAATTTGATGTCGGGTTTCTAGCAGTAAATTCTTACCCTCAGTGGGTTGCCAATGTGGTGCCGGTGCCGAAGAAAGATGGTAAGGTCAGAATGTGTGTTGATTACAGGGATTTGAACAGGGCGAGCCCAAAGGATGACTTCCCCCTGCCTCACATTGACGTTCTGGTTGACAATACTGCTCAGCACAAGGTGTTCTCCTTCATGGATGGTTTTTCAGGTTATAATCAGATCAAAATGGATCCTGAAGACATGGAGAAGACTACCTTTGTTACTCAGTGGGGCACCTTCTGTTACAAGGTCATGCCTTTTGGGTTAAAAAATGCTGGGGAAACCTACCAACGTGCCATGGTTGCTTTGTTTCATGACATGATCCATCATGAGATAGAATTGTATGTCGGTGATATGATTGCAAGGTCCCAAACTAAGGAGGAACATCTTGACCATCTCCAGAAGCTGTTTGACCGTCTGAAGTTGTATAAGCTAAGATTGAATCCAAACAAATGCACATTTGGGGTGAGGTCTGGGAAGTTGCTAGGCTTCGTCGGCAGCGACAAAGGTATTCAAGTGGACCCTGCCAAGGTTAAAGCCATACAAGAGATGCCAGTTCCCAAGACAGAGAAAGAAGTCAGAGGCTTCCTAGGACGTCTGAATTACATTGCCCGATTCATCTCGCATCTAACTGCTACTTGTGAACCCATCTTCAAGCTACTGAAGAAAGATCAAGTAGTACGTTGGAACGATGAATGTCAGGCCGCTTTCGACAGAATCAAAGAGTATCTCCAAGAACCACCCATTCTTATGCCACCAGTTGAAGGGAGACCTCTAATACTATACTTGACAGTACTTGACAGCTCAATGGGGTGCGTGCTGGGGCAGCATGACGAGTCTGGCCGAAAAGAGCACGCCATTTATTACCTTAGCAAAAAGTTTACCGACTGTGAGACCCGATACTCACTGCTCGAGAAAACTTGCTGCGCTTTGGTATGGGCTGCTCGCCGGCTGAGACAGTATATGCTGACTCACACTACTCTGTTGATTTCAAAAATGGGTCCAATAAAGTACATATTCGAAAAGCCTGCTATGTCTGGAAGAATAGCAAGGTGGAAGATGATCTTGACAGAATACGACA
Source organism: Vicia faba (assembly GCA_948472305.1). Lineage (NCBI taxonomy): Eukaryota > Viridiplantae > Streptophyta > Magnoliopsida > Fabales > Fabaceae > Vicia > Vicia faba. The sequence continues at coordinate 377,546,274 of OX451741.1, read as the reverse complement.
TCCAATACACGACTCAGAAAGCAATCAAAGGAAGTGTATTGGCAGACCATTTGGCACACTAGGCAGTGGATGACTACCAGTCAATGAACTTTGAATTTCCCGACGAGAACATCATGGTAGTGACTGATTGTGAAGTACCTGGACCGGATGAAGGACCTGAGGAAGGATCCCGATGGTCTATGCACTTTGACGGAGCCTCCAACGCTTTGGGTAACGATATCGGCGCTGTGATCATATCCCCAAAAGGCACTCATACTCCACTCACTGCCCGGCTATGTTTCAACTGTAACAACAACATGGCGGAGTATGAGGCATGCATCATGGGTCTTCAAGCTGCAATTGACCTAAGGATCAAGTTTCTGAGTGTCTTCGGAGATTCCGCTCTCGTGATCAATCAGATCAAAGGCGAGTGGGATACGAAACACCCAAATCTTATTCCTTACAAAGAGTGTGTGTTAACATTGATCCCCCATTTCACAGAGATAACTTTTGAACACTTCCCAAGAGAGGAGAATCAGTTGGCGGACGCGCTGGCTACGATGTCTTCTATGTTCAAAGTCAAATGGGACAAAGAGGATCCCCGGATCATTATTTGGAAACTAGATGAACATGCATATTGTTGTGATCTTGAGGCTGAGGTGGTAATTGAAAAACCTTGGTATCATGAAGTGAAGAGGTACTTGGAAGCTCAAGAATACCCTGAAGGTGCATCCATCAATGACAAAACGTTCCTGAGAAGGTTCGCTGCAAAGTTCTTCCTCAGCAATGGCATTCTGTACAAGCGAAACCATGATTCAACCTTACTGCGTTGTGTGGATAAGACTGAAGCAGAAAGAATCATGGCAGAACTGCATGAAGGTACCTTTGGAACGCATTCCAGTGGACACACCATGGCAAAGAAAATCCTTCGGGCAGGATATTTCTGGTCCACAATGGAAGCCGACCGTTACCAACATTCTCTGACATGTCATAAGTGCCAGATATATGCTGATAAGGTGCATGTTCCTCTAGTCCCTCTGAATGTCTTGACTGCACCATGGCCTTCTGCATAGTGGGGCATTGATATGATCGGTGAGATTAAACCTACGACATCCAACGGGCATCACTTCATCCTGGTGGCGATCGATTACTTTACAAAGTGGGTTGAAGCAGCTTCCTACGCTACAGTAACCAAGAACCTCGTGGCACGGTTCATTCGACATAACCTGATCTGCCAATACGGTGTACCTGAGAGGATCATTACGGATAATGGTACCAATCTTAACAACAAGATGATCACTGAGCTCTGCGAGCAGTTCAAGATACAGCACCACAACTCTTCTCCTTACCGGCCGAAGATGAATGGGGCTGTAGAAGCGGCAAATAAGAATATCAAAAAGATTGTGCAGAAGATGACAGTGACCTATAAAGATTGGCACGAGATGTTACCGTTTTCTCTTCATGGGTACCGTACCTCAGCAAGAACGTCAACCGGGGCAACTCCCTTTTCCTTGGTCTACGGCATGGAGGCAGTCTTGCCGATTGAAGTCCAAATACCCTCTCTCCGAATAATGAAGGATGCAGGCTTGAGCGAAGATGACTGGATCCAGACTCGACTTGATCAGTTAAACCTAATTGACGAAAAGAGACTCACTGCTATTTGTCATGGTCAAACGTATCAAAAACGGAGGATCAGGGCATTTAACAAGAAAGTCAAACCACAAGAGTATCAAGTTGGGGACCTGGTAATCAAACGCATCATTCTTCCTCAAAGTGATCCCAGGGGCAAATGGACCCCCACGTACGAAGGGCCATTTGTGGTTAAACATGTGTTCTCAGGAGGAGCCATGATTCTAACCACCATGGATGGTGACGACCTTCCTCACCCCGGCAATGCAGACATAGTAAAAAGATACTACGCATGATAAAAGACCCGCTAGGTTGACATACCTAGGCAAAAATTAGGGCTTCCCGGTGAACCAAAAGGGTTCGGGAAAAAATAAGGGATGAAATTAAAAAAAATCTGTACAGCCGGCAAGTCGAAAACCTTAAAAGGCGGCTTGGGCAAAAAAGGGTATCCCGGTGGACTGAAAACCCGAAAGTGCAGTCCAGGCAAAAGTTAGGGATTAAAGTGTAATACTATGTCTCATTGAATAACCTTGCATCCAGAATCCGGTATCAACATCAGGCTCAGACGGCATCGATCAATCAACTTCATCTTCAACTAAGCAGCCAAGTGATGAGATGCTCGAAGATATAAAGGCGATAGCAGAGTTGGAACCCAGTGGGATTATTCATTTCTCATAGCTGTTTTGTTTTCCTTTTTCACAAAATTGTATAAACTCTATTTGTTCGGCGGTGTTCTCTTACTAGGACGTCAGCCTCTTGTACATAAACGCCTATTTACAGGCAAATTAAAAAAATCAATACAAATTCACTTTTCAGACCAATTGCCAATGGTTTTTTCCTTTTTTCTGTTTTGTTTTGTAAAGAACGTCCATTGTTCAATTGTGATATATGCGTTTGACACTAATTGCTAACTCATAAATATTTGAATATGAAACAAAGGATTAATTACATGTAACATCAGAAACAGGGGCAATAATGAGTTGTCTAAGCAATCTAATTGCTCTGTCCACCAAGGTACCAAGGTAAGTTCGACTGAAGAATGTAACCCAGATACCTTCACTCCCCGCCGAGTAAGATAAGACTCAACAATTCTCCCAAGCATTTGGTCTCCCATCAACCCTAACAAGGCACCGTATCTCTAGCAAGTCAGCAACACTCTCCCCGAGCAGAGTTAGCCTCAGTCAGCCTCAAGGAAGGGGGTATCCCCATAAGATCTCAACATTCCCCAACGGAGTACACAAACATTCCTAGCAAGCATCCCCGACAATCTTGATCTAAGATTGTTCCCCGGCAGTATACCGGACATCCAGTGGAGCCATTCCCCGGTCCAATCTGAAAAGTTTCCCCAGGAGAACTCAATCAATCTCCCCAATAGATTCAGGAAGCTTATCCCCAGTAGATTCTGGAAGCTTATCACCTGCAGAGAACGAATGCCCCTCCCCGGTTTTATTCAAAGGTTATGCTCCACCAGAGCTTATAAATTGGTTATCCTCAGCTAAAAGCCACGGAAAGAATGTCCTCGGCGAAGTTCTTCCTATCCCCAGCGGAGTTCATCACATTCTTCCAACAGAGCTCAACAACGGTATCCCCAGCGGAGTTATCATCAAACCTCAGCGAAGTATCTCTTCCCACAGAGTACTTCCCCGCAGAGTATCTCTTCAACGAAGTTTATTCCTCAACAGAGTCATCTTCTCCTACATGTTTATGCTTGCAACCATCATCCCTAGTGGAAACAAGAAACTCTACTCTTCAACATCAGCCCAGGATTCAACAAACTCCCGGAATTCGTCAAGGATTTATTTTCCTAGACAAAAATACACTCATAAACATCACATCTTCATACATTATAGCATGCACATACGCATCATGAACATACAATCTCATTTATTTTGAGAACATCACGCATTTCATACATCATGACAATGCATACAACTAACATTTTGTCTTTTCAGGACAAAGGTCAATACAAATATGATTACTATCAATTGTCGCAATTCCAGATTCGATACCTGTATCTAGCCAGGGCATATCTGTGAGCGATTACTTGTGGATTCGACGCCTGTATCTAGCCAGGGCATATCTGCATGAAGAAATTCCGGACTCGATTCCTGTATCCAGCCAGGGCACGTCTTAAGAGTTTGAAGATCTGATTCCTGTATCCAGCCAAGGCGTATCTGTTGACGACTATTTCCAGATTCAATTCCTGTATCCAGCCAGGGCACGTCTGAAGAGTTTGAAGATTCGATTCCTGTATCCAGCTAGGGCATATCTATTGACGACTATTTCCAGATTCGATTCCTGTATCCAGCCAGGGCACGTTTGAAGAGTTTGAAGATTCGATTCCTGTATCCATCCAGGGCATATCTGTTGACGACTATTTCCGGACTCGATTCCTGTATCCAGCCAGGGCACGTCTGAAGAGTTTGAAGATCTGATTCCTGTATCCAGCCAGGGCATATTTGTTGACGACTATTCCGGACTCGATTCCTGTATCCTGCTAGGGCACGTCTGAAGTGTTTGAAGATCCGATTCCTGTATCCAGCCAGGGCGTATCCATTGACGACTATTTCCGGACTCAATTCCTGTATCCTGCCAGGGCATGTCTGAAGAGTTTGAAGATCCGATTCCTGTATCCAGCCAGGGCGTATCTATTGACAACTATTTCCGGACTCGATTCCTGTATCCTGCCAGGGCACGTCTGAAGATTTTGAAGATCCGATTCCTGAATCCAGCCAGGGCGTATCTGTTGACGACTATTTCCGGACTCGATTCCTGTATCCAGCCAGGGTACGTCTGAAAAGTTTGAAGATTCGATTCCTGTATCCAGCCAGGGCATATCTGTTGACGACTAATTCCAGAGTCGATTCCTGTATCTAGCCAGGGCACATCTGTGAGTAACTGATTGAAGATTCGATACCTGTATCCAGCCAGGGCACATCCACATAAATAGGTTGAAGATCAACCCCTGTAACAGGCCAGGTAATCATTTTTCTTTCTCAGGTACGCAAGTTCTCATTAAGGAATCTCTTACGCGATCGACACCCAGATGGCATCTATAAGCCCATCCACATACCAACAGTCCCTAGATGGCATCTATAAGCCCATCCTCCTATCCATCATTCCTCCAAATGGCATCTGTAAGCCCATTCGCTACATCACACTGCTAACATTCTACTATGTGAGTGCAAATTTCTAGGCACTCTAGTGTTCAATCATCTTCCACCTTCGGATTATGAAAGGCACGCCAGCCAATCTGCATCCTCATGTCTAAGAAGATTGAACAGGGGCAATTGTTGTACCCCAAAATTTGCCCTCCCATATTCTTCAAGATTTGGCAAGATCAAGCTTCAAAATCACTCAAGGGTTGCACAGTCCAATTGCCTCCTAACACAGTCAAAATTAGGGTTTTGGTTCTTGCAAAGAAATTGAGATTTTCAAGGGTCCAATCAAGTCCCATATGCCTATATACATTGTCAAGCATCCATATGTCAAGGTTCAAGACTCACAGCATCAAGTTGCACAGTCAAAACCCTAATTGCTTCACAGTCAACTGCAGGGGCAAAATGGTCATTTGACAGTCAAAAGTCAAAATTTTTGGTCAACATATCATTTTGAAGCCACAATCATCATTTGATCAATTCTTGATCATGATTCCTCAAGCATGGCTCAAAAAGTCTCAAGAATCAAAAGTTTCTATTTTTGGACAGCTGAAAAGTCAACTGCAAATTGACCAAGGCATAACTTCTTCATGGTTCATCACAAAAATCCCATCCAATGCTCATTTTAAAGGGGATGACATTTCCTACAACTCATCTTCACACTCCAAGTCAAATAAATGCTCTCACAAAAAGTTATCAATTTCAACATTATAGGTCATTTTCAAAAGTCAACAAAAAGGCACTTTAAGTCAAAGACCATAACTTGAGATTGGTAAATAAAAATGACATGGGACAAAGGCATTGGTTAGAGGACTTCAAGACCTTTCCAAAATGTCCAAGAACATGTTCATAGCTTCAAAATTGAGCAAGACATGCAATGGAGAAGTTGGGAAATTTTTGGGAACTTTCAAAAGTCAACTTTGCCTAAAACACTCCATTTTGTTTAATGGGCCTCAAATTCTTTCTTGAATCTTTACCCAAGGCCTATGCACGACCCATTGGACTTAAAATGATTTATTTTCTTATTTTTAATTAATTAATTGAATTTATATTAATATTAATTCATTTAATTGGTTTTAATTATATGAAAATTCAAAGATATGCTTTTTAGATCTTTTTGTGCAGCAAATATGACTAGGGCAAGCTGGCAACTCGTTTCTCAATCAACAAGGCAAAAAAATCCATGATTGGCAAGGTTTCATGAAAGAAAAGATTGGAAAAAGATATGATTGGTAATCAAATATTCAAGTCATAATGCCATGGACTTTTGGGCTTATTTTTGACCTAAATTCATTCACATACATATGCAAGAGCTAACCCTATTCCAGAACACATGAAAAAGCTGCTAAAAACTCCATAGCCAATTTGCAAAAACTCAAGAAAATTGTGAAACTGAAATCCTACTTGCAGTGCCTTTCCACGCCTAAAAAGGATTCAAGCACCTTGCCTGAGTTCCCAGGAGTCTATTGGCATCAAGAACCATTCCAAACACGCAAAGAATCAAAGACAATAAGCCATACGGTTTGCCTTATTTTTCAAACCTTCATATCATGTTTCATGTGCTTTTGATCTGTTTTCTTGTTTGATTCATGCTAATAGGGACCTTCTGAAGCGATTGGTATAATCTAATTGAACTAATGCTGCCTGAATCAAAATCCACCATGAACGACATCTAGGGTTTCTGAAGCTTGCAATTAGGGCTTTAGGCATCAGGAAAAATTGGACCATGTCATGACCATGGTTGAATTCGTCAAGGCCAGACGAATTCAACCAGCCTATCGCGCCCTTTTTATATTGTCTCCACTTCTTTTCGCTATTCTTGGGACTTTCACTTAGTGGGGGTTTAAAACCCCCGCTATATTTTTCATATTATTGCAGGTAAACGAGGAAGAAGACGGGCGTGGCATCATGTGATTGGAGAGTTTAAATCTGGCGCGTTTTATTTGGTTTTGTACCATTAATATTTGTTTTTTTATATAATAATTGTTTTCCACTTATACTACAAACGCGTTGGATAGCTCAGTTGGCAAAGGCATAGTGGTAAGAGGTACTGGGACCTGGGTTCGATTCTCAGGTCCCCCATATAATTCTCTCTATTTTTTCCTCAAACATTCCCATGCAGCATTCGTTCAATGGTCCATCATGCACCCTCACGCGTAGCTTGCCAGATGGTTTTGATCAACAATCCAATGGCCACAGAATGAACTCCATCATATGGTCCAGTCAATGAGCGTGTACACAATCCTGAAAGTCAACCAAGCTTTGTCTTGATGGGCCTGAATTGCTTCAATCTCACCTCCACTTTGGGCCAGACACCCCCCTTGGTTTGCTTTGCATTTTCAAATTTTATTTTCTTTTTAATACTTTTAATTGTTTTAATTATAATTAATTCACCACAAATAATTTTTTCATAATAAAAACAGAAAATCAAAATTGTAAATATATTTAATTATTTATTAATCTCATCACTAATTTATTTTTGTAAATAAATGTTAACAATTAACTTTAGTTTAATTTAGGTTTAAATTCTAATACTTTTCTTAATAAATAAAAAATTACATAGAATTAGGTTTTGGAATTTTTTTTATTAATAACCAAGTATTAAAAAAATATTTCGCGAATAACCGGGTTTCCGAAAAAATTACGCAAATAACCATGTTTGAGATGGCTCCACAAAGGAGGAGCCATCTCATTTGGCGCATCCTCCTATTTTTATAAGGGAGGCGCCAACTCACTTGGCGCCTAAGGGCAAATGGCAAGCCCTAAGCCAAGTGAGATGGCGCCTAGGTACAAAATTAGGTCAAAAAAATTTTTTTTTTCTTTCCTGCGCGTTGCGTATTAGACAGAGATAAACAAAATTGATTTTTTATTTGAAAAAAAATAATTACATTCAACTGTTTTACATTTAAATAACAGTAAAAAAATAGATACAAAAAATACTGGAAAAAAAAAAGATACATCAATGATCCCCAGGAACCCGGTAATGACCCCTAGTTCCGCATCCCCGTCCTCGCCTTTCTCTTGCTGGGTGCCGTCTCGTTTCCTGTTGCGGCAAGGTCGATGGCCCAGCAAAGTCAATGCGATCCGAATCCATAAAATCAGTAAGATCTCCATATCTCGAAGATCCGCTCTGGTACAGTCGGTTACCCATACCCTCGAAGTTTGGTCGTGTTGGCGGTGGGTGGGGTTCCATGGTTGGTCGGTAGCATTGGTCGTCTAAGTATGGGGGGTAGAAAGGAAATGGATCTTGGGGTGTTTGGTACTGTGGATGTTGGGTTGTTTGGTGATATGGTGGTTGATGGTAGGTTTGGTCGGGTTGGTCATAATCTTCTGACATTCCCATATCATGGCTAAGGCTGGATGTTGAGGGCCCCATATTGGGATATGTGGAAGACTGAAATTGTGTATGGGGTATGTGGGTTTGCTGGTATTGGGGTTGGTATTGTGATTGGGTTTGAGGCATATCTGGGTATTGGTAGTTTGGTGGTGATTGTGGTTGGTAGTACGGCATTTGGTTGTAGTTGTGTTGTGGTGGGGAATATGGTTGTGTGTTTGTTGGTCTGTTTCTTCTTGGGGGTTGGTTTGAGGTTGATGGATTTTGGGTTTGTTGGTGGGGAATCGAGGGTTGTGCCCATTGTGTGCGTGGGTCAACCAAGTACCTCGGATGAGACACGTGCATATCTGGGTTACTAACCGACCTGTACCACGACATATATTGATCGGTGTGTCGCATGTTACCTTGAGTAAGGAAAATAGGGGATTGCAAGATGTAGCGGTGACGCCTTTGCCACATTTTACACCATTCTGGAGCAAAGTCTTTCCAGTTGGTTAGATTCCACTGGGCGTCGACCCTTTTTAGATGCTAGGGGGACAAATCCGTTGGATCACTTGGTATCTCTTGGATCATTCCAAACTGCATCTTCACACGGTCGCTGTGGTGCATCTCCACAATGTTGAACCGAATGAGTGCAGTCTTTGCAGTCCAAGTTGCTGCATCCTCTGGATTTGGAGAATGGTCCAAACCCAAATATGGTCTCCAGACGAACTGCGATAAAATTTAAATCAGGTAAGCGCAAAAGTAATGTATAAATAATTAAAATGAACAAAAGTTAAAAGCTACGACTTACGTCATCTGGGCCTAAGTGATCCAACAGATTCCGGTAGAGTGCGACATTGAATCTGGGATTCTTGCCGTAATCCATACCCCTCACGCAGTACCTATAGGAAATGAGAAACATGTTATTTTTAGCATATATTTTGGAAAGAGAAGAATAATTATAAATGCTATAACTTAATGACTTACTTTGTTGCGTAAGGGAAACCAAAAGTGTTGTTGTTGATGGGGTTTAAGGACTCCATCCTCCACCAACCCCAGGCTTGTAGTAAAAATGCGCACCCATAAAATGTACATTTTTCCTTGACTGCGTTTTTGCACAAGGAACTGTACAGGTGGGATAATACTGCAGAACCCCAACTAAATTTTCTAGTTTTATCAAAATTTGTTAGTAAATGTAAGTACATGAAATTTACACTATTTCCCGTACTTTCGGGAAATAAAAAAGTACCAAAAAGTATCATAATATACGTTCGGGCTTTTACTACTCGGTCATTCTCTGAGGAATTTTCATTTAATTCCATACTTGCATAATGCCGTTTCAGGTCAGTGAGTAGTATTCCCTGCCCTCTTGCTCCACCACCTTCTACCATGTCCCTACCCAACAGTTCTTCACACTGTGAGTTGGGTTGTTGAACCGACCTGTTCACCGCTTTACCGTCAATAGGGAGGCCCAGTAGCATGTACACATCTTCGAGAGTGATGGTACATTCACCTATTGGTAGGTGAAATGTATGGGTCTCCGGTCTCCACCTCTCCAACATTGCAAGGATGAATTTGGAGTCAATGGTGCAGTTGGAGATCTTTATCACGTGTCCAAAACCTTCGAATCAGTCATCTAACCTTCAAACATTCCAGCATTCATACCTTCATATAATCAATAAACCCAAAACATTCCCACCTTCATACCTAAAACAATTCTACACAATGGCCTCTTCACCACAATTTGTTGTCAAAGCACATTTCAACGGTGAGACATACATGTGTCCCACAGTTGGGTTTTTGTTTAGAAACACCGACAATGTCCGATTTCTCTTAAACGAGAAAGCAAATTTCTCCTACTTTAAGAAAAGATTGGAGGCCAAACTTGAACGAGGCCCGGTATCCCAGATATTTTATCAGAGTCCAGTCTTTTTTGGAAACAACCAAGTCATATTTTATAAGGTTGCAATTCAAGATGACGAGGATTTCCAGAACATGATTTCCAGCCATGTCTATTCTGGAAACGACTCTATTGAGTTGTACGTTCTGTTTCAAGAGCCTCCGGTGACACAGGAGGTAGAGCCTCCGGTGACACAGGAGGTTGATCCTTTGGAGAATGAGCAAGATGAGGTGGATGCAGTTGATGATGAAGAAGAAGATAACGAGTTAGAGTTCGATGAAATGGTGAACGACGATTCTGACGATGATGGCATCCCAAGTATTCCTACCGACAAAATCTACACACCACCTACGCACATGACAAACTTCAACATGGGCGAAGATGAACCTTCTACGGACTTGTTTTTCCAACCGTATATGCAATCAGATGAAAATTTAAAAGAGAAGGACAAGTTTCGTAATAGAGAGGAATGCATAAGGGCCATCAAAAAATTTCACATGCTCAACTCGGTTGATTATAAGGTGGATCGTGTAAACCCGGAAAGGTACAAGATCAAGTGTGTCCACCCGGACTGCATGACTACCCATACTTGTGTAAGTTCCACTCAATCACAAGACCACCGAAAACTCAACCATGATCTAATCTGTCAAGAAATCCTACCCCTGGTCAGCAACGACCCTTCTTTGAAGGTGAAAACAATCATCTCCCACATCACCACGGTTTTTAACTACACTCCGTCTTACCGTAAGGCGTGGTTAGCAAAGACTAAGGCGATTGAAAGGGTGTACGGAAACTGGGAGGAGTCATACCGAGAACTTCCCCGCTACCTAAATGAACTCAAGACATATTCTCCAGGTAGTGTTTATGTTCTGGAAACATTTCCAGCGTACGCTCAAGATGGTAGTCTACTACATGGCAACGAAATATTCAGTCGCGTCTTTTGGGCTTTTCAACCATGCATCACAGGGTTTGCATCATGCAAACCAATTCTACAAATAGACGGGACTTGGTTGTATGGGAAGTACAAAGGCACGCTTTTGATGGCAGTTGCACAAGATGGCAACAATAACATTTTCCCCGTTGCGTTTGCCCTTGTCGAGGGGGAGACCGGCGGTGCTTGGAGCTTTTTCCTGAAAAATCTTCGTACACACGTGGCTCCTCAACCAGATCTCTGTTTGATCTCGGACAGACATGCCTCCATTGAAAGTGCCTATAATAATCCGGCAAATGGTTGGCATGACCCTCCTTCTACGCATGTCTATTGCGTCAGGCATATCGTCCAGAATTTCTCGAGGGAGGTCAAGGACAAAACATTGAGGAAAGCGGTGATGAATGCGGGATACGCACTGACACAGCCCACATTCAAATATTACCGCAACGAGATCCGTTTGTCTAACCCAGAAGCCGGTACGTGGATCGACAATATACCGGTCGAAAAGTGGACTAGGTCATACGACAATGGCCAAAGATGGGGGCATATGACAACAAATCTTATTGAATCAATGAATGGGGTATTCAAGGGCATACGAAACCTCCCCATCACTGCCTTGGTGAAATCCACGTATTTTAGGATGGCTGCGTTATTTGCCAAAAGAGGTGAAATGTGGTGTGCGGTCTTGCAATCAGGACAACTATGGAGTGAAAGTTGTATGAAATACATTAAGGCTGAAAGTGCTAAAGCCAACACTCACATGGTTACACGGTTTGACCGCCATAGCCACAACTTCATTGTGAAAGAGACAATTGACCACAATGAAGGCCTGGCAAGACAAGAATACAGGGTCATTTTACCTTCTCAATGGTGCGATTGTGGCAGGTTTCAAGCTTTTCGTATGCCTTGCTCTCATGTCATTGCCGCTTGTGCGCATACCCATCAAGACGCGCTTCAACTGCTCTCAAACGTTTATAAATTTGAAACGTTGCTCACTGTTTACAACAACAACTTTCCTTTGGTGGCAAAACCGGACTATTGGCCTGAATACAACGGTGATATAGTTTGGCACAATGACCAAATGCGAAGGAACAAGAAGGGTCGTCCCAAAAGCAGGCGCATAACAACAGAAATGGACGATCTTGACAGGTTGGAAAGAAAGTGTGGTTTATGCCGTCAGGTCGGACACAATCGCAAAAACTGTCCGAATCGGGCGTCTGGCTCGACCACATAAATTTTGTAATACAATAAATCTTTTCAATATTTGTGTTGTAAACATTATGGGTTTTCCGTTAATAAAACTGTTCACACAATTTAAGAAATTCAATATAGGAAATTACATTAGGGTTTTCGCGTACAACAATGATTAACGATAATCAATCTAGGAAATTACAACTGTTAACACAATTTCATCTGACCCATGCATCATCAGCATTACATCACTGTCTGTTTTGACTTCCTCCAACCACACATTAGGTCTTCCTGTCGCATGCGAGGTTGTTGTTCGTTTTCGCTGGATCCTTCGAATTTTTCCCCCTCTGCGATGTCTCCATCTAGCCACCGCATCAACTCCCGCTTCAGACGCTCCATGGAGTGAATGTGCCAGAATTTCATTTTCATCGCAGGTTTCGTGGCGGAGAATATAACGTAACCATCTCTGCTAAAAATCATAGGCGACGTCATTACGTAAATAAGGGAGTACAAAATAAAAATACAGTGCGAGAAAGTGTGAGAAATTTCAAAGAAACGGACGAATTATTTATAAAACAGCAAAAAACCCTAGTTTTGCCCAAGGCGCCAAGTGAGATGGCGCCTCCTCTCCTTTTTAAGGAGCATGCGCCATCTCACTTGGCTAAAAGCCAATGGAGGCGCCAAGTGAGATGGCGCCTAGGGCAAAACCCTAGGTGCATGCGACAAATGAGATGGCTCCTCCTTTGTGGAGCCATCTCAAACATGGTTATTTGCGTAATTTTTTCCGAAACCCGGTTATTTGCGAAATATTTTTTTAATACTTGGTTATTAATAAAAAAAATTCTTAGGTTTTGACACTTTTTAATCATTTTCTTAATTATTATTATTATTATTTATTAATTACTATTATTTTTGTACATAAATATGTAAATTAATTAATTAGTAAATTAGGTCAACTTTGACATTTTCTTTAATAATTAAAATAATCTAGAATTAGGGTTGTTTACTAACTTTTAAATTCTTTTATTTATTTCCATAATAAATACAAAAAACATAAAAAAACACTTTCTTTTCTTTAAATAATTCATTAGGTTTTAATTTAATTTAATTTCAAGCAAAGGGTCCAAAACCCTCAGACGTTCAGTTTAATCTTTCGCACGTTATTCTTATTTTTCTTATTGATTATTATGTAACTGTTCAAGGATGTAATAGTAATTAGGTTTATCGCTTTTCTTTTACTTTCCGCATCTTTATCAAAAACGGGTCTTTGTATTTTGGCGATGTATAGACCCGCGCCTTGTAATAGCGTAGCTTTTATCTTTCCGTCTTTTAATTTCCCGAACTCCTAAATTCTAAATTGCATGAAAGAATGTATGGTAATTAAAAACAACTCGTAGCTCACGATTGCCTAATCCAAGATAAATATAACATGAAAACAACATACAATACACACACCACTTCTAGGGTACGCCTCACTCGTTGCCTTCGAAACGTGGTCGTCAAGTATAGGACGTTTTAGCGGTCGCTCTTATGTCCAAGATCCAGTTGCCTCGAAACAGTTGCCTCGGAACGGTTGCCTCGGATTAAAAAGGATCTAGGACATTAGGGTTACTTCTAAGGTGTCCTACTATTGCTTCGGTGACCACACTGTCCCTACAACCGAATTGACCCGAACACCTCCAACGGTGGTGCTACCTACCTCTCAATGGTGGGATGGCACTACCTTAAGGACTTTTACACAGCCTAATTCCTTAGGGTAGGTAGATGACTCATGGGTACTTGCTCTCTTCAAAAACAAACAAAAATCTTTTCACACTGACACTTTCAAAAGCTTTCAAAACAAATTTTTCAAACACTCTTGAGGACAGATACAAGAGTCATTCAGAAATCTTTCAATGAAACTTTTTCAAACCCACTCACATTTGAAAAGCAAACAACATTTTGAAAACATAAGAGCAAGTATCTAAGAGCCCATGGATAACCATGGATAGAAAGGGTGCTAACACCTTCCCTTTCTATAAATCTACCTCCCGAACCGAGAAACGTTCTCATAAGGAATTTTGCTGTGCTTTTGTCCTTTCCAGGTTGGAGAAAATAAAAGACGGTGGCGACTCTTGCTTACCGCGACATTTCGCGAACCAGCTCAAAAACAGTCAGTTCTATTTCCACCGATCACAAAGTTATTGTTCAAAGAAATTGAAAAGAGAAAATATTCAAGAGAAGTTCAAAACACAAAGAGTTGTTGCTCATATTTGTGTTAACTTTTATTCTCTATAACACAAGATTTATTGCTCATTGTTGTGCTATTATCATTATTGTAAACACAAAGAGTTGTTGCTCATATTTATGTATTTAGATTTATTCTTTATTGTAGTGTTAAATCTGCTTTTCTAGAAGCACTATTTTGAACATTGTTTGATTGTAAATATTTCAAGATTTGTTTTCCTCAAGTGACTAGGTGATAGTCTGTATACTTGAGAGGGCTAAGGTGTTTTTCTAAAATATTAGACGTTTTTTGTAATCTTTTAAGATTAGTGGATTAAGTCCTTTTGGAAGGAAAAATCACTTTGGCGGGTGGACAAGAGTAGCCTTGTTTAAGGTGAACTTGTATAAACCGATTGTGTCATTTTTCTTCCTTAGTTTGTGTTATCTTGATTATTTGAGTAAAACATTTCTAAAGAAAAAGTTTTGAAAACCCAATTCAAACCCAACTTTCTTGTGTTTTTCTCAACCTTCGATATTAACCCAAAAACCTTAAGACAATGTGTGTATGGAATCTCTCATTTATAAAGTGTTCTACCTCCACTTTCCAAGCAATGTGGAACTTACACAACTCAAACTTATTTTTAAACACTTAGACCAATTTCTAATGGAGATGTTAACGGTGTACATGCGGAATTTGGATATTGAATGAGATTTAATTTAATACGTGAATGAATAAGGGTCTGTTTGATTTGGTCTTGTAAAACTATTTTTTAGTTTTTAAAATTTTGAGAACAATAAAACTTGTTTGGTAGTCTAATTTTACAAAACTATTTTTAAAAAAAAATATCTATTGAAGAGTTTAAAAAATCTAAAAAGCCAAAACAAGTTTTAGATGTTTTGGTTTTTAGTTTTGGAAATAGGGAAGAGGAAAAATAAAGAAAAGTGGTACACTTTTTATTAATGGCTAATTTTATGTGTGGCAACTCGAGTGAACCTCGCCGTTTAAGCATGTCCAAAAGTAGGGCGAGCCAACTTAGATGTCGAAGCTCAAAAGTCATACTTGTCGCGTTTACTAAAGAATTGACAGGGCGGCCCACCAATTTTTTTATTTTTTATTTTTACAGTTTAATTTGCTATATAATTTATAAAACTTTTAATCATCCAAAGAGATTGACAAAAGATATTTTTTAACAATATATAATAGAACTTCAACAAGTCTTAATATCTATGTCATATTCTTTAACATAAACAAAACAAATTAACAATAACAAAATATGAAATGAACTTGCATTCAAGAAAATAAATAACAAAATATGAGACAAAAATAGAAAGAAAAAATAACAAAAGAGTAGTCTATGTTAATGAGTGTTGCTAGCTTATAATTTTAAAAATATAATGTTTTGTACACAAATACATTTTATTTACAAGGAATATGTTAATGTTTTGTAACACATTATTTCTGTCAAAAAAACACCATCCATGGATAGATACGCAACAACTTTTTCCCTATCAAGGTCAATAATCAAAGGCATGGTCATATCCTGAAAAGGAAAATGATCAAGGTTTTTTGTGAAGTTTGTCTTGAGATCATGATAGTAAAAAAGTACAATACTAGAAGTGCAATAAATCTAAAATCTGTTAATAAATGTGTAATCTCTACACATTTCATTGAGGTGTTTAAGTATTTATCTCACTCTGCATGTAATATAAAAAATGGAAAGATTGAATTGAAGTTTACCTTAGGCGTGTATGTCTCTATAGAGAAAGAAGAACAAAACAGAAGTGGTGGCTTCGATGATCAATTAGAAAGAAAATGGAGTGGATGGATAGTGATGACAATAAATGAAACAAATGGAAAGAAACCTAGTATGAAATAAGATTATATTTATAGAAAAATAGGGAATGATAAGTTTTTTTACCAATAAAGAGAAAAACTTAATGGATTGAACTCCTCAATGCATTGCTCAATTTTCATTCTAAGTAAAAAAGTTTTAACAAAAAGTCTGCGGGCAAATCCACTCTCGTAGGACCTCGTCCCATTATTTAAAATGCTTAGGCGGGGCGGACCAACTTAAGGCACCTATTCGAAAACTTTGACGCAACCCATAAAAAGTGGTGGTTTAAACGAGGCTATTTGGCGAGCCCAACCCATTTTTCCACCCTACTGGCTAATTTATAATATTGTACAATTTTCAAAAATATGATTACAAGACATATCTTTTTCTCAAAACTATTTTTTAAAATTTATTTACAAAATGGTTTTTAAAAACTAAAAACTTAAAGTCATTCAAACATGCTCAAAGTCTCTACAAAGGTTATATCACCCGGTACATGTTCATCTAGAATAATATATAGTGATGTTATAAAATGGTAAATGGAAACACACAAAAGATGGAAATGACAAAAAATTTAATATCGTATACAATTCAACTTTGTAGCTAAAAGTGTATACAATACATTTTGTCTACAACAATGCACAACGAAAATGTGAGATCTGATAAGGTCTTCATGGAATTTTTTACCAACATACACTCTTTTTAGCAACTAAATCCCAATATACCATCTCATACATTCATTAATCCCAATCTACCCTCTTTTCAAACAAAATGTTTTTTTGCCACAACTCATCCGCCAATACAATGGGCGGAGGAGTGTATTTTTTTTTATTCCGCATCTGCATTGGGCGGATGCTTTTAAAAATAGAGAGGGTCCGCCCATTAGATGGGCGGATGTGTGCAAACGTGAATTTTTTTTTATTCTCTAAATTAAGTTCATATAATATACATTATAATTAAACAAAATACACTTTAATTAAACAAAATATACTATAAATAAACAAAAATTTAACTAAAGGACATAAATTAATTTTTTTTCATTTTAACATATATAATTCCAACACTTTAATTAAACAAAATATACTATAAATAATCAAAAATTTAAATAAAGGACATAAATTAATTTTTTTCATTTTAACATATATAATTCTAAGACACATCTACTGTCGATTTTGACCGGGTCGTGTCAATCATTGGTGAGTTCCACAAGCAGGTGCTCGTCTAGTACGTTGGTCTGTTCTGCGATTTCCTTCTTCATTTTGTGGTTGAGTTGAAGTTGAAGGTCCCGCGTCACACCCGCCAATTAAAAATTCCTCAATCATGTCCTCATTGGTAAAGTCTGTCTCGGCTGCACTGCCATAACTTAATCTGGTTCCCTCCCAATTCCAATTTGGTATGGGATTAGAAGACATTGGGCTATTTATTAAGGGTTGGTAACAATCTTGGGAGGTAAATTATTGTGGTCGGGGAATAGGCATTTATTGTTGGGGTGTCTCATAGTTGGGATTATGTGGGGTTTGTTGGGTGCCCAATTGGGTGGGGTTAGATGAAGGATATTGTTGTTGGGTGCCCCATTGGGTGGGGTTAGATGAAGGATATTGTTGTTGGGTGCCCCAATGGGTGGGGTTAGATGAAGGGTTTTGTTGTTGGGTGCCCCATTGGGTGGGGTCAGATGAAGGGTTTTGTTGATGGTATTGTTGGCTTGGGGTAAAAGGTGGTTGTGTTGGGAAGAAAGGTTGTTGCGTAAAAGATGGTTGTGTTGGGAAGAAAGGTTCTTGGTTGCTCATGAATGGTTGTTGGGTGTAAGTGCTTGATGATGGTCTGGTGTGTTAAACGTTTGAAGATGTTGGCAAATTACGAGGGTCATATAAGAAGTTGTTTGGTGACAAATACAAATTTGTAACAGACTTATACCATTCCATGTATTCCTTACTTGGTTTACATTCTTCTGACATGACATCTCCTTGGAAGACTTTATTTTCGCGGTTATTCCATTGACGACGCTCCTGTTTGTAACAATCTTTCCAATTGCTATATGCCCATTGGTCGTTCACCACACTTTTGTGATACTCCTCCATGCGCTGTGGAGCATCCGATATGCCTTGCTTAATGCTAAATTGTAGTTTTACCCGATCAGAATGGTGCATTTCAACAGTAGTAAAACAGATGATAAATGTTTTTGCACTCCACACGTGACTATCGGTTGGATCGGTATCATCAAGTCCCAGATATGGCCTCCATGTAAATTGTTAAAAAAATTAGTTATTAGTTTAACGAACTATATAAAATATGTAATACTTAAAATATGGTTAAGAATATTACATCAGATTCTTTGAAATGATCGATGAAAATCCGATAGCCAGGTGCACAATGATGAGGAGTCTTTTCGTAATCCATCCCATAGGCAGACCATCTAAAAAAATGTAATACTTAAATATTTTTTACATAATAAATAAGTTTAAGACAAAGGAGTAGTTACAACTTACTTGGTTGCGTACGGAAAGTGAAAAGGATTACGATTCCTAGGCGCTAGATTCAGCATCCTGGACCATCCCCAAGCTTGTATTAGTGTTGAACAACCAGCAAAATTATGAACATCTTTTTTGGCGCATCTATAGAGGTTTCTGAATAGATGCGATAAAACTGATGATCCCCAACTTTATCTACCTATTTTATTAAAGTCAGCTAGTAATGGTAAATACATTAGATGTATTGTGTTACCATTCGTGTCAGGAAATAATAAACAAGCGAATAACAATAAAATATAAATTCTAGTTTTTTTATGAATTTGTTCTATGGGGGAATCTTGGTTCAATTCAAATGCATCATATATTTCCTGGAGCCAAGTAATTTTGACGAATTGTCCCTTTCTAGCTGTTTCGGGAAATTCTTCACCAAAGAGTTCTTGAGTTATGGAGTAGTCAACATTTGTTCTCCCATTCACTGCCAAACCGTTTACACGTAAACCCATTAACATGTGGACATCTTCAAGGGTGACTGTGGATTCACCGGTAGGAAGAAGGAATGTGTGTGTCTCCGGACGCTATCTTTCACATAAAGCGAGAATAAATTTCCTATCCACCCCATATGACGTTATGTTGAGAACGTGCCCAAAGCCCTCTTACATCAGATATGGACGGATCATTTCGTCTATGCGCACATACGAGTGTGTACGAGGCCTAAATTTTTTCTCATTCTAAAAAATAAAATAGTTCATATTAGAATATGGTTAATGTCAGAAGTATATTCTTAAAATTTTAAAAAATTTATACGTAAATATATTCAAGACTTACATATTGGAGTATGTTTGACAATGTTCCTCGATGCTCCTCTCCATAAGTTAACAGAGACATTATAGAAAATTGAGTTTGGTGTAAAATTATGATGAGAAAGAATAGATAAAGATTGAGTATGATGTAAATTTTGAAAAAACGAATAGTATTTATAGAGAAAAAATGTAGGTTTTTATTCAAAAAATTTAATGGAAACAATAAAATGGTTGGGAGTAATTACTTTGCATGCATACTGTGTACGTAAACTGTGTTGCATGCACAGCTTTACAGAGTCCGCCTACTCAATGGGCGGAACCCTTTGCATTTTCTGACACGCCGCATATACAATGGGAAGACATGTTACTTTTTGTCTGCCATCCGTGCATTTAATGGGCAGAAGCGTGCAATTAGGCCTGCCAATGTCGCAGGAGCAATGGGCGGAGCCTATAGGAACATCAATGCTTCTGCCTTCCCATTGGGAGGAACCCTTTCACAAATTAATGGCACCGCTTCTGCAATGGGCGGATGAGTTAATGTTATCAGTTTGACCATTAAATTCAGTTCTTCCTGTGTTTATTTATTACAATATATTTACTAAACACAAAATATATTTCATTTAAATACACTTCTACCTCCTACTTTTTTTCATCAAGCCAACCCATTTCAAAAACAAATTTCTCCTACAATTCAGATCTTATTCACTAACAAATCAAAATGTCTCAAATACCTCAATATGTAGTGGATGCTCATTACAACAGAGAGATCCTTATCTCTGATGAAATGGGCATTATATTCGAAAATACAGATATATGCCGGTTCAAATTAAGTAGAAATGTGAAGTTTGAATATTTGAGGGAAAGGATACAAACAAGGATGCAATCTGGAGCTGTCTCACAAATTATATATCGAAATGCTGTTAATTTCAGTGTGAACCAGGTGAAATATGTTCCACTGAAAATCCGAGATGATGATGATGTGGAAATGATGTTTTACAACCATGAATTATCTGGGTTACATGCGATAGATTTATACATAAAATTTCAACTTTCTCAACAATCTCAAATCTCACAAGTGGCCAATCTCAATGATGCTGAGCCCGTGTCCATAATTCTCAAGGAAGTCGTTGTCGAAGATGACGAAGAAGAGGAGACTGAGTCACAAGCTGATGATTTGTTCACTACTTTATTTGAAGACGGTGGACGTGATGAGGCAGATGCAATCAACGAAACTGAACAACACATTCCACTTGAGAATGTCTATTGTCCACCCGTCCACATGACCACTCTGGAAACAGCTAGAGACAAATCATCCTTTCAATGGCCCAAAAATCCTCGTCTTGCGCTGAAGGATGACATAGCTGTTGGGAACCAGTTCAAAAACAAATCTGACTGTGTCTTTGCGATATCCAGGTACCATATGAAACATGTCGTTGATTTCAGGGTTACATGTTCTGACACGAAGAGATGTAAAATTTGTTGTAAGCGTAGTGGTTACAACTTTCATCTAGTGGCATCCTATAGGAAAAGGAGCGACCTATGGGAGATAGGAATCATGGAGCCCCCACATAATTGTTCAACGACCATCTTTAATCAGGATCATCGATAACTAAGCTCTCGACTGATGAGTGAACGATTAATGCCTCTTGTTGAAAAGGATCCCTCTATCAAGGTGAGTGTATGTATTAACGAAATTGTTTATTTTTTCAAATACACTCCATCTTACAAGAAAGCATGGATTGCTAGAAACAAAGCAATCGAACAAGTGTTTGGTAATTGAGAAAAGTCATACAATGAACTTCCAAATTACTTGTTGGCCCTTAAGAAGTTTGTTCCAGGCACTGTAGTAGAAATGCAAACACTACCGGTATATACAGATGACGGGACTATTATTGCTGGGAAACAAATCTTCCACCGACTATTTAGGGCTTTCCAACCATGCATATGTGGCTTTGCATATTTCAAGCCTTTACTACAGATTGATGGTACCTGGTTATATGGAAGGTACAAAGGTACACTACTAATGGCTGTAGCACAAGACGGAAACAGTAATATTTTCCCAGTTGCCTTTGCCTTAGTGGAAGGTGAGACGGCGGATGGTTGGGGTTTCTTTCTAAAAACCTTGAGAATGCATGTAGCTCTTCAACCTGGCTTGTGTTTGATTTCTGACCGACATACATCTATCGAAAGCGCTTATAACAATCCTGAAAATGGTTGGAATAACACTACATTTGTCCATGTGTATTGTATCAGGCATATTGCGTAAAATTTTATGAAGGATATCAAGGACCGTATCCTCCGGAAAAAAATAATCAACATGGGTAAGTACCTTTTATGCAAACATTACATGCTCATTGATAGCATACCATTATATTAACCAATTTTTTTTTTAACATGTAGGGTATGCGCTGAACTAACCAACATTTAAATATTATCATAATGAAATTGGGATGGCTAATGGTGATGCTTTGAGGTGGATAGACAAAATTCCTGTTGAAAAATGGATGAGGGCATTTGACGAGGGTCGTCGTTGGGGGCACATGACAACAAACCATGTCGAGTCACTAAATTCCGTATTTAAAGGCACTCATAATCTCCCCATCACATTGTTAGTAAGTGCAACATACTATAGGATAGGAACACTCTTTGCTGAAAGGGGTGCAAAGTGGAGTGCAGTTTTAAATCCTAGACAAACATTTATAGAACGGTGCATGAAGGTGATGAAAGAAGAGACGTCTAAATCCGCCACACATCAGGTAAGCATTTTTTACTATAATAATAACACTTTCAGTGTGAAGGAGACAATTAACCACGGTGAGGGGAAGCCATTGGGGCGTTACAAGGTCAACCTAATGGAAGGATGGTGTGACTGCGGAAAGTTTCAAGCATACCGTGTTCCTTGTTCACATGTTATCGCTGCATGTTCTGTGGTGCGCCAAGACGTATTTCTTCTGTTGTCTGACGTTTACAAGGTGGCGAACTTATTTGGGGTTTACAGCACGAGCTTTCCAGTTCTACCATACGATGAGTATTGGCCCACTTATGAGGGAGATCAAATTTTCCATAATCCAGTTATGCGGAGGAATAAGAAAGGTCGTCCCGTGAGCACCCGTATTACAACAGAAATGGACGCATATTATAAGTTAGAGAGAAAATGCACATTGTGTCGTCTTCCAGTTCACAACCGAACGCGATGCCCCAATGTAGGAACTAGTAATAATTAGTTATTCATTTTGTTATCAATCTGCAAAGTTGTATGTATAATGACGCCGAGTTATTATGTTTCATTTCACTAATACTTCTGCATTTAATATAAATAACACTTCGAAAAAACAACACATAAATTAAAATACTGAGACGAATAGTAGAACTTAGCAACAACATTAAACGTAAACAACATCAACATATTAAAACAAGGACATAACCTTTTCTAGGATATTACAATCAGCAACATAATATCTTTTTGTTGAAGCATCATCATAAGAACACATGCGTCGTTGTGAACAAGTCTCCAAGAACGAGTGTGTCCATTTAAGCCAGGCACCTTAACTAACCTCTCTATTTTCCGAATCTTTTCACCTTGGGCAATTTCTTCCCCTAACCATCCCTCAAAGTTCCTATGCACATGCTCAAATGTCTGCGTGTTCAACAATTTGATCTTCATCGGAGGCTTTACTGGAGAAAAAATAAGTTCTGCGTCTCTTTTCATATATGGAAACATTGAAAAATCCCCGGATGTTGAAGACATTTTTAAGATACAACTAAAGAAAAATAATTTAAGTGTAGCTAGGATCATTCAACATCAACGATATTTATAGTTCACAGCAAAAATTTTAAATTAATAAAATAATAAAACCCTCCGCCCATTAAAGTGGCGGAGCCGTACATAAATAATAAAATTACGAAAGCTTCCGTCCATTGCACTGGAAGAACCGTACTTAAATAATAAAATAATAAAATGAATAAAACCCTCCGTCCATTGCAGGGGCGGAGCCGCACTGCAATAATAAATTAACAAGACCCTTTCTATGATTAATATTTTAACATTGATTTCTTATTTAATAGAAAATTTAATTTATTTTTAAAATTACATTTCAATTTTTTTTATTTGTATATTAATATTTTAATATTTTAATAATTTTATTAAAATGACTTAAATTTGAATATTTCAAATTCATTTGATACAAATATATTGATATCTTATTTAATAATAATTTTAATTTATTTTTAAAATTACATTAAAAAAAATTTATTTGTATATTAATATTTTAATAATTTCATTAAAATGACTTAAATTTGAATATTTCAATTTCATTTTATACAAATATATTGATTTCTTATTTAATAATAATTTTAATTTATTTTTAAAATTACATTAAAAAATTTTTTATTTGTATATTAATATTTTAATATTTTAATAATTTCATTAAAATGACTTAAATTTGAATATTTCAAATTCATTTTATACAAATATATTGATTTCTTATTTAATAATAATTTTAATTTATTTTTAAAATTACATTAAAATAAACTTTATTTGTATATTAATATTTTAATAATTTCATTAAAATGACTTAAGTTTGAATATTTCAAAGTCATTTTATAAAAATATGTTATTTTTTTAGTTAACAACAATTTTAATTTATTTTTAAAATTATTTATAAAAAAAACGTTACTCACACAGCTCCGCCAATGCAATGGGCGGAGCCTCCTAATTTTAAGACCATCCGCCCATCCATTGGGCGGAGCCTCCTAATATCAAATTTTTTTTTGAAAAGGTGGTATAGTGGGAATATTGGTTGAAATGTGTGGTATATTGGGATTTAGTTGTTAAAAGGGGTGTATGTTGGTAAAAAATTCATTTTCATGCCATATGTTCCCCAAGTTTTAATCAACATCTTCTAGAAATTCTTCAACTTCTAACTTATTCCTGAAAAAAGATAATAGGACTGAAGTGAGATTACTAAATCTCAGTGACTCCTCATATCTTAATGGTCCACTCTGTTCTACAGGGTACATGCATCAAATACAAATTAACCATTGATTCGGCTTTCCTTACATACCATTATACACATAATTCATATAAATTCTTAATTTACTAAACAATCATGTGGTATATCGCATCATGCCTAAACACAAGAGGCACTACTATTTATTTAGTCCTTGTGATATATCGCATCATGAACAAGCATGAGAGGCGATCACTTTATTAAGTGCTTGTGATATATCGTATCATACTAATATGAGAGGCTATCACTATATTCAGTCATTGTGATACATCACATTATACCAAGTATGAGAGACCATCATGTTATTCAGTCTATATGATATATCACATTATACAAAGTATGAGAGGCCATCACTTTATTCAGTCATTATGATATATCATAAAATTCTGGCACTTGCAATACAGATGTTAATACAAATGTTATAACATTATACATATGTTATAACATAAGTCTACTGACATAATATACTTTCTAAAACAGTAGATTATGCAGAAAGTAAATTGCAAAATGACAAATGACACAATCAATTGTTAACCCAGTTCAGTGCAACATCACCTACTCTGGGGGCTACCAAGCCAGGAAGGAAATCCACTATAAAAGTATAAGTTCAAAGCCTAAACACTCCAAGTTTACAACTTATCACCTAATCACTACCCTATGCAATTTCTACCTAGGAATGTTTTAGATATGAGAACCCTATCTCACTTTCCATAATCATCTCAGTGATAAAACCAGTCACAAACCAGTGACAAGAAATAAAATAGAAGATTACACTTCCAATAAAAAATACTCAACTCTTTGTTTAAAAGCTCATGAGTGAGAACAATAACTTGACATACAATTAACTCTTTGCTTAAAAGCTCATGAGTGATGGGAAAGTAACAATGAACAATCAGTTTACCTCAATGTATCAAAAGATACATGAGTGACATACACAAAAACAAACGAAGCACCTAAAGTACTCTCAAAACCCTAAACCCTTATTATGCACCCACAATTTTTCTATATGAATGCTTGTTATTTTAAGGTTTAGCAAGTCCTTAAATATTAACTCTTGCAGTATGGGCTTGGACTATTTAATCAAATCCAATCTTCAAATTGTAAATTAGCTGCAAGATCTTCTCCATAAAAATAGGAACAAATCTTCAACGTTTCTTAAAAAGTACATAAAATCCTTTTTATGAAACCAAATCAAATATGCACTTTTCCTAATAACATCTTCTTGGCCTGTGTAATACGGTGGGAGAACTGATGTGGTTTTTTGTTTTATCACAAATGTTACGGATATCAAGAGTCACCACAAACTTTTCTTTTATCCAATAAAGGAAAGGGTGAAAAGAACAGGAAAGACCTTCGAGATATTTTGAGTTCGAAGGGTAGGTTATAAAAAGGGAAGGTGTTAGCACCCTTTTCATCCGTAGTTATCTACGGGTTCTTAATCGCTTGCTCGCTTTATTTTGAAATTCTTTTGTGTGTATGTTTGAAAATATTTTGAAAATACCTAAGTACGATAAACTTTGTAATGATTCTCGTATCATTAAGAACGTACATAAAGTGTTTGTTTTGAAAATATTTCAGAGAAAAGTGTTTGTGTAGAAAATATGTTTTGTTTTAGTGAGCAAGCGATTATGAACTATCGACTTACTCAAAGATCTTTCGTGCTATTTTCCTCCTCTTTAGATAGTGTTACCCTACCATTAGTTAGTAGGAAGCCTTATCATTGGATGTGTGAGGGACAGGCGCGGGTCATCGTACAGTTATAAAGGAAACTTATAGGGACGTTTTAGCAATTTTATCATAAGGGACTAAGATCATTTACCGAAGGCAGCATCAAAGGGACTACAATCTTTTTAATCGAGGGACAATGCTAAAGCGTCACCATGTTCGAGGTACATGACTATTTATTCGAAGGCATTAAGTGGGGTTACCCTAGAGGTGAGTGTGTGAATTGTGTTGTGAATTCGATGATTTAATCTTGGATTTAGGGTTATCTAACGTTTTGTTTTATGTCTTTTCATACAAACCCTAATTACTAGCAATTATAAAGATAGAAGTAAAGACATAAATTAAATGCCCTAAACTATTACAAAGCTTCGGGGAAAGGTGTACAAAACCACAAAAAATTAGGGGGAAATAGAAAGCAAATAAAACCCTAATTAATCTATTACATTCCGTTGCAATTACATAATAGGAAAAGCTAATGCGAAAATAATAAAGCGCGTGAAACAGTAAAAAGGAAAAATGTTTGGTGAAAAATAATTGAGGATTTAACCTAAACCTAATTGATTTAAAAAGTTTAAGCGATTAAATTGAGCAAACCCTAAAGTCTAGGTTGATTTTAATTAATTGAAAAAAGTTAAGTAATTGAATTAATTGAAATTAGTCATCCTAATTAATTTTAATAAATAAAAATAAAAATTAATTAATGAGAAAGAAAAACTAAACCTAATTTATTTTAATGTTGATAAAAAATGATTAGGGTTTGTTGAGAAATTAGGGTTAATTTAGAAAATAAAGGAAAATAAAGTTAGTAAAAATAGAGAAAAATAATGTTGGGGGTGGGTGTTGAACCCATGTGATAACACGAAAAGTTATAGCATTTTCCGCCCGATTTACATAGATAAAACTTCTAATTATTTGTTTATTACATCATATTTTATATCTATTCTCAGTATTTGCAGCATATTTCAGGTACTTAGCTAATGCAAGGTATAAATGAGAAAATGAAGAAAATCAATGGAGAAATGAAGAAGAAAAGGCCATTTAGCAGCATTTTGTATCAGAAGGTGTGTCGCCCGCCACCTATCACAAGTTGTAAAAGTGTGCCCCTCGACATGCTTCATGTCCTGACTGAAACAATTTCAAGATGTGTGCCCATCGTCACAGCATGCATGACGCTCAGGACAACCCATATAACTGCTACAGAAATATCTCCGCGAAGCGGACGGAACAGACAGTTTTGCCGAATTCTTCTCCACGATGGAAGAACGAGGATCAAGGGGATTCCTCATATTTTTCTCACTTTTGGAATCTATAAATTGAAGTCAGTTACCAACATTATGACGTTGCAGACTTGCACCAATTTTTATTGTTTCTTCTGCGTACTGCAATATTTCTACTTTTTCCAGTTTTAAATTTTTTCGCTTATTATTCCAGTTTCATAGTTTTTAGTATTTTGTTTTCCAGTTTCGTAGAATTCCCGTAACCATAGAAAACCCTCACCATTAAAGCGTTATTTCTTAACATCGGAGGATACTGAAACTTTAGTTTTCTTCCTAGCTTGCAATATTCGTTTAGGTCCATTTTTGTTGATTCAAGATATTTATTACAAGTTAATCATGCCGGCTTGTAGCGGATACACGCTGCTCAATTATTTTGCTTCGAGTATTTAATTCAGGTTCCTATTTTAAGTATAATTTTTTTATTCTTACCATGCATGTGTGATTAAATTTATGTTTTAATTTTATGTTATCCTGTAATAAAGTTATGTTTGGCTAAATTCCCCGATACTGCTATGTGAAATCTTAAGCCGGAGGGATTGGGTAATAATTGGCATTAATATTTTACAAAAGCACTTTTCTGGTTTTGATTTCTAATTTGGATATTTAATTGTTTTTGTACGAGAGTAAAAGACAGTCTAAGGTTAAAATCAACAGAGCGAGAGTTTGAGGTTTTAACTAGATAGTGGTTATTAAACATTAATCTTAAAAGCAGCGAGAGCACTTTAAAATTAATTGGACTCTATTTTTTTCAAAAAATACTTTTTAATTTTAAACGAAACAGCAAGAGCTCTCATTTGAGTTTAATAATATGGCCTGAATCAATATAATGAGAGTGTGATAAGAGGGTTTTTAAATAAATAGTTTCCTCTGAAACAATGTTTTAATACTGAAAACAAATGCTAATGACTTACCGAATCCCTGAAGTTGAGAAATTACATATCGGTGTCGCGTTATTAATTATTAGATTTAAGTTTATTCTAGATTAAACCCAAACACCAAAATTTTATAATTAGCCTTAACTTTACATAGTTACCCTAAGATAAAAGTAGTTTGACCATCAGTCCTTGTGGGTTTGATATCTTTTAAAACTACCCGATAGACTGTGCACTTGCAGTCACTACACCCGACAGACTCATAAAGTCGCGATCACCATGCCCCCTGCATCTCTAGGCAACATGCATACCAACTGAGTCAGGCGCACGCCTGTGCGAGGATGCGCGTTCAACATGTTTTATATTCAGCCTGCAAAAATATGAGAAATATGAAAAAAAGTGTCAAAACCAGGGATCGAACCCGCGACCAGAGGAAGGAATGACTTAGCGAACACGTTTTAACCAATGGGGTGGTGATACATCCATTAATATAACTAAAATAATTAATATATATTATATAATCAAACATACTGGTCGGAGAAGGGCCGGAGCCCTAGCTCCGGTCGTCTTCTCCAGGGACCTGTTTCCTTGAAAATAAACACAATGTTAATGATCCAATCATGTCCTACCCCCCTAAAACAGAGGTTGTGAATCCAATGGGGATATTTTTGAAGGATAATTCGTCCTTGTTTATGAGGTATGACCAAAATAACATGAATCGGTTTTATCATGGCCATTCATGATTCAGATAGCATGTGACTCATTCTATGACTCAAACTTGCACATTAGCATCTCAGAAACACATTAGTGGCATTAATGTGCGTTAAAACATCATGAAAACAAGAACACAAAAATCATTAGATAATGGAAACGATGATGCATGTATGATGGTTCATGCCCTTTGGATCATTGTAATCGATCCAATCTTACCCTTCAATGTTTCTGGAAGTGAATGGAATAGAAGTTTGGTTGTGAGGAGGCTTAAAAATAGGGTTTTCAAAACTTAGGGTTCTTGGAAAATTTTGGTGTATTTTTTACAATTTTGTGGTGCAAGGATTTCGTGTTCTTGTTCTTGTCTTAAGGTCTGAATTTATAGAGAACTTTAGGGCAAAAACAAATGGGCTTGGACTCTTGTACATAAAGATATGATTTTTATCTTATTTATCTGTATTATTAATGAATTAAATAAAAAACAATAAAAATAATAAAAATAAAACAATGCCAAAAGGTTTATGAGTGAATTCTGATGTGTATGAAAAGCATAAACACGTTTGGACCTCAAAACCATGGCCCAATAGTCCAAAATATCAAGCTTTCTCAATTTGAACTTCATGCATTTGCTCTAAATTTCCCAACTTGCAATGGCCATAACCCACTCAATTTTTATCTTTTGAAGCTGAACTTGAAATTTTTGGAAAGCCTAAGATGTCTTCTACAACCTCTATGTTGATCATTTTTGCATTTGAAGATTTTGTTTTGATGTAAGTTGCCTTGATAAAAAGTGTCTTTTTGTTGACTTTTGAAATGACCTGTAATATATTGGCTTATATCTTTCAAATGATGCCTTTTTTGGACTTGAGCATAGAGATACAAAGTTGTATAAAATTGAATTTCCTTCAAAATAAGATTTGATTGGGGAAAATCTGATGAAGCATGTGAAATTTATGCTTGGTCAAAGTTCAGTTGACTTCTTCTAAGGAAACCCTAATTTGGCAACTTTTAATCTTTGATGATTTGAGAGCTTTTCTTGAGGAATCATGATCAAACCTTGATCAAATTATGGATATGACTTCAAAATATTGATATTGACCAAAAATATTGAGATTTGACTCTATGTTAACCACAATTGACTTTTTACCCAATATAGTTGATTTTCTATCATTTGAGCCATTGATTGAGCAAACTTGTGATGCAAGACTTGAAACTTGACATGAGCAATCCTTAAGACCTATGGAGAACCATGAAAACCACTTGAGACTTTTAAAACCCAATCTTCCTTGAGAAATACCAAACCCTAGTTATGGACCCATTGCTTAGAAGGAGAATTTGTTTGATCAATTCTTGAGCCAACTTGAGCAAATGAGGATCTCATGAGAATATCATGAAGGAGAATGGAAGGGGAAATTTTTGGGGTATAAAAGTTTCCCCTGTTCAATCTTCTTAAACCTAAAGAGTTAGATTGGGCCTTCCACCATTTGTGACTCAAAGGTGGAAGATGATTGAACACTTAAGTGCCCAGAAATTTGCACTCGCTTGTGCATGAAGTAACACTGTTGGTTGATTATATTAGGAATGGGGTTAAGGATGCCATTTGGAGAGGTGACGAAGAATCGTCGGAGATGGGCTTATAGATTCCATCTAGAGTCACTGTTGATAGGAATATCAAAATAAGTCTACGCTTGACTTTGTCTTTAGAAGGTGTATTTAGAATGATTCTACGTTCGACTTTGTCCAAAAGAATACCGGAATAAATCTACGCTTGATTTTATCAGAATGATATACTAGGATGAGTCTATGCTCGACTTTGTCTAAAAGATATGTTTGGAATGAGTCTACGCTAGACTTTTTCCAAAAAGAGTATCAGAAGGAAATCTATGCCTGATTTCATCTGAACTAGGAGATGTCTACGCCCGAATTTAACTAGAAGAGGTACCAGAACGAGTCTACGCCTTACTTTTTCCAAGAGGAATATTAGAAAGCAATATATGATTGATTTTATATGAACCGAAAGATGTCTACGCCTGACTTCAACTAGAAGAGGTACCAGAAAGAATCTACCCCTGACTTTTTCCAAAAGGAACATCAGAAAGAAATCTATGCTTGATTTCATCCAAACTAGAAGATTTCTACGTCCGAATTTAACTATAAGAGGTACCGGAAAGAGTCTACGTCTGACTTTTCCAAATATAAATCAGAAAGAAATCTACGCGTGATTGCATCCAAACTAGAAGACGTATACACCAGACTTTAACTAGAAGAGGTACCAGAAAGAGTCTATGCCTGAATTTTCCAAAAAGAGTATCAGAACGAAATCTACGCATGACTTCATCTGAATAATGCACTAGAAGATGTCTACGTCCGACTTCATCTAGAATAGATATCTTTAAGAATGACCTTCTGGGGAATGTTTAAGTAGCTACTTGTAAGATTTAATCTCTGAGGGAAATATTTGTCTGTTTGCAAACATAACGTGAAAATACAAAATTAGTTTTATGCAACGTCATGATGTATGTAATATGTTGCGTAATGATGCTCTCGAAATAAATGTGAATGTGCTAATGTGTTTCGTATGCATATGCTATGATAAATGATGTATGAATGTGAGATGTCGTTGAAGTGTATCGGTAGATTTGTATAATATTTTTATAGGGAAAAATAAATCCCTGATTGTTGTTGTGGATGATGAATATGAATCTTCGATCTGCTGGGGATTCATGTTCGTTGTTTGAGGAAACCTCGTTGGGAAAAGCTGATTCTGTTCAGGGAGAAGCACTTAAGAACGTTGGTCGTTCATCGCTCTACTGGGAATAAAAGAGATGGATAACCTTCTGAGGTGTTATCTCACCAAAAATCTGGTATGGACACCGACTCGTTTGGGGAGGATAAGATTAACTGATACTTAGTCATGTTTCTGTTTTCGTAGCAAATCTCTGGGAATAGTGGCCATGACTACCCTTTGCTAGAGAGAAAAGTTTTTCCGGTGATTTACAATTGTCAGAGGGATATACTCGAGCTGGAGAGATTAAATCCCGCTGGGGAAATAAAACCTGTTGGGGAAATAAAGCCTGCTGGAGAAACACTCTATTGAGGAAATAAACCTGCTAGAGGAATATGTTCTACTGGGGACATGAGCCCTGGTAGAGAAGAGAGATCTGCAGGGGATTGAATCCAGCTGCATAAATAAATTTAGCTGGGAAGAGAATTCATGTGAATTGTGCTGCTGTTATAATCTACTAAATACTAAAATCTCGTAGGTTGGAAACATTGTCGGGGAAGAGATTATACTCTTTGGCCTGCTAGGGGGATCTGCTGGTGAGTACGACTAGAGTATTTTAGGATTGTTAGGAATATATCTTTGTTGAAGATGAGCTCGTGAAGATGACTTCATGGGGAATAATCTTATGGAAACTGCTCTGTGGGGAAACTTTACTGGGGATTACTCTGTGGGGATTTATGGACGTCTTGAACATTATCCCACCTCCTACAGTCTTGAGTAAATATTTGTTCCTGTTTTTTATGCATATTTTGTTAACAACAATCATGTTCATATGCATATGTTCATTCGATTTAATCATTGGACATTTTTGTAAACAAAACATAAGAAGTAAAGCAAAATTCAAACTTTGAAATTATGTTTATATTGATAATTTGCCTATAAACGGGCGATTGTTGTACAAGGAGATATAAATCCTAGTAAGAGGAAATCGTCATGAAAAATGAAGAGAGTACAAAATAAAAACAGAATATATATCTATGTGTAAATGATCTCGCCGAGTTCCAACTATGCTATTGACCTTATGTCTTCGAGCATCTCATCCCTCACTTGTCGGAAGAAGTTGATTGAATTAATCAGCACCATTCGAACTTGACGTTGGTAATAAAGTTAGTTGTAAGTGATCCGACGGGACATAGTCATACGCTTTAATCTGTAATTTTTTCCTGGACCTCCCTTTCGAGTTTTCAGTCCACCGGGATACCCTTTTTTTTCCCAAGCTACCTTTTCAGGTTTTTGACTCGTCGGGTGTACAATTTATATATATATATATATATATATATATATATATATATATATATATATATATATATATATATATATATATATATATATATATATCCCTGATTTTTTCCCCGAACACTTTTGGTTTGCCAGGATCCCCTTATTTTTGCCTAGGCCAGTCAACCTAGCGGGTCATTTTCATGCGTAGTATCCTTTAACTATGTCCGTGTTCACATGGTGTGAGAGGTCTTCACCGTCCATGGTGGTAAGTATCATTGCACCGCCCTAAAATACCTTCTTCATTACAAATGGTCCTTCGTAGGTGGGAGCCCATTTTCCCTTGTGATCACCTTGTGGTAGAATGATGAGCTTTATTACCAAGTCACCGGCCTGATATACCTGATGCCTAATTTTCTTATTAAATGCTTTGATCATACGTTTCTGATACATCTGACTATGACAAACAACTGCAAGCCTCTTCTCATCAATAAAATTCAACTGATCCATCCTAGTCTGAATCTATTCATCTTTGTCTAAATCCGCATCTTTCAAAATTATCAAGGAAGGAGTCCAAACATCGACAGGTAATACAACCTCCATACCATAAACCAGAGAGAATGGGGTTGACCTAGTTGATGTCCGAGATGAAGTGCGATAGCCATGAAGAGAAAATGGTAACATCTCGTTCTGGTCTTTCTAGGTCACAACCATTTTCTGTATGATCTTCTTAATGTTCTTATTGGTGGATTCCACTGCGCCATTTATCTTCGGTCGATATGGAGAAGAGTTATGGTGCTTGATCTTGAACTGTTAGCAGAGTTCCGTGATCATAGTTTTGTTCAGATTAGTACCATTATTTGTGATGACTCTCTCGGGGAAACCATACCGATAAATAAGGTTATGCTTAATGAACTTGGCAACCACATTCATAGTAACAGAGGCGAACGAGGCTACTTCAACCCACTTTGTGAAGTAATCAATGACGACGAGGATGAAGCGATGCCCGTTGGAAGTAGTAGGTTTGATATCTCCAATCATATCAATGCCCCACATTGCAAACGATCAAGGAACAATCAATACATTCAGAGGTATTAGAGGCACATGTTCCTTGTCAGAATAGATCTGGAACTTGTGACAAGTTCTTGAGTGGTGATGATAGTTAGTTTCCATGGTTGACCAATAGTAACCCGCTCTCAGAATCTTCTTAACCATAGTATATCCACTGGAATGAGTACCAAATATACCTTCGTGCATATCTTCCATAATATTTTCCGCCTCTTTCTTGTCCATACAATGTAGCAGAGTCAAATCAAGGTTGTGCCTGTATAGAACTCCGTTACTCAGGAACAATTTAGCTGAGAACCTTTGTAGGAACTTGTCATTGATTAATGCTCCTTTAGGATACTCTTGAGCCACAAGGTATATTTTCACTTCACGAAACCAAGGCTTCTCTTCTACTCCGTCAGTTTCAACTTCGTAGCAGTGTGCAGGTTTGTATAGCCTTTCAATGGTAATTCTGGGAGCCTCGTTATCCCATCTGACCTTTAACATAGAGGACATGGTAGCTAATGCGTCTTCCAGCTGATTCTCTTCTCTTGGTATGTGCTCAAAAGTGATCTCTTCGAAATACGAAATTAATGTTAACACATGCTCTCAGTACGGAATGAGGTTCGGATACTTAGTATCCCATTCTCCCTTAATCTGACTGATTACTAGGGCTGAGTCTCCGTATACACTCAATGACTTGATTCTTATATCAATAGCAGCTTTAATACCCATGATGCACACCTCATACTTAGCCATGTTTTTGGTACAGTCAACGCATAATCTGACGGTAAAGGGCGTATGGAAACCCTGAGGAGAGATGATCACAACACAAATTTCATTGCCAAGTGCATTAGAAGCTCCATCGAAAACCATAATCTATCAGGATCATGACCCAGGTCCTTCATACGGCCCAGGTTCTTCACAATATATAACTAGAAAAATGTTCTCATCCGGGAACTCAAAATTCATAGATCGGTAATCGTCTACAGCTTGATGTGTCGAATTATCTGCCAGTACACTTCCTTTGATTGCCTTCTAGGTGGTGTGTCGTATGTCGTATTCTGTCAAGACCATTTTCCATCTGGCTATTCTTTGGGAGAGAGTTGGCTTCTTGAATATATATTTGATGGTGTTGTACCCCAAAGTTTGCCCTCTCATTTTATTCAACACATGCCCATTGAGGTCCTCAATTTGCTCAAGGATGCCCAAGAGTTAACCAGACAAACTCTCTCCTAAGGCAATGTACCTCAAATTAGGGTTTCCATTTTCATCATGGTATGGGAGCTCCAAAGGTCCCAAATGCTTTCCATGGTCCTAATATGTTCTCAATATCATCCATGTCAAGTTTGATGCCTTGCACAAGAGGTTTGCTCAGTCAACTTCTCAGATGCCTGAAAATCAATTGTACTAGGTCAAAAGTCAACTGTGGCCCATATAAAGTAAACCTTCAAGATTTTTGTCATTATGCAAGGTAGTCTCTTATCGATATCTTTGTTACTCCAATGGATGGTAGCCTTGTCATTATGCAAGGTAGTCTATTGTCTAGATTTCAGTTACTCCAATGGACGTTAGCCTTGTTATTAGGGAAGGTAGTCTGTTGTCGAGATTTTTGTTACTCCAATGGATGGTAGCCTTGTCATTATGGAAGGTAGTCTGTTGTCGAGAATTTTCTTACTACAATGGATGGTAGGCTTGTCATTATGGAAGTTAGTATGTTGTCGAGATTTTTAATATTCCAATGGATGGTAGCCTTGTCATTATGGAAGGTAGTCTATTGTCGTGATTTTTGTTACTCCAATGGATGGTAATCTTGTCATTACGGAAGCTATTCTATTGTCGAGATTTTTGTTACTACAATGGATGGTAGGCTTGTTGTTATGGAAGGTAGTCTCTTGTCGATATCTTTGTTACTCCAATGGATGGTAGCCTTGTCATTATGGAAGGTAGTCTGTTGTCGAGATTTCAGTTACTCCAATGGATGGTAGCCTTGTCATTATGGAAGGTAGTCTGTTGTCGATATTTTTGTTACTCCAATGGGTGGTAGCCTTGTCATTATGGAAGGTAGTCTATTGTCGATATTTTTGTTACTCCAATGGGTGGTAGCCTTGTCATTATTGAAGGTAGTCTGTTGTCGAGAATTTTATTACTACAATGGATGGTAGGCTTGTCATTATGGAAGTTAGTCTGTTGTCGAGATTTTTAATATTCCAAAGGATGGTAGCCTTGTCATTATGGAAGGTAGTCTATTGTCGTGATTTTTGTTACTCCAATGGATGGTAGTCTTGTCATTATGGAAGCTATTCTATTGTCGAGATTTTTGTTACTACAATGGATGGTAGGCTTGTCGTTATGGAAGGTAGTCTCTTGTCGATATCTTTGTTACTCCAATGGATGGTAGCCTTGTCATTATGGAAGGTAGTCTATTGTCGAGATTTTTGTTACTGCAATGGATGCTAGCCTTGTCATTATGGAAGGTAGTCTGTTGTCGTGATTTTTGTTACTCCAGTGGATGGTAGCCTTGTCATTATGGAAGGTTGTCTCTTGTGGAAATTTTTTTACTCCAATGTATGGTACCCTTGTCATTATGGAAGGTAGTCTGTTGTCGAGATTTTTGTTACTCCAATGGATGGTAGCCTTGTCATTATGGAAGGTAGTCTATTGTCGTGATTTTTGTTACTCCAATGCATGGTAGCCTTGTCATTATGGAAGGTAGTATGTTGTCGATATCTTTGTTACTACAATGGATGGTAGCCTTGTCATTATGGAAGGTTGTATGTTTTCGAGATTTTTGTTAGTGCAATGAATGGTAGCCTTGTCATTATGGAAGGCAGTCTGTTGTTGTGATTTCTGTTACTCCAGTGGATGGTAACCTTGTCATTATGGAAGGTAGTCTGTTGTCGAGATTTTTGTTACTACAATGGATGGTAGGCTTATCATTATGGAAGGTAGTTTGTTGTCGAGATTTTTAATATTCTAATGGATGATAGCCTTGTCATTATGGAAGGTAGTCTGTTGTCATGATTTTTGTTACTCCAATGGATAGTAGCCTTGTCATTATGGAAGCTATCCTATTATCGAGATTTTTGTTACTACAATGGATTGTAGCCTTGTCGTTATGGAAGGTAGTCTCTTGTCGATATCTTTGTTACTCCAATGGATGGTAGCCTTGTCATTATGCAAGGTAGTCTGTTGTCTAGATTTCAGTTACTCCAATGAATGGTAGCCTTCTTATTAGGGAAGGTAGTCTGTTGTCGAGATTTTTGTTACTCCAATGGATGGTAGCCTTGTCATTATGGAAGGTAGTCTGTTGTCGAGAATTTTCTTACTACAATGGATGGTAGGCTTGTCATTATGGAAGTTAGTCTGTTGTCGAGATTTTTAATATTCCAATGGATGGTAGCCTTGTCATTATGGAAGGTAGTCTATTGTCATGATTTTTGTTACTCCAATGGATGGTAATCTTGTCATTATGGAAGCTATTCTATTGTCGAGATTTTTGTTACTACAATGGATGGTAGGCTTGTCGTTATGGAAGGTAGTCTCTTGTCGATATCTTTGTTACTCCAATGGATGGTAGCCTTGTCATTATGGAAGGTAGTCTGTTGTCGAGATTTCAGTTACTCCAATGGATGGTAGCCTTGTCATTATGGAAGGTAGTCTGTTGTCGATATTTTTGTTATTCCAATGGATGGTAGCCTTGTCATCTTTGAAGGTAGTCTGTTGTCGAGAATTTTATTACTACAATGGATGGTAGGCTTGTCATTATGGAAGTTAGACTGTTGTCGAGATTTTTAATATTCCAATGGATGGTAGCCTTGTCGTTATGGAAGGTAGTCTATTGTCGTGATTTTTGTTACTCCAATGGATGGTAGTCTTGTCATTATGGAAGCTATTCTATTGTCGAGATTTTTGTTACTACAATGGATGGTAGGCTTGTCGTTATGGAAGGTAGTCTCTTGTCGATATCTTTGTAACTCCAATGGATGGTAGCCTTGTCATTATGGAAGGTAGTCTATTGTCGAGATTTTTGTTACTGCAATGGATGCTAGCCTTGTCATTATGAAAGGTAGTCTGTTGTCGTGATTTTTGTTACTCCAGTGGATGGTAGCCTTGTCATTATGGAAGGTTGTCTCTTGTGGAAATTTTTTTACTCCAATGTATGGTACCCTTGTCATTATGGAAGGTAGTCTGTTGTCGAGATTTTTTTTACTCCAATGGATGGTAGCCTTGTCATTATGGAAGGTAGTATGTTGTCGATATCTTTGTTACTACAATGGATGGTAGCCTTGTCATTATGGAAGGTTGTATGTTTTCGATATTTTTGTTAGTGCAATGAATGGTAGCCTTGTCATTATGGAAGGCAGTCTGTTGTTGTGATTGCTGTTACTCCAGTGGATGGTAACGTTGTCATTATGGAAGGTAGTCTGTTGTCGAGATTTTTGTTACTACAATTGATGGTAGGCTTATCATTATGGAAGGTAGTTTGTTGTCGAGATTTTTAATATTCTAATGGATGATAGCCTTGTCATTATGGAAGGTAGTCTGTTGTAATGATTTTTGTTACTCCAATGGATAGTAGCCTTGTCATTATGGAAGCTGTCCTATTATCGAGATTTTTGTTACTACAATGGATTGTAGCCTTGTCGTTATGGAAGGTAGTCTCTTGTCGATATCTTTGTTACTCCAATGGATGGTAGCCTTGTCATTATGCAAGGTAGTCTGTTGTCTAGATTTCAGTTACTCCAATGAATGGTAGCCTTCTTATTAGGGAAGGTAGTCTGTTGTCGAGATTTTTGTTACTCCAATGGATGGTAGCCTTGTCATTATGGAAGGTAGTCTGTTGTCGAGAATTTTCTTACTACAATGGATGGTAGGCTTGTCATTATGGAAGTTAGTCTGTTGTCGAGATTTTTAATATTCCAATGGATGGTAGCCTTGTCATTATGGAAGGTAGTCTATTGTCGTGATTTTTGTTACTCCAATGGATGGTAATCTAGTCATTATGGAAGCTATTCTATTGTCGAGATTTTTGTTACTACAATGGATGGTAGGCTTGTCGTTATGGAAGGTAGTCTCTTGTCGATATCTTTGTTACTCCAATGGATGGTAGCCTTGTCATTATGGAAGGTAGTCTGTTGTCGAGATTTCAGTTACTCCAATGGATGGTAGCCTTGTCATTATGGAAGGTAGTCTGTTGTCGATATTTTTGTTATTCCAATGGATGGTAGCCTTGTCATCTTTGAAGGTAGTCTATTGTCGAGAATTTTATTACTACAATGGATGGTAGGCCTGTCATTATGGAAGTTAGACTGTTGTCGAGATTTTTAATATTCCAATGGATGGTAGCCTTGTCGTTATGGAAGGTAGTCTATTGTCGTGATTTTTGTTACTCCAATGGATGGTAGTCTTGTCATTATGGAAGCTACTCTATTGTCGAGATTTTTGTTACTACAATGGATGGTAGGCATGTCGTTATGGAAGGTAGTCTCTTGTCGATATCTTTGTTACTCCAATGGATGGTAGCCTTGTCATTATGGAAGGTAGTCTATTGTCGAGATTTTTGTTACTGCAATGGATGCTAGCCTTGTCATTATGGAAGGTAGTCTGTTGTCGTGATTTTTGTTACTCCAGTGGATGGTAGCCTTGTCATTATGGAAGGTTGTCTCTTGTGGAAATTTTTTTACTCCAATGTATGGTAGCCTTGTCATTATGGAAGGTAGTCTGTTGTCGAGATTTTTGTTACTCCAATGGATGGTAGCCTTGTCATTATGGAAGGTAGTCTATTGTCGTGATTTTTGTTACTCCAATGCATGGTAGCCTTGTCATTATGGAAGGTAGTATGTTGTCGATATCTTTGTTACTACAATGGATGGTAGCCTTGTCATTATGGAAGGTTGTATGTTTTCGAGATTTTTGTTAGTGCAATGAATGGTAGCCTTGTCATTATGGAAGGCAGTCTATTGTTGTGATTTCTGTTACTCCAGTGGATGGTAACCTTGTCATTATGGAAGGTAGTCTGTTGTCGAGATTTATTTTACTACAATAGATGGTAGGCTTATCATTATGGAAGGTAGTTTGTTGTCGAGATTTTTAATATTCTAATGGATGATAGCCTTGTCATTATGGAAGGTAGTCTGTTGTCATGATTTTTGTTACTCCAATGGATAGTAGCCTTGTCATTATGGAAGCTATCCTATTATCGAGATTTTTGTTACTACAATGGATTGTAGCCTTGTAGTTATGGAAGGTAGTCTCTTGTCGATATCTTTGTTACTCCAATGGATGGTAGCCTTGTCATTATGCAAGGTAGTCTGTTGTCTAGATTTCAGTTACTCCAATGGATGGTAGCCTTGTTATTAGGGAAGGTAGTTTGTTGTCGAGATTTTTGTTACTCCAATGGATGGTAGCCTTGTCATTATGGAAGGTAGTCTGTTGTCGAGAATTTTCTTACTACAATGGATGGTAGGCTTGTCATTATGGAAGTTAGTCTGTTGTCGAGATTTTTAATATTCCAATGGATGGTAGCCTTGTCATTATGGAAGGTAGTCTATTGTCGTGATTTTTGTTACTCCAATGGATGGTAATCTAGTCATTATGGAAGCTATTCTATTGTCGAGATTTTTGTTACTACAATGGATGGTAGGCTTGTCGTTATGGAAGGTAGTCTCTTGTCGATATCTTTGTTACTCCAATGGATGGTAGCCTTGTCATTATGGAAGGTAGTCTGTTGTCGAGATTTCAGTTATCCCAATGGATGGTAGCCTTGTCATTATGGAAGGTAGTCTGTTGTCGATATATTTGTTATTCCAATGGATGGTAGCCTTGTCATCTTTGAAGGTAGTCTGTTGTCGAGAATTTTATTACTACAATGGATGGTAGGCTTGTCATTATGGAAGTTAGACTGTTGTCGAGATTTTTAATATTCCAATGGATGGTAGCCTTGTCGTTATGGAAGGTAGTCTATTGTCGTGATTTTTGTTACTCCAATGGATGGTAGCCTTTTCATTATGGAAGGTTGTCTCTTGTGGAAATTTTTTACTCCAATGTATAGTACCCTTGTCATTATGGAAGGTAGTCTGTTGTCGAGATTTTTGTTACTCCAATGGATGGTAGCCTTGTCATTATGGAAGGTAGTCTGTTGTCGTGATTTTTGTTACTCCAATGGATGGTAGCCTTGTCATTATGGAAGGTTGTCTCTTGTGGAAATT
Organism: Vicia faba; assembly: GCA_948472305.1. Lineage (NCBI taxonomy): Eukaryota > Viridiplantae > Streptophyta > Magnoliopsida > Fabales > Fabaceae > Vicia > Vicia faba. Next base: position 377,505,007 of record OX451741.1, on the reverse strand, counting down.
TTTTTACTCCAATGTATAGTACCCTTGTCATTATGGAAGGTAGTCAATTGTCGAGATTTTTGTTACTCCAATGGATGGTAGCCTTGTCATTATGGAAGGTAGTCTGTTGTCGTGATTTTTGTTACTCCAATGCATGGTAGCCTTGTCATTATGGAAGGTAGTATGTTGTCGATATCTTTGTTACTACAATGGATGGTAGCCTTGTCATTATGGAAGGTTGTATGTTTTCGAGATTTTTGTTAGTGCAATGAATGGTAGCCTTGTCATTATGGAAGGCAGTCTGTTGTTGTGATTTCTGTTACTCCAGTGGATGGTAACCTTGTCATTATGGAAGGTAGTCTGTTGTCGAGATTTTTGTTACTACAATGGATGGTAGGCTTATCATTATGGAAGGTAGTTTGTTGTCGAGATTTTTAATATTCTAATGGATGATAGCCTTGTCATTATGGAAGATAGTCTGTTGTCATGATTTTTGTTACTCCAATGGATAGTAGCCTTGTCATTATGGAAGCTATCCTATTATCGAGATTTTTGTTACTACAATGGATTGTAGCCTTGTCGTTATGGAAGGTATTCTCTTGTCGATATCTTTGTTACTCCAATGGATGGTAGCCTTGTCATTATGCAAGGTAGTCTGTTGTCTAGATTTCAGTTACTCCAATGGATGGTAGCCTTGTTAATACGGAAGGTAGTTTGTTTTCGAGATTTTTGTTACTCCAATGGATGGTAGCCTTGTCATTATGGAAGGTAGTATGTTGTCGAGAATTTTCTTACTACAATGGATGGTAGGCTTGTCATTATGGAAGTTAGTCTGTTGTCGAGATTTTTAATATTCCAATGGATGGTAGCCTTGTCATTATGGAAGGTAGTCTATTGTCGTGATTTTTGTTACTCCAATGGATGGTAATCTAGTCATTATGGAAGCTATTCTATTGTCGAGATTTTTGTTACTACAATGGATGGTAGGCTTGTCGTTATGGAAGGTAGTCTCTTGTCGATATCTTTGTTACTCCAATGGATGGTAGCCTTGTCATTATGGAAGGTAGTCTGTTGTCGAGATTTCAGTTACTCCAATGGATGGTAGCCTTGTCATTATGGAAGGTAGTCTGTTGTCGATATTTTTGTTATTCCAATGGATGGTAGCCTTGTCATCTTTGAAGGTAGTCTGTTGTCGAGAATTTTATTACTACAATGGATGGTAGGCCTGTCATTATGGAAGTTAGACTGTTGTCGAGATTTTTAATATTCCAATGGATGGTAGCCTTGTCGTTATGGAAGGTAGTCTATTGTCGTGATTTTTGTTACTCCAATGGATGGTAGTCTTGTCATTATGGAAGCTACTCTATTGTCGAGATTTTTGTTACTACAATGGATGGTAGGCTTGTCGTTATGGAAGGTAGTCTCTTGTCGATATCTTTGTTACTCCAATGGATGGTAGCCTTGTCATTATGGAAGGTAGTCTATTGTCGAGATTTTTGTTACTGCAATGGATGCTAGCCTTGTCATTATGGAAGGTAGTCTGTTGTCGTGATTTTTGTTACTCCAGTGGATGGTAGCCTTGTCATTATGGAAGGTTGTCTCTTGTGGAAATTTTTTTACTCCAATGTATGGTACCCTTGTCATTATGGAAGGTAGTCTGTTGTCGAGATTTTTGTTACTCCAATGGATGGTAGCCTTGTCATTATGGAAGGTAGTCTATTGTCGTGATTTTTGTTACTCCAATGCATGGTAGCCTTGTCATTATGGAAGGTAGTATGTTGTCGATATCTTTGTTACTACAATGGATGGTAGCCTTGTCATTATGGAAGGTTGTATGTTTTCGAGATTTTTGTTAGTGCAATGAATGGTAGCCTTGTCATTATGGAAGGCAGTCTATTGTTGTGATTTCTGTTACTCCAGTGGATGGTAACCTTGTCATTATGGAAGGTAGTCTGTTGTCGAGATTTATTTTACTACAATAGATGGTAGGCTTATCATTATGGAAGGTAGTTTGTTGTCGAGATTTTTAATATTCTAATGGATGATAGCCTTGTCATTATGGAAGGTAGTCTGTTGTCATGATTTTTGTTACTCCAATGGATAGTAGCCTTGTCATTATGGAAGCCATCCTATTATCGAGATTTTTGTTACTACAATGGATTGTAGCCTTGTAGTTATGGAAGGTAGTCTCTTGTCGATATCTTTGTTACTCCAATGGATGGTAGCCTTGTCATTATGCAAGGTAGTCTGTTGTCTAGATTTCAGTTACTCCAATGGATGGTAGCCTTGTTATTAGGGAAGGTAGTTTGTTGTCGAGATTTTTGTTACTCCAATGGATGGTAGCCTTGTCATTATGGAAGGTAGTCTGTTGTCGAGAATTTTCTTACTACAATGGATGGTAGGCTTGTCATTATGGAAGTTAGTCTGTTGTCGAGATTTTTAATATTCCAATGGATGGTAGCCTTGTCATTATGGAAGGTAGTCTATTGTCGTGATTTTTGTTACTCCAATGGATGGTAATCTAGTCATTATGGAAGCTATTCTATTGTCGAGATTTTTGTTACTACAATGGATGGTAGGCTTGTCGTTATGGAAGGTAGTCTATTGTCGATATCTTTGTTACTCCAATGGATGGTAGCCTTGTCATTATGGAAGGTAGTCTGTTGTCGAGATTTCAGTTACTCCAATGGATGGTAGCCTTGTCATTATGGAAGGTAGTCTGTTGTCGATATTTTTGTTATTCCAATGGATGGTAGCCTTGTCATCTTTGAAGGTAGTCTGTTGTCGAGAATTTTATTACTACAATGGATGGTAGGCCTGTCATTATGGAAGTTAGACTGTTGTCGAGATTTTTAATATTCCAATGGATGGTAGCCTTGTCGTTATGGAAGGTAGTCTATTGTCGTGATTTTTGTTACTCCAATGGATGGTAGTCTTGTCATTATGGAAGCTACTCTATTGTCGAGATTTTTGTTACTACAATGGATGGTAGGCTTGTCGTTATGGAAGGTAGTCTCTTGTCGATATCTTTGTTACTCCAATGGATGGTAGCCTTGTCATTATGGAAGGTAGTCTATTGTCGAGATTTTTGTTACTGCAATGGATGCTAGCCTTGTCATTATGGAAGGTAGTCTGTTGTCGTGATTTTTGTTACTCCAGTGGATGGTAGCCTTGTCATTATGGAAGGTTGTCTCTTGTGGAAATTTTTTTACTCCAATGTATGGTAGCCTTGTCATTATGGAAGGTAGTCTGTTGTCGAGATTTTTGTTACTCCAATGGATGGTAGCCTTGTCATTATGGAAGGTAGTCTATTGTCGTGATTTTTGTTACTCCAATGCATGGTAGCCTTGTCATTATGGAAGGTAGTATGTTGTCGATATCTTTGTTACTACAATGGATGGTAGCCTTGTCATTATGGAAGGTTGTATGTTTTCGAGATTTTTGTTAGTGCAATGAATGGTAGCCTTGTCATTATGGAAGGCAGTCTGTTGTTGTGATTTCTGTTACTCCAGTGGATGGTAACCTTGTCATTATGGAAGGTAGTCTGTTGTCGAGATTTATTTTACTACAATAGATGGTAGGCTTATCATTATGGAAGGTAGTTTGTTGTCGAGATTTTTAATATTCTAATGGATGATAGCCTTGTCATTATGGAAGGTAGTCTGTTGTCATGATTTTTGTTACTCCAATGGATAGTAGCCTTGTCATTATGGAAGCTATCCTATTATCGAGATTTTTTTTACTACAATGGATTGTAGCCTTGTAGTTATGGAAGGTAGTCTCTTGTCGATATCTTTGTTACTCCAATGGATGGTAGCCTTGTCATTATGCAAGGTAGTCTGTTGTCTAGATTTCAGTTACTCCAATGGATGGTAGCCTTGTTATTAGGGAAGGTAGTTTGTTGTCGAGATTTTTGTTACTCCAATGGATGGTAGCCTTGTCATTATGGAAGGTAGTCTGTTGTCGAGAATTTTCTTACTACAATGGATGGTAGGCTTGTCATTATGGAAGTTAGTCTGTTGTCGAGATTTTTAATATTCCAATGGATGGTAGCCTTGTCATTATGGAAGGTAGTCTATTGTCGTGATTTTTGTTACTCCAATGGATGGTAATCTAGTCATTATGGAAGCTATTCTATTGTCGAGATTTTTGTTACTACAATGGATGGTAGGCTTGTCGTTATGGAAGGTAGTCTCTTGTCGATATCTTTGTTACTCCAATGGATGGTAGCCTTGTCATTATGGAAGGTAGTCTGTTGTCGAGATTTCAGTTACTCCAATGGATGGTAGCCTTGTCATTATGGAAGGTAGTCTGTTGTCGATATATTTGTTATTCCAATGGATGGTAGCCTTGTCATCTTTGAAGGTAGTCTGTTGTCGAGAATTTTATTACTACAATGGATGGTAGGCTTGTCATTATGGAAGTTAGACTGTTGTCGAGATTTTTAATATTCCAATGGATGGTAGCCTTGTCGTTATGGAAGGTAGTCTATTGTCGTGATTTTTGTTACTCCAATGGATGGTAGCCTTTTCATTATGGAAGGTTGTCTCTTGTGGAAATTTTTTACTCCAATGTATAGTACCCTTGTCATTATGGAAGGTAGTCTGTTGTCGAGATTTTTGTTACTCCAATGGATGGTAGCCTTGTCATTATGGAAGGTAGTCTGTTGTCGTGATTTTTGTTACTCCAATGGATGCTAGCCTTGTCATTATGGAAGGTAGTCTGTTGTCGTGATTTTTGTTACTCCAATGGATGGTAGCCTTGTCATTATGGAAGGTTGTCTCTTGTGGAAATTTTTTTACTCCAATGTATAGTACCCTTGTCATTATGGAAGGTAGTCAATTGTCGAGATTTTTGTTACTCCAATGGATGGTAGCCTTGTCATTATGGAAGGTAGTCTGTTGTCGTGATTTTTGTTACTCCAATGCATGGTAGCCTTGTCATTATGGAAGGTAGTATGTTGTCGATATCTTTGTTACTACAATGGATGGTAGCCTTGTCATTATGGAAGGTTGTATGTTTTCGAGATTTTTGTTAGTGCAATGAATGGTAGCCTTGTCATTATGGAAGGCAGTCTGTTGTTGTGATTTCTGTTACTCCAGTGGATGGTAACCTTGTCATTATGGAAGGTAGTCTGTTGTCGAGATTTTTGTTACTACAATGGATGGTAGGCTTATCATTATGGAAGGTAGTTTGTTGTCGAGATTTTTAATATTCTAATGGATGATAGCCTTGTCATTATGGAAGATAGTCTGTTGTCATGATTTTTGTTACTCCAATGGATAGTAGCCTTGTCATTATGGAAGCTATCCTATTATCGAGATTTTTGTTACTACAATGGATTGTAGCCTTGTCGTTATGGAAGGTATTCTCTTGTCGATATCTTTGTTACTCCAATGGATGGTAGCCTTGTCATTATGCAAGGTAGTCTGTTGTCTAGATTTCAGTTACTCCAATGGATGGTAGCCTTGTTAATAGGGAAGGTAGTTTGTTTTCGAGATTTTTGTTACTCCAATGGATGGTAGCCTTGTCATTATGGAAGGTAGTATGTTGTCGAGAATTTTCTTACTACAATGGATGGTAGGCTTGTCATTATGGAAGTTAGTCTGTTGTCGAGATTTTTAATATTCCAATGGATGGTAGCCTTGTCATTATGGAAGGTAGTCTATTGTCGTGATTTTTGTTACTCCAATGGATGGTAATCTAGTCATTATGGAAGCTATTCTATTGTCGAGATTTTTGTTACTACAATGGATGGTAGGCTTGTCGTTATGGAAGGTAGTCTCTTGTCGATATCTTTGTTACTCCAATGGATGGTAGCCTTGTCATTATGGAAGGTAGTCTGTTGTCGAGATTTCAGTTACTCCAATGGATGGTAGCCTTGTCATTATGGAAGGTAGTCTGTTGTCGATATTTTTGTTATTCCAATGGATGGTAGCCTTGTCATCTTTGAAGGTAGTCTGTTGTCGAGAATTTTATTACTACAATGGATGGTAGGCCTGTCATTATGGAAGTTAGACTGTTGTCGAGATTTTTAATATTCCAATGGATGGTAGCCTTGTCGTTATGGAAGGTAGTCTATTGTCGTGATTTTTGTTACTCCAATGGATGGTAGTCTTGTCATTATGGAAGCTACTCTATTGTCGAGATTTTTGTTACTACAATGGATGGTAGGCTTGTCGTTATGGAAGGTAGTCTCTTGTCGATATCTTTGTTACTCCAATGGATGGTAGCCTTGTCATTATGGAAGGTAGTCTATTGTCGAGATTTTTGTTACTGCAATGGATGCTAGCCTTGTCATTATGGAAGGTAGTCTGTTGTCGTGATTTTTGTTACTCCAGTGGATGGTAGCCTTGTCATTATGGAAGGTTGTCTCTTGTGGAAATTTTTTTACTCCAATGTATAGTACCCTTGTCATTATGGAAGGTAGTCAATTGTCGAGATTTTTGTTACTCCAATGGATGGTAGCCTTGTCATTATGGAAGGTAGTCTGTTGTCGTGATTTTTGTTACTCCAATGCATGGTAGCCTTGTCATTATGGAAGGTAGTATGTTGTCGATATCTTTGTTACTACAATGGATGGTAGCCTTGTCATTATGGAAGGTTGTATGTTTTCGAGATTTTTGTTAGTGCAATGAATGGTAGCCTTGTCATTATGGAAGGCAGTCTGTTGTTGTGATTTCTGTTACTCCAGTGGATGGTAACCTTGTCATTATGGAAGGTAGTCTGTTGTCGAGATTTTTGTTACTACAATGGATGGTAGGCTTATCATTATGGAAGGTAGTTTGTTGTCGAGATTTTTAATATTCTAATGGATGATAGCCTTGTCATTATGGAAGATAGTCTGTTGTCATGATTTTTGTTACTCCAATGGATAGTAGCCTTGTCATTATGGAAGCTATCCTATTATCGAGATTTTTGTTACTACAATGGATTGTAGCCTTGTCGTTATGGAAGGTATTCTCTTGTCGATATCTTTGTTACTCCAATGGATGGTAGCCTTGTCATTATGCAAGGTAGTCTGTTGTCTAGATTTCAGTTACTCCAATGGATGGTAGCCTTGTTAATAGGGAAGGTAGTTTGTTTTCGAGATTTTTGTTACTCCAATGGATGGTAGCCTTGTCATTATGGAAGGTAGTATGTTGTCGAGAATTTTCTTACTACAATGGATGGTAGGCTTGTCATTATGGAAGTTAGTCTGTTGTCGAGATTTTTAATATTCCAATGGATGGTAGCCTTGTCATTATGGAAGGTAGTCTATTGTCGTGATTTTTGTTACTCCAATGGATGGTAATCTAGTCATTATGGAAGCTATTCTATTGTCGAGATTTTTGTTACTACAATGGATGGTAGGCTTGTCGTTATGGAAGGTAGTCTCTTGTCGATATCTTTGTTACTCCAATGGATGGTAGCCTTGTCATTATGGAAGGTAGTCTGTTGTCGAGATTTCAGTTACTCCAATGGATGGTAGCCTTGTCATTATGGAAGGTAGTCTGTTGTCGATATTTTTGTTATTCCAATGGATGGTAGCCTTGTCATCTTTGAAGGTAGTCTGTTGTCGAGAATTTTATTACTACAATGGATGGTAGGCCTGTCATTATGGAAGTTAGACTGTTGTCGAGATTTTTAATATTCCAATGGATGGTAGCCTTGTCGTTATGGAAGGTAGTCTATTGTCGTGATTTTTGTTACTCCAATGGATGGTAGTCTTGTCATTATGGAAGCTACTCTATTGTCGAGATTTTTGTTACTACAATGGATGGTAGGCTTGTCGTTATGGAAGGTAGTCTCTTGTCGATATCTTTGTTACTCCAATGGATGGTAGCCTTGTCATTATGGAAGGTAGTCTATTGTCGAGATTTTTGTTACTGCAATGGATGCTAGCCTTGTCATTATGGAAGGTAGTCTGTTGTCGTGATTTTTGTTACTCCAGTGGATGGTAGCCTTGTCATTATGGAAGGTTGTCTCTTGTGGAAATTTTTTTACTCCAATGTATAGTACCCTTGTCATTATGGAAGGTAGTCAATTGTCGAGATTTTTGTTACTCCAATGGATGGTAGCCTTGTCATTATGGAAGGTAGTCTGTTGTCGTGATTTTTGTTACTCCAATGCATGGTAGCCTTGTCATTATGGAAGGTAGTATGTTGTCGATATCTTTGTTACTACAATGGATGGTAGCCTTGTCATTATGGAAGGTTGTATGTTTTCGAGATTTTTGTTAGTGCAATGAATGGTAGCCTTGTCATTATGGAAGGCAGTCTGTTGTTGTGATTTCTGTTACTCCAGTGGATGGTAACCTTGTCATTATGGAAGGTAGTCTGTTGTTGAGATTTTTGTTACTACAATGGATGGTAGGCTTATCATTATGGAAGGTAGTTTGTTGTCGAGATTTTTAATATTCTAATGGATGATAGCCTTGTCATTATGGAAGATAGTCTGTTGTCATGATTTTTGTTACTCCAATGGATAGTAGCCTTGTCATTATGGAAGCTATCCTATTATCGAGATTTTTGTTACTACAATGGATTGTAGCCTTGTCGTTATGGAAGGTATTCTCTTGTCGATATCTTTGTTACTCCAATGGATGGTAGCCTTGTCATTATGCAAGGTAGTCTGTTGTCTAGATTTCAGTTACTCCAATGGATGGTAGCCTTGTTAATAGGGAAGGTAGTTTGTTTTCGAGATTTTTGTTACTCCAATGGATGGTAGCCTTGTCATTATGGAAGGTAGTATGTTGTCGAGAATTTTCTTACTACAATGGATGGTAGGCTTGTCATTATGGAAGTTAGTCTGTTGTCGAGATTTTTAATATTCCAATGGATGGTAGCCTTGTCATTATGGAAGGTAGTCTATTGTCGTGATTTTTGTTACTCCAATGGATGGTAATCTAGTCATTATGGAAGCTATTCTATTGTCGAGATTTTTGTTACTACAATGGATGGTAGGCTTGTCGTTATGGAAGGTAGTCTCTTGTCGATATCTTTGTTACTCCAATGGATGGTAGCCTTGTCATTATGGAAGGTAGTCTGTTGTCGAGATTTCAGTTACTCCAATGGATGGTAGCCTTGTCATTATGGAAGGTAGTCTGTTGTCGATATTTTTGTTATTCCAATGGATGGTAGCCTTGTCATCTTTGAAGGTAGTCTGTTGTCGAGAATTTTATTACTACAATGGATGGTAGGCCTGTCATTATGGAAGTTAGACTGTTGTCGAGATTTTTAATATTCCAATGGATGGTAGCCTTGTCGTTATGGAAGGTAGTCTATTGTCGTGATTTTTGTTACTCCAATGGATGGTAGTCTTGTCATTATGGAAGCTACTCTATTGTCGAGATTTTTGTTACTACAATGGATGGTAGGCTTGTCGTTATGGAAGGTAGTCTCTTGTCGATATCTTTGTTACTCCAATGGATGGTAGCCTTGTCATTATGGAAGGTAGTCTATTGTCGAGATTTTTGTTACTGCAATGGATGCTAGCCTTGTCATTATGGAAGGTAGTCTGTTGTCGTGATTTTTGTTACTCCAGTGGATGGTAGCCTTGTCATTATGGAAGGTTGTCTCTTGTGGAAATTTTTTTACTCCAATGTATGGTACCCTTGTCATTATGGAAGGTAGTCTGTTGTCGAGATTTTTGTTACTCCAATGGATGGTAGCCTTGTCATTATGGAAGGTAGTCTATTGTCGTGATTTTTGTTACTCCAATGCATGGTAGCCTTGTCATTATGGAAGGTAGTATGTTGTCGATATCTTTGTTACTACAATGGATGGTAGCCTTGTCATTATGGAAGGTTGTATGTTTTCGAGATTTTTGTTAGTGCAATGAATGGTAGCCTTGTCATTATGGAAGGCAGTCTATTGTTGTGATTTCTGTTACTCCAGTGGATGGTAACCTTGTCATTATGGAAGGTAGTCTGTTGTCGAGATTTATTTTACTACAATAGATGGTAGGCTTATCATTATGGAAGGTAGTTTGTTGTCGAGATTTTTAATATTCTAATGGATGATAGCCTTGTCATTATGGAAGGTAGTCTGTTGTCATGATTTTTGTTACTCCAATGGATAGTAGCCTTGTCATTATGGAAGCTATCCTATTATCGAGATTTTTGTTACTACAATGGATTGTAGCCTTGTAGTTATGGAAGGTAGTCTCTTGTCGATATCTTTGTTACTCCAATGGATGGTAGCCTTGTCATTATGCAAGGTAGTCTGTTGTCTAGATTTCAGTTACTCCAATGGATGGTAGCCTTGTTATTAGGGAAGGTAGTTTGTTGTCGAGATTTTTGTTACTCCAATGGATGGTAGCCTTGTCATTATGGAAGGTAGTCTGTTGTCGAGAATTTTCTTACTACAATGGATGGTAGGCTTGTCATTATGGAAGTTAGTCTGTTGTCGAGATTTTTAATATTCCAATGGATGGTAGCCTTGTCATTATGGAAGGTAGTCTATTGTCGTGATTTTTGTTACTCCAATGGATGGTAATCTAGTCATTATGGAAGCTATTCTATTGTCGAGATTTTTGTTACTACAATGGATGGTAGGCTTGTCGTTATGGAAGGTAGTCTATTGTCGATATCTTTGTTACTCCAATGGATGGTAGCCTTGTCATTATGGAAGGTAGTCTGTTGTCGAGATTTCAGTTACTCCAATGGATGGTAGCCTTGTCATTATGGAAGGTAGTCTGTTGTCGATATTTTTGTTATTCCAATGGATGGTAGCCTTGTCATCTTTGAAGGTAGTCTGTTGTCGAGAATTTTATTACTACAATGGATGGTAGGCCTGTCATTATGGAAGTTAGACTGTTGTCGAGATTTTTAATATTCCAATGGATGGTAGCCTTGTCGTTATGGAAGGTAGTCTATTGTCGTGATTTTTGTTACTCCAATGGATGGTAGTCTTGTCATTATGGAAGCTACTCTATTGTCGAGATTTTTGTTACTACAATGGATGGTAGGCTTGTCGTTATGGAAGGTAGTCTCTTGTCGATATCTTTGTTACTCCAATGGATGGTAGCCTTGTCATTATGGAAGGTAGTCTATTGTCGAGATTTTTGTTACTGCAATGGATGCTAGCCTTGTCATTATGGAAGGTAGTCTGTTGTCGTGATTTTTGTTACTCCAGTGGATGGTAGCCTTGTCATTATGGAAGGTTGTCTCTTGTGGAAATTTTTTTACTCCAATGTATGGTACCCTTGTCATTATGGAAGGTAGTCTGTTGTCGAGATTTTTGTTACTCCAATGGATGGTAGCCTTGTCATTATGGAAGGTAGTCTATTGTCGTGATTTTTGTTACTCCAATGCATGGTAGCCTTGTCATTATGGAAGGTAGTATGTTGTCGATATCTTTGTTACTACAATGGATGGTAGCCTTGTCATTATGGAAGGTTGTATGTTTTCGAGATTTTTGTTAGTGCAATGAATGGTAGCCTTGTCATTATGGAAGGCAGTCTATTGTTGTGATTTCTGTTACTCCAGTGGATGGTAACCTTGTCATTATGGAAGGTAGTCTGTTGTCGAGATTTATTTTACTACAATAGATGGTAGGCTTATCATTATGGAAGGTAGTTTGTTGTCGAGATTTTTAATATTCTAATGGATGATAGCCTTGTCATTATGGAAGGTAGTCTGTTGTCATGATTTTTGTTACTCCAATGGATAGTAGCCTTGTCATTATGGAAGCTATCCTATTATCGAGATTTTTGTTACTACAATGGATTGTAGCCTTGTAGTTATGGAAGGTAGTCTCTTGTCGATATCTTTGTTACTCCAATGGATGGTAGCCTTGTCATTATGCAAGGTAGTCTGTTGTCTAGATTTCAGTTACTCCAATGGATGGTAGCCTTGTTATTAGGGAAGGTAGTTTGTTGTCGAGATTTTTGTTACTCCAATGGATGGTAGCCTTGTCATTATGGAAGGTAGTCTGTTGTCGAGAATTTTCTTACTACAATGGATGGTAGGCTTGTCATTATGGAAGTTAGTCTGTTGTCGAGATTTTTAATATTTCAATGGATGGTAGCCTTGTCATTATGGAAGGTAGTCTATTGTCGTGATTTTTGTTACTCCAATGGATGGTAATCTAGTCATTATGGAAGCTATTCTATTGTCGAGATTTTTGTTACTACAATGGATGGTAGGCTTGTCGTTATGGAAGGTAGTCTCTTGTCGATATCTTTGTTACTCCAATGGATGGTAGCCTTGTCATTATGGAAGGTAGTCTGTTGTCGAGATTTCAGTTACTCCAATGGATGGTAGCCTTGTCATTATGGAAGGTAGTCTGTTGTCGATATTTTTGTTATTCCAATGGATGGTAGCCTTGTCATCTTTGAAGGTAGTCTGTTGTCGAGAATTTTATTACTACAATGGATGGTAGGCTTGTCATTATGGAAGTTAGACTGTTGTCGAGATTTTTAATATTCCAATGGATGGTAGCCTTGTCGTTATGGAAGGTAGTCTATTGTCGTGATTTTTGTTACTCCAATGGATGGTAGCCTTTTCATTATGGAAGGTTGTCTCTTGTGGAAATTTTTTACTCCAATGTATAGTACCCTTGTCATTATGGAAGGTAGTCTGTTGTCGAGATTTTTGTTACTCCAATGGATGGTAGCCTTGTCATTATGGAAGGTAGTCTGTTGTCGTGATTTTTGTTACTCCAATGGATGCTAGCCTTGTCATTATGGAAGGTAGTCTGTTGTCGTGATTTTTGTTACTCCAATGGATGGTAGCCTTGTCATTACGGAAGGTTGTCTCTTGTGGAAATTTTTTTACTCCAATGTATAGTACCCTTGTCATTATGGAAGGTAGTCAATTGTCGAGATTTTTGTTACTCCAATGGATGGTAGCCTTGTCATTATGGAAGGTAGTCTGTTGTCGTGATTTTTGTTACTCCAATGCATGGTAGCCTTGTCATTATGGAAGGTAGTATGTTGTCGATATCTTTGTTACTACAATGGATGGTAGCCTTGTCATTATGGAAGGTTGTATGTTTTCGAGATTTTTGTTAGTGCAATGAATGGTAGCCTTGTCATTATGGAAGGCAGTCTGTTGTTGTGATTTCTGTTACTCCAGTGGATGGTAACCTTGTCATTATGGAAGGTAGTCTGTTGTCGAGATTTTTGTTACTACAATGGATGGTAGGCTTATCATTATGGAAGGTAGTTTGTTGTCGAGATTTTTAATATTCTAATGGATGATAGCCTTGTCATTATGGAAGATAGTCTGTTGTCATGATTTTTGTTACTCCAATGGATAGTAGCCTTGTCATTATGGAAGCTATCCTATTATCGAGATTTTTGTTACTACAATGGATTGTAGCCTTGTCGTTATGGAAGGTATTCTCTTGTCGATATCTTTGTTACTCCAATGGATGGTAGCCTTGTCATTATGCAAGGTAGTCTGTTGTCTAGATTTCAGTTACTCCAATGGATGGTAGCCTTGTGAATAGGGAAGGTAGTTTGTTGTCGAGATTTTTGTTACTCCAATGGATGGTAGCCTTGTCATTATGGAAGGTAGTCTGTTGTCGAGAATTTTCTTACTACAATGGATGGTAGGCTTGTCATTATGGAAGTTAGTCTGTTGTCGAGATTTTTAATATTCCAATGGATGGTAGCCTTGTCATTATGGAAGGTAGTCTATTGTCGTGATTTTTGTTACTCCAATGGATGGTAATCTAGTCATTATGGAAGCTATTCTATTGTCGAGATTTTTGTTACTACAATGGATGGTAGGCTTGTCGTTATGGAAGGTAGTCTCTTGTCGATATCTTTGTTACTCCAATGGATGGTAGCCTTGTCATTATGGAAGGTAGTCTGTTGTCGAGATTTCAGTTACTCCAATGGATGGTAGCCTTGTCATTATGGAAGGTAGTCTGTTGTCGATATTTTTGTTATTCCAATGGATGGTAGCCTTGTCATCTTTGAAGGTAGTCTGTTGTCGAGAATTTTATTACTACAATGGATGGTAGGCTTGTCATTATGGAAGTTAGACTGTTGTCGAGATTTTTAATATTCCAATGGATGGTAGCCTTGTCGTTATGGAAGGTAGTCTATTGTCGTGATTTTTGTTCCTCCAATGGATGGTAGTCTTGTCATTATGGAAGCGATTCTATTGTCGAGATTTTTGTTACTACAATGGATGGTAGGCTTGTCGTTATGGAAGGTAGTCTCTTGTCGATATCTTTCTTACTCCAATGGATGGTAGCCTTGTCATTATGGAAGGTAGTCTATTGTCGAGATTTTTGTTATTGCAATGGATGCTAGCCTTGTCATTATGGAAGGTAGTCTGTTGTCGTGATTTTTGTTACTCCAATGGATGGTAGCCTTGTCATTATGGAAGGTTGTCTCGTGTGGAAATTTTTTTACTCCAATGTATGGTACCCTTGTCATTATGGAAGGTAGTCTGTTGTCGAGATTTTTGTTACTCCAATGGATGGTAGCCTTGTCATTATGGAAGGTAGTCTGTTGTCGTGATTTTTGTTACTCCAATGCATGGTAGCCTTGTCATTATGGAAGGTAGTATGTTGTCGATATCTTTGTTACTACAATGGATGGTAGCCTTGTCATTATGGAAGGTTGTATGTTTTCGAGATTTTTGTTAGTGCAATGAATGGTAGCCTTGTCATTATGGAAGGGAGTCTGTTGTTGTGATTTCTGTTACTCCAGTGGATGGTAACCTTGTCATTATGGAAGGTAGTCTGTTGTCATGATTTTTGTTACTCCAATGGATAGTAGCCTTGTCATTATGGAAGCTATCCTATTATCGAGATTTTTTTTACTACAATGGATTGTAGCCTTGTCATTATGGAAGGTAGTCTCTTGTCGATATCTTTGTTACTCCAATGGATGGTAGCCTTGTCATTATGCAAGGTAGTCTGTTGTCTAGATTTTAGTTACTCCAATGGATCGTAGCCTTGTCATTATAGAAGGTAGTTTGTTGTCGAGATTTTTGTTACTCCAATGGATGGTAGGCTTGTCATTATGGAAGCTATTCTATTGTCGAGATTTTTGTTACTACAATGGATGGTAGCCTTGTCATTATGGAAGGTAGTCTGTTTTTGAGATTTTTGTTACTGTAATGGATGGTAGCCTTATCATTATGGAAGGTAGTCTGTTGTCGTGATTTTTGTCACTCCAATGGATGGTAGCCTTGTCATTACGGAAGGTTGTCTCTTGTGGAAATTTTTCTTACTCCAATGCATGGTACCCTTGTCATTATGGAAGGTAGTCTGTTGCCGAGCTTTTTGTTACTCGAATGGATGGTATCCTTGTCATTATGGAAGGTAGTCTGTTGTCGTGATTTTTGTTACTCCAATGCATGGTAGCCTTGTCATTATGGAAGGTAGTATGTTGTCGATATCTTTGTTACTACAATGGATGGTAGCCTTGTCATTATGGAAGGTTGTATGTTTTCGAGATTTTTGTTAGTGCAATGAATGGTAGCCTTGTCATTATGGAAGTTAGTCTGTTGTTGTGATTTCTGTTACTCCAGTGGATGGTAACCTTGTCATTATGGAAGGTAGTCTGTTGTCGAGATTTTTGTTACTACAATGGATGGTAGGCTTGTCATTATGGAAGGTAGTTTGTTGTCTAGATTTTTAATATTCTAATGGATGATAGCCTTGTCATTATGGAAGGTAGTATGTTGTCATGATTTTTGTTACTCCAATGGATAGTAGCCTTGTCATTATGGAAGCTATCCCATTATCGAGATTTTTGTTACTACAATGGATTGTAGCCTTGTCATTATGGAAGGTAGTCTCTTATCGATATCTTTGTTACTCCAATGGATGGTAGCCTTGTCATTATGCAAGGTAGTTTGTTGTCTATATTTTAGTTACTCCAATGGATCGTAGCCTTGTCATTAGGGAAGGTAGTCTGTTGTCGAGATTTTTGTTACTCCAATGGATGGTAGCCTTGTCATTATGGAAGGTAGTCTGTTGTCGAGTATTTTCTTACTACAATGGATGGTAGGCTTGTCATTATGGAAGTTAGTCTGTTATAGAGATTTTTAATATTCCAATGGATGGTAGCCTTGTCATTATAGAAGGTAGTCTATTGTCGTGATTTTTGTTACTCTAACGGATGGTAGCCTTGTCATTATGGAAGCTATTCTATTGTCGAGATTTTTGTTACTACAATGGATTGTAGCCTTTTCATTATGGAAGGTAGTCTCTTATCGATATCTTTGTTACTCCAATGGATGGTAGCCTTGTCATTATGCAAGGTAGTTTGTTGTCTAGATTTCAGTTACTCAAATGGATGGTAGCCTTGTTATTAGGGAAGGTAGTCTGTTGTCGAGATTTTTGTTACTCCAATGGATGGTAGCCTTGTCATTATGGAAGGTAGTCTGTTGTCGAGAATTTTCTTACTACAATGGATGGTAGGCTTATCATTATGGAAGTTAGTCTGTTTTCGAGATTTTTAATATTCCAATGGATGGTAGCCTTTTCATTATGGAAGGTAGTCTATTATCGTGATTTTTGTTACTCCAATGGATGGTAGCCTTGTCATTATGGAAGCTATTCTATTGTCGAGATTTTTGTTACTACAATTGATGGTAGGCTTGTCGTTATGGAAGGTAGTCTCTTGTCGAAATCTTTGTTACTCCAATGGATGGTAGCCTTGTCATTATGGAAGGTAGTCTGTTGTCTAGATTTCAGTTACTCCAATGGATGGTAGCCTTGTCATTATGGAAGGTAGTCTGTTGTCGGGATTTTTGTTACTCCAATGCATGGTAGCCTTGTCATTATGGAAGGTAGTCTGTTGTCTAGATTTTTGTTACAACAATTGATAGTAGCCTTGTCATTATGGAAGGTAGTCTTTTCTCGAGATTTTTGTTACTCCAATGGATGGTAGCCTTGTCATTATGGAAGGTAGTCTGTTGTCGAGAATTTTATTAATACAATGGATGGTAGGCTTGTCATTATGGAAGTTAGTCTATTGTCGAGATTTTTAATATTCCAATGGATGGTAGCCTTGTCATTATGGAAGGTAGTCTATTGTCGTGATTTTTGTTAATCCAATGGATGGTAGTCTTGTCATTATGGAAGCTATTCTATTGTCGAGATTTTTGTTACTACAATGGATGGTAGGGTTGTCGTTATGGAAGGTAGTCTCTTGTCGATATCTTTGTTACTCCAATGGATGGTAGACTTGTCATTATGGAAGGTAGTCTGTTGTCGAGATTTTTGTTACTGCAATGGATGCTAGCCTTGTCATTATGGAAGGTAGTTTGTTGTCATGATTTTTGTTACTCCAATGGATGGTAGCCTTGTCATTATGGAAGGTTGTCTCTTGTGGAAATTTTTTTATCCAATGTATGGTACCCTTGTCATTATGGAAGGTAGTCTGTTGGCGAGATTTTTGTTACTCCAATGGATGGTAGCCTTGTCATTATGGAATGTAGTATGTTGTCGATATCTTTGTTACTATAATGGATGGTAGCCTTGTCATTATGGAAGGTTGTATGTTTTCGAGATTTTTGTTAGTGCAATGAATGGTAGCCTTGTCATTATGGAAGGTAGTCTGTTGTTGTGATTTCTATTACTCTAGTGGATGGTAACCTTGTCATTATGGAAGGTAGTCTGTTTGCGGGATTGTTGTTACTACAATGGATGGTAGGCTTGTCATTATGGAATGTAGTTTTTTGTCGAGATTTTTAATATTCTAATGGATGATAGCCTTGTCATTATGGAAGGTAGTCTGTTGTCATGATTTTTGTTACTCTAATGGATATTAGCCTTGTCTTTATGGAAGCTATCCTATTATCGAGATTTTTGTTACTACAATGGATTGTAGCCTTGTCATTATGGAAGGTAGTCTCTTGTCGATATCTTTGTTACTCCAATGGATGGTAGCCTTGTCATTATTCATTGTAGTCTGTTGTCTATATTTTAGTTACTCCAATGGATGGTAGCCTTGTCATTAGGGAAGGTAGTCTGTTGTCGAGATTTTTGTTGCTCGAATGGATGGTAGCCTTGTAATTATGGAAGGTAGTCTGTTGTCGAGAATTTTCTTACTACAATGGATGGTAGGCTTGTCATTATGGAAGTTAGTCTGTTGTCGATATTTTTAATATTCCAATGGATGGTAACCTTGTCATTATGGAAGGTAGTCTATTGTCGTGATTTTTGTTACTCCAATGGATGGTAGCCTTGTCATGTGGAAGCTATTCTATTGTCGAGATTTTTGTTACTACAATTGATGGTAGGCTTGTCGTTATGGAAGGTAGTCTCTTGTCGAAATCTTTGTTACTCCAATGGATGGTAGCCTTGTCATTATGGAAGGTAGTATGTTGTCTAGATTTAAGTTACTCCAATGGATGGTAACCTTGTCATTAGGGAAGGTAGTTTGTTGTCGGGATTTAAGTTACTCCAATGGATGGTAGCCTTGTCATTATGGAAGGTAGTCTGTTGTCGGGATTTTTTTTACTCCAATGGATGGCAGCCTTGTCATTATGGAAGGTAGTTTGTTGTCTAGATTTTTGTTACAACAATGGATGTTAGCCTTATCATTATGGAAGGTAGTCTGTTGTCAAGATTTTTGTTACTCCAATGGATAGTAGCCTTGTCATTATGGAAGGTAGTATGTTGTCTATATCTTTGTTACTACAATGGATGGTAGCCTTGTCATTATGGAAGGTTGTCTGTTGTCGAGATTTTTATTAATGCAATGGATGGTAGCCTTGTCATTATGGAAGGTAGTCTGTTGTTGTGATTTCTGTTACTCCAATGGATGGTAGCCTTGTCATTATGGAAGGTAGTATGTTGTTGTGATTTCTGTTACTCCAATGGATAGTAGCCTTGTTATTATGGAAGGTAGTATGTTGTCAAGATTTCAGTTACTCCAATGGATGGTAGCCTTGTCATTATGGAAGGTAGTCTGTTGTCGAGATTTTTGTTACTCCAATGGATGGTAGCCTTGTCATTTTTGAAGGTAGTCTGTTGTCGAGATTTTTGTTACTACAATGGATGGTAGGCTTGTCATTATGGAAGGTAGTCTATTGTCGAAATTTTTAATATTCCAATGGAATGTAGCCTTGTCATTATGGAAGGTAGTCTGTTGTCGTGATTTTTGTTACTCCAGTGCATGGTAGCCTTGTCATTATGGAAGCTATTCTATTGTCGAGATTTTTGTTACTACAATGGATTGTAGCCTTGTCATTATGGAAGGTAGTATGTTGTCAAGATTTCAGTTACTCCAATGGATCGTAGCCTTGTCATTATGGAAGTTATTCTATTATAGAGATTTTTGTTACTACAATGGATTGTAGCCTTGTCATTATGGAAGGTAGTCTCTTGTCGATATCTTTGTTACTCCAATGGATGGTAGCCTTGTCATTATGCAAGGTAGTCTGTTGTCTAGATTTAAGTTACTCCAATGGATGGTAACCTTTTCATTAGGGAAGGTAGTCTATTGTCGGGATTTATGTTACTCCAATGGATGGTAGCCTTGTCATTATGGAAGGTAGTCTGTTGTCGGGATTTTTTTTCTCCAATGGATGGCAGCCTTGTCATTATGGAAGGTAGTTTGTTGTCTAGATTTTTGTTTTAATAATGGAAGGTAGCCTTATCATTATGGAAGGTAGTATGTCGTCAAGATTTTTGTTACTCCAATGGATGGTAGCCTTGTCATTATGGAAGGTAGTATGTTGTCTATATCTTTGTTACTACAATGGATGGTAGCCTTGTCATTATGGAAGGTTGTCTGTTGTCGAGATTATTATTACTGCAATGGATGGTAGCCTTGTCATTATGGAAGGTGGTCTGTTGTTATGATTTCTGTTACTCCAATGGATGGTAGCCTTGTCATTATGGAAGGTAGTATGTTGTTGTGATTTCTGTTACTCCAATGGATAGTAGCCTTGTCATTATGGAAGGTAGTCTGTTGTCGAGATTTTTGTTACTCCAATGGATGGTAGCCTTGTCATTATTGAAGGTAGTCTGTTGTCGCGATTTTTGTTACTACAATGGATAGTAGGCTTGTCATTATGGAAGGTAGTCTATTGTCGAGATTTTTAATATTCCAATGGAATGTAGCCTTGTAATTATGGAAGGTAGTCTGTTGTTGTGATTTTCGTTACTCCAGTGCATGGTAGCCTTGTCATTATGGAAGCTATTCTATTGTCGAGATTTTTGTTACTACAATGGATTGTAGCCTTGTCATTATGGAAGGTAGTATGTTGTTAAGATTTCAGTTACTCCAATGGATGGTAGCCTTGTCATTATGGAAGGAAGTCTGTTGTCGGGATTTTTGTTACTCCAATGGATGGTATCCTTGTCATTATGGAAGGTAGTCAATTGGCAAGATTTTTGTTACAACAATGGATGGTAGCCTTGTCATTATGGAAGGTAGTTTATTGTCGTGATTTTTGTTACTCAAATGGATGGTAGCCTTGTCATTAGGAAAGGTAGTATGTTGTTGATATCTTTGTTACTACAATGGATGGTAGCCTTGTCATTATGGAAGGTAGTCTGTTGTCGAGATTTTCTTTACTCCGATGGATGGTAGCCTTGTCATTATGGAAGGTTGTCTCTTGTGGAAATTTTTGTTACTCCAATGGATGGTACCCTTGTCATTATGGAAGGTAGTCTGTTTTCGAGATTTTTGTTACTCCAATGGATGGTAGCCTTGTCATTATGGTAGGTAGTCTATTGTCATGATTTTTGTTACTCCAATGGATGGTAGCCTTGTCATTATGGAAGGTAGTATGTTGTTGATATCTTTGTTACTACAATGGATGGTAGCCTTGTCATTATGGAAGGTTGTCTGTTGTCGAGATTTTTGTTACTACAATGGATGGTAGCCTTGTCATTATGGAAGGTAGTATGTTGTTATGATTTCTGTTACTCCAATGGATGGTAGCCTTGTCATTATGGAAGGTAGTCTGTTGTCGAGATTTTTGTTACTCCAATGGATGGTAGCCTTGTCATTATGGAAGGTAGTCTGTTGTCGAGATTTTTGTTACTGGAATGGATGGTAGCCTTGTCATTATGGAAGTTAGTATGTTGTTGTGATTTCTGTTACTCCAATGGATGGTAGCCTTGTCATTATGGAATGTAGTCTATAGTTGAGATTTTTGTTACTCCAATGGATGGTAGCCTTTTCATTAAGGACGGTAGTCTGTTTTTCAGATTTTTGTTACGCCAATGGATGGTAGACTTGTCATTATGAAAGGTAGTCTATTGTCGAGATTTTTGTTACTTCATTGGATGGTAGCTATGTCATTATGGAAGGTAGTGTGTTGTTGATATTTTTGTTATTCGAATGGATGGTAGCCTTGTCATTATGGAAGGTAGTATGTTTTCGTGATTTTTTATTACTCCAATGGATGGTAGCCTTGTCATCATGGAATGTTGTCTCTTGTGGAATTATTGGTTACTATAATGGATGGTAGCCTTGTCATTATGTAAGGTAGTCTATCATAGGGATTTCTGTTACTGCAATGGATGTTAACCTTGTCATTAAGGATGGTAGTCTGTTGTTCAGATTTTTGTTCCGCTAATGGATGGTAGACTTGTAATTATGGAACGTAGTCTATTGTCGATATTTTTGTTACTCCATTAGATGGTAGCCTTATCATTATGGAAGGTAGTGTGTTGTTGATATTTTTGTTATTCGAATGGATGGTCGCCTTGTCATTATGGAAGGTAGTCTGTTGTCATGATATTTGTCACTCCAATGGATGGTAGCCTTGTCATCATGGAAGGTTTTCTCCTGTGGAAATTTTTGTTACTCCAATGGATGGTACCCTTGTAATTATGGAAGGTTATCTGTTGTCGAGATTTTTGTTACTCGAATGGATGGTAGCCTTGTGATGATGTAAGATATTCTATTGTCGATATTTTTATTACTTCATTGGATGGAAGCCTTGTCATTATGGAAGGTAGTCTTTGGTCGAGATTTTTGTTATTCCAATGGATGGTAGGCTTGTCATTATAGAAGGTAGTCTATTGTCGTGATTTTTGTTACTCCAATGGATGGAAGCCTTGTCATTATGGAAGGTAGTATGCTGTCGATATCTTTGTTACTACAATGGATGGTAGCCTTGTCATTATGGAAGGTTGTCTGTTGTCGAGATTTTTGTTACTGCAATAGATGGTAGCCTTGTCATTATGGAAGGTAGTAAGTTGTCGATATTTTTGTTACGCCAATGGATGGTAGCCTTGTTATTTTGGAAGGTAGTATGTTGTCGAGATTTTTGTTACTACAATGGATGGTAGGCTTCTCATTATGGAAGGTAGTCTGTTGTCGAGATTTTTAATATTCCAATAGAAGGTAGCCTTGTCATTATGGAAGGTAGTCTATTGTCGTGATTTTTGTTACTCCAATGGATGGTAGCCTTGTCATTATGGAAGCTATTCTATTGTCGAGATTTTTGATACTACAATGGATGGTAGCCTTGTCATTATGGAAGGTAGTCTATTTTCGAGATTTTTGTTACTGTAATGGATGGTAGCCTTGTCATTATCGAAGGTAGTCTGTTGTCGTGATTTTTTTTACTCCAATGGATGGTAGCCTTGTCATTATGGAAGGTAGTCTATTGTCGTGATTTTTGTTACTCCAATGGATGGTAGCCTTGTCATTATGGAAGCTATTCTATTGTCGAGATTTTTGATACTACAATGGATGGTAGCCTTGTCATTATGGAAGGTAGTCTATTTTCGAGATTTTTGTTACTGTAATGGATGGTAGCCTTGTCATTATCGAAGGTATTATGTTGTCGTGATTTTTTTTACTCCAATGTATGGTACCCTTGTCATTATGGAAGGTAGTCTGTTGCCGAGATTTTTGTTACTCGAATGGATGGTATCCTTGTCATTATGGAAGGTAGTCTGTTGTCGTGATTTTTGTTACTCCAATGCATGGTAGCCTTGTGATTATGGAAGGTAGTATGTTGTCGATATCTTTGTTACTACAATGGATGGTAGCCTTGTCATTATGGAAGGTTGTATGTTTTCGAGATTTTTGTTAGTGCAATGAATGGTAGCCTTGTCATTATGGAAGGTAGTCTGTTGTTGTGATTTCTGTTACTCCAGTGGATGGTAACCTTGTCATTATGGAAGGTAGTCTGTTGTCGAGATTTTTGTTACTACAATGGATGGTAGGCTTGTCATTATGGAAGGTAATTTGTTGTCAAGATTTTTAGTATTCCAATGGATGATAGCCTTGTCATTATGGAAGGTAGTCTGTTGTCATGATTTTTGTTACTCTAATGGATAGTAGCCTTGTCATTATGGAAGCTATCCTATTATCGAGATTTTTGTTACTACAATGGATTGTAGCCTTGTCATTATGGAAGGTAGTTTCTTGTCGATATCTTTGTTACTCCAATGGATGGTAGCCTTGTCATTATGCAAGGTAGTCTGTTGTCTAGATTTCAGTTACTCCAATGGATGGTAGCCTTGTCATTATGGAAGGTAGTCTGTTGTCGAGATTTTTGTTACTCCAATGGATGGTAGCCTTGTCATTACGGAAGGTAGTTTGTTGTCGAGAATTTTCTTACTACAATGGATGGTAGGCTTGTCATTATGGAAGTTAGTCTGTTGTCGAGATTTTTAATATTCCAATGGATGGTAGCCTTGTCATTATGGAAGGTAGTCTATTGTCGTGATTTTTGTTACTCCAATGGATGGTAGCCTTGTCATTATGGAAGGTAGTCTGTTGTCGAGATTTAAGTTACTCCAATGGATGGTAGCCTTGTCATTAAGGAAGGTAGTCTGTTGTCGGGATTTAAGTTACTCCAATGGACGGTAGCCTTCTCATTATGGAAGGTAGTCTATTGTCGGGATTTTTTTTACTCCAATGGATGGTAGCCTTGTCATTATGGAAGGTAGGTTGTTGTTTAGATTTTTGTTACAATAATGGATGTTAGCCTTATCATTATGGAAGGTAGTATGTTGTCATGATTTTTGTTACTCCAATGGATGGTAGCCTTGTCATTATGGAAGGTAGTATGTTGTCGATATCTTTGTTACTACAATGGATGGTAGCCTTGTCATTATGGAAGGTTGTCTGTTGTCGAGATTTTTATTACTGTAATGGATGGTAGCCTTGTCATTATGGATGGTAGTCTGTTGTTGTGATTTCTGTTACTCCAATGGATGGTAGCCTTGTCATTATGGAAGGTAGTCTGTTGTTGTGATTTCTGTTACTCCAATGGATAGTAGCCTTGTCATTATGGAAGGTAGCCTGTTGTCGAGATTTTTGTTACTCCAATGGATGGTAGCCTTGTCATTATTGAAGGTAGTCTGTTGTCGAGATTTTTGTTACTACAATGGATGGTAGGCTTGTTATTATGGAAGGTAGTCTATTGTCTAGATTTTTAATATTCCAATGGAATGTAGCCTGGTCATTATGGAAGGTAGTCTATTGTCATGATTTTTGTTACTCCAATGGATGGTAGCCTTGTCATTATGGAAGCTATTCTATTGTCGAGATTTTTGTTACTACAATGGATTGTAGCCTTGTCATTATGGAAGGTAGTCTATTGTCATGATTTTTGTTACTCCAACGGATGGTAGCCTTGTCATTATGGAAGCTATTCTATTGTCGAGATTTTTGTTACTACAATTTATGGTAGGCTTGTCGTTATGGAAGGTAGTCTCTTGTTGAAATCTTTGTTACTCTAATGGATGGTAGCCTTGTCATTATGGAAGGTAGTCTGTTGTCGAGATTTTTGTTACTGCAATGGATGCTAGGCTTGTCATTATGGAAGGTAGTCTGTTGTCGTGATTTTTGTTACTCCAATGGATGGTAGCCTTGTCATTATGGAAGGTTGTCTCTTGTGGAAATTTTTTTACTCCAACGTATGGTACCCTTGTCATTATGGAAGGTAGTTTGTTATCGAGAATTTTGTAACTCCAATGGATGGTAGCCTTGTCATTATGGAAGGTAGTCTGTTGTCATGATTTTTTTACTCCAATGCATCGTAGCCTTTCATTATGGAAGGTAGTGTGTTGTCGATATCTTTGTTACTACAATGGATAGTAGCCTTGTCATTATGGAAGGTTGTATGTTTTCGAGATTTTTGTTAGTGCAATGAATGGTAGCCTTGTCATTATGGAAGGTAGTCTATTGTTGTGATTTCTAATACTCCAGTGGATGGTATTCTTGTCATTATGGAAGGTAGTCTGTTGTCGAGATTTTTGTTACTACAATGGATGGTAGGCTTGTCATTATGGAAGGTAATTTGTTGTCAAGATTTTTAGTATTCCAATGGATGATAGCCTTGTCATTATGGAAGGTAGTCTGTTGTCATGATTTTTGTTACTCCAATGGATAGTAGCCTTGTCATTATGGAAGCTATCCTATTATCGAGATTTTTGTTACTACAATGGATTGTAGCCTTGTCATTATGGAAGGTAGTCTCTTGTCGATATCTTTGTTACTCCAATGGATGGTAGCCTTGTCATTATGCAAGGTAGTCTGTTGTCTAGATTTCAGTTACTCCAATGGATGGTAGCCTTGTCATTATGGAAGGTAGTCTGTTGTCGAGATTTTTGTTACTCCAATGGATGGTAGCCTTGTCATTACGGAAGGTAGTTTGTTGTCGAGAATTTTCTTACTACAATGGATGGTAGGCTTGTCATTATGGAAGTTAGTCTGTTGTCGAGATTTTTAATATTCCAATGGATGGTAGCCTTGTCATTATGGAAGGTAGTCTATTGTCGTGATTTTTGTTACTCCAATGGATGGTAGCCTTGTCATTATGGAAGGTAGTCTGTTGTCGAGATTTAAGTTACTCCAATGGATGGTAGCCTTGTCATTAAGGAAGGTAGTCTGTTGTCGGGATTTAAGTTACTCCAATGGACGGTAGCCTTCTCATTATGGAAGGTAGTCTATTGTCGGGATTTGTTTTACTCCAATGGATGGTAGCCTTGTCATTATGGAAGGTAGGTTGTTGTTTAGATTTTTGTTACAATAATGGATGTTAGCCTTATCATTATGGAAGGTAGTATGTTGTCATGATTTTTGTTACTCCAATGGATGGTAGCCTTGTCATTATGGAAGGTAGTATGTTGTCGATATCTTTGTTACTACAATGGATGGTAGCCTTGTCATTATGGAAGGTTGTCTGTTGTCGAGATTTTTATTACTGTAATGGATGGTAGCCTTGTCATTATGGATGGTAGTCTGTTGTTGTGATTTCTGTTACTCCAATGGATGGTAGCCTTGTCATTATGGAAGGTAGTCTGTTGTTGTGATTTCTGTTACTCCAATGGATAGTAGCCTTGTCATTATGGAAGGTAGTCCGTTGTCGAGATTTTTGTTACTCCAATGGATGGTAGCCTTGTCATTATTGAAGGTAGTCTGTTGTCGAGATTTTTGTTACTACAATGGATGGTAGGCTTGTTATTATGGAAGGTAGTCTATTGTCTAGATTTTTAATATTCCAATGGAATGTAGCCTGGTCATTATGGAAGGTAGTCTGTTGTCATGATTTTTGTTACTCCAATGGATGGTAGCCTTGTCATTATGGAAGCTATTCTATTGTCGAGATTTTTGTTACTACAATGGATTGTAGCCTTGTCATTATGGAAGGTAGTCTATTGTCATGATTTTTGTTACTCCAACGGATGGTAGCCTTGTCATTATGGAAGCTATTCTATTGTCGAGATTTTTGTTACTACAATTTATGGTAGGCTTGTCGTTATGGAAGGTAGTCTCTTGTTGAAATCTTTGTTACTCTAATGGATGGTAGCCTTGTCATTATGGAAGGTAGTCTGTTGTCGAGATTTTTGTTACTGCAATGGATGCTAGGCTTGTCATTATGGAAGGTAGTCTGTTGTCGTGATTTTTGTTACTCCAATGGATGGTAGCCTTGTCATTATGGAAGGTTGTCTCTTGTGGAAATTTTTTTACTCCAACGTATGGTACCCTTGTCATTATGGAAGGTAGTCTGTTATCGAGAATTTTGTAACTCCAATGGATGGTAGCCTTGTCATTATGGAAGGTAGTCTGTTGTCATGATTTTTTTTACTCCAATGCATGGTAGCCTTTCATTATGGAAGGTAGTGTGTTGTCGATATCTTTGTTACTACAATGGATGGTAGCCTTGTCATTATGGAAGGTTGTATGTTTTCGAGATTTTTGTTAGTGCAATGAATGGTAGCCTTGTCATTATGGAAGGTAGTCTATTGCTGTGATTTCTATTACTCTAGTGGATGGTATTCTTGTCATTATGGAAGGTAGTCTGTTGTCGAGATTTTTGTTACTACAATGGATGGTAGGCTTGTCATTATGGAAGGTAATTTGTTGTCACGATTTTTAGTATTCCAAAGGATGATAGCCTTGTCATTATGGAAGGTAGTCTGTTGTCATGATTTTTGTTACTCCAATGGATAGTAGCCTTGTCATTATGGAAGCTATCCTATTATCGAGATTTTTGTTACTACAATGGATTGTAGCCTTGTCATTATGGAAGGTAGTCTCTTGTCGATATCTTTGTTACTCCAATGGATGGTAGCCTTGTCATTATGCAAGGTAGTCTGTTGTCTAGATTTCAGTTACTCCAATGGATGGTAGCCTTGTCATTATGGAAGGTAGTCTGTTGTCGAGATTTTTGTTACTCCAATGGATGGTAGCCTTGTCATTACGGAAGGTAGTTTGTTGTCGAGAATTTTCTTACTACAATGGATAGTAGGCTTGTCATTATGGAAGTTAGTCTGTTGTCGAGATTTTTAATATTCCAATGGATGGTAGCCTTGTCATTATGGAAGGTAGTCTATTGTCGTGATTTTTGTTACTCCAATGGATGGTAGCCTTGTCATTATGGAAGGTAGTCTGTTGTCGAGATTTAAGTTACTCCAATGGATGGAAGCCTTGTCATTAAGGAAGGTAGTCTGTTGTCGGGATTTAAGTTACTCCAATGGACGGTAGCCTTCTCATTATGGAAGGTAGTCTATTGTCGGGATTTTTTTTACTCCAATGGATGGTAGCCTTGTCATTATGGAAGGTAGGTTGTTGTTTAGATTTTTGTTACAATAATGGATGTTAGCCTTATCATTATGGAAGGTAGTATGTTGTCATGATTTTTGTTACTCCAATGGATGGTAGCTTTGTCATTATGGAAGGTAGTATGTTGTCGATATCTTTGTTACTACAATGGATGGTAGCCTTGTCATTATGGAAGGTTGTCTGTTGTCGAGATTTTTATTACTGTAATGGATGGTAGCCTTGTCATTATGGATGGTAGTCTGTTGTTGTGATTTCTGTTACTCCAATGGATGGTAGCCTTGTCATTATGGAAGGTAGTCTGTTGTTGTGATTTCTGTTACTCCAATGGATAGTAGCCTTGTCATTATGGAAGGTAGTCTGTTGTCGAGATTTTTGTTACTCCAATGGATGGTAGCCTTGTCATTATTGAAGGTAGTCTGTTGTCGAGATTTTTGTTACTACAATGGATGGTAGGCTTGTTATTATGGAAGGTAGTCTATTGTCGAGATTTTTAATATTCCAATGGAATGTAGCCTGGTCATTATGGAAGGTAGTCTGTTGTCATGATTTTTGTTACTCCAATGGATGGTAGCCTTGTCATTATGGAAGCTATTCTATTGTCGAGATTTTTGTTACTACAATGGATTGTAGCCTTGTCATTATGGAAGGTAGTCTATTGTCATGATTTTTGTTACTCCAACGGATGGTAGCCTTGTCATTATGGAAGCTATTCTATTGTCGAGATTTTTGTTACTACAATTTATGGTAGGCTTGTCGTTATGGAAGGTAGTCTCTTGTTGAAATCTTTGTTACTCTAATGGATGGTAGCCTTGTCATTATGGAAGGTAGTCTGTTGTCGAGATTTTTGTTACTGCAATGGATGCTAGGCTTGTCATTATGGAAGGTAGTCTGTTGTCGTGATTTTTGTTACTCCAATGGATGGTAGCCTTGTCATTATGGAAGGTTGTCTCTTGTGGAAATTTTTTTACTCCAACGTATGGTACCCTTGTCATTATGGAAGGTAGTCTGTTATCGAGAATTTTGTAACTCCAATGGATGGTAGCCTTGTCATTATGTAAGGTAGTCTGTTGTCATGATTTTTTTTACTCCAATGCATGGTAGCCTTTCATTATGGAAGGTAGTGTGTTGTAGATATCTTTGTTACTACAATGGATGGTAGCCTTGTCATTATGGAAGGTTGTATGTTTTCGAGATTTTTGTTAGTGCAATGAATTGTAGCCTTGTCATTATGGAAGGTAGTCTATTGTTGTGATTTCTATTACTCCAGTGGATGGTATTCTTGTCATTATGGAAGGTAGTCTGTTGTCGAGATTTTTGTTACTACAATGGATGGTAGGCTTGTCATTATGGAAGGTAATTTGTTGTCAAGATTTTTAGTATTCCAATGAATGATAGCCTTGTCATTATGGAAGGTAGTCTGTTGTCATGATTTTTGTTACTCCAATGGATAGTAGCCTTGTCATTATGGAAGCTATCCTATTATCGAGATTTTTGTTACTACAATGGATTGTAGCCTTGTCATTATGGAAGGTAGTCTCTTGTCGATATCTTTGTTACTCCAATGGATGGTAGCCTTGTCATTATGCAAGGTAGTCTGTTGTCTAGATTTCAGTTACTCCAATGGATGGTAGCCTTGTCATTATGGAAGGTAGTCTGTTGTCGAGATTTTTGTTACTCCAATGGATGGTAGCCTTGTCATTATGGAAGGTAGTTTATTGTCGAGAATTTTCTTACTACAATGGATGGTAGGCTTGTCATTATGGAAGTTAGTCTGTTGTCGAGATTTTTAATATTCCAATGGATGGTAGCCTTGTCATTATGGAAGGTAGTCTATTGTCGTGATTTTTGTTACTCCAATGGATGGTAGCCTTGTCATTATGGAAGGTAGTCTGTTGTCGAGATTTAAGTTACTCCAATGGATGGTAGCCTTGTCATTAAGGAAGGTAGTCTGTTGTCGGGATTTAAGTTACTCCAATGGACGGTAGCCTTCTCATTATGGAAGGTAGTCTATTGTCGGGATTTTTTTTACTCCAATGGATGGTAGCCTTGTCATTATGGAAGGTAGGTTGTTGTTTAGATTTTTGTTACAGTAATGGATGTTAGCCTTATCATTATGGAAGGTAGTATGTTGTCATGATTTTTGTTACTCCAATGGATGGTAGCCTTGTCATTATGGAAGGTAGTATGTTGTCGATATCTTTGTTACTACAATGGATGGTAGCCTTGTCATTATGGAAGGTTGTCTGTTGTCGAGATTTTTATTACTGTAATGGATGGTAGCCTTGTCATTATGGATGGTAGTCTGTTGTTGTGATTTCTGTTACTCCAATGGATGGTAGCCTTGTCATTATGGAAGGTAGTCTGTTGTTGTGATTTCTGTTACACCAATGGATAGTAGCCTTGTCATTATGGAAGGTAGTCTGTTGTCGAGATTTTTGTTACTCCAATGGATGGTAGCCTTGTCATTATTGAAGGTAGTCTGTTGTCGAGATTTTTGTTACTACAATGGATTGTAGGCTTGTTATTATGGAAGGTAGTCTATTGTCGAGATTTTTAATATTCCAATGGAATGTAGCCTGGTCATTATGGAAGGTAGTCTGTTGTCATGATTTTTGTTACTCCAATGGATGGTAGCCTTGTCATTATGGAAGCTATTCTATTGTCGATATTTTTGTTACTACAATGGATTGTAGCCTTGTCATTATGGAAGGTAGTCTATTGTCATGATTTTTGTTACTCCAACGGATGGTAGCCTTGTCATTATGGAAGCTATTCTATTGTCGAGATTTTTGTTACTACAATTTATGGTAGGCTTGTCGTTATGGAAGGTAGTCTCTTGTTGAAATCTTTGTTACTCTAATGGATGGTAGCCTTGTCATTATGGAAGGTAGTCTGTTGTCGAGATTTTTGTTACTGCAATGGATGCTAGGCTTGTCATTATGGAAGGTAGTCTGTTGTCGTGATTTTTGTTACTCCAATGGATGGTAGCCTTGTCATTATGGAAGGTTGTCTCTTGTGGAAATTTTTTTACTCCAACGTATGGTACCCTTGTCATTATGGAAGGTAGTCTGTTATCGAGAATTTTGTAACTCCAATGGATGTTAGCGTTGTCATTATGGAAGGTAGTCTGTTGTCATGATTTTTTTTACTCCAATGCATGGTAGCCTTTCATTATGGAAGGTAGTGTGTTGTCGATATCTTTGTTACTACAATGGATGGTAGCCTTGTCATTATGGAAGGTTGTATGTTTTCGAGATTTTTGTTAGTGCAATGAATGGTAGCCTTGTCATTATGGAAGGTAGTCTATTGTTGTGATTTCTATTACTCCAGCGGATGGTATTCTTGTCATTATGTAAGGTAGTCTATTGTCGAGATTTTTGTTACTACAATGGATGGTAGGCTTGTCATTATGGAAGGTAGTTTGTTGTCGAGACTTTTAATATTCCAATGGATGATAGCCTTGTCATTATGGAAGGTAGTCTGTTGTCATGATTTTTATTACTCCAATGGATGGTAGCCTTGTCATTATGGAAGCTATTCTATTATAGAGATTTTTGTTACTACAATGGATTGTAGCCTTGTCATTATGGAAGGTGGTCTCTTGTCGATATCTTTGTTACTCCAATGGATGGTAGCCTTGTCATTATGCAAGGTAGTCTATTGTCTAGATTTAATATACTCCAATGGATGGTAACCTTGTCATTAGGGAAGGTAGTCTGTTGTCGGGATTTAAGTTACTCCAATGGATGGTAGCCTTGTCATTATGGAAGGTAGTGTGTTGTCGATATCTTTGTTACTACAATGGATGGTAGCCTTGTCATTATGGAAGGTTATCTGTTGTCGAGATTTTTATTACTGCAATGGATGGTAGCCTTGTCATTATATAAGGTAGTCTATTGTTGTGATTTCTGTTACTCCAATGGATGGTAGCCTTGTCATTATGGAAGGTAGTCTGTTGTTGTGATTTCTGTTACTCCAATGGATAGTAGCCTTGTTATTATGGAAGGTAGTCTGTTGTCGAGATTTTTGTTACTCCAATGGATGGTAGCCTTATCATTATTGAAGGTAGTCTGTTGTCGAGATTTTTGTTACTACAATGGATGGTAGGCTTGTCATTATGGAAGGTAGTCTATTGTCGAGATTTTTAGTATTCCAATGGAATGTAGCCTTGTCATTATGGAAGGTAGTCTGTTGTCGTGATTTTTATTACTCCAGTGCATGGTAGCCTTGTCATTATGGAAGCTATTCTATTGTCGAGATTTTTGTTACTACAATGGATTGTAGCCTTGTCATTATGGAAGGTAGTATGTTGTCAAGATTTTAGTTACTCCAATGGATGGTAGCCTTGTCATTATGGAAGGAAGTCTGTTGTCGGGATTTTTGTTACTCCAATGGATGGTAGCCTTGTCATTATGGAAGGTAGTCTCTTGTCAGGATTTTTTTTACTCCAATGGATGGTAGCCTTGTCATTATGGAAGGTAGTCAATTGGCAAGATTTTTGTTACAACAATGGATGGTAGCCTTGTCATTATGGAAGGTAGTATGTTGTCGATATCTTTGTTACTACAATGGATGGTAGCCTTGTCATTATGGAAGGTTGTCTGTTGTCTAGATTTTTGTTATTGCAATGGATGGTAGACTTGTTATTATGGAAGGTAGTCTGTTGTTGTGATTTCTGTTACGACAATGGATGGTAGCCTTGTCATTATGGAAGGTAGTCTATAGTCGAGATTTTTGTTACTCCAATGAATGGTAGCCTTGTCATTAAGGACGATAGTCTGTTGTTTAGATTTTTGTTACGCCAATGGATGGTAGACGTATCATTATGGAATGTAGTCTATTGTCGAGTTTTTTGTTACTCCATTAGATGGTAGTTATGTCATTATGGAAGGTAGTGTGTAGTTGATATTTTTGTTATTCGAATGGATGGTAGCCTTGTCATTATGGAATGTAGTCTGTTGTCCTGATTTTTGTTACTCCAATGGATGGTAGCCTTGTCATCATGGAATGTTGCCTCTTGTGGAAATTTTTGTTACTCAAATGGATGGTACCCTTGTCATTATGGAAGGTAGTCTATTGTCAAGATTTTTGTTACTCCAATTGATTGTAGCCTTTTCATAATGAAAGATATTCTATTGTCGATATTTTTATTACTTCATCGGATAGAACCCTTGTCATTATGGAAGGTAGTCTGTTGTCGAGAGTTTTGTTATGCTAATGGATGGTAGCCTTGTCATTATGGAAGGTAGTCTATTGTTGTGATTTTTGTTACTCCAATGGATGGTAGCCTTGTCATTATGGAAGGTAGTCTGTTGTCGAGATTTTTGTTACTGCAATGGATGCTAGGCTTGTCATTATGGAAGGTAGTCTGTTGTCGTGATTTTTGTTACTCCAATGGATGGTAGCCTTGTCATTATGGAAGGTTGTCTCTTGTGGAAATTTTTTTACTCCAATGTATGGTACCCTTGTCATTATGGAAGATAGTCTGTTGTCGAGAATTTTGTTCCTCCAATGGATGGTAGCCTTGTCATTATGGAAGGTAGTCTGTTGTCGTTATTTTTGTTACTCCAATGGATGGTAGCCTTGTCATTATGGAAGGTAGTATGTTGTCGATATCTTTGTTACTACAATGGATGGTAGCCTTGTCATTATGGAAGGTAGTCTATTGTTGTGATTTCTATTACTCCAGTTGATGGTAGCCTTGTCATTATGGAAGGTAGTCTGTTGTCGAGATTTTTATTACTACAATGGATGGTAGGCTTGTCATTATGGAAGGTAGTTTGTTGTCGAGATTTTTAATATTCTAATGGATGATAGCCTTGTCATTATGGAAGGTAGTCTGTTGTCATGATTTTTGTTACTCCAATGGATGGTAGCCTTGTCATTATGGAAGCTATTCTATTATAGAGATTTTTGTTACTACAATGGATTGTAGCCTTGTCATTATGGAAGGTAGTCTCCTGTTGATATCTTTGTTACTCCAATGGATGGTAGCCTTGTCATTATGCAAGGTAGTCTGTTGTCTAGATTTAAGTTACTCCAATGGATGGTAACCTTGTTATTAGGGAAGGTAGTCTGTTGTCGGGATTTAAGTTACTCCAATGGATGGTAGCCTTGTCATTATGGAAGGTAGTCTGTTGTCAGGATTTTTGTTACTCCAATGGATGGTAGCCTTGTCATTATGGAAGGTAGTCTCTTGTCAGGATTTTTTTTGCAAAAATGGATGGTAGCCTTGTCATTATGGAAGGTAGTATGTTGTCAAGATTTTTGTTACTCCAATGGATGGTAGCCTTGTCATTATGGAAGGTAGTATGTTGTCGATATCTTTGTTACTACAATGGAAGGTAGCCTTGTCATTATGGAAGGTTGTCTGTTGTCGAGATTTTTATTACTGCAGTGGATGGAAGCCTTGTCATTATGGAAGGTAGTCTGTTGTTGTGATTTCTGTTACTCCAATGGATAGTAGCCTTGTTATTATGGAAGGTAGTCTGTTGTCGAGATTTTTGTTACTCCAATGGATGGTAGCCTTGTCATTGTTGAAGGTAGTCTATTTTCGAGATTTTTGTTACTACAATGGATGGAAGGCTTGTCATTATGGAAGGTAGTCTATGGTCGAGATTTTTAATATTCCAATGGAATGTAGCCTTATCATTATGCAAGGTAGTCTGTTGTCGTGATTTTTGTTACTCCAGTGCATGGTAGCCTTGTCATTATGGAAGCTATTCTATTGTCGAGATTTTTGTTACTACAATGGATTGTAGCCTTGTCATTATGGAAGGTAGTATGTTGTCAAGATTTCAGTTACTCCAATGGATAGTAGCCTTGTCATTATGGAAGGAAGTCTGTTGTCTAGATTTTTGTTACTCCAATGGATGGTAGCCTTGTCATTATGGAAGGTAGTCTCTTGTCGGGATTTTTTTTACTCCAATGGATGGTAGCCTTGTCATTATGGAAGGTAGTCAATTGGCAAGATATTTGTTACAACAATGGATGGTAGCCTTGTCATTATGGAAGGTAGTATGTTGTCGATATCTTTGTTACTACAATGGATGGTAGCCTTGTCATTATTGAAGGTTGTGTGTTGTCTAGATTTTTGTTATTGCAATGGATGATAGACTTGTTATTATGGAAGGTAGTCTGTTGTTGTGATTTCTGTTACGGCAATGGATGGTAGCCTTGTCATTATGGAAGGTAGTCTATAGTCGAGATTTTTGTTACTCCAATGAATGGTAGCCTTGTCATTAAGGACAATAGTCTGTTGTTTAGATTTTTGTTACGCCAATGGATGGTAGACGTATCATTATGGAATGTAGTCTATTGTCGAGATTTTTGTTACTCCATTGGATGGTAGCTATGTCATTATGGAAGGTAGTGTGTTGTTGATATTTTTGTTATTCGAATGGATGGTAGCCTTTTCATTATGGAATGTAGTCTGTTGTCCTGATTTTTGTTACTCCAATGGATGGTAGCCTTGTCATCATGGAATGTTGCCTCTTGTGGATATTTTTGTTACTCCAATGGATGGTACCCTTGTCATTATGGAAGGTAGTCTATTGTCAAGCTTTTTGTTACTCCAATGGATTGTAGCCTTTTCATAATGGAAGATATTCTATTGTCGATATTTTTATTACTTCATCAGATAGAACCCTTGTCATTATGGAAGGTAGTCTGTTGTCGAGAGTTTTGTTATTCTAATGGATGGTAGCCTTGTCATTATGGAAGGTAGTCTATTGTCGTGATTTTTGTTACTCCAATGGATGGTAGCCTTGTCATTATGGAAGGTAGTCTGTTGTCGAGATTTTTGTTACTGCAATGGATGCTAGGCATGTCATTATGGAAGGTAGTCTGTTGTCGTGATTTTTGTTACTCCAATGGATGGTAGCCTTGTCATTATGGAAGGTTGTCTCTTGTGGAAATTTTTTTACTCCAATGTATGGTACCCTTGTCATTATGGAAGATAGTCTGTTGTCGAGAATTTTGTTCCTCCAATGGATGGTAGCCTTGTCATTATGGAAGGTAGTCTGTTGTCGTGATTTTTGTTACTCCAATGGATGGTTGCCTTGTCATTATGGAAGGTAGTATGTTGTCGATATCTTTGTTACTACAATGGATGGTAGCCTTGTCATTATGGAAGGTTGTATGTTTTCGAGATTTTTGTTAGTGCAATGAATGGTAGCTTTGTCATTATGGAAGGTAGTCTATTGTTGTGATTTCTATTACTCCAGTTGATGGTAGCCTTGTCATTTTGGAAGGTAGTCTGTTGTCGAGATTTTTGTTACTCCAATGGATGGTAGCCTTGTCATTATGGAAGCTATTCTATTGTCGATATTTTTGTTACTACAATGGATTGTAGCCTTGTCATTATGGAAGGTAGTCTATTGTCATGATTTTTGTTACTCCAACGGATGGTAGCCTTGTCATTATGGAAGCTATTCTATTGTCGAGATTTTTGTTACTACAATTTATGGTAGGCTTGTCGTTATGGAAGGTAGTCTCTTGTTGAAATCTTTGTTACTCTAATGGATGGTAGCCTTGTCATTATGGAAGGTAGTCTGTTGTCGAGATTTTTGTTACTGCAATGGATGCTAGGCTTGTCATTATGGAAGGTAGTCTGTTGTCGTGATTTTTGTTACTCCAATGGATGGTAGCCTTGTCATTATGGAAGGTTGTCTCTTGTGGAAATTTTTTTACTCCAACGTATGGTACCCTTGTCATTATGGAAGGTAGTCTGTTATCGAGAATTTTGTAACTCCAATGGATGGTAGCGTTGTCATTATGGAAGGTAGTCTGTTGTCATGATTTTTTTTACTCCAATGCATGGTAGCCTTTCATTATGGAAGGTAGTGTGTTGTCGATATCTTTGTTACTACAATGGATGGTAGCCTTGTCATTATGGAAGGTTGTATGTTTTCGAGATTTTTGTTAGTGCAATGAATGGTAGCCTTGTCATTATGGAAGGTAGTCTATTGTTGTGATTTCTATTACTCCAGCGGATGGTATTCTTGTCATTATGGAAGGTAGTCTATTGTCGAGATTTTTGTTACTACAATGGATGGTAGGCTTGTCATTATGGAAGGTAGTTTGTTGTCGAGACTTTTAATATTCCAATGGATGATAGCCTTGTCATTATGGAAGGTAGTCTGTTGTCATGATTTTTATTACTCCAATGGATGGTAGCCTTGTCATTATGGAAGCTATTCTATTATAGAGATTTTTGTTACTACAATGGATTGTAGCCTTGTCATTATGGAAGGTGGTCTCTTGTCGATATCTTTGTTACTCCAATGGATGGTAGCCTTGTCATTATGCAAGGTAGTCTATTGTCTAGATTTAAGTTACTCCAATGGATGGTAACCTTGTCATTAGGGAAGGTAGTCTGTTGTCGGGATTTAAGTTACTCCAATGGATGGTAGCCTTGTCATTATGGAAGGTAGTGTGTTGTCGATATCTTTGTTACTACAATGGATGGTAGCCTTGTCATTATGGAAGGTTATCTGTTGTCGAGATTTTTATTACTGCAATGGATGGTAGCCTTGTCATTATGTAAGGTAGTCTATTGTTGTGATTTCTTTTACTCCAATGGATGGTAGCCTTGTCATTATGGAAGGTAGTCTGTTGTTGTGATTTCTGTTACTCCAATGGATAATAGCCTTGTTATTATGGAAGGTACTCTGTTGTCGAGATTTTTGTTACTCCAATGGATGGTAGCCTTATCATTATTGAAGGTAGTCTGTTGTTGAGATTTTTGTTACTACAATGGATGGTAGGCTTGTCATTATGGAAGGTAGTCTATTGTCGAGATTTTTAATATTCCAATGGAATGTAGCCTTGTCATTATGGAAGGTAGTCTGTTGTCGTGATTTTTATTACTCCAGTGCATGGTAGCCTTGTCATTATGGAAGCTATTCTATTGTCGAGATTTTTGTTACTACAATGGATTGTAGCCTTGTCATTATGGAAGGTAGTATGTTGTCAAGATTTTAGTTACTCCAATGGATGGTAGCCTTGTCATTATGGAAGGAAGTCTGTTGTCGGGATTTTTGTTACTCCAATGGATGGTAGCCTTGTCATTATGGAAGGTAGTCTCTTGTCAGGATTTTTTTTACTCCAATGGATGGTAGCCTTGTCATTATGGAAGGTAGTCAATTGGCAAGATTTTTGTTACAACAATGGATGGTAGCCTTGTCATTATGGAAGGTAGTATGTTGTCGATATCTTTGTTACTACAATGGATGGTAGCCTTGTCATTATGGAAGGTTGTCTGTTGTCTAGATTTTTGTTATTGCAATGGATGGTAGACTTGTTATTATGGAAGGTAGTCTGTTGTTGTGATTTCTGTTACGACAATGGATGGTAGCCTTGTCATTATGGAAGGTAGTCTATAGTCGAGATTTTTGTTACTCCAATGAATGGTAGCCTTGTCATTAAGGACGATAGTCTGTTGTTTAGATTTTTGTTACGCCAATGGATGGTAGACGTATCATTATGGAATGTAGTCTATTGTCGAGTTTTTTGTTACTCCATTAGATGGTAGTTATGTCATTATGGAAGGTAGTGTGTTGTTGATATTTTTGTTATTCGAATGGATGGTAGCCTTGTCATTATGGAATGTAGTCTGTTGTCCTGATTTTTGTTACTCCAATGGATGGTAGCCTTGTCATCATGGAATGTTGCCTCTTGTGGAAATTTTTGTTACTCAAATGGATGGTACCCTTGTCATTATGGAAGGTAGTCTATTGTCAAGATTTTTGTTACTCCAATTGATTGTAGCCTTTTCATAATGAAAGATATTCTATTGTCGATATTTTTATTACTTCATCGGATAGAACCCTTGTCATTATGGAAGGTAGTCTGTTGTCCAGAGTTTTGTTATGCTAATGGATGGTAGCCTTGTCATTATGGAAGGTAGTCTATTGTTGTGATTTTTGTTACTCCAATGGATGGTAGCCTTGTCATTATGGAAGGTAGTCTGTTGTCGAGATTTTTGTTACTGCAATGGATGCTAGGCTTGTCATTATGGAAGGTAGTCTGTTGTCGTGATTTTTGTTACTCCAATGGATGGTAGCCTTGTCATTATGGAAGGTAGTCTATTGTCAAGCTTTTTGTTACTCCAATGGATTGTAGCCTTTTCATAATGGAAGATATTCTATTGTCGATATTTTTATTACTTCATCAGATAGAACCCTTGTCATTATGGAAGGTAGTCTGTTGTCGAGAGTTTTGTTATTCTAATGGATGGTAGCCTTGTCATTATGGAAGGTAGTCTATTGTCGTGATTTTTGTTACTCCAATGGATGGTAGCCTTGTCATTATGGAAGGTAGTCTGTTGTCGAGATTTTTGTTACTGCAATGGATGCTAGGCATGTCATTATGGAAGGTAGTCTGTTGTCGTGATTTTTGTTACTCCAATGGATGGTAGCCTTGTCATTATGGAAGGTTGTCTCTTGTGGAAATTTTTTTACTCCAATGTATGGTACCCTTGTCATTATGGAAGATAGTCTGTTGTCGAGAATTTTGTTCCTCCAATGGATGGTAGCCTTGTCATTATGGAAGGTAGTCTGTTGTCGTGATTTTTGTTACTCCAATGGATGGTTGCCTTGTCATTATGGAAGGTAGTATGTTGTCGATATCTTTGTTACTACAATGGATGGTAGCCTTGTCATTATGGAAGGTTGTATGTTTTCGAGATTTTTGTTAGTGCAATGAATGGTAGCTTTGTCATTATGGAAGGTAGTCTATTGTTGTGATTTCTATTACTCCAGTTGATGGTAGCCTTGTCATTTTGGAAGGTAGTCTGTTGTCGAGATTTTTGTTACTCCAATGGATGGTAGCCTTGTCATTATGGAAGCTATTCTATTGTCGATATTTTTGTTACTACAATGGATTGTAGCCTTGTCATTATGGAAGGTAGTCTATTGTCATGATTTTTGTTACTCCAACGGATGGTAGCCTTGTCATTATGGAAGCTATTCTATTGTCGAGATTTTTGTTACTACAATTTATGGTAGGCTTGTCGTTATGGAAGGTAGTCTCTTGTTGAAATCTTTGTTACTCTAATGGATGGTAGCCTTGTCATTATGGAAGGTAGTCTGTTGTCGAGATTTTTGTTACTGCAATGGATGCTAGGCTTGTCATTATGGAAGGTAGTCTGTTGTCGTGATTTTTGTTACTCCAATGGATGGTAGCCTTGTCATTATGGAAGGTTGTCTCTTGTGGAAATTTTTTTACTCCAACGTATGGTACCCTTGTCATTATGGAAGGTAGTCTGTTATCGAGAATTTTGTAACTCCAATGGATGGTAGCGTTGTCATTATGGAAGGTAGTCTGTTGTCATGATTTTTTTTACTCCAATGCATGGTAGCCTTTCATTATGGAAGGTAGTGTGTTGTCGATATCTTTGTTACTACAATGGATGGTAGCCTTGTCATTATGGAAGGTTGTATGTTTTCGAGATTTTTGTTAGTGCAATGAATGGTAGCCTTGTCATTATGGAAGGTAGTCTATTGTTGTGATTTCTATTACTCCAGCGGATGGTATTCTTGTCATTATGGAAGGTAGTCTATTGTCGAGATTTTTGTTACTACAATGGATGGTAG
Source organism: Vicia faba (assembly GCA_948472305.1). Lineage (NCBI taxonomy): Eukaryota > Viridiplantae > Streptophyta > Magnoliopsida > Fabales > Fabaceae > Vicia > Vicia faba. Next base: position 377,464,484 of record OX451741.1, on the reverse strand, counting down.
GCTTGTCATTATGGAAGGTAGTTTGTTGTCGAGACTTTTAATATTCCAATGGATGATAGCCTTGTCATTATGGAAGGTAGTCTGTTGTCATGATTTTTATTACTCCAATGGATGGTAGCCTTGTCATTATGGAAGCTATTCTATTATAGAGATTTTTGTTACTACAATGGATTGTAGCCTTGTCATTATGGAAGGTGGTCTCTTGTCGATATCTTTGTTACTCCAATGGATGGTAGCCTTGTCATTATGCAAGGTAGTCTATTGTCTAGATTTAAGTTACTCCAATGGATGGTAACCTTGTCATTAGGGAAGGTAGTCTGTTGTCGGGATTTAAGTTACTCCAATGGATGGTAGCCTTGTCATTATGGAAGGTAGTGTGTTGTCGATATCTTTGTTACTACAATGGATGGTAGCCTTGTCATTATGGAAGGTTATCTGTTGTCGAGATTTTTATTACTGCAATGGATGGTAGCCTTGTCATTATGTAAGGTAGTCTATTGTTGTGATTTCTTTTACTCCAATGGATGGTAGCCTTGTCATTATGGAAGGTAGTCTGTTGTTGTGATTTCTGTTACTCCAATGGATAATAGCCTTGTTATTATGGAAGGTACTCTGTTGTCGAGATTTTTGTTACTCCAATGGATGGTAGCCTTATCATTATTGAAGGTAGTCTGTTGTTGAGATTTTTGTTACTACAATGGATGGTAGGCTTGTCATTATGGAAGGTAGTCTATTGTCGAGATTTTTAATATTCCAATGGAATGTAGCCTTGTCATTATGGAAGGTAGTCTGTTGTCGTGATTTTTATTACTCCAGTGCATGGTAGCCTTGTCATTATGGAAGCTATTCTATTGTCGAGATTTTTGTTACTACAATGGATTGTAGCCTTGTCATTATGGAAGGTAGTATGTTGTCAAGATTTTAGTTACTCCAATGGATGGTAGCCTTGTCATTATGGAAGGAAGTCTGTTGTCGGGATTTTTGTTACTCCAATGGATGGTAGCCTTGTCATTATGGAAGGTAGTCTCTTGTCAGGATTTTTTTTACTCCAATGGATGGTAGCCTTGTCATTATGGAAGGTAGTCAATTGGCAAGATTTTTGTTACAACAATGGATGGTAGCCTTGTCATTATGGAAGGTAGTATGTTGTCGATATCTTTGTTACTACAATGGATGGTAGCCTTGTCATTATGGAAGGTTGTCTGTTGTCTAGATTTTTGTTATTGCAATGGATGGTAGACTTGTTATTATGGAAGGTAGTCTGTTGTTGTGATTTCTGTTACGACAATGGATGGTAGCCTTGTCATTATGGAAGGTAGTCTATAGTCGAGATTTTTGTTACTCCAATGAATGGTAGCCTTGTCATTAAGGACGATAGTCTGTTGTTTAGATTTTTGTTACGCCAATGGATGGTAGACGTATCATTATGGAATGTAGTCTATTGTCGAGTTTTTTGTTACTCCATTAGATGGTAGTTATGTCATTATGGAAGGTAGTGTGTTGTTGATATTTTTGTTATTCGAATGGATGGTAGCCTTGTCATTATGGAATGTAGTCTGTTGTCCTGATTTTTGTTACTCCAATGGATGGTAGCCTTGTCATCATGGAATGTTGCCTCTTGTGGAAATTTTTGTTACTCAAATGGATGGTACCCTTGTCATTATGGAAGGTAGTCTATTGTCAAGATTTTTGTTACTCCAATTGATTGTAGCCTTTTCATAATGAAAGATATTCTATTGTCGATATTTTTATTACTTCATCGGATAGAACCCTTGTCATTATGGAAGGTAGTCTGTTGTCCAGAGTTTTGTTATGCTAATGGATGGTAGCCTTGTCATTATGGAAGGTAGTCTATTGTTGTGATTTTTGTTACTCCAATGGATGGTAGCCTTGTCATTATGGAAGGTAGTCTGTTGTCGAGATTTTTGTTACTGCAATGGATGCTAGGCTTGTCATTATGGAAGGTAGTCTGTTGTCGTGATTTTTGTTACTCCAATGGATGGTAGCCTTGTCATTATGGAAGGTTGTCTCTTGTGGAAATTTTTTTACTCCAATGTATGGTACCCTTGTCATTATGGAAGATAGTCTGTTGTCGAGAATTTTGTTCCTCCAATGGATGGTAGCCTTGTCATTATGGAAGGTAGTCTGTTGTCGTGATTTTTGTTACTCCAATGGATGGTAGCCTTGTCATTATGGAAGGTAGTATGTTGTCGATATCTTTGTTACTACAATGGATGGTAGCCTTGTCATTATGGAAGGTAGTCTATTGTTGTGATTTCTATTACTCCAGTTGATGGTAGCCTTGTCATTATGGAAGGTAGTCTGTTGTCGAGATTTTTATTACTACAATGGATGGTAGGCTTGTCATTATGGAAGGTAGTTTGTTGTCGAGATTTTTAATATTCTAATGGATGATAGCCTTGTCATTATGGAAGGTAGTCTGTTGTCATGATTTTTGTTACTCCAATGGATGGTAGCCTTGTCATTATGGAAGCTATTCTATTATAGAGATTTTTGTTACTACAATGGATTGTAGCCTTGTCATTATGGAAGGTAGTCTCTTGTTGATATCTTTGTTACTCCAATGGATGGTAGCCTTGTCATTATGCAAGGTAGTCTGTTGTCTAGATTTAAGTTACTCCAATGGATGGTAACCTTGTTATTAGGGAAGGTAGTCTGTTGTCGGGATTTAAGTTACTCCAATGGATGGTAGCCTTGTCATTATGGAAGGTAGTCTGTTGTCAGGATTTTTGTTACTCCAATGGATGGTAGCCTTGTCATTATGGAAGGTAGTCTCTTGTCGGGATTTTTTTTGCAAAAATGGATGGTAGCCTTGTCATTATGGAAGGTAGTATGTTGTCAAGATTTTTGTTACTCCAATGGATGGTAGCCTTGTCATTATGGAAGGTAGTATGTTGTCGATATCTTTGTTACTACAATGGAAGGTAGCCTTGTCATTATGGAAGGTTGTCTGTTGTCGAGATTTTTATTACTGCAATGGATGGTAGCCTTGTCATTATGGAAGGTAGTCTGTTGTTGTGATTTCTGTTACTCCAATGGATAGTAGCCTTGTTATTATGGAAGGTAGTCTGTTGTCGAGATTTTTGTTACTCCAATGGATGGTAGCCTTGTCATTGTTGAAGGTAGTCTATTTTCGAGATTTTTGTTACTACAATGGATGGAAGGCTTATCATTATGGAAGGTAGTCTATGGTCGAGATTTTTAATATTCCAATGGAATGTAGCCTTATCATTATGCAAGGTAGTCTGTTGTCGTGATTTTTGTTACTCCAGTGCATGGTAGCCTTGTCATTATGGAAGCTATTCTATTGTCGAGATTTTTGTTACTACAATGGATTGTAGCCTTGTCATTATGGAAGGTAGTATGTTGTCAAGATTTCAGTTACTCCAATGGATAGTAGCCTTGTCATTATGGAAGGAAGTCTGTTGTCTGGATTTTTGTTACTCCAATGGATGGTAGCCTTGTCATTATGGAAGGTAGTCTCTTGTCGGGATTTTTTTTACTCCAATGGATGGTAGCCTTGTCATTATGGAAGGTAGTCAATTGGCAAGATTTTTGTTACAACAATGGATGGTAGCCTTGTCATTATGGAAGGTAGTATGTTGTCGATATCTTTGTTACTACAATGGATGGTAGCCTTGTCATTATTGAAGGTTGTGTGTTGTCTAGATTTTTGTTATTGCAATGGATGATAGACTTGTTATTATGGAAGGTAGTCTGTTGTTGTGATTTCTGTTACGGCAATGGATGGTAGCCTTGTCATTATGGAAGGTAGTCTATAGTCGAGATTTTTGTTACTCCAATGAATGGTAGCCTTGTCATTAAGGACAATAGTCTGTTGTTTAGATTTTTGTTACGCCAATTGATGGTAGACGTATCATTATGGAATGTAGTCTATTGTCGAGATTTTTGTTACTCCATTGGATGGTAGCTATGTCATTATGGAAGGTAGTGTGTTGTTGATATTTTTGTTATTCAAATGGATGGTAGCCTTTTCATTATGGAATGTAGTCTGTTGTCCTGATTTTTGTTACTCCAATGGATGGTAGCCTTGTCATCATGGAATGTTGCCTCTTGTGGATATTTTTGTTACTCCAATGGATGGTACCCTTGTCATTATGGAAGGTAGTCTATTGTCAAGCTTTTTGTTACTCCAATGGATTGTAGCCTTTTCATAATGGAAGATATTCTATTGTCGATATTTTTATTACTTCATCAGATAGAACCCTTGTCATTATGGAAGGTAGTCTGTTGTCGAGAGTTTTGTTATTCTAATGGATGGTAGCCTTGTCATTATGGAAGGTAGTCTATTGTCGTGATTTTTGTTACTCCAATGGATGGTAGCCTTGTCATTATGGAAGGTAGTCTGTTGTCGAGATTTTTGTTACTGCAATGGATGCTAGGCATGTCATTATGGAAGGTAGTCTGTTGTCGTGATTTTTGTTACTCCAATGGATGGTAGCCTTGTCATTATGGAAGGTTGTCTCTTGTGGAAATTTTTTTACTCCAATGTATGGTACCCTTGTCATTATGGAAGATAGTCTGTTGTCGAGAATTTTGTTCCTCCAATGGATGGTAGCCTTGTCATTATGGAAGGTAGTCTGTTGTCGTGATTTTTGTTACTCCAATGGATGGTTGCCTTGTCATTATGGAAGGTAGTATGTTGTCGATATCTTTGTTACTACAATGGATGGTAGCCTTGTCATTATGGAAGGTTGTATGTTTTCGAGATTTTTGTTAGTGCAATGAATGGTAGCTTTGTCATTATGGAAGGTAGTCTATTGTTGTGATTTCTATTACTCCAGTTGATGGTAGCCTTGTCATTTTGGAAGGTAGTCTGTTGTCGAGATTTTTGTTACTACAATGGATGGTAGGCTTGTCATTATGGAAGGTAGTTTGTTGTCGAGATTTTTAATATTCCAATGGATGATAGCCTTGTCATTATGGAAGGTAGTCTGTTGTCATGATTTTTGTTACTCCAATGGATGGTAGCCTTGTCATTATAGAAGCTATTCTATTATAGAGATTTTTGTTACTACAATGGATTGTAGCCTTGTCATTATGGAAGGTAGTCTCTTGTCGATATCTTTGTTACTCCAATGGATGGTAGCATTGTTATTATGCAAGGTAGTCTGTTGTCTAGATTTAAGTTACTCCAATGGATGGTAACCTTGTTATTAGGGAAGGTAGTCTGTTGTCGGGATTTAAGTTACTCCAATGGATGGTAGCCTTGTCATTATGGAAGGTAGTCTGTTGTCGGGATTTTTGTTACTCCAATGGATGGTAGCCTTGTCATTATGGAAGGTAGTCTCTTGTCGGGATTTTTTTTACAACAATGGATGGTAGCCTTGTCATTATGGAAGGTAGTATGTTGTCAAGATTTTTGTTACTCCAATGGATGGTAGCCTTGTCATTATGGAAGGTAGTATGTTGTCGATATCTTTGTTACTACAATGGATGGTAGCCTTGTCATTATGGAAGGTTGTCTGTTGTCGAGATTTTTATTACTGCAATGGATGGTAGCCTTGTCATTATGGAAGGTAGTCTGTTGTTGTGATTTCTGTTACTTCAATGGATGGTAGCCTTGTCATTATGGAAGGTAGTCTATTGTTGTGATTTCTGTTACTCCAATGGATAGTAGCATTGTCATTATGGAAGGTAGTCTGTTGTCGAGATTTTTGTTACTCCAATGGATGATAGCCTTGTCAATATTGAATGTAGTCTGTTGTCGAGATTTTTGTTACTACAATGGATGGTAGGCTTGTCATTATGGAAGGTAGTATATTGTCGAGATTTTTAATATTCCAATGGAATGTAGCCTTATCATTATGCAAGGTAGTCTGTTGTCGTGATTTTTGTTACTCCAGTGCATGGTAGCCTTGTCATTATGGAAGCTATTCTATTGTCGAGATTTTTGTTACTACAATGGATTGTAGCCTTGTCATTATGGAAGGTAGTATGTTGTCAAGATTTCAGTTACTCCAATGGATGGTAGCCTTGTCATTATGGAAGGAAGTCTGTTGTCGTGATTTTTGTTACTCCAATGGATGGTAGCCTTGTCATTATGGAAGGTTGTCTCTTGTGGAAATTTTTTTACTCCAATGTATGGTACCCTTGTCATTATGGAAGATAGTCTGTTGTCGAGAATTTTGTTCCTCCAATGGATGGTAGCCTTGTCATTATGGAAGGTAGTCTGTTGTCGTGATTTTTGTTACTCCAATGGATGGTTGCCTTGTCATTATGGAAGGTAGTATGTTGTCGATATCTTTGTTACTACAATGGATGGTAGCCTTGTCATTATGGAAGGTTGTATGTTTTCGAGATTTTTGTTAGTGCAATGAATGGTAGCTTTGTCATTATGGAAGGTAGTCTATTGTTGTGATTTCTATTACTCCAGTTGATGGTAGCCTTGTCATTTTGGAAGGTAGTCTGTTGTCGAGATTTTTTTTACTACAATGGATGGTAGGCTTGTCATTATGGAAGGTAGTTTGTTGTCGAGATTTTTAATATTCCAATGGATGATAGCCTTGTCATTATGGAAGGTAGTCTGTTGTCATGATTTTTGTTACTCCAATGGATGGTAGCCTTGTCATTATGGAAGCTATTCTATTATAGAGATTTTTGTTACTACAATGGATTGTAGCCTTGTCATTATGGAAGGTAGTCTCTTGTCGATATCTTTGTTACTCCAATGGATGGTAGCCTTGTTATTATGCAAGGTAGTCTGTTGTCTAGATTTAAGTTACTCCAATGGATGGTAACCTTGTTATTAGGGAAGGTAGTCTGTTGTCGGGATTTAAGTTACTCCAATGGATGGTAGCCTTGTCATTATGGAAGGTAGTCTGTTATCGGGATTTTTGTTACTCCAATGGATGGTAGCCTTGTCATTATGGAAGGTAGTCTCTTGTCGGGATTTTTTTTACAACAATGGATGGTAGCCTTGTAATTATGGAAGGTAGTATGTTGTCAAGATTTTTGTTACTCCAATGGATGGTAGCCTTGTCATTATGGAAGGTAGTATGTTGTCGATATCTTTGTTACTACAATGGATGGTAGCCTTGTCATTATGGAAGGTTGTCTGTTGTCGAGATTTTTATTACTGCAATGGATGGTAGCCTTGTCATTATGGAAGGTAGTCTGTTGTTGTGATTTCTGTTACTCCAATGGATGGTAGCCTTGTCATTATGGAAGGTAGTCTGTTGTTGTGATTTCTGTTACTCCAATGGATAGTAGCCTTGTCATTATGGAAGGTAGTCTGTTGTCGAGATTTTTGTTACTCCAATGGATGGTAGCCTTGTCAATATTGAATGTAGTCTGTTGTCGAGATTTTTGTTACTACAATGGATGGTAGGCTTGTCATTATGGAAGGTAGTATATTGTCGAGATTTTTAATATTCCAATAGAATGTAGCCTTATCATTATGCAAGGTAGTCTGTTGTCGTGATTTTTGTTACTCCAGTGCATGGTAGCCTTGTCATTATGGAAGCTATTCTATTGTCGAGATTTTTGTTACTACAATGGATTGTAGCCTTGTCATTATGGAAGGTAGTATGTTGTCAAGATTTCAGTTACTCCAATGGATGGTAGCCTTGTCATTATGGAAGGAAGTCTGTTGTCGGGATTTTTGCTACTCCAATGGATGGTAGCCTTGTCATTATGGAAGGTAGTCTCTTGTCGGGATTTTTTTTACTCCAATGGATGGTAGCCTTGTCATTATGAAAGGTAGTCAATTGGCAAGATTTTTGTTACAACAATGGATGGTAGCCTTGTCATTATGGAAGGTATTATGTTGTCGATATCTTTGTTACTACAATGGATGGTAGCCTTGTCATTATGGAAGGTTGTCTGTTGTCTAGATTTTTGTTATTGCAATGGATGGTAGACTTGTTATTATGGAAGGTAGTCTGTTGTTGTGATTTCTGTTACGGCAATGGATGATAGCCTTGTCATTATGGAAGGTAGTCTATAGTCGAGATTTTATTTTACTCCAATGAATGGTAGCCTTGTCATTAAGGACAGTAGTCTGTTGTTTAGATTTTTGTTACGCCAATGGATGGTAGACGTATCATTATGGAATGTAGTCTATTGTCGAGATTTTTGTTACTCCATTGGATGGTAGCTATGTCATTATGGAAGGTAGTGTGTTATTGATATTTTTGTTATTCGAATGGATGGTAGCCTTGTAATTATGGAATGTAGTCTATTGTCCTGATTTTTGTTACTCCAATGGATGGTAGCCTTGTCATCATGGAATGTTGCCTCTTGTGGAAATTTTTGTTACTCCAATGGATGGTACCCTTGTCATTATGGAAGGTAGTCTATTGTCAAGATTTTTGTTACTCCAATGGATTGTAGCCTTTTCATAATAGAAGATATTCTATTGTCGATATTTTTATTACTTCATTGTATAGAATCCTTGTCATTATGGAAGGTAGTCTGTTGTCGAGAGTTTTGTTATTCTAATGGATGGTAGCCTTGTCATTATGGAAGGTAGTCTATTGTCGTGATTTTTGTTACTCCAATGGATGGTAGCCTTGTCATTAGGAAAGGTAGTATGTTGTCGAGATTTTTTTTACTCCAATGGATTGTAGCCTTGTCATTATGGAAGGTTGTCTCTTGTGGAAATTTTTGTTACTCCAATGGATGGTACCCTTGTCATTATGGAAGGTAGTATGTTTTCGAGATTTTTGTTACTCCAATGGATGGTAGCCTTGTCATTATGGTAGGTAGTTTGTTGTCGTGACTTTTGTTACTCCAATGGATGGTAGCCTTGTCATTATGGAAGGTAGTATGTTGTTGATATCTTTGTTACTATATTGGATGGTAGCCTTGTCATTATGGAAGGTTGTCTGTTGTGGAGATTTTTGTTACTACAATGGATGGTAGCCTTGTCATTATGGAAGGTAGTATGTTGTTATGATTTCTGTTACTCCAATGGATGGTAGCCTTGTCATTATGGAAGGTAGTATGTTGTCGAGATTTTTGTTACTCCAATGGATGGTAGCCTTGTCATTATGGAAGGTAGTCTGTTGTCGAGATTTTTGTTACTAGAATGGATGGTAGACTTGTCATTATGGAAGTTAGTATGTTGTTGTGATTTCTGTTACGCCAATGGATGGTAGACTTGTCATTATGAAAGGTAGTCTATTGTCGAGATTTTTGTTACTCCATTGGATGGTAGCTATGTCATTATGGAAGGTAGTATGTTGTTGAAATTTTTTCTTATTCGAATGGATGGTAGCCTTGTCATTATGGAAGGTAGTCTGTTTTCGTGATTTTTGTTACTCCAATGGATGGTAGCCTTGTCATCATGGAATGTTGTCTCTTGTGGAATTTTTGGTTACTATATTGGATGTTAGCCTTGTCATTATGGAAGGTAGTCTATCATAGTGATTTCTGTTACTCCAATGGATGTTAGCCTTGTCATTAAGGACGGTAGTCTTTTGTTCAGATTTTTGTTCCGCCAATGGATGGTAGACTTGTAATGGTGGAACTTAGTCTATTGTCGATATTTTTGTTACTCCATTGGATGGTAGCCTTGTCATTATGGAAGGTAGTGTGTTGTTGATATTTTTGTTATTCGAATGGATGGTCCCCTTGTCATTATGGAAGGTAGACTGTTGTCATGATTTTTGTTACTCAAATGGATGGTAGCCTTGTCATCATGGAAGGTTTTCTCTTGTGGAAATTTTTGTTACACCAATGGATGGTACCCTTGTCATTATGGAATGTAGTCTGTTGTCGAGATTTTTGTTACTCCAATGGATGGTAGCCTTGTCATTATGGAAGGTAGTCTGTTGTCGTGATTTTTTTTACTCCAATGGATGGAAGCCTTGTCATTATGGAAGGTAGTATGTTATCGATATCTTTCTGACTACAATGGATGGTAGCCTTGTCATTATGGAAGGTTGTCTGTTGTCGAGATTTTTGTTACTGCAATAGATGGTAGCCTTGTCATTATGGAAGGTAGTAAGTTGTCGAGATTTTTGTTACTCCAATGGATGGTAGCCTTGTCATTTTGGAAGGTAGTCTGTTGTCGAGATTTTTGTTACTACAATGGATGGTAGGCTTGTCATTATGGAAGGTAGTCTGTTGTCGAGATTTTTAATATTCCAATGGAAGGTAGCCTTGTCATTATAGAAGGTAGTCTATTGTCGTGATTTTTGTTACTCCAATGGATGGTAGCCTTGTCATTATGGAAGCTATTTTATTGTCGAGATTTTTGTTACTACAATGGATGGTAGCCTTGTCATTATGGAAGGTAGTCTGTTGTCGAGATTTTTGTTACTGCAATGGATTGTAGCCTTGTCATTATGGAAGGTTGTCTGTTGTCGAGATTTTTGTTACTGCAATAGATGGTAGCCTTGTCATTATGGAAGGTAGTATGTTGTTGTGATTTTTGGTACTCCAATGGATGGTAGCCTTGTCATCATGGAATGTTGTCTCTTGTGGAATTTTTGGTTACTATAATGGATGTTAGCCTTGTCATTATGGAAGCTAGTCTATCATAGTGATTTCTGTTACTCCAATGGATGTTAGCCTTGTCATTAAGGACGGTAGTCTGTTGTTTAGATTTTTGTTCCGCCAATGGATGGTAGACTTGTAATTATGGAACTTAGTCTATTGTCGATATTTTTGTTACTCCATTGGATGGTAGCCTTGTCATTATGGAAGGTAGTGTGTTGTTGATATTTTTGTTATTCGAATGGATGGTCACCTTGTCATTATGGAAGGTAGACTGTTGTCATGATTTTTGTTACTCCAATGGATGGTAGCCTTGTCATCACGGAAGGTTTTCTCTTGTGGAAATTTTTGTTACTCCAATGGATGGTACCCTTGTCATTATGGAATGTAGTCTGTTGTCGAGATTTTTGTTACTCCAACGGATGGTAGCCTTGTCATGATGTAAGATATTCTATTGTCGATATTTTTATTACTTCATTGGATGGAAGTCTTGTCCTTATGGAAGGTAGTCTGAGGTCGAGATTTTTGTTATTCCAATGGATGGTAGCCTTGTCATTATGGAAGGTAGTCTGTTGTCGTGATTTTTGTTACTCCAATGGATGGAATCCTTGTCATTATGGAAGGTAGTATGTTGTCGATATCTTTGTTACTACAATGGATGGTAGCCTTGTCATTATGGAAGGTTGTCTGTTGTTGAGATTTTTGTTACTGCAATAGATGGTAGCCTTGTCATTATGGAAGGTAGTAAGTTGTCGAGATTTTTGTTACTCCAAAGGATGGTAGCCTTGTCATTTTGGAAGGTAGTCTGTTGTCGAGATTTTTGTTACTACAATGGATGGTAGGCTTGTCATTATGGAAGGTAGTCTGTTGTCGAGATTTTTAATATTCCAATGGAAGGTAGCCTTGTCATTATGGAAGGTAGTCTATTGTCGTGATTTTTGTTACTCCAATGGATGGTAGCCTTGTCATTATGGAAGCTATTTTGTTGTCGAGATTTTTGTTACTACAATGGATGGTAGCCCTGCCATTATGGAAGGTAGTCTGTTGTCGAGATTTTTGTTACTGCAATGGATTGTAGCCTTGTCATTATGGAAGGTTGTCTGTTGTCGAGATTTTTGTTACTGCAATAGATGGTAGCCTTGTCATTATGGAAGGTAGTATGTTGTTGTGATTTTTGTTACTCCAATGGATGGTAGACTTGTCATTATGGAAGGTAGTCTATTGTCGAGTTTTTTGTTACTCCGATGGATGGTAGCCTTTTCATTTTGGAAGGTAGTCTGTTGTCGAGATTTTTGTTACTACAATGGATGGTAGGCTTGTCATTATGGAAGGTAGTCTGTTGTCGAGATTTTTAATATTCCAATGGAAGGTAGCCTTGTCATTATGGAAGGTAGTCTATTGTCGTGATTTTTGTTACTCCAATGGATGGTAGCCTTTTCATTATGGAAGCTATTCTCTTGTCGAGATTTTTGTTACTACAATGGATGGTAGCCTAGTCATTATGGAAGGTAGTCTGTTTTCGAGATTTTTGTTACTGTAATGGATGGTAGCCTTGTCATTATGGAAGGTGGTCTGTTGTCGTGATTTTTGTTACTCCAATGGATGGTAGCCTTGTCATTATGGAAGGTTGTCTCCTGTGGAAATTTTTTTTACTCCAATGTATGGTACCCTTGTCATTATGGAAGGTAGTCTGTTGCCGAGATTTTTGTTACTCGAATGGATGGTATCCTTGTCATTATGGAAGGTAGTCTGTTGTCGTGATTTTTGTTACTCCAATGCATGGTAGCCTTGTCATTATGGAAGGTAGTATGTTGTTGTGATTTTTGGTACTCCAATGGATGGTAGCCTTGTCATCATGGAATGTTGTCTCTTGTGGAATTTTTGGTTACTATAATGGATGTTAGCCTTGTCATTATGGAAGGTAGTCTATCATAGTGATTTCTGTTACTCCAATGGATGTTAGCCTTGTCATTAAGGACGGTAGTCTGTTGTTCAGATTTTTGTTCCGCCAATGGATGGTAGACTTGTAATTGTGGAACTTAGTCTATTGTCGATATTTTTGTTACTCCATTGGATGGTAGCCTTGTCATTATGGAAGGTAGTGTGTTGTTGATATTTTTGTTATTCGAATGGATGGTCGCCTTGTCATTATGGAAGGTAGACTGTTGTCATGATTTTTGTTACTCCAATGAATGGTAGCCTTGTCATCATGGAAGGTTTTCTCTTGTGGAAATTTTTGTTACTCCAATGGATGGTACCCTTGTCATTATGGAATGTAGTCTGTTGTCGAGATTTTTGTTACTCCAACGGATGGTAGCCTTGTCATGATGTAAGATATTCTATTGTCGATATTTTTATTACTTCATTGGATGGAAGCCTTGTCCTTATGGAAGGTAGTCTGAGGTCGAGATTTTTGTTATTCCAATGGATGGTAGCCTTGTCATTATGGAAGGTAGTCTATTGTCGTGATTTTTGTTACTCCAATGGATGGAAGCCTTGTCATTATGGAAGGTAGTATGTTGTCGATATCTTTGTTACTACAATGGATGGTAGCCTTGTCATTATGGAAGGTTGTTTGTTGTCGAGATTTTTGTTACTGCAATAGATGGTAGCCTTGTCATTATGGAAGGTAGTAAGTTGTCGAGATTTTTGTTACTCCAATGGATGGTAGCCTTGTCATTTTGGAAGGTAGTCTGTTGTCGAGATTTTTGTTACTACAATGGATGGTAGGCTTGTCATTACGGAAGGTAGTCTGTTGTCGAGATTTTTAATATTCGAATGGAAGGTAGCCTTGTCATTATGGAAGGTAGTCTATTGTCGTGATTTTTGTTACTCCAATGGATGGTAGCCTTGTCATTATGGAAGCTATTTTATTGTCGAGATTTTTGTTACTACAATGGATGGTAGCCTTGTCATTATGGAAGGTAGTCTATTGTCGAGATTTTTGTTACTGCAATGGATTGTAGCCTTGTCATTATGGAAGGTTGTCTGTTGTCGAGATTTTTGTTACTGCAATAGATGGTAGCCTTGTCATTATGGAAGGTAGTATGTTGTTGTGATTTTTGGTACTCCAATGGATGGTAGCCTTGTCATCATGGAATGTTGTCTCTTGTGGAATTTTTGGTTACTATAATGGATGTTAGCCTTGTCATTATGGAAGGTAGTCTATCATAGTGATTTCTGTTACTCCAATGGATGTTAGCCTTGTCATTAAGGACGGTAGTCTGTTGTTCAGATTTTTGTTACGCCAATGGATGGTAGACTTGTAATTATGGAACTTAGTCTATTGTCGATATTTTTGTTACTCCATTGGATGGTAGCCTTGTCATTATGGAAGGTAGTGTGTTGTTGATATTTTTGTTATTCGAATGGATGGTCGCCTTGTCATTATGGAAGGTAGACTGTTGTCATGATTTTTGTTACTCCAATGGATGGTAGCCTTGTCATCATGGAAGGTTTTCTCTTGTGGAAATTTTTGTTACTCCAATGGATGGTACCCTTGTCATTATGGAATGTAGTCTGTTGTCGAGATTTTTGTTACTCCAACGGATGGTAGCCTTGTCATGATGTAAGATATTCTATTGTCGATATTTTTATTACTTCATTGGATGGAAGTCTTGTCCTTATGGAAGGTAGTCTGAGGTCGAGATTTTTGTTATTCCAATGGATGGTAGCCTTGTCATTATGGAAGGTAGTCTGTTGTCGTGATTTTTGTTACTCCAATGGATGGAATCCTTGTCATTATGGAAGGTAGTATGTTGTCGATATCTTTGTTACTACAATGGATGGTAGCCTTGTCATTATGGAAGGTTGTCTGTTGTCGAGATTTTTGTTACTGCAATAGATGGTAGCCTTGTCATTATGGAAGGTAGTAAGTTGTCGAGATTTTTGTTACTCCAAAGGATGGTAGCCTTGTCATTTTGGAAGGTAGTCTGTTGTCGAGATTTTTGTTACTACAATGGATGGTAGGCTTGTCATTATGGAAGGTAGTCTGTTGTCGAGATTTTTAATATTCCAATGGAAGGTAGCCTTGTCATTATGGAAGGTAGTCTATTGTCGTGATTTTTGTTACTCCAATGGATGGTAGCCTTGTCATTATGGAAGCTATTTTATTGTCGAGATTTTTGTTACTACAATGGATGGTAGCCTTGCCATTATGGAAGGTAGTCTGTTGTCGAGATTTTTGTTACTGCAATGGATTGTAGCCTTGTCATTATGGAAGGTTGTCTGTTGTCGAGATTTTTGTTACTGCAATAGATGGTAGCCTTGTCAGTATGGAAGGTAGTATGTTGTTGTGATTTTTGTTACTCCAATGGATGGTAGACTTGTCATTATGGAAGGTAGTCTATTGTCGAGTTTTTTGTTACTCCAATGGATGGTAGCCTTTTCATTTTGGAAGGTAGTCTGTTGTCGAGATTTTTGTTACTACAATGGATGGTAGGCTTGTCATTATGGAAGGTAGTCTGTTGTCGAGATTTTTAATATTCCAATGGAAGGTAGCCTTGTCATTATGGAAGGTAGTCTATTGTCGTGATTTTTGTTACTCCAATGGATGGTAGCCTTGTCATTATGGAAGTTCTTCTCTTGTCGAGATTTTTGTTACTACAATGGATGGTAGCCTTGTCATTATGGAAGGTAGTCTGTTTTCGAGATTTTTGTTACTGTAATGGATTGTAGCCTTGTCATTATGGAAGGTGGTCTGTTGTCGTGACTTTTGTTACTCCAATGGATGGTAGCCTTGTCATTATGGAAGGTTGTCTCCTGTGGAAATTTTTTTTACTCCAATGTATGGTACCCTTGTCATTATGGAAGGTAGTCTGTTGCCGAGATTTTTGTTACTCGAATGGATGGTATCCTTGTCATTATGGAAGGTAGTCTGTTGTCGTGATTTTTGTTACTCCAATGCATGGTAGCCCTGTCATTATGGAAGGTAGTATGTTGTCGATATCTTTGTTACTACAATGGATGGTAGCCTTGTCATTATGGAAGGTTGTATGTTTTCGAGATTTTTGTTAGTGCAATGAATGGTAGCCTTGTCATTATGGAAGGTAGTCTGTTGTTGTGATTTCTGTTACTCCAGTGGATGGTAACCTTGTCATTATGGAAGGTAGTCTATTGTTGAGATTTTTGTTACTACAATGGATGGTAGGCTTGTCATTATGGAAGGTAGCCTTGTCATTATGGAAGGTAGTCTGTTGTTGTGATTTCTGTTACTCCAATGGATAATAGCCTTGTGATTATGGAAGCTATCCTATTATCGAGATTTTTGTTACTACAATGGATTGTAGCCTTGTCATTATGGAAGGTAGTCTCTTGTCGATATCTTTGTTACTCCAATGGAGGGTAGCCTTGTCATTATGCAAGGTATTCTGTTGTCTAGATTTCAGTTACTCCAATGGATGGTAGCCTTGTCATTAGGGAAGGTAGTCTTTTGTCGAGATTTTTCTTACTACAATGGATGGTAGCCTTGTCATTATGGAAGTTAGTCTGTTGTCGAGATTTTTAATAGTCCAATGGATGGTAGCCTTGTCATTATGGAAGGTAGTCTATTGTCGTGATTTTTGTTACTCCAATGGATGGTAGCCTTGTCATTATGGAAGTTATTCTATTGTCGAGATTTTTGTTACTACAATTGATGGTAGGCTTGTCGTTATGGAAGGTAGTCTCTTGTCGAAATCTTTGTTACTCCAATGGATGGTAGCCTTGTCATTATGGAAGGTAGTCTGTTGTCGAGATTTTTGTTACTGCAATGGATGCTAGCCTTGTCATTATGGAAGGTAGTCTGTTGTTGTTATTTTTGTTACTCCAATGGATGGTAGCCTTGTCATTATGGAAGGTAGTCTATTGTCGTGATTTTTGTTACTCCAATGCATGGTAGCCTTGTCATTATGGAAGGTAGTATGTTGTCGATATCTTTGTTACTACAATGGATTGTAGCCTTGTCATTATGGAAGGTTGTATGTTTTCGAGATTTTTGTTAGTTCAATGAATGGTAGCCTTGTCATTATGGAAGGTAGTCTATTGTTGTGATTTCTGTTACTCCAGTGGATGGTAGCCTTGTCATTATGGAAGGTAGTCTGTTGTCGAGATTTTTGTTACTACAATGGATGGTAGGCTTGTCATTATGGAAGGTAGTTTGATGTCGAGATTTTTAATATTCCAATGGATGATAGCCTTGTCATTATGGAAGGTAGTCTGTTGTCATGATTTTTGTTACTCCAATGGATGGTAGACTTGTCATTATGGAAGCTATTATATTATAGAGATTTTTGTTACTACAATGGATTGTAGCCTTGTCATTATGTAAGGTAGTCTCTTGTCGATATCTTTGTTACTCCAATGGATGGTGGCCTTGTCATTATGCATGGTAGTCTGTTGTCTAGATTTCAGTTACTCCAATGGATGGTAGCCTTGTCATTAGGGAAGGTAGTCTGTTGTCGGGATTTAAGTTACTCCAATGGATGGTAGCCTTGTCATTATGGAAGGTAGTCTGTTATCGGGATTTTTTTTACTCCAATGGATGGTAGCCTTGTCATTATGGAAGGTAGTTTGTTGTCTACATTTTTGTTACAATAATGGATGTTAGCCATATCATTATGGAAGGTAGTATGTTGTCATGATTTTTGTTACTCCAATGGATGGTAGATTTGTCATTATGGAAGGTAGTATGTTGTCGATATCTTTGTTACTACAATGGATGGTAGCCTTGTCATTATGGAAGGTTGTCTGTTGTCGAGATTTTTATTACTGTAATGGATGGTAGCCTTGTCATTATGGATGGTAGTCTGTTGTTGTGATTTCTGTTACTCCAATGGATGGTAGCCTTGTCATTATGGAAGGTTGTCTGTTGTCGAGATTTTTGTTACTGGAATGGATGGTAGCCTTGTCATTATGGAAGTTAGTATGTTGTTGTGATTTCTGTTACTCCAATGGATGGTAGCCTTGTCATTATGGAAGGTAGTCTATACTTGAGATTTTTGTTACTCCAATGGATGGTAGCCTTTTCATTAAGGACGGTAGTCTGTTTTTCAGATTTTTGTTACGCCAATGGATGGTAGATTGTCATTATGAAAGGTAGTCTATTCTCGAGATTTTTGTTACTCCATTGGATGGTATCTATGTCATTATGGAAGGTAGTGTGTTGTTGATATTTTTGTTATTCAAATGGATGGTAGCCTTGTCATTATGGAAGGTAGTCTATTTTAATGATTTTTGTTACTCCAATGGATGGTAGCCTTGTCATCATGGAATGTTGTCTCTTGTGGAATTTTTTGTTACTATAATGGATGGTACCCTTGTCATTATGAAAGGTAGTCTATTGTCGAGATTTTTGTTACTCCAATGGATGGTAGCCTTGTCATTATGGAAGATATTCTATTGTCGATATTTTTATTACTCCATTGGATTGAACCCTTGTCATTATGGAAGGTAGTCTGTTGTCGTGATTTTTGTTACTCCAATGGATGGTAGCCTTGTCATTAGGAAAGTTAGTATGTTGTTGATATCTTTGATACTACAATGGATGGTAGCATTGTCATTATGGAAGGTAGTTTGTTGTCAAGATTTTTGTTACTGTAATGGATGGTAGCCTTGTCATTATGGAAGGTAGTCTGTTGTATTTATTTTTCTTACTCCAATAGATGGTGGCCTTTTCATTATGGAAGGTTGTCTCTTGTGGAAATTTTTGTTACTCCAATGGATGGTACCCTTGTCATTATGGAAGGTAGTTTGTTGTTGAGATTTTTGTTACTCCAATGGATGGTAGCCTTGTCATTATGGACGGTAGTCTGTTGTCGTGTTTTTTGTTACTCCAATGGATGGTAGCCTTGTCATTATGGAAGGTAGTATGTTGTCAATATCTTTGTTACTACAATGGATGGTAGCCTTGTCATTATGGAAGGTTGTCTGTTGTCGAGATTTTTGTTACTGCAATGATGGTAGCCTTGTTATTATGGAAGGTAGTACGTTGTTATGATTTCTGTTACTTCAATGGATGGTAGCCTTGTCATTATGGAAGGTAGTCTGTTGTCGAGATTTTTGTTACTCCAATGGATGATAGCCTTGTCATTATGGAAGGTAGTTTGTTTTCTAGATTTTTGTTACTCCAATGGATGGTAGCCTTGTCATTATGGAAGATAGACTGTTGTCGAGATTTTGGTTACTACAATGGATGGTAGTCTTGTTATTATGGAAGGTAGTCAATTGTCGATATCTTTGTTACTCCAATGGATGGTAGCCTAGTCATTTTGGAAGGTAGTTTGTTGTCGAGATTTTTGTTAATACAGTGGATGGTAGTCTTGTCATTAGGGAAGGTAGTCTGTTGTCGATATCTTTGTTACTTCAATGGATGGTAGCCTAGTCATTATGGAAGGTGGTCTGTTGTCGAGATTTTTGTTACTCCAAGGGATGGTGTCCTTGTCATTATGGAAGGTAGTTTGTTGTCGATATTTTTGTTACTTCAACGGATGGTAGCCTTGTCGTTATGGAAGGTAGTTTGTTGTCGATATCTTTGTTACTCCAATGGATGGTAGCCATATCATTATGGGAGGTAGTCTGTCATTGTGATTTCTGTCATTCCAATGCATGGTAGCCTTGTCACTATGGAAGGTAGTCTGCTTTCTATATTTTTGTTATTCCATTGGATGGTAGCCTTGTTATTATGGAAGGTAGTCTATTCTCGAGATTTTTGTTATTCCAATAGATGGTAGCCTTGTTATTATGGAAAGTAGTCTGCTGTCGAGATTTTTGTTACTCCAATGGATGATCGCCTAGTCATTACGGAAGGTAGTCTGTTGTCGTGATTTTTGTTACTCCAATGGTTGGTAGCCTTGTCATTATGGAAGCTATTCTATTATCGAGATTTTTGTTACTACAATGGATTGTAGCCTTGTCATTATGGAAGGTAGTCTCTTGTCGATAACTTTGTTACTCCAATGGATGGTAGCCTTGTCATTATGGAAGGTAGTTTGTTGTCAAGATTTCAGTTACTCCAATGGATGGTAGCCTTGTCATTATGGAAGGTAATCTATTGTCGGGATTTTAGATACTCCTATGGATGCTAGCCTTGCCATTATGGAAGGTAGTCTGTTATCTAGATTTTTGTTACAACAATTAATGGTAGCCTTGTCATTATGGAAGGTAGTCTGTTGTCGATATTTTTGTTACTGCAATGGATGGTAGCCTTGTCATTATGGAAGGTAGTCTATCCTTGTGATTTCTGTTACTCCAATGGATGTTAGCCTTGTCATAAAGGACGATAGTCTGTTGTTCAGATTTTTGTTCCGCCAATGGATGGTAGACTTGTCATTATGGAACATAGTCTATTGTCGATATTTTTGTTACTCCATTGGATGGTAGCCTTGTCATTATGAAAGGTAGTGTGTTGTTGATATTTTTGTTATTCGAATGGATGGTCGCCTTGTCATTATGGAAGGTAGTCTGTTGTCATGATTTTTGTTACTCCAATGGATGGTAGCCTTGTCATCATGGAAGGTTGTCTCTTGTGGAAATTTTTGTTACTCCAATGGATGGTACCCTTGTCATTATGGAAGGTAGTCTGTTGTCGAGATTTTTGTTACTCCAATGGATGGTAGCCTTGTCATGAAGGAAGATATTCTATTGTCGATATTTTTATTACACCAGTAGATGGAAGCCTTGTCATTATGGAAGGTAGTTTGTTGTCGATATTTTTGTTATTCCAATGGATGGTAGCCTTGTCATTATGGAAGGTAGTTTGTTGTCGTGATTTTTTGTTACTCCAATGGATGGTAGCCTTGTCATTATGGAAGGTAGTATGTTGTCGATATCTTTGTTACTACAATGGATGGTAGCCTTGTCATTATGGAAGGTAGTCTGTTGTCGAGATTTTTGTTACTGCAATGGACGGTAGCCTTGTCATTATGGAAGGTAGTTTGTTGTTGTGATTTCTGTTACTACAATCGATGGTAACCTTGTCATTATGGAAGGTAGTCTGTTGTCGAGATTTTTGTTACTGCAATGGATGGTAGGCTTGTCATTATGGAAGGTAGTCTGTTGTCGAGATTTTAATATTCCAATGGATGGTAGCCTTGTCATTATGGAAGGTAGTCTGTTGTCGTGATTTTTGTTACTCCAATGGATGGTAGCCTTGTCATTATGGAAGGTAGTCTCTTGTCGATAACTTTGTTGCTCCAATGGATGGTAGCCTTGTCATTATTGAAGGAAGTATGTTGTTGGGATTTTTGTTACTCCAATGGATGGTAGCCTTGACATTATGGAAGGTAGTCTGTTGTCGATATTTTTGTTACTGCAATGGATGGTAGCCTTGTCATTATGGAAGGTAGTTTGTCGTTGTGATTTCTGTTACTCCAATGGATGTTACCCTTGTCATAAAGGACGGTAGTCTGTTGTTCATATTTTTGTTCCGCCAATGGATGGTAGACTTGTCATTATGGAACGTAGTCCATTGTCAAGAATTTTGTTACTCCATTGGATGGTAGCCTTCTCATTATAGAAGGTAGTGTGTTGTTGATATTTTTGTTATTCGAATGGATGGTCGCCTTGTCATTATGGAAGGTAGTCTGTTGTGGTGATTTTTGTTACTCCAATGGATGGTAGCCCTGTCATTATGGAAGCTATTCTATTATCAAGATTTTTGTTACTACAATGGATTGTAGCCTTGTCATTATGGAAGGTAGTCTCTTGTCGATAACTTTGTTACTCCAATGGATGGTAGCCTTGTCATTATGGAAGGTAGTCTGTTGTCTAGATTTCAGTTACTCCAATGGATGGTAGCCTTGTCATTATGGAAGGTAGTCTGTTGTCGGCATTTTTGTTACTCCAATGGATGGTAGCCTTGCCATTATGGAAGGTAGTCTGTTATCTAGATTTTTGTTATAAAAATTAATGGTAGCCTTGTCATTATGGAAGGTAGTCTGTTGTTAATATTTTTGTTACTGCAATGGATGGTAGCCTTGTCATAATGGAAGGTAGTCTGTCGTTGTGATTTCTGTTATTCCAATGGATGTTAGTCTTGTCATAAAGGACGGTAGTCTGTTGTTCAGATTTTTGTTCCACCAATGGATGGTAGACTTGTCATTATGGAACGTAGTCTATTGTCGAGATTTTTGTTACTCCAGTGGATGGTAGCCTTGTCATTATGGAAGGTAGTGTGTTGTTGATATTTTTGTTATTCGAATGGGTGGTCGCCTTGTCATTATGGAAGGTAGTCTGTTTTCATGATTTTTGTTACTCCAATGGATGGTAGCCTTCTCATCATGGAAGGTTGTCTCTTGTGGAAATTTTTGTTACTCCAATAGATGGTACCCTTTATATTATGGAAGGTAGTCTGTTGTCGAGATTTTTGTTACTCCAATGGATGGTAGCCTTGTCATGATGGAAGATATTCTATTGTCGATATTTTTATTACACCATTGGATGGAAGCCTTGTCATTATGGAAGGTAGTCTGTTGTCAAGATTTTTGTTATTCCAATGGATGGTAGCCTTGTCATTATGGAAGGTAGTCTGTTGTCGTAATTTTTTGTTACTCCAATGGATGGTAGCCTTGTCATTATGGAAGGTAGTATGTTGTCGATATCTTTGTTACTACAATTGATGGTAGCCTTGTCATTATGGAAGGTAGTCTGTTGTAGAGATTTTTGTTACTGCAATGGATGGTAGCCTTGTCATTATGGAACGTAATCTGTTGTCGAGATTTTTGTTACTCCAATGGATGGTAACCTTGTCATTATGGAAGGTAGTCTGTTGTCGAGATTTTTGTTACTGCAATGGTTGGTAGCCTTGTCATTATGGAAGGTTGTCTGTTGTCGAGATTTTTTTACTGCAATAGATGGTAGCCTTGTCATTATGGAAGGTTGTCTGTTGTTGTGATTTCTGTTACTCCAATGGATGGTAGCCTTGTCATTATGGAAGGTAGTATGTTGTTGTGATTTATGTTACTCCAATGGATGGTAGCTTGTCATTACGGAAGGTAGTCTATTGTCGAGATTTTTGTTACTACAATGTATGGTAGCCTTGTCATTTTGGAAGGTAGTCTGTTGTCGAGATTTTTGTTATTACAATGGATGGTAGGCTTGTCATTATGGAAGGTAGTCTGTTGGCGAGATTTTTAATATTCCAATGGAAGGTATCCTTGTCACTATGGAAGGTAGTATATTGTCGTGATTTTTGTTACTCCAATGGATGGTAGCCTTGTCATTACAGAAGCTATTCTATTGTCGAGATTTTTGTTACTGCAATGGATGGTAGCCTTGTCATTATGGAAGGTTGTCTGTTGTCGAGATTTTTGTTACTGCAATAGATGGTAGCCTTGTCATTTGGAAAGTAGTATGTTGTTGTGATTTCTGTTACTCCAATGGATGGTAGCCTTGTCATTATGGAAGGTAGTCTGTTGTCGAGATTTTTGGTACTCCAATGGATGGTAGCCTTGTCATTTTGGAAGGTAGTCTGTTGCCGAGATTTTTGTTACTACAATGGATGGTAGGCTTGTCATTCTGGAAGGTAGTCTGTTGTCGATATTTTTGTTATTACAATGGATGGTAGGCTTGTCATTATGGAAGGTAGTCTGTTGGCGAGATTTTTAATATTCCAATGGAAGGTATCCTTGTCACTATGGAAGGTAGTATATTGTCGTGATTTTTGTTACTCCAATGGATGGTAGCCTTGTCATTACGGAAGCTATTCTATTGTCGAGATTTTTGTTACTACAATGGATGGTAGCCTTGTCATTATGGAAGGTAGTCTGTTGTCGAGATTTTTGTTACTGCAATGGATGGTAGCCTTGTCATTATGGAAGGTTGTCTGTTGTCGAGATTTTTGTTACTGCAATAGATGGTAGCCTTGTCATTTTGGAAGGTAGTATGTTGTTGTGATTTCTGTTACTCCAATGGATGGTAGCCTTGTCATTATGGAAGGTAGTCTGTTGTCGATATTTTTGGTACTCCAATGGATGGTAGCCTTGTCATTTTGGAAGGTAGTCTGTTGCCGAGATTTTTGTTACTACAATGGATGGTAGGCTTGTCATTCTGGAAGCTAGTCTGTTGTCGATATTTTTAATATTCCAATGGAAGGTAGCCTTGTCATTATGGAAGGTAGTCCATTGTCGTGATTTTTGTTACTCCAATGGATGGTAGCCTTGTCATTATGGAAGCTATTCTATTGTCGAGATTTTTGTTACTACAATGGATGGTATCCTTGTCATTATGGAAGGTAGTCTATTTTCGAGATTTTTGTTACTCCAATGGAAGGTAACCTTGTCATTATGGAAGGTAGTCTGTTGTCGAGATTTTTGTTACTGCAATGGATGGTAGCCTTGTCATTATGGAAGGTTGTCTGTTGTCGAGATTTTTGTTACTGCAATAAATGGTAGCCTTGTCATTATGGAAGGTTGCCTGTTGTTGTGATTTCTGTTACTCCAACGGATGGTAGCCTTGTCATTATGGAAGGTAGTATGTTGTTGTGATTCATGTTACTCCAATGGATGGTAGCCTTGTCATTATGGAAGGTAGTCTGTTGTCGAGATTTTTGTTACTCCAATGTATGGTAGCCTTGTCATTGTGGAAGGTAGTCTGTTGTCGTGATTTTTGTTATTACAATGGATGGTAGGCTTGTCATTATGGAAGGTAGTCTGTTGGCGAGATTTTTAATATTTTAATGGAAGGTAGCCATGTAACTATGGAAGGTAGTATATTGTCGTGATTTTTGTTACTCCAATGGATGGTAGCCTTGTCATTATGGAAGCTATTCTATTGTCGAGATTTTTGTTACTACAATGGATGGTAGCCTTGTCATTATGGAAGGTAGTCTATTGTCGAGATTTTTGTTACTGCTATGGATGGTAGCCTTGTCATTATGGAAGGTTGTCTGTTGTCGAGATTTTTGTTACTGCAATAGATGGTAGCCTTGTCATTTTGGAAGGTAGTATGTTGTTGTGATTTCTGTTACTCCAATGGATGGTAGCCTCGTCATTATGGAAGGTAGTCGGTTGTCGAGATTTTTGTTACTCCAATGGATGGTAGCCTTGTCATTTTGGAAGGTAGTCTGTTGTCGATATTTTTGTTACTGCAATGGATGGTAGGCATGTCATTATGGAAGGTAGTCTGTTGTTGATATTTTTAATATTCCAATGGAAGGTAGCATTGTCATTATGGAAGGTAGTATATTGTCATGATTTTTGTTACTCTTATGGATGGTAGCCTTGTCATTATTGAAGCTATTCTATTGTCGAGATTTTTGTTACTACAATGGATGGTAGCCTTGTCATTATGAAAGGTAGTTTGTTTTCGAGATTTTTGTTATTGCAATGGATAGTAGCCTTGTCATTATGGAAGGTAGTCTGTTGTCGTGATTTTTCTTACTCTAATGGATGGTAGCCTTGTCATTATGGAAGGTTGTCTCTTGTGGAAATTTTTTTTACTACAATGTATGGTACCATTGTCATTATGGAAGGTAGTCTGTTGTCGAGATTTTTGTTACTCCAATGGATGGTATCCTTTTCATTTTGGAAGGTAGTCTGTTGTCGAGATTTTTGTTATTACAATGGATGGTAGGCTTGTCATTATGGAAGGTAGTCTGTTGTCGAGATATTTAATATTCCAATGGAAGGTAGCCTTGTCATTATGGAAGATAGTCTATTGTCGTGATTTTTGTTACTCCAATGGATGGTAGCCTTGTCATTATGGAAGCTATTCTATTGTCGAGATTTTTGTTACTACAATGGATGGTAGCCTTGTCATTATGGAAGGTAGTCTGTTGTCGAGATTTTTGTTACTGCAATGGATGGTAGCCTTGTCATTATGGAAGGTTGTTTGTTGTCGAGATTTTTGTTACTGCAATAGATGGTAGCCTTGTCATTATGGAAGGTAGTATGTTGTTGTGATTTCTGTTACTCCAATGGATGGTAGCCTTGTCATTATGGAAGGTAGTCTGTTGTCGAGATTTTTGTTACTCCAATGGATGGTAGCCTTGTCATTTTGGAAGATAGTCTGTTGTCGAGATTTTTTTTACTACAATGGATGGTAGGCTTGTCATTATGGAAGGTAGTCTGTTGTCGATATTTTTAATATTCCAATGGAAGGTATCCTTGTCATTATGGAAGGTAGTCTATTGTCGTGATTTTTGTTACTTCAATGGATGGTAGCCTTGTCATTATGGAAACTATTCTATTGTCGAGATTTTTGTTACTACAGTGGATGGTAGCCTTGTCATTATGGAAGGTAGTCTGTTGTCGTGATTTTTGTTACTCCAATGGATGGTAGTTTTGTCATTATGGAAGGTTGTCTCTTGTGGAAATTTTGTTTACTCCAATGTATGGTACCATTGTCATTATGGAAGGTAGTCTGTTGTCAAGATTTTTGTTACTCCAATGGATGGTAGCCTTGTCATTATGGAAGGTAGTATGTTGTCGTGATTTTTTTACTCTAATGCATGGTAGCCTTGTCATTATGGAAGGTAGTATGTTATCGATATCTTTTTTACTACAATGGATGGTTGCCTTGTCATTATGGAAGGTTGTTTGTTGTCGAGATTTTTGTTACAGCAATAGATGGTAGTCTTGTCATTATGGAAGGTAGTATGTTGTTGTGATTTCTGTTACTCCAATGGATGGTAGCCTTGTCATTATGGAAGGTAGTCTGTTGTCGAGATTTTTGTTACTCCAATGGATGGTAGCCTTGTCATTTTGGAAGATAGTCTGTTGTCGAGATTTTTTTTACTACAATGGATGGTAGGCTTGTCATTATGGAAGGTAGTCTGTTGTCGATATTTTTAATATTCCAATGGAAGGTAGCCTTGTCATTATGGAAGGTAGTCTATTGTCGTGATTTTTGTTACTCCAATGGATGGTAGCCTTGTCATTATGGAAGCTATTCTATTGTCGAGATTTTTGTTACTACAATGGATGGTAGCCTTGTCATTATGGAAGGTAGTCTGTTGTCGAGATTTTTGTTACTGCAATGGATGGTAGCCTTGTCATTATGGAAGGTTGTTTGTTGTCGAGATTTTTGTTACTGCAATAGATGGTAGCCTTGTCATTATGGAAGGTAGTATGTTGTTGTGATTTCTGTTACTCCAATGGATGGTAGCCTTGTCATTATGGAAGGTAGTCTGTTGTCGAGATTTTTGTTACTCCAATGGATGGTAGCCTTGTCATTTTGGAAGATAGTCTGTTGTCGAGATTTTTTTTACTACAATGGATGGTAGGCTTGTCATTATGGAAGGTAGTCTGTTGTCGATATTTTTAATATTCCAATGGAAGGTAGCCTTGTCATTATGGAAGGTAGTCTATTGTCGTGATTTTTGTTACTCCAATGGATGGTAGCCTTGTCATTATGGAAGCTATTCTATTGTCGAGATTTTTGTTACTACAGTGGATGGTAGCCTTGTCATTATGGAAGGTAGTATGTTGTCGTGATTTTTTTACTCTAATGCATGGTAGCCTTGTCATTATGGAAGGTAGTATGTTATCGATATCTTTTTTACTACAATGGATGGTTGCCTTGTCATTATGGAAGGTTATTTGTTGTCGAGATTTTTGTTACTGCAATAGATGGTAGCCTTGTCATTATGGAAGGTAGTATGTTGTTGTGATTTCTGTTACTCCAATGGATGGTAGCCTTGTCATTATGGAAGGTAGTCTGTGTTCGAGATTTTTGTTACTCCAATGGATGGTAGCCTTGTCATTTTGGAAGGTAGTCTGTTGTCGAGATTTTTGTTACTACAATGGATGGTAGGCTTGTCGTTATAGAAGGTAGTTTGTTGTCGATATTTTTAATATTCCAATGGAAGGTAGCCTTGTCATTATGGAAGGTAGTCTATTGTCGTGATTTTTGTTACTCAAATAGATGGTAGCCTTGTCATTATGGAAGGTAGTATGTTGTCGTGATTTTTGTTACTCCAATGCATGGTAGCCTTGTCATTATCGAAGGTATTATGTTATCGATATCTTTTTTACTACAATGGATGGTAGCCTTGTCATTATGGAAGGTTGTATGTTTTCGAGATTTTTGTTAGTGCAGTGAATGGTAGCCTTGTCATTATGGAAGGTAGTCTGTTGTTGTGATTTCTATTACTCCAGTGGATGATAGCCTTGTCATTATGGAAGGTAGTGTGTTGTCGAGATTTTTGTTACTACATTGAATGGTAGGCTTGTCATTATGGAAGGTAGTTTGTTGTCGAGATTTTTAATATTCCAATGGATGATAGCCTTGTCATTATGGAAGGTAGTCTGTTGTCGAGATTTTTGTTACTCCAATGGATGGTAGCCTTGTCATTATGGAAGGTAGTCCGTTGTCGATATTTTTGTTACTCCAATGGATTGTAGCCTTGTCATTTTGGAAGGTAGTCTGTTGTCGAGATTTTTGTTACTACAATGGATGGTAGCCTTGTCATTATGGAAGGTAGTATGTTTTCGAGATTTTTGTTACTGCAATGGATGGTAGCCTTGTCATTATGAAAGGTAGTCTGTTGTCGTGATTTTTGTTACTCCAATGGATGGTAGCCTTGTCATTATGGAAGGTTGTCTCTTGTGGAAATTTTTTTTACTCCAATGTATGGTGCCATTGTCATTATGGAAGGTAGTCTGTTGTCGAGATTTTTGTTACTCCAATGGATGGTAGCCTTGTCATTATGGAAGGTAGTATGTTGTCGTGATTTTTGTTACTCTAATGCATGGTAGCCTTGTCATTATGGAAGGTAGTATGTTATCGATATCTTTTTTACTACAATGGATGGTTGCCTTGTCATTATGGAAGTTTGTTTGTTGTCGAGATTTTTGTTACTGCAATAGATGGTAGCCTTGTCATTATGGAAGGTAGTATGTTGTTGTGATTTCTGTTACTCCAATGGATAGTAGCCTTGTCATTATGGAAGGTAGTCTATTGTCGAGATTTTTGTTACTCCAATGGATGGTAGCCTTGTCATTTTGGAGGGTAGTCTGTTGTCGAGATTTTTGTTACTACAATGGATGGTAGGCTTGTCATTATCGAAGGTAGTCTATTGTCGATATTTTTAATATTCCAATGGAAGGTAGCCTTGTCATTATGGAAGGTAGTCTATTGTCGTGATTTTTGTTACTCCAATGGATGGTAGCCTTGTCATTATGGAAGCTATTCTATTGTCGAGATTTTTGTTACTACAATGGATGGTAGCCTTGTCATTATGGAAGGTAGTCTGTTTTCGAGATTTTTGTTACTGCAATGGATGGTAGCCTTGTCATTATGGAAGGTAGTCTGTTGTCGTGATTTTTGTTACTCCAATGGATGGTAGCCTTGTCATTATGGAAGGTAGTATGTTGTCGTGATTTTTGTTACTCCAATGCATGGCAGCCTTGTCATTATGGAAGGTAGTATGTTGTCGTGATTTTTGTTACTCCAATGCATGATAGCCTTGTCATTATGGAAGGTAGTATGTTATCGATATCTTTTTTACTACAACGGATGGTAGCCTTGTCATTATGGAAGGTTGTATGTTTTCGAGATTTTTGTTAGTGCAGTGAATGGTAGCCTTGTCATTATGGAAGGTAGTCTGTTGTTGTGATTTCTGTTACTCCAATGGATGGTAGCCTTTGTTAGAACAAAGTTTGAATCAACTACCCTATATTTGAGTTTTGATGATAACAAAGTGAAAAAATATAGTATTTATAAGTTTCATGTATGAACTATCTGCTTCCTAAAATTATTATGTTCTAACTTCCAGATACTCTGATTGATATAAGCAAGATCACATCTATTCAGCATCAGAACTTGATTTCAGACACCAGCATCAGAAGTTGCTACATCAGAACGTCAAAATCAGATGATCAACTCACGTACATGCTGAAGCCTGATGAACAAGACTGCGCTCAACACTCTGATACAGAAACACAATAGTTCATCAGCAGCGAAGCAGAGTCAGAATGAGCCAAGCCAGAACTTGCGTTAAGTGAGCAACGGTACTGTGCATTGAAAGAAAATTAATTCCAACGGCCTCATTCCAGACAAGATCTGCTCAATAAGGAAAGTTTGTTATTAGCATTGAATCAAGAATATTGCATCCAACGTTCATCATCTCAGTGCTATATAAACAAAGCTTTGAAGATTGAAATGGTTAATGCTCTAAAAATCTCTACACGCACAAAAAGCTTAACCATAATCTTCGTTCTCTCAGTTTTGCTAAACCACACACTCTGATATTCCATTACTGTTTAGCAATCTAGTTTCTAAGCTTCATATTGTGTATACATCACAGTTGTGATACAGTTTTGTAGAAAACATCCACACACATAGTTTTATCTCTTTGTAAGAAAGTGTTACCTTGACAAACCGGGTTGTGGTTTGAATCAAGAAGGCTTTAGCAGTTGTTAAATCAGTCTGTAATATTCAGTTCAATAAAGTGGATTAAGACCTCGTTGGAGAGAGGCGAAATCACCTTGACGGGTGGACTGGAGTAGTTTGAGATCAAACGAACCAGGATAAAAATATCTTGTCAATTGCTTTAGATTTCAGTTTTACAATTCAACCGCCCCTTCTTGTGTTTTTCACCACTTCAATTGGCATCAGAGCGCCTGGTTCTGAGCTAAAACACTTAACCGTGTCAGTACAAGATCCAGCGTCAGAAAAACACAATGGCAGGAAACAATTCTCACATCAGCAATGACAACAATGAGGACAGAGACAGATTCAGTGGCAAACCTCCAGTCTTAGATGGAGAAAACTTTGATTACTGGAAAGACAGAATTGAAAGCTTCTATCTAGCACATGATGCTGATCTGTGGGATATGGTGACAGATGGATACACGCACCCTGTGAATGCAAGTGGTCAGAAGATTGATAGAAAATCAATGTCTGATCAACAAAAGCGTGACTTCAAGAATCACCACAAGGCCAGAACCATCCTCCTCAGTGCCATCTCCTATACTGAGTATGAAAAGATCTCCAACAGAGACACAGCAAAGAATATTTTTGATTCTCTCAGAATGACGCATGAGGGCAACGTTCAGGTCAAAGAAACAAAAGCTCTGGCGCTCATTCAGAAATATGAGGCGTTCAAAATGGAAGAATCTGAATCCATTGAAACTATGTTCTCTAGATTCCAGATTCTGGTAGCTGGTCTCAAAGTTCTGGACAAAGGATACTCTACTGCTGACCATGTCAAGAAAATCGTCAGAAGTTCACCCAAGCAGTGGAGGCCTATGGTTACTGCTCTGAAGCTAGCTAAAGATCTCAACAAAATCACTCTCGGGGAACTTATCAGCTCCCTCAGAAGTCATGAGATAGAGCTAGAAGCTGATGAGCCTCAGAAGCAAGGTAAGCCTTTAGCATTAAAATCTAACAGAAAATTTGAGTCTAAAGTTTTGCAGGCAGTTGAAGAAACATCTGATGGATCCTCATCAGAAGAAGACGAACTTTCCCTTCTCTCCAGAAGAGTAAATCAACTGTGGAAGAAAAGACAAAGGAAGTTCAGGAATCCCAGAAGATCTGATCAGAACGAGTCTTCTTCCAGATACAGAAGGACAGATTCTTCCTCTGGATACAGAAGATCTGAAGGCTCCTCCAGTAGCAAAAAGCCAAACACCAAAGACATCATCTGCTATGAGTGCAATGAGCAAGGACACTACAAGAGTGACTGCCCAAAGCTTCAGAGGGAAAAGCCCAAAAAGAAGTTTGGAAGAGAGAAGAAGAAAAGTCTCATGGCCACATGGGATGACTCTGACTCGTCTGAAGCTGACTCAGAATCGGATGATGAAAGGGCAAACATAGCTCTCATGGCTAACATTTCAGAAGATAGTGAAGCTTCTGAATCAGACTCAGAATCAGACACTGAAGAGGTATTTCCTAACTTCGCTGTTAACTTTACAAAGGCTGAACTTGCTGAAAGCCTTAATGAGATTCTGGAACGTTATCAGCAAATTAAAGCTAAATTCAGAGACCTGAAAAGGAATCTTGAATCTGACTCTAATAAGTCTGAGAGTCTCAAATTGGAAAATTCTGAGCTGAGAAATAAGATTTCAAAATTAGAAAACACTTTACAAAACTCTCAGAAGGAACCAATTTCTGAAACTCCCAGCAACGCTGATGAGATCATCAAGGAGTATGATCACAGTTTCCAGAAGTTCCTAGCTAAAAGCATAGATAGAAGCGGAATGGCTTCAATGATCTATGGAGTTAGCAGAAACGGCAGGAAAGGAATAGGATACCAAGGTAAGGTTCCTACACCAAATAATGTCATGGACTTAACCATTAAACACACTCCTCTGAATTCACACTTTGTGTATGGTCACACACATGATATCAAATATACTAGCAGTAAGCACTCTGTGAAACCAAAATTCAACCAGAGTTTTGGTAAAACTAACAAATCAGGACCCAAGAAAATCTGGGTACCTAAGGATAAAATAATACATGTTGCAGATATCTTTAGCAGCAAGTCAGAAACACCAGTCATGGTACCTGGACTCTGGCTTCTCACGACACATGACGGAAAGAAGGCATATGTTCCAAAGCCTGGAACTTAAGCCTGGAGGCCACGTTGGCTTTGGAGGCAATCAGAGGGGAAAGATAATTGGCTCTGGAACTGTAGGTAATGGAAATCTTCCCTCTATTAATAATGTTCTGCTAGTAGATGGATTGATGCATAATCTGTTATCCATAAGTCAATTAAGTGATAACGGTTATGATATAATCTTTAATCAAAAATCATGTAAAGCTGTTAGTCAGAAAGATGGGACTATCCTGTTTAATGGTAAGAGGAAAAACAACATTTACAAAATCAAACTTTCTGAACTAAAGAGTCAGAATGTAAAATGTCTTCTGTCTGTTAACAATGAGCAGTGGATCTGGCACAGAAGATTGGGGCATGTTAGTATGAGAAGAATATCTCAGATTAACAAACTCAATCTGGTCAGAGGACTTCCTAATTTGAAGTTCAATTCAGATGCTCTATGTGAAGCATGTCAGAAAGGCAAATTTGCAAAACCTTCTTTTAAATCCAAAAATGTTGTTTCCACCTCTAAGCCATTAGAACTTCTGCACATTGACTTATTTGGACCAGTTAAAACTGCTTCAGTCAGTGGTAAGAAGTATGGGTTAGTAATCGTAGATGACTATAGCAGATGGACATGGGTAAAGTTCTTAAGACACAAGGACGAGTCACACTCTGTGTTTGTTACCTTCTGTAACCAAGTTCAGAATGAAAAGGATCTTAGAGTCGTTAAAGTCAGAAGTGATCATGGTGGAGAATTTGAAAATAAAGATTTTGAGTCATTCTTTAATGACAGAGGCATTCTACATGATTTCTCTTGTCCTAGAACTCCCCAACAAAATGGAGTTGTAGAACGAAAGAACAGAACATTGCAAGAAATGGCCAGAACCATGATCAATGAGACAAACGTTGCTAAGACCTTCTGGGCAGAGGCAATAAACACAGCGTGCTACATTCAGAATAGAATCTCAATAAGACCTATTCTGGAAAAGACTCCATATGAATTGTGGAAGAACAGAAAGCCCAACATTTCATATTTTCATCCATTTGGATGTACTTGCTTTATATTAAATACAAAGAATTATTTGAACAAGTTTGACTCTAAAGCACAGAAGTGTATTATGTTAGGATACTCTGAACGCTCAAGAGGGTACAGAGTATACAATACAGAAACACAGATTGTGGAAGAATCAATCAGTGTTCGTTTTGATGACAAGCTTGACTCTGAAAAGTCAAAGCAGAATGAAGTTTTTGCAGGTATAGAAATTGAATTTGCAGGTTCTGAAGACAAGTCATCAGAAGCTCTCAACACAGACATTCCTTCAACGTCTGAAAGGAGCACTGCTAGAAATCCTACAACAACTGCTGATCAACCTCAGAAGAGATTACCCAGAAGCAGCTTGGATCACCCAGAAGAGACTATCCTAGGAAGAAAGGAAGATCCAATCAGAACAAGAGCAAGCTTCAGAAACTCTGAAGAAACACTTATGGGACTGGTGTCTCTGATTGAACCTTCTTCTATTGATGAAGCACTTCTGGATAATGACTGGATTCTGGCAATGCAAGAAGAGCTGAATCAATTCACCAGAAACGACGTATGGGATCTCGTTCCCAGACCAAAAGGATTCAACGTCATTGGAACAAGATGGGTGTTCAGAAACAAGCTAAATGAACAAGGTGAAGTCATCAGAAACAAGGCACGACTGGTTGCACAAGGTTATAGTCAGCAAGAGGGGATAGACTATACAGAAACCTTTGCCCCAGTCGCCAGGTTAGAATCTATCAGACTTTTAATTTCATTTGCTGTTAATAGAGGCATCACTCTATATCAGATGGATGTCAAAAGTGCATTCTTAAATGGTTATATAGAAGAAGAAGTTTATGTACACCAACCCCCAGGTTTTGAAAATAAAAAACATCCAGAACATGTTTTCAAACTAAAGAAGTCACTGTATGGTCTGAAACAAGCTCCCAGAGCTTGGTATGAAAGGCTAAGTAACTTTCTGCTTGAAAATGAATTCACCAGAGGGAAAGTGGACACTACTCTATTCTGTAAATCAGTTAAGAGTGACATCTTAGTCTGTCAAATTTATGTTGATGATATTATTTTTGGTTCTACTAATCCTTCTCTTGGAAGAAAATTTGCTAAGTGTATGCAGGCAGAATTTGAGATGAGCCTCATGGGGGAACTGAAATTCTTTCTGGGAATTCAGATCAATCAAACTCCAGAAGGAACTTACATTCATCAGAGCAAATACATCAGAGATCTTCTGAAGAAATTTGACCTATCAGAATGTAAGCCATCAAAGATTCCAATGCATCCCACGTGCATTCTGGAAAGAGAAGAGGTAAGCAAAAATGTAGAACAGAAAGTCTACAGAGGTATGATTGGTTCTCTCCTCTATCTGACTGCTTCAAGACCTGACATACTATTCAGTGTTTGTATCTGTGCTAGATTCCAATCAGATCCTAGAGAATCTCACTTAACAGCTGTTAAGCGAATTTTCAAGTATCTGAAAGGTACTACTAATCTGGGTTTGTTTTATAGAAAATCTAGTGATTACAGCTTAGTAGGCTACTGTGATGCTGATTTTACTGGAGACAGAGTGGAACGTAAAAGTACTTCTGGAAGCTGCCAGTTTCTGGGAGAAAATCTGATCTCTTGGTCCAGCAAAAGACAATCAACAATTGCTCTGTCAACAGCAGAAGCTGAGTACATAGCAGCAGCAGGATGTAGCACACAA
Source organism: Vicia faba (assembly GCA_948472305.1). Lineage (NCBI taxonomy): Eukaryota > Viridiplantae > Streptophyta > Magnoliopsida > Fabales > Fabaceae > Vicia > Vicia faba. Next base: position 377,429,801 of record OX451741.1, on the reverse strand, counting down.
ATGCTCTGGATGAAAAGTCAGCTTGAAGACTTCCAGATTTTTGAGAGTAACATTCCTATACTTTGTGATAATACTTCTGCTATTTGCTTAAGTAAGAATCCCATTTTACATTCTAGAGCTAAGCATATAGAAATAAAACATCACTTCATTAAGGACTATATTCAGAAAGGTATTTTGAACTTAAAATTTATAGATACAGACCATCAATAGGCTGATATCTTTACTAAACCCCTTTCAGAAGATAGGTTTAATTTCATTCTGAAACATCTCAGCATGAAAGTATGTCCAGAATGAAAATGTTTTAATTCCATATATTTACCTTCAGAATGTAATTATTTTACTGTGAACTTCTGATCAATCTCCTTTCAGAAAGATAGAACATGCAGATTGTATCAGATGCAAGTCTAAAGATCTGAGAGTCTAAGCTCAAAGACAGACGTGCTGATCACTACATCAAACAAGTGTCATCCAATCATCAGCATATCTCTGAAGCAGAACGCGTGCACGCTTCTGAGAAGGCAAAGCGCTGATTGGGTGCATTGAGACACATGTCTGGTAACCGTTTTTAAGTATCTTTCTCAAATCCCCCAAAATCAGCAAGCATTTAATGAAAAGTAATCATGCTTTTAAATGGCAATCATGATTTTTCTCTCTCTTAAAAACGTTTATCTTTTCAAAATAGTTTTGAAAACTCTATTTAAGCACATTAATCTCTCATTCTTATTCTTTACGCTTTCTCACTAATACTCAAGCATTTTCTGCATATTTCTGAGTTCATCTCTTGCAAACCTTTTTTTTCTCAGTTCATTCTCAAAACCCTTTTAGTGTGAAAATGGCAACCTCCAGTAGCGTTTCTGCAGGTAATCAGAAGAAAGCATCATCTGAGCAATATCAAGTGCCACTCAGAACTCTCCTCACTCCGGTGAAGAATCTAGAAGTGCTCTCTGAATTAATCATTGACTTTGAAAGCTTGAAGGAGAATGGTTTTGACCTAACTGAAGAAGTTAGGGCTCAAAAGTGGGAAAGGTATTTCGATAGGTTGGTTGGACCAACATTCCCAGCGCTGGTCAAGGAATTTTGGATTCACGCCAAGGTTTCAACACATCTAGTCATCTCCTCTGTTATGGGGAAGAAGATTGTGATTACTGAAGATCTCATTGCAAGGCTAATCGGTCAAAGTGGTGGTGGCGTCCGTTGTGTGGACATGGCTGAAAGATGTGCTGATATAGGTGTGGTAGCTAACAGGATTTTCACTCTTGGGTTGCCTAGCATCAAGATTAAAGATCTGAAGGATCATTTCAGAGTATGGGCTAAGATAATTCTGGGGTGCTTCAACCACAGGAAACCAACAAGTTCTCCTGATTACATAAATGTGGATCAGCAGTTTCTGATCTACTTTATTGATCAGAAGATAAAGATCAATCTGGCTCACTTCCTGTTCAACCACCTCAGAACCAGTGTGAAAGAAACAAGGGAAGAAGAAAGAACCAAGAGGGATTGAATACCTTTTGGAAGGTTGATATCAGATATTCTGACAGAGAATAGGCTGATTAAGCATCTGATAGAAGCTCAAGAGCTTAGCACTATTGAACCAACAATTGGGAAACCTCTGAACGCAAAGAACCTGAAAAAGATGAAGCTGATAGAGAATATTCAGAAGGAACCCAGAGCTACTTCCACTACTGATATCTCCAGCAGAAGAGTGCCTCTGAGTGATTTTCCGTTATTTTCTGAAATTGAATCCAAACCAGAGGTGATTCTCAGGTACTTGGATGCGTACAAGGCAGATGGTACAGATCCAAAGCTGAATATCAGAGATCTGCATCAACCCCAACCAGAAGTGACTCTGAAGAAGTCAAAGAAGAGGAAGGCGCCATCAGAAGGATCATCTCAGCAGACTCCAAAGAAAAGAGGTATTTCATCTGCTGCCCCTGTTTCAAATTCTTTTACTATTCCAGCATCTATCCCTCCTTAAACCTCTCATAGAATATCAATTCCCATCCCTACCATTGATGAAACCGTACAAGAAGAAGACCCTTCTGAGGCATTAAAACTCAGAAGACCTAGAACCAAACACCCCAAACAACCAACAATTTCAACAACATCAGCACTTGACCAAGTGCTGTCTGATATTGATCAACATGCCTCTGATCAACCAAACTCTGAACCACAAAATGTTCCTCCTCCACAACCAGAACCAGAACCAGAACAACAACAACAACCACTCTCAGAAGAACCCCTGATCCCTGAGCAATCAGAGATTCCACCTCCCTCTCCCCAACCAGAAATAAATCCACCTTCACCACAAACAGAGTTTCACCACTCTGAAACTCCTTCCCCTCATCAATCTGAACCTCATTCACCTCAACCATCACCGCTGGCAATTCAGTTTCCATGTGGAACAACTGTTGTCATGCCCCAGTTACCATCCTCATCAGAATCGACACCTCCAAATACTCCCAAAACACCACCCAGTCCAATCGTAATCTCTGATTCTGATACCCCTTCTCCAAAACAAACAGCCTCTCAGAAAACCTCTGAAAACCCCAACAGGACCTTCATTGACTTAACCGGTCTTGACCGTCTTGCTGATCTAAAACACAAAATTGCCATCCCAAAACCAAAGCAACCAGATGTTGGCTCTGGTATTTTGAATTTTGAAACAGGTGTGCTGCAATGGATTGCTTCTTTGAAGCAAGTCTGTCCGGGAATGATTGACCCAGCTGCTTCTGATCAGCTCTGGTCACAATTCAGACTTTGGGTACGTGCTGAAGCCCTCAAGTTGCAGGATATCAACTATGAGCAGGCACAACAAAATTTCAGCAAGCTTCTGAATGAAGTTGGAAGTATGCTTCTGAAAGAGGACGTGCTCCCTCTGGACAGTGAACCTTGGTCTGAGAAACAGCAAGCTGCAAAGGTACAGGACAAGACCACTCAATCAGAAGAAGACAAGACCATTCAAGCTGAAGAAAGTCAAGCAGAGGATGTCGCTGAAAGTTCTCAGAAGCCTCCTGCTTCTGATGCTTCTCAAGCTGCCTTGGACAGGCAGACTCTGGAAGAACTAAGGCTGAATGACATGCGTCTACAGCAACGAATGGATGAAAACGATCAGAAGATGAAAGAGAGAATGGATGTGCAGGACAGCAAGATTGACACTGTTGTCAGCATGGTGCATAAGCAGAATGAGACTTCTGAAAAGATTCAAGCCATGCTGGAGAACCTGTTCACACGCTTGCCTCCTCAACCTTAATCTTTTCTTTCATGCATGACCTTTTTCATGTTTTCCTTGATTTTCTGATGTACTGTTTGATTATGTTTTGTAATATTTTCTTGTTTTGATTCTGAACTATCTTAATATGATTAGTTTTTCTGATCTTAATTATTTTAGCACATCACCAACACTTTTTGATTGCTGACAAAAAGGGGGAGAACAAGAATGATATTTAAATCAATAACGGCTAACTAGACAGAAACTCTCAAACATTCTAACTCTATTACTTGAAATGTTTTTTTTCCTGTTTTGCTTAAAGTCTACAGGCACAAGGAAGCACCTGGACACTCTGAAGACTAGAAGCTCTGATCACTATGAAGTTCTGATCCGCTCTAATATTCTGATCCAAAGCAAAGCTCTGACAAGAAAAGCTCTGCTCTAACATAAAGCTTCTGATAAGTCAAAGACTCTGATAATCTGATGTTCAAAGAAAGAAAAAGATCTGATCCTGAAGAACGCGTATAATCAAAGGGAAGTAATCAACTCAAGGGGAGTATCTCTCAACTCTGACATCTCCTTACTCCTTATCCTTTTACTTCTTATTCTGATACATATTCCAGATACCTTTTCACGTTATTTTCATTTAAAATATCTAGTTTTTGTCATCATCAAAAAGGGGGAGATTGTTAGAACAAAGTTTGAATCTACTACCCTATATTTGAGTTTTGATGATAACAAAGTGAAAAGATATAGTATTTATAAGTTTCATGTATGAACTATCTGCTGCCTAAAATTATTATGTTCTAACTTGCAGATACTCTGATTGATATAAGCAAGATCACATCTATTCAGCATCAGAACTTGATTTCAGACACCAGCATCAGAAGTTGTTACATCAGAACGTCAAAATCAGATGATCAACTCACGTACATGCTGAAGCCTGATGAACAAGACTGCGCTCAACACTCTGATACAGAAACACAATAGTTCATCAGCAGCGAAGCAGAGTCAGAATGAGCCAAGCCAGAACTTGCGTTAAGTGAGCAACGGTACTGTGCATTGAAAGCAAATTAATTCCAACGGCCTCATTCCAGACAAGATCTGCTCAATAAGGAAAGTTTGTTATTAGCATTGAATAGAGAATATTGCATCCAACGTTCATCATCTCAGTGCTATATAAACAAAGCTTTGAAGATTGAAATGGTTAATGCTCTAAAAATCTCTACACGCACAAAAAGCTAAACCATAATCTTCGTTCTCTCAGTTTTGCTAAACCACACACTCTGATATTCCATTACTGTTTAGCAATCTAGTTTCTAAGCTTCATATTGTGTATACATCACAGTTGTGATACAGTTTTGTAGAAAACATCCACACACATAGTTTTATCTCTTTGTAAGAAAGTGTTACCTTGACAAACCGGGTTGTGGTTTGAATCAAGAAGGCTTTAGCAGTTGTTAAAGCAGTCTGTAATATTCAGTTGAATAAAGTGGATTAAGACCTCGTTGGAGAGAGGCGAAATCACCTTGACGGGTGGACTGGAGTAGTTTGAGATCAAACGAACAAGGATAAAAATATCTTGTCAATTGCTTTAGATTTCAGTTTTACAATTCAACCCCCCCTTCTTGTGTTTTTCACCACTTCAGCCTTGTCATTATGGAAGGTAGTTTGTTGTCGACATTTTTGTTACTACATTGAATGGTAGGCTTTTCATTATGGAAGGTAGTCTGTTGTTGAGATTTTTAATATTCCAATGGATGATAGCCTTGTCATTATGTAAGGTAGTCTGTTGTCATGATTTTTGTTACTCCAATGGATGGTAGCCTTGTCATTATGGAAGTTAGTCTGTTGTCGAGATTTTTGTTACTCCAATGGATGGTAGCCTTGTCATTTTGGAAGGTAGTATGTTGTCGAGATTTTTGTTACTACAATGGATGGTAGGCTTGTCATTATGGAAGGTAGTGTGTTGTCGAGATTTTTGTTACTACATTGAATGGTAGGCTTGTCATTATGGAAGGTAGTCTGTTGTCGAGATTTTTAATATTCCAATGGATGATAGCCTTGTCATTATGGAAGGTAGTCTGTTGTCCAGATTTTTGTTACTCTAATGGATGGTAGCCCTGTCATCATGGAAGGTAGTCCATTGTCGATATTTTTGTTACTCCAATGGATGGTAGCCTTGTCATTTTGGAAGGTAGTCTGTTGTCGAGATTTTTGTTACTACAATGGATGGTAGCCTTGTCATTATGGAAGGTAGTATGTTTTCGAGATTTATGTTACTGCAATGGATGGTAGCCTTGTCATTATGAAAGGTAGTCTGTTGTCGTGATTTTTGTTACTCCAATGGATGGTAGCCTTGTCATTATGGAAGGTTGTCTCTTGTGGAAATTTTTTTTACTCCAATGTATGGTGCCATTGTCATTATGGAAGGTAGTCTGTTGTCGAGATTTTTGTTACTCCAATGGATGGTAGCCTTGTCATTATGGAAGGTAGTATGTTATCGTGATTTCTGTTACTCTAATGCATGGTAGCCTTGTCATTATGGAAGGTAGTATGTTATCGATATCTTTTTTACTACAATGGATGGTTGCCTTGTCATTATGGAAGGTTGTTTGTTGTCGAGATTTTTGTTACTGCAATAGATGGTAGCCTTGTCATTATGGAAGGTAGTATGTTGTGGTGATTTCTGTTACTCCAATGGATGGTAGCCTTGTCATTATGGAAGGTAGTCTATTGTCGAGATTTTTGTTACTCCAATGGATGGTAGCCTTGTCATTTTGGAGGGTAGTCTGTTGTCGAGATTTTTGTTACTACAATGGATGGTAGGCTTGTCATTATCGAAGGTAGTCTATTGTCGATATTTTTAATATTCCAATGGAAGGTAGCCTTGTCATTATGGAAGGTAGTCTATTGTCGTGATTTTTGTTACTCCAATGGATGGTAGACTTGTCATTATGGAAGCTATTCTATTGTCGAGATTTTTGTTACTACAATGGATGGTAGCCTTGTCATTATGGAAGGTAGTCTGTTTTCGAGATTTTTGTTACTGCAATGGATGGTAGCCTTGTCATTATGGAAGGTAGTCTGTTGTCGTGATTTTTGTTACTCCAATGGATGGTAGCCTTGTCATTATGGAAGGTAGTATGTTGTCGTGATTTTTGTTACTCCAATGCATGGTAGCCTTGTCATTATGGAAGGTAGTATGTTATCGATATCTTTTTTACTACAATGGATGGTAGCCTTGTCATTATGGAAGGTTGTATGTTTTCGAGATTTTTGTTAGTGCAGTGAATGGTAGCCTTGTCATTATGGAAGGTAGTCTGTTGTTGTGATTTCTGTTACTCCAATGGATGGTAGCCTTGTCATTATGGAAGGTAGTCTGTTGTCGAGATTTTTAATATTCCAATGGATGATAGCCTTGTCATTATGGAAGGTAGTCTGTTGTCATGATTTTTGTTACTCCAATGGATGGTAGGCTTGTCATTATGGAAGGTAGTCTGTTGTTGAGATTTTTAATATTCCAATGGATGATAGCCTTGTCATTATGGAAGGTAGTCTGTTGTCATGATTTTTGTTACTCCAATGGATGGTAGCCTTGTCATTATGGAAGGTAGTCTGTTGTCGAGATGTTTGTTACTCCAATGGATGGTAGCCTTGTCATTTTGGAAGGTAGTCTGTTGTCAAGATTTTTGTTACTACAATGGATGGTAGGCTTGTCATTATGGAAGGTAGTGTGTTGTCGAGATTTTTGTTACTACATTGAATGGTAGGCTTGTCATTATGGAAGGTAGTCTGTTGTCGAGATTTTTGTTACTCCAATGGATGGTAGCCTTGTCATTATGGAAGGTAGTCTGTTGTCGATATTTTTGTTACTCCAATGGATGGTAGCCTTGTCATTTTGGAAGGTAGTCTGTTGTCGAGATTTTTGTTACTACAATGGATGGTAGCCTTGTCATTATGGAAGGTAGTATGTTTTCGAGATTTTTGTTACTGCAATGGATGGTAGCCTTGTCATTATGGAAGGTAGTCTATTGTCGTGATTTTTGTTACTCCAATGGATGGTAGCCTTGTCATTATGGAAGGTTGTCTCTTGTGGAAATTTTTTTTACTCCAATGTATGGTGCCATTGTCATTATGGAAGGTAGTCTGTTGTCGAGATTTTTGTTACTCCAATGGATGGTAGCCTTGTCATTATGGAAGGTAGTATGTTGTCGTGATTTTTGTTACTCTAATGCATGGTAGCCTTGTCATTATGGAAGGTAGTATGTTATCGATATCTTTTTTACTACAATGGATGGTTGCCTTGTCATTATGGAAGGTTGTTTGTTGTCGAGATTTTTGTTACTGCAATAGATGGTAGCCTTGTCATTATGGAAGGTAGTATGTTGTTGTGATTTCTGTTACTCCAATGGATGGTAGCCTTGTCATTATGGAAGGTAGTCTATTGTCGAGATTTTTGTTACTCCAATGGATGGTAGCCTTGTCATTTTTGAGGGTAGTCTGTTGTCGAGATTTTTGTTACTACAATGGATGGTAGGCTTGTCATTATCAAAGGTAGTCTATTGTCGATATTTTTAATATTCCAATGGAAGGTAGCCTTGTCATTATGGAAGGTAGTCTATTGTCGTGATTTTTGTTACTCCAATGGATGGTAGCCTTGTCATTATGGAAGCTATTCTATTGTCGAGATTTTTGTTACTACAATGGACGGTAGCCTTGTCATTATGGAAGGTAGTCTGTTGTTGTGATTTCTGTTACTCCAATGGATGGTAGCCCTGTCATTATGGAAGGTAGTCTGTTGTCGAGATTTTTGTTACTACATTGAATGGTAGGCTTGTCATTATGGAAGGTAGTCTGTTGTCGAGATTTTTAATATTCCAATGGATGATAGCCTTGTCATTATGGAAGGTAGTCTGTTGTCATGATTTTTGTTACTCCAATGGATGGTAGCCTTGTCATTATGGAAGGTAGTCTGTTGTCGAGATTTTTGTTACTCCAATGGATTGTAGCCTTGTCATTTGTGAAGGTAGTCTGTTGTCGTGATTTTTGTTACTCCAATGGATGGTAGCCTTGTCATTATGGAAGGTAGTATGTTGTCGTGATTTTTGATACTCCAATGCATGGTAGCCTTGTCATTATGGAAGGTAGTATGTTATCGATATCTTTTTTACTACAATGGATAGTAGCCTTGTCATTATTTAAGGTTTTATGTTTTCGAGATTTTTGTTAGTGCAGTGAATGGTAGCCTTGTCATTATGGAAGGTAGTTTGTTGTTGTGATTTCTATTACTCCAGTGGATGGTAGCCTTGTCATTATGGAAGGTAGTCTGTTGTCGAGATTTTTGTTACTACATTGAATGGTAGGCTTGTCATTATGGAAGGTAGTCTGTTGTCGAGATTTTTAATGTTCCAATGGATGATAGCCTTGTCATTATGGAAGGTAGTCTGTTGTCGAGATTTTTGTTACTCCAATAGATGGTAGCCTTGTCATTATGGAAGGTAGTCTGTTGTCGAGATTTTTGTTACTCCAATGGATGGTAGCCTTGTCATTTTAGAAGGTAGTCTGTTGTCGAGATTTTTGTTACTACAATGGATGGTAGCCTTGTCATTATGGAAGCTATTCTTTTGTAGAGATTTTTGTTACTATAATGGATGGTAGCCTTGTCATTATGGAAGGTAGTCTGTTTTCGAGATTTTTGTTACTGCAATGGATGGTAGCCTTGTCATTATGGAAGGTAGTCTGTTGTCGTGATTTTTGTTACTCCAATGGATGGTAGCCTTGTCATTATGGAAGGTAGTATGTTGTCGTGATTTCTGTTACTCCAATGCATGGTAGCCTTGTCATTATGGAAGGTAGTATGTTATCGATATCTTTTTTACTACAATGGATGGTATCCTTGTCATTATGGAAGGTTGTATGTTTTCGAGATTTTTGTTAGTGCAGTGAATGGTAGCCTTGTCATTATGGAAGGTAGTCTGTTGTTGTGATTTCTGTTACTCCAATGGATGGTAGCCCTGTCATTATGGAAGGTAGTCTGTTGTCGAGATTTTTGTTACTACATTGAATGGTAGGCTTGTCATTATGGAAGGTAGTCTGTTGTCGAGATTTTTAATATTCCAATGGATGATAGCCTTGTCATTATGGAAGGTAGTCTGTTGTCATGATTTTTGTTACTCCAATGGATGGTAGCCTTGTCATTATGGAAGGTAGTCTATTGTCGAGATTTTTATTACTCCAATGGTTGGTAGCCTTGTCATTTTGGAAGGTAGTCTGTTATCGAGATTTTTGTTACTACAATGGATGGCAGCCTTGTCATTATGGAAGCTATTCTATTGTCGAGATTTTTGTTACTACAATGGATGGTAGCCTTGTCATTATGGAAGGTAGTCTGTTTTCGAGATTTTTGTTACTGCAATGGATGGTAGCCTTGTCATTATGGAAGGTAGTCTGTTGTCGTGATTTTTGTTACTCCAATGGATGGTAGCCTTGTCATTATGGAAGGTAGTATGTTGTCGTGATTTTTGTTACTCCAATGCATGGTAGGCTTGTCATTATGGAAGGTAGTATGTTATCGATATCTTTTTGTCTACAATGGATGGTAGCCTTGTCATTATGGAAGGTTGTATGTTATCGAGATTTTTGTTAGTGCAGTGAATGGTAGCCTTGTCATTATGGAAGGTAGTCTGTTGTTGTGATTTCTGTTACTCCAATGGATGGCAGTCTTGTCATTATGGAAGGTAGTCTGTTGTCGAGATTTTTGTTACTACATTGAATGGTAGGCTTGTCATTATGGAAGGTAGTCTGTTGTCGAGATTTTTAATATTCCAATGGATGATAGCCTTGTCATTATAGAAGGTAGTCTGTTGTCATGATTTTTGTTACTCCAATGGATGGTAGCCTTGTCATTATGGAAGGTAGTCTATTGTCGAGATTTTTGTTACTCCAATGGATGGTAGCCTTGTCATTTTGGAAGGTAGTTTGTTGTCGATATTTTTGTTACTACAATGGATGGTAGGCTTGTCATTATGGAAGGTAGTCTGTTGTCGATATTTTTAATATTCCAATGGAAGGTAGCCTTGTCATTATGGAAGGTAGTCTATTGTTGTGATTTTTGTTACTCCAATGGATGTTAGCCTTGTCATTATGGAAGTTATTCTATTGTCGAGATTTTTGTTACTACAATGGATGGTAGCCTTGTCATTATGGAAGGTAGTCTATTGTCGTGATTTTTGTTACTCCAATGGATGGTAGCCTTGTCATTATGGAAGGTTGTCTCTTGTGGAAATTTTTTTTACTCCAATGTATGGTGCCATTGTCATTATGGAAGGTAGTCTGTTGTCGAGATTTTTGTTACTCCAATGGATGGTAGCCTTGTCATTATGGAAGGTAGTATGTTGTCGTGATTTTTGTTACTCTAATGCATGGTAGCCTTGTCATTATGGAAGGTAGTATGTTATCGATATCTTTTTTACTATAATGGATGGTTGCCTTGTCATTATGGAAGGTTGTTTGTTGTCGAGATTTTTGTTACTGCAATAGATGATAGCCTTGTCATTATGGAAGGTAGTATGTTGTTGTGATTTCTGTTACTCCAATGGATGGTAGCCTTGTCATTATGGAAGGTAGTCTATTGTCGAGATTTTTGTTACTCCAATGGATGGTAGCCTTGTCATTTTTGAGGGTAGTCTGTTGTCGAGATTTTTGTTACTACAATGGATGGTAGGCTTGTCATTATCAAAGGTAGTCTATTGTCGATATTTTTAATATTCCAATGGAAGGTAGCCTTGTCATTATGGAAGGTAGTCTATTGTCGTGATTTTTGTTACTCCAATGGATGGTAGCCTTGTCATTATGGAAGCTATTCTATTGTCGAGATTTTTGTTACTACAATGGACGGTAGCCTTGTCATTATGAAAGGTAGTCTGTTGTTGTGATTTATGTTACTCCAATGGATGGTAGCCCTGTCATTATGGAAGGTAGTCTGTTGTCGAGATTTTTGTTACTACATTGAATGGTAGGCTTGTCATTATGGAAGGTAGTCTGTTGTCGAGATTTTTAATATTCCAATGGATGATAGCCTTGTCATTATGGAAGGTAGTCTGTTGTCATGATTTTTGTTACTCCAATGGATGGTAGCCTTGTCATTATGGAAGGTAGTCTGTTGTCGAGATTTTTGTTACTCCAATGGATTGTAGCCTTGTCATTTGTGAAGGTAGTCTGTTGTCGTGATTTTTGTTACTCCAATGGATGGTAGCCTTGTCATTATGGAAGGTAGTATGTTGTCGTGATTTTTGATACTCCAATGCATGGTAGCCTTGTCATTATGGAAGGTAGTATGTTATCGATATCTTTTTTACTACAATGGATAGTAGCCTTGTCATTATTTAAGGTTTTATGTTTTCGAGATTTTTGTTAGTGCAGTGAATGGTAGCCTTGTCATTATGGAAGGTAGTCTGTTGTTTTGATTTCTATTACTCCAGTGGATGGTAGCCTTGTCATTATGGAAGGTAGTCTGTTGTCGAGATTTTTGTTACTACATTGAATGGTAGGCTTGTCATTATGGAAGGTAGTCTGTTGTCGAGATTTTTAATATTCCAATGGATGATAGCCTTGTCATTATGGAAGGTAGTCTGTTGTCGAGATTTTTGTTACTCCAATAGATGGTAGCCTTGTCATTATGGAAGGTAGTCTATTGTCGAGATTTTTGTTACTCCAATGGATGGTAGCCTTGTCATTTTAGAAGGTAGTCTGTTGTCGAGATTTTTGTTACTACAATGGATGGTAGCCTTGTCATTATGGAAGCTATTCTTTTGTAGAGATTTTTGTTACTAAAATGGATGGTAGCCTTGTCATTATGGAAGGTAGTCTGTTTTCGAGATTTTTGTTACTGCAATGGATGGTAGCCTTGTCATTATGGAAGGTAGTCTGTTGTCGTGATTTTTGTTACTCCAATGGATGGTAGCCTTGTCATTATGGAAGGTAGTATGTTGTCGTGATTTCTGTTACTCCAATGCATGGTAGCCTTGTCATTATGGAAGGTAGTATGTTATCGATATCTTTTTTACTACAATGGATGGTATCCTTGTCATTATGGAAGGTTGTATGTTTTCGAGATTTTTGTTAGTGCAGTGAATGGTAGCCTTGTCATTATGGAAGGTAGTCTGTTGTTTTGATTTCTGTTACTCCAATGGATGGTAGCCCTGTCATTATGGAAGGTAGTCTGTTGTCGAGATTTTTGTTACTACATTGAATGGTAGGCTTGTCATTATGGAAGGTAGTCTGTTGTCGAGATTTTTAATATTCCAATGGATGATAGCCTTGTCATTATGGAAGGTTGTCTGTTGTCATGATTTTTGTTACTCCAATGGATGGTAGCCTTGTCATTATGGAAGGTAGTCTATTGTCGAGATTTTTATTACTCCAATGATTGGTAGCCTTGTCATTTTGGAAGGTAGTCTGTTATCGAGATTTTTGTTACTACAATGGATGGCAGCCTTGTCATTATGGAAGCTATTCTATTGTCGAGATTTTTGTTACTACAATGGATGGTAGCCTTGTCATTATGGAAGGTAGTCTGTTTTCGAGATTTTTGTTATTGCAATGGATGGTAGCCTTGTCATTATGGAAGGTAGTCTGTTGTCGTGATTTTTGTTACTCCAATGGATGGTAGCCTTGTCATTATGGAAGGTAGTATGTTGTCGTGATTTTTGTTACTCCAATGCATGGTAGGCTTGTCATTATGGAAGGTAGTATGTTATCGATATCTTTTTGTCTACAATGGATGGTAGCCTTGTCATTATGGAAGGTTGTATGTTATCGAGATTTTTGTTAGTGCAGTGAATGGTAGCCTTGTCATTATGGAAGGTAGTCTGTTGTTGTGATTTCTGTTACTCCAATGGATGGCAGTCTTGTCATTATGGAAGGTAGTCTGTTGTCGAGATTTTTGTTACTACATTGAATGGTAGGCTTGTCATTATGGAAGGTAGTCTGTTGTCGAGATTTTTAATATTCCAATGGATGATAGCCTTGTCATTATAGAAGGTAGTCTATTGTCATGATTTTTGTTACTCCAATGGATGGTAGCCTTGTCATTATGGAAGGTAGTCTATTGTCGAGATTTTTGTTACTCCAATGGATGGTAGCCTTGTCATTTTGGAAGGTAGTTTGTTGTCGATATTTTTGTTACTACAATGGATGGTAGGCTTGTCATTATGGAAGGTAGTCTGTTGTCGATATTTTTAATATTCCAATGGAAGGTAGCCTTGTCATTATGGAAGGTAGTCTATTGTTGTGATTTTTGTTACTCCAATGGATGTTAGCCTTGTCATTATGGAAGTTATTCTATTGTCGAGATTTTTGTTACTACAATGGATGGTAGCCTTGTCATTATGGAAGGTAGTCTGTTGTCGTGATTTTTGTTACTCCAATGGATGGTAGCCTTGTCATTATGGAAGGTAGTATGTTGTCGTGATTTTTGTTACTCCAATGCATGGTAGCCTTGTCATTATGGAAGGTAGTGTGTTATCGATAACTTTCTTACTACAATGGATGGTAGCCTTGTCATTATTTAAGGTTGTATGTTTTTGAGATTTTTGTTAGTGCAGTGAATGGTAGCCTTGTCATTATGGAATGTAGTCTGTTGTTGTGATTTCTATTACTCCAGTGGATGGTAGCCTTGTCATTATGGAAAGTAGTCTGTTGTCGAGATTTTTGTTACTACATTGAATGGTAGGCTTGTCATTATGGAAGGTAGTCTGTTGTCGAGATTTTTAATATTCCAATGGATGATAGCCTTGTCATTATGGAAGTTAGTCTGTTGTCGAGATTTTTGTTACTCCAATAGATGGTAGCCTAGTCATTATGGAAGGTAGTCTGTTGTCGAGATTTTTGTTACTCCAATGGATGGTAGCCTTGTCATTTTGGAAGGTAGTCTGTTGTCGAGATTTTTGTTACTACAATGGATGGTAGCCTTGTCATTATGGAAGGTAGTCTATTGTCGAGATTTTTATTACTCCAATGGATGGTAGCCTTGTCATTTTGGAAGGTAGTCTGTTGTCGTGATTTTTGTTACTCCAATGGATGGTAGCCTTGACATTATGGAAGGTAGTATGTTATCGATATCTTTTTTACTACAATGGATGGTAGCCTTGTCATTATGGAAGGTTGTATGTTTTCGAGATTTTTGTTAGTGCAGTGAATGGTAGCCTTGTCATTATGGAAGGTAGTCTGTTTTTGTGATTTCTGTTACTCCAGTGGATGGTAGCTTTGTCATTATGGAAGGTAGTCTGTTCTCGAGATTTTTATTACTACAATGAATGGTAGGCTTGTCATTATGGAAGGTAGTCTGTTGTCGAGATTTTTAATATTCCAATGGATGATAGCCTTGTCATTATGGAAGGTAGTCTGTTGTCATGATTTTTGTTACTCCAATGGATGGTACCCTTGTCTTTATGGAAGCTATTCTATTATCGAGATTTTTCTTACAACAATGGATTGTAGCCTTGTCATTAGGGAAGGTAGTCTCTTATCGATATCTTTGTTACTCTAATGGATGGTAGCCTTGTCATTATGGAAGGTAGTCTATTGTCGAGATATTTAATATTCTAATGGAAGGTAGCCTTGTCATTATGGAAGGTAGTCTATTGTCGTGATTTTTGTTACTCAATGGATGGTAGCCTTGTCATTATGGAAGCTATGTCATTATGGAAGGTAGTCTATTGTCGTGATTTTTGTTACTCAATGGATGGTAGCCTTGTCATTATGGAAGCTATTCTATTGTCGACATTTTTGTTACTTTAATAGATGGTAGCCTTTTCATTATGGAAGGTAGTCTATTGTCGAGTTTCTGTTACTCCAATGGATGGTAGCCTTGTCATTATGGAAGGTAGTCTGTTGTCGACATTTTTGTTACTCTAATAGATGGTAGCCTTGTCATTATGGAAGGTAGTCTGTTGTTGTGATTTTTGTTACTCCAATGGATGGTAGCCTTGTCATTATGGAAGGTAGTCTGTTGTCGAGATTTTTGTTACTCTAATGGATGGTAGCCTTGTCATTTTGGAAGGTAGTCTGTTGTCGAGATTTTTGTTACTACAATGGATGGTAGCCTTGTCATTATGGAAGGTAGTCTGTTGTCGATATTTTTAATATTCCAATGGAAGGTAACCTTGTCATTATGGAAGGTAGTCTATTGTCGTGATTTTTGTTACTCCAATGGATGGTAGCCTTGTCATTATGGAAGCTATTCTATTGTCGAGATTTTTGTTACTACAATGGATGGTAGCCTTGTAATTATGGAAGGTAGTCTGTTTTCGATATTTTTGTTACTACAATGGATGGTAGCCTTGTCATTATGGAAGGTAGTCTGTTGTCGTGATTTTTATTACTCCAATGGATTGTAGGCTTGTCATTATGGAAGGTTGTCTCTTGTGGAAATTTTTTTTACTCCAATGTATGGTACCATTGTCATTATGGAAGGTAGTCTGTTGTCGAGATTATTGTTACTCCAATGGATGGTAGCCTTGTCATTATGGAAGGTAGTATGTTATCGTGATTTTTGTTACTCCAATGCATGGTAGCCTTGTCATTATGGAAGGTAGTATGTTATCGATATCTTTTTTACTACAATGGATGGTAGCCTTGTCATTATGGAAGGTTGTATGTTTTCGAGATTTTTCTTAGCGCAGTGAATGGTAGCCTTGTCATTATGGAAGGTAGTCTATTGTTGTGATTTCTGTTACTCCATTGGATGGTAGCCTTGTAATTATGGAAGGTAGTCTGTTGTC
Organism: Vicia faba; assembly: GCA_948472305.1. Taxonomy (NCBI): domain Eukaryota; kingdom Viridiplantae; phylum Streptophyta; class Magnoliopsida; order Fabales; family Fabaceae; genus Vicia; species Vicia faba. The sequence continues at coordinate 377,413,808 of OX451741.1, read as the reverse complement.
ATGATTTTTGTTACTCCAGTGGATGGTAGCCTTGTCATTATGGAAGATAGTCTGTTGTTGAGATTTTTGTTACTCCAATGGATGGTAGGCTTGTCATTATGGAAGGTAGTCTGTTGTCGATATTTTTAATATTCCAATGGAAGGTAGCCTTGTCATTATGGAAGGTAGTCTATTGTCGTGATTTTTTTTACTCCAATGGATGGTAGCCTTGTCATTATGGAAGCTATTCTATTGTCGAGATTTTTGTTACTACAATGGATGGTAGCCTTGTCATTATGGAAGGTAGTCTGTTTTCGATATTTTTGTTACTGCAATGGATGGTAGCCTTGTCATTAATGAAGGTAGTCTGTTGTCGTGATTTTTGTTACTACAATGGATGGTAGCCTTGTCATTATGGAATGTTGTCTCTTGTGGAAAATTTTTTTACTCCAATGTATGGTACCATTGTCATTATGGAAGGTAGTCTGTTGTCGAGATTTTTGTTACTCCAATGGATGGTAGCCTTGTCATTATGGAAGGTAGTATGTTGTCGTGATTTTTGTTACTCCAATGCATGGTAGCCTTGTCATTATGGAAGGTAGTATGTTATCGATATCTTTTTTACTACAATGGATGGTAGCCTTGTCATTATGGAAGGTTGTATGTTTTCGAGATTTTTGTTAGTGCAGTGAATGGTAGCCTTGTCATTATGGAAGGTAGTCTGTTTTTGTGATTTCTGTTACTCCAGTGGATGGTAGCTTTGTCATTATGGAAGGTAGTCTGTTGTCGAGATTTTTGTTACTACAATGAATGGTAGGCTTGTCATTATGGAAGGTAGTCATGTTGTCGAGATTTTTAATATTCCAATGGATGATAGCCTTGTCATTATGGAAGGTAGTTTGTTGTCATTATTTTTGTTACTCCAGTGGATGGTAGCCTTGTCATTATGGAAGGTAGTCTGTTGTCGAGATTTTTGTTACTCCAATGGATGGTAGCCTTGTCATTTTGGACGGTAGTCTGTTGTCGAGAATTTTGGTACTACAATGGATGGTAGGCTTGTCATTATGGAAGGTAGTCTGTTGTCGATATTTTTAATATTCCAATGGAAGGTAGCCTTGTCATTATGGAAGGTAGTCTATTGTCTTGATTTTTGTTACTCCAATGGATGGTAGCCTTGTCATTATGGAAGCTATTCTATTGTCGAGATTTTTGTTATTACAATGGATGGTAGCCTTGTCATTATGGAAGGTAGTCTGTTTTCGAGATTTCTGTTACTCCAGTGGATGGTAGCCTTGTCATTATGGAAGGTAGTCTGTTGTCGAGATTTTTGTTACTACAATGAATGGTAGGCTTGTCATTATGGAAGGTAGTCTGTTGTCGAGATTTTTAATATTCCAATGGATGATAGCCTTGTCATTATGGAAGGTAGTCTTATGTCATGATTTTTGTTACTCCAAATGATGGTAGCCTTGTCTTTATGGAAGCTATTCTATTATCGAGATTTTTCTTACTACAATGGATTGTAGCCTTGTCATTACGGAAGGTAGTCTCTTATCGATATCTTTGTTACTCTAATGGATGTTAGCCTTGTCATTATGGAAGGTAGTCTATTGTCGAGATATTTAATATTCCAATGGAAGGTAGCCTTGTCATTATGGAAGGTAGTCTATTGTCGTGATTTTTGTGACTCAATGGATGGTAGCCTTGTCATTATGGAAGCTATTCTATTGTCGAGATTTTTGTTACTACAATGGACGGTAGCCTTGTCATTATGGAAGGTAGTCTATTGTCGAGATTTTTGTTACTGCAATGGATGATAGCCTTGTCATTATGGAAGGTTGTTTCTTGTCGATATTTTTGTTACTTTGATAGATGGTATCCTTGTCATTATGGAAGGTAGTATGTTGTTGTGATTTCTGTTACTCCAATGGATGGTAGCCTTGTCATTATGGAAGGTAGTCTGTTGTCGAGATTTTTGTTACTCTAATGGATGGTAGCCTGGTCATTTTGGAAGGTAGTCTGTTGTCGAGATTTTTGTTACTACAATGGATGGTAGGCTTGTCATTATGGAAGGTAGTCTGTTGTCGATATTTTTAATATTCCAATGGAAGGTAACCTTGTCATTATGGAAGGTAGTCTATTGTCGTGATTTTTGTTACTCCAATGGATGGTAGCCTTGTCATTATGGAAGCTATTCTATTGTCGAGATTTTTGTTACTACAATGGATGGTAGCCTTGTTATTATGGAAGGTAGTCTGTTTTCGAGATTTTTGTTACTACAATGGATGGTAGCCTTGTCATTATCGAAGGTAGTCTGTTGTCGTGATTTTTGTTACTCCAATGGATGGTAGCCTTGTCATTATGGAAGGTTGTCTCTTGTGGAAATTTTTTTTACTCCAATGTATGGTACCATTGTCATTATGGAAGGTAGTCTGTTGTCGAGATTTTTGTTACTCCAATGGATGGTAGCCTTGTCATTATGGAAGGTAGTATGTTGTCGTGATTTTTGTTACTCCAATGCATGGTAGCCTTATCATTATGGAAGGTAGTATGTTATCGATATCTTTTTTACTACAATGGATGGTAGCCTTGTCATTATGGAAGGTTGTATGTTTTCGAGATTTTTGTTAGTGCAGTGAATGGTAGCCTTGTCATTATGGAAGGTAGTCTGTTGTTGTGATTTCTGTTACTCCAATGGATGGTAGCCTTGTCATTATGGAAGGTAGTCTGTTGTCGAGATTTTTGTTACTACATTGAATGGTAGGCTTGTCATTATGGAAGGTAGTCTGTTGTTGGGGTTTTTTAATATTCCAATTGATGATATCCTTGTCATTATGGAAGGTAGTCTGTTGTCATGATTTTTGTTACTCCAATGGATGGTAGCCTTGTCATTATGGAAGGTAGTCTGTTGTCGAGATTTTTGTTACTCCAATGGATGGTAGCCTTGTCATTTTGGAAGGTAGTCTGTTGTCGAGATTTTTGTTACTACAATGGATGGTAGGCTTGTCATTATGGAAGGTAGTCTGTTGTCGATATTTTTAATATTCCAATGGAAGGTAGCCTTGTCATTATGGAAGGTAGTCTATTGTCGTGATTTGTGTTACTCCAATGGATGGTAGCCTTGTCATTATGGAAGCTATTCTATTGTCGAGATTTTTGTTACTACAATGGATGGTAGCCTTGTCATTATGGAAGGTAGTCTGTTTTTGAGATTTTTGTTACTGCAGTGGATGGTAGCCTTGTCATTATGGAAGGTAGTCTGTTGTCGTGATTTTTGTTACTCCAATGGATGGTAGCCTTGTCATTATGGAAGGTTGTCTCTTGTGGAAAATTTTTTTACTCCAATGTATGGTACCATTGTCATTATGGAAGGTAGTCTGTTGTCGAGATTTTTAATATTCCAATGGATGATAGCCTTGTCACTATGGAAGGTAGTCTGTTGTCATGATTTTTATTACTCCAATGGATGGTAGCCTTGTCTTTATGGAAGCTATTCTATTATCGAGATTTTTGTTACTACAATGGATTGTAGCCTTGTCATTATGGAAGGTAGTCTCTTATCGATATCTTTGTTACTCTAATGGATGGTAGCCTTGTCATTATGGAAGGTAGTCTATTGTCGAGATATTTAATATTCCAATGGAAGGTAGCCTTGTCATTATGGAAGGCAGTCTATTGTCGTGATTTTTGTTACTCAATGGATGGTAGCCTTGTCATTATGGAAGCTATTCTATTGTCAAGATTTTTGTTACTACAATGGATTGTAGCCTTGTCATTATGGAAGGTAGTCTGTTTTTGTGATTTCTGTTACTCCAGTGGATGGTAGCCTTGTCATTATGAAAGGTAGTCTGTTGTCGAGATTTTTGTTACTACAATGAATGGTAGGCTTGTCATTATGGAAGGTAGTCTGTTGTCGAGATTTTTAATATTCCAATGGATGATAGCCTTGTCATTATGGAAGGTAGTTTGTTGTCATGATTTTTGTTACTCCAATGGATGGTAGCCTTGTCTTTATGGAAGCTATTCTATTATCGAGATTTTTCTTACTACAATGGATTGTAGCCTTGTCATTATGGAAGGTAGTCTCTTATCGATATCTTTGTTACTCTAATGGATGGTAGCCTTGTCATTATGGAAGGTAGTCTATTGTCGAGATATTTAATATTCTAATGGAAGGTAGCCTTGTCATTATGGAAGGTAGTCTATTGTCGTGATTTTTGTTACTCAATGGATGGTAGCCTTGTCATTATGGAAGCTATTCTATTGTCGAGATTTTTGTTACTATAATGGATGGTAGCCTTGTCATTATGGAAGGGAGTCTATTGTCGAGATTTTTGTTACTGCAATGGATGGTAGCCTTGTCATTATGGAAGGTTGTTTGTTGTCGATATTTTTGTTACTTTGATAGATGGTAGCCTTGTCATTATGGAACGTAGTATGTTGTCGTGATTTCTGTTACTCCAATGGATGGTAGCCTTGTCATTATGGAAGGTAGTCTGTTGTCGAGATTTTTGTTACTCTAATGGATGGTAGCCTTGTCATTTTGGAAGGTAGTCTGTTGTCGAGATTTTTGTTACTACAATGGTTGGTAGGCTTGTCATTATGGAAGGTAGTCTGTTGTCGATATTTTTAATATTCCAATGGAAGGTAACCTTGTCATTATGGAAGGTAGTCTATTGTCGTGATTTTTGTTACTCCAATGGATGGTAGCCTTGTCATTATGGAAGCTATTCTATTGTCGAGATTTTTGTTACTATAATGGATGGTAGCCTTGTCATTATGGAAGGTATTCTGTTTTTGAGATTTTTGTTACTGCAGTGGATGGTAACCTTGTCATTATGGAAGGTAGTCTGTTTTCGTGATTTTTGTTACTCCAATGGATGGTAGCCTTGTCATTATGGAAGGTTGTCTCTTGTGGAAATGTTTTTTACTCCAATGTATGGTACCATTGTCATTATGGAAGGTAGACTGTTGTCAAGATTTTTGTTACTCCAATGGATGGTAGCCTTGTCATTATTGAAGGTAGTATGTTGTCGTGATTTTTGTTACTCCAATGCATGGTAGCCTTATCATTATGGAAGGTAGTATGTTATCGATATCTTTTTTACTACAATGGATGGTAGCCTTGTCATTATGGAAGGTTGTATGTTTTCGAGATTTTTGTTAGTGCAGTTAATGGTAGCCTTGTCATTAAGGAAGGTAGTCTGTTGTTGTGATTTCTGTTACTCCAGTGGATGGTAGCCTTGTCATTATGGAAGGTAGTCCGTTGTGGAGATTTTTGTTACTACATTGAATGGTAGGCTTGTCATTATGGAAGGTAGTCTGTTGTCGAGATTTTTAATATTCCAATGGATGATATCCTTGTCATTATGGAAGGTAGTCTGTTGTCATGATTTTTGTTACTCTAATGGATGGTAGCCTTGTCATTATGGAAGATAGTCTGTTGTCGAGATTTTTGTTACTCCAATGGATGGTAGCCTTGTCATTTTGGAAGGTAGTCTGTTGTCGAGATTTTTGTTACTACAATGGATGGTAGGCTTGTCATTATGGAAGGTAGTTTGTTGTCGATATTTTTAATATTCCAATGGAAGGTAGCCTTGTCATTATGGAAAGTAGTCTATTGTCGTGATTTGTGTTACTCCAATGGATGGTAGCCTTGTCATTATGGAAGTTATTCTATTGTCGAGATTTTTGTTACTACAATGGATGGTAGCCTTGTCATTATGGAAGGTAGTCTGTTTTCGAGATTTTTGTTACTGCAGTGGATGGTAGCCTTGTCATTATGGAAGGTAGTCTGTTGTCGTGATTTTTGTTACTCCAATGGATGGTAGCCTTGTAATTATGGAAGGTTGTCTCTTGTGGAAATTTTTTTTACTCCAATGTATGGTACGATTGTCATTATGGAAGGTAGTCTGTTGTCGAGATTTTTAATATTCCAATGGATGATAGCCTTGTCACTATGGAAGGTAGTCTGTTGTCATGATTTTTGTTACTCCAATGGATGGTAGCCTTGTCTTTATGGAAGCTATTCTATTATCTAGATTTTTGTTACTACAATGGATTGTAGCCTTGTCATTATGGAAGGTAGTCTCTTATCGATATCTTTGTTACTCTAATGGATGGTAGCCTTGTCATTATGGAAGGTAGTCTATTGTCGAGATATTTAATATTCCAATGGAAGGTAGCCTTGTCATTATGGAAGGCCGTCTATTGTCGTGATTTTTGTTACTCAATGGATGGTAGCCTTGTCATTATGGAAGCTATTCTATTGTCGAGATTTTTGTTACTACAATGGATTGTAGCCTTGTCATTATGGAAGGTAGTCTGTTTTTGTGATTTCTGTTACTCCAGTGGATGGTAGCCTTGTCATTATGGAAGGTAGTCTGTTGTCGAGATTTTTGTTACTACAATTAATGGTAGGCTTGTCATTATGGAAGGTAGTCTGTTGTCGAGATTTTTAATATTCCAATGGATGATAGCCTTGTCATTATGGAAGGTAGTTTGTTGTCATGATTTTTGTTACTCCAATGGATGGTAGCCTTGTCTTTATGGAAGCTATTCTATTATCGAGATTTTTCTTACTACAATGGATTGAAGCCTTGTCATTATGGAAGGTAGTCTCTTATCGATATCTTTGTTACTCTAATGGATGGTAGCCTTGTCATTATGGAAGGTAGTCTATTGTCGAGATATTTAATATTCCAATGGAAGGTAGCCTTGTCATTATGGAAGGTAGTCTATTGTCGTGATTTTTGTTACTCAATGGATGGTAGCCTTGTCATTATGGAAGCTATTCTATTGTCGAGATTTTTGTTACTATAATGGATGGTAGCCTTGCCATTATGGAAGGGAGTCTATTGTCGAGATTTTTGTTACTGCAATGGATGGTAGCCTTGTCATTATGGAAGGTTGTTTGTTGTCGATATTTTTGTTACTTTGATAGATGGTAGCCTTGTCATTATGGAACGTAGTATGTTGTTGTGATTTCTATTACTCCAATGGATGGTAGCCTTGTCATTATGGAAGGTAGTCTGTTGTCGAGATTTTTGTTACTCTAATGGATGGTAGCCTTGTCATTTTGGAAGGTAGTCTGTTGTCGAGATTTTTGTTACTACAATGGTTGGTAGGCTTGTCATTATGGAAGGTAGTCTGTTGTCGATATTTTTAATATTCCAATGGAAGGTAACCTTGTCATTATGGAAGGTAGTCTATTGTCGTGATTTTTGTTACTCCAATGGATGGTAGCCTTGTCATTATGGAAGCTATTCTATTGTCGAGATTTTTGTTACTATAATGGATGGTAGCCTTGTCATTATGGAAGGTATTCTGTTTTCGAGATTTTTGTTACTGCAGTGGATGGTAACCTTGTCATTATGGAAGGTAGTCTGTTTTCGTGATTTTTGTTACTCCAATGGATGGTAGCCTTGTCATTATGGAAGGTTGTCTCTTGTGGAAATTTTTTTTACTCCAATGTATGGTACCATTGTCATTATGGAAGGTAGACTGTTGTCAAGATTTTTGTTACTCCAATGGATGGTAGCCTTGTCATTATTGAAGGTAGTATGTTGTCGTGATTTTTGTTACTCCATTGCATGGTAGCCTTATCATTATGGAAGGTAGTATGTTATCGATATCTTTTTTACTACAATGGATGGTAGCCTTGTCATTATGGAAGGTTGTATGTTTTCGAGATTTTTGTTAGTGCAGTTAATGGTAGCCTTGTCATTATGGAAGGTAGTCTGTTGTTGTGATTTCTGTTACTCCAGTGGATGGTAGCCTTGTCGTTATGGAAGGTAGTCTGTTGGTGAGATTTTTGTTACTACATTGAATGGTAGGCTTGTCATTATGGAAGGTAGTCTGTTGTCGAGATTTTTAATATTCCAATGGATGATATCCTTGTCATTATGGAAGGTAGTCTGTTGTCATGATTTTTGTTACTCTAATGGATGGTAGCCTTGTCATTATGGAAGGTAGTCTGTTGTCGAGATTTTTGTTACTCCAATGGATGGTAGCCTTGTCATTTTGGAAGGTAGTCTGTTGTCGAGATTTTTGTTACTACAATGGATGGTAGGCTTGTCATTATGGAAGGTAGTCTGTTGTCGATATTTTTAATATTCCAATGGAAGGTAGCCTTGTCATTATGGAAGGTAGTCTATTGTCGTGATTTGTGTTACTCCAATGGATGGTAGCCTTGTCATTATGGAAGTTATTCTATTGTCGAGATTTTTGTTACTACAATGGATGGTAGCCTTGTCATTATGGAAGGTAGTCTGTTTTCGAGATTTTTGTTACTGCAGTGGATGGTAGCCTTGTCATTATGGAAGGTAGTCTGTTGTCGTGATTTTTGTTACTCCAATGGATGGTAGCCTTGTAATTATGGAAGGTTGTCTCTTGTGGAAATTTTTTTTACTCCAATGTATGGTACGATTGTCATTATGGAAGGTAGTCTGTTGTCGAGATTTTTAATATTCCAATGGATGATAGCCTTGTCACTATGGAAGGTAGTCTGTTGTCATGATTTTTGTTACTCCAATGGATGGTAGCCTTGTCTTTATGGAAGCTATTCTATTATCTAGATTTTTGTTACTACAATGGATTGTAGCCTTGTCATTATGGAAGGTAGTCTCTTATCGATATCTTTGTTACTCTAATGGATGGTAGCCTTGTCATTATGGAAGGTAGTCTATTGTCGAGATATTTATATTCCAATGGAAGGTAGCCTTGTCATTATGGAAGGCCGTCTATTGTCGTGATTTTTGTTACTCAATGGATGGTAGCCTTGTCATTATGGAAGCTATTCTATTGTCGAGATTTTTGTTACTACAATGGATTGTAGCCTTGTCATTATGGAAGGTAGTCTGTTTTTGTGATTTCTGTTACTCCAGTGGATGGTAGCCTTGTCATTATGGAAGGTAGTCTGTTGTCGAGATTTTTGTTACTACAATTAATGGTAGGCTTGTCATTATGGAAGGTAGTCTGTTGTCGAGATTTTTAATATTCCAATGGATGATAGCCTTGTCATTATGGAAGGTAGTTTGTTGTCATGATTTTTGTTACTCCAATGGATGGTAGCCTTGTCTTTATGGAAGCTATTCTATTATCGAGATTTTTCTTACTACAATGGATTGAAGCCTTGTCATTATGGAAGGTAGTCTCTTATCGATATCTTTGTTACTCTAATGGATGGTAGCCTTGTCATTATGGAAGGTAGTCTATTGTCGAGATATTTAATATTCCAATGGAAGGTAGCCTTGTCATTATGGAAGGTAGTCTATTGTCGTGATTTTTGTTACTCAATGGATGGTAGCCTTGTCATTATGGAAGCTATTCTATTGTCGAGATTTTTGTTACTATAATGGATGGTAGCCTTGCCATTATGGAAGGGAGTCTATTGTCGAGATTTTTGTTACTGCAATGGATGGTAGCCTTGTCATTATGGAAGGTTGTTTGTTGTCGATATTTTTGTTACTTTGATAGATTGTAGCCTTGTCATTATGGAACGTAGTATGTTGTTGTGATTTCTATTACTCCAATGGATGGTAGCCTTGTCATTATGGAAGGTAGTCTGTTGTCGAGATTTTTGTTACTCTAATGGATGGTAGCCTTGTCATTTTGGAAGGTAGTCTGTTGTCGAGATTTTTGTTACTACAATGGTTGGTAGGCTTGTCATTATGGAAGGTAGTCTGTTGTCGATATTTTTAATATTCCAATGGAAGGTAACCTTGTCATTATGGAAGGTAGTCTATTGTCGTGATTTTTGTTACTCCAATGGATGGTAGCCTTGTCATTATGGAAGCTATTCTATTGTCGAGATTTTTGTTACTATAATGGATGGTAGCCTTGTCATTATGGAAGGTATTCTGTTTTCGAGATTTTTGTTACTGCAGTGGATGGTAACCTTGTCATTATGGAAGGTAGTCTGTTTTCGTGATTTTTGTTACTCCAATGGATGGTAGCCTTGTCATTATGGAAGGTTGTCTCTTGTGGAAATTTTTTTTACTCCAATGTATGGTACCATTGTCATTATGGAAGGTAGACTGTTGTCAAGATTTTTGTTACTCCAATGGATGGTAGCCTTGTCATTATTGAAGGTAGTATGTTGTCGTGATTTTTGTTACTCCATTGCATGGTAGCCTTATCATTATGGAAGGTAGTATGTTATCGATATCTTTTTTACTACAATGGATGGTAGCCTTGTCATTATGGAAGGTTGTATGTTTTCGAGATTTTTGTTAGTGCAGTTAATGGTAGCCTTGTCATTATGGAAGGTAGTCTGTTGTTGTGATTTCTGTTACTCCAGTGGATGGTAGCCTTGTCGTTATGGAAGGTAGTCTGTTGGTGAGATTTTTGTTACTACATTGAATGGTAGGCTTGTCATTATGGAAGGTAGTCTGTTGTCGAGATTTTTAATATTCCAATGGATGATATCCTTGTCATTATGGAAGGTAGTCTGTTGTCATGATTTTTGTTACTCTAATGGATGGTAGCCTTGTCATTATGGAAGGTAGTCTGTTGTCGAGATTTTTGTTACTCCAATGGATGGTAGCCTTGTCATTTTGGAAGGTAGTCTGTTGTCGAGATTTTTGTTACTACAATGGATGGTAGGCTTGTCATTATGGAAGGTAGTCTGTTGTCGATATTTTTAATATTCCAATGGAAGGTAGCCTTGTCATTATGGAAGGTAGTCTATTGTCGTGATTTGTGTTACTCCAATGGATGGTAGCCTTGTCATTATGGAAGCTATTCTATTGTCGAGATTTTTGTTACTACAATGGATGGTAGCCTTGTCATTATGGAAGGTAGTCTGTTTTCGAGATTTTTGTTACTGCAGTGGATGGTAGCCTTGTCATTATGGAAGGTAGTCTGTTGTCGTGATTTTTGTTACTCCAATGGATGGTAGCCTTGTAATTATGGAAGGTTGTCTCTTGTGGAAATTTTTTTTACTCCAATGTATGGTACCATTGTCATTATGGAAGGTAGTCTGTTGTCGAGATTTTTAATATTCCAATGGATGATAGCCTTGTCACTATGGAAGGTAGTCTGTTGTCATGATTTTTGTTACTCCAATGGATGGTAGCCTTGTCTTTATGGAAGCTATTCTATTATCGAGATTTTTGTTACTACAATGGATTGTAGCGTTGTCATTATGGAAGGTAGTCTCTTATCGATATCTTTGTTACTCTAATGGATGGTAGCCTTGTCATTATGGAAGGTAGTCTATTGTCGAGATATTTAATATTCCAATGGAAGGTAGCCTTGTCATTATGGAAGGTCGTCTATTGTCGTGATTTTTGTTACTCAATGGATGGTAGCCTTGTCATTATGGAAGCTATTCTATTGTCGAGATTTTTGTTACTACAATGGATTGTAGCCTTGTCATTATGGAAGGTAGTCTGTTTTTGTGATTTCTGTTACTCCAGTGGATGGTAGCCTTGTCATTATGGAAGGTAGTCTGTTGTCGAGATTTTTGTTACTACAATTAATGGTAGGCTTGTCATTATGGAAGGTAGTCTGTTGTCGAGATTTTTAATATTCCAATGGATGATAGCCTTGTCATTATGGAAGGTAGTTTGTTGTCATGATTTTTGTTACTCCAATGGATGGTAGCCTTGTCTTTATGGAAGCTATTCTATTATCGAGATTTTTCTTACTACAATGGATTGTAGCCTTGTCATTATGGAAGGTAGTCTCTTATCGATATCTTTGTTACTCTAATGGATGGTAGCCTTGTCATTATGGAAGGTAGTCTATTGTCGAGATATTTAATATTCCAATGGAAGGTAGCCTTGTCATTATGGAAGGTAGTCTATTGTCGTGATTTTTGTTACTCAATGGATAGTAGCCTCGTCATTATGGAAGCTATTCTATTGTTGAGATTTTTGTTACTATAATGGATGGTAGCCTTGTCATTATGGAAGGGAGTCTATTGTCGAGATTTTTGTTACTGCAATGGATGGTAGCCTTGTCATTATGGAAGGTTGTTTGTTGTCGATATTTTTGTTACTTTGATAGATGGTAGCCTTGTCATTATGGAACGTAGTATGTTGTTGTGATTTCTGTTACTCCAATGGATGGTAGCCTTGTCATTATGGAAGGTAGTCTGTTGTCGAGATTTTTGTTACTCTAATGGATGGTAGCCTTGTCATTTTGGAAGGTAGTCTGTTGTCGAGATTTTTGTTACTACAATGGTTGGTAGGCTTGTCATTATGGAAGGTAGTCTGTTGTCGATATTTTTAATATTCCAATGGAAGGTAACCTTGTCATTATGGAAGGTAGTCTATTGTCGTGATTTTTGTTACTCCAATGGATGGTAGCCTTATCATTATGGAAGGTATTCTATTGTCGAGATTTTTGTTACTATAATGGATGGTAGCCTTGTCATTATGGAAGGTATTCTGTTTTCGAGATTTTTGTTACTGCAGTGGATGGTAACCTTGTCATTATGGAAGGTAGTCTGTTTTCGTGATTTTTGTTACTCCAATGGATGGTAGCCTTGTCATTATGGAAGGTTGTCTCTTGTGGAAATTTTTTTTACTCCAATGTATGGTACCATTGTCATTATGGAAGGTAGACTGTTGTCAAGATTTTTGTTACTCCAATGGATGGTAGCCTTGTCATTATTGAAGGTAGTATGTTGTCGTGATTTTTGTTACTCCAATGCATGGTAGCCTTATCATTATGGAAGGTAGTATGTTATCGATATCTTTTTTACTACAATGGATGGTAGCCTTGTCATTATGGAAGGTTGTATGTTTTCGAGATTTTTGTTAGTGCAGTTAATGGTAGCCTTGTCATTATGGAAGGTAGTCTGTTGTTGTGATTTCTGTTACTCCAGTGGATGGTAGCCTTGTCGTTATGGAAGGTAGTCTGTTGGTGAGATTTTTGTTACTACATTGAATGGTAGGCTTGTCATTATGGAAGGTAGTCTGTTGTCGAGATTTTTAATATTCCAATGGATGATATCCTTGTCATTATGGAAGGTAGTCTGTTGTCATGATTTTTGTTACTCTAATGGATGGTAGCCTTGTCATTATGGAAGGTAGTCTGTTGTCGAGATTTTTGTTACTCCAATGGATGGTAGCCTTGTCATTTTGGAAGGTAGTCTGTTGTCGAGATTTTTGTTACTACAATGGATGGTAGGCTTGTCATTATGGAAGGTAGTCTGTTGTCGATATTTTTAATATTCCAATGGAAGGTAGCCTTGTCATTATGGAAGGTAGTCTATTGTCGTGATTTGTGTTACTCCAATGGATGGTAGCCTTGTCATTATGGAAGCTATTCTATTGTCGAGATTTTTGTTACTACAATGGATGGTAGCCTTGTCATTATGGAAGGTAGTCTGTTTTCGAGATTTTTGTTACTGCAGTGGATGGTAGCCTTGTCATTATGGAAGGTAGTCTGTTGTCGTGATTTTTGTTACTCCAATGGATGGTAGCCTTGTAATTATGGAAGGTTGTCTCTTGTGGAAATTTTTTTTACTCCAATGTATGGTACCATTGTCATTATGGAAGGTAGTCTGTTGTCGAGATTTTTAATATTCCAATGGATGATAGCCTTGTCACTATGGAAGGTAGTCTGTTGTCATGATTTTTGTTACTCCAATGGATGGTAGCCTTGTCTTTATGGAAGCTATTCTATTATCGAGATTTTTGTTACTACAATGGATTGTAGCGTTGTCATTATGGAAGGTAGTCTCTTATCGATATCTTTGTTACTCTAATGGATGGTAGCCTTGTCATTATGGAAGGTAGTCTATTGTCGAGATATTTAATATTCCAATGGAAGGTAGCCTTGTCATTATGGAAGGTCGTCTATTGTCGTGATTTTTGTTACTCAATGGATGGTAGCCTTGTCATTATGGAAGCTATTCTATTGTCGAGATTTTTGTTACTACAATGGATTGTAGCCTTGTCATTATGGAAGGTAGTCTGTTTTTGTGATTTCTGTTACTCCAGTGGATGGTAGCCTTGTCATTATGGAAGGTAGTCTGTTGTCGAGATTTTTGTTACTACAATTAATGGTAGGCTTGTCATTATGGAAGGTAGTCTGTTGTCGAGATTTTTAATATTCCAATGGATGATAGCCTTGTCATTATGGAAGGTAGTTTGTTGTCATGATTTTTGTTACTCCAATGGATGGTAGCCTTGTCTTTATGGAAGCTATTCTATTATCGAGATTTTTCTTACTACAATGGATTGTAGCCTTGTCATTATGGAAGGTTGTCTCTTATCGATATCTTTGTTACTCTAATGGATGGTAGCCTTGTCATTATGGAAGGTAGTCTATTGTCGAGATATTTAATATTCCAATGGAAGGTAGCCTTGTCATTATGGAAGGTAGTCTATTGTCGTGATTTTTGTTACTCAATGGATGGTAGCCTCGTCATTATGGAAGCTATTCTATTGTTGAGATTTTTGTTACTATAATGGATGGTAGCCTTGTCATTATGGAAGGGAGTCTATTGTCGAGATTTTTGTTACTGCAATGGATGGTAGCCTTGTCATTATGGAAGGTTGTTTGTTGTCGATATTTTTGTTACTTTGATAGATGGTAGCCTTGTCATTATGGAACGTAGTATGTTGTTGTGATTTCTGTTACTCCAATGGATGGTAGCCTTGTCATTATGGAAGGTAGTCTGTTGTCGAAATTTTTGTTACTCTAATGGATGGTAGCCTTGTCATTTTGGAAGGTAGTCTGTTGTCGAGATTTTTGTTACTACAATGGTTGGTAGGCTTGTCATTATGGAAGGTAGTCTGTTGTCGATATTTTTAATATTCCAATGGAAGGTAACCTTGTCATTATGGAAGGTAGTCTATTGTCGTGATTTTTGTTACTCCAATGGATGGTAGCCTTATCATTATGGAAGGTATTCTATTGTCGAGATTTTTGTTACTATAATGGATGGTAGCCTTGTCATTATGGAAGGTATTCTGTTTTCGAGATTTTTGTTACTGCAGTGGATGGTAACCTTGTCATTATGGAAGGTAGTCTGTTTTCGTGATTTTTGTTACTCCAATGGATGGTAGCCTTGTCATTATGGAAGGTTGTCTCTTGTGGAAATTTTTTTTACTCCAATGTATGGTACCATTGTCATTATGGAAGGTAGACTGTTGTCAAGATTTTTGTTACTCCAATGGATGGTAGCCTTGTCATTATTGAAGGTAGTATGTTGTCGTGATTTTTGTTACTCCAATGCATGGTAGCCTTATCATTATGGAAGGTAGTATGTTATCGATATCTTTTTTACTACAATGGATGGTAGCCTTGTCATTATGGAAGGTTGTATGTTTTCGAGATTTTTGTTAGTGCAGTGAATGGTAGCCTTGTCATTATGGAAGGTAGTCTGTTGTTGTGATTTCTGTTACTCTAGTGGATGGTAGCCTTGTCGTTATGGAAGGTAGTCTGTTGTCGAGATTTTTGTTACTACATTGAATGGTAGGCTTGTCATTATGGAAGGTAGTCTATTGTCGAGATTTTTAATATTCCAATGGATGATATCCTTGTCATTATGGAAGGTAGTCTGTTGTCATGATTTTTGTTACTCTAATGGATGGTAGCCTTGTCATTATGGAAGGTAGTCTGTTGTCGTGATTTTTGTTACTCCAATGGATGGTAGCCTTGTAATTATGGAAGGTTGTCTCTTGTGGAAATTTTTTTTACTCCAATGTATGGTACCATTGTCATTATGGAAGGTAGTCTGTTGTCGAGATTTTTAATATTCCAATGGATGATAGCCTTGTCACTATGGAAGGTAGTCTGTTGTCATGATTTTTGTTACTCCAATGGATGGTAGCCTTGTCTTTATGGAAGCTATTCTATTATCGAGATTTTTGTTACTACAATGGATTGTAGCGTTGTCATTATGGAAGGTAGTCTCTTATCGATATCTTTGTTACTCTAATGGATGGTAGCCTTGTCATTATGGAAGGTAGTCTATTGTCGAGATATTTAATATTCCAATGGAAGGTAGCCTTGTCATTATGGAAGGTCGTCTATTGTCGTGATTTTTGTTACTCAATGGATGGTAGCCTTGTCATTATGGAAGCTATTCTATTGTCGAGATTTTTGTTACTACAATGGATTGTAGCCTTGTCATTATGGAAGGTAGTCTGTTTTTGTGATTTCTGTTACTCCAGTGGATGGTAGCCTTGTCATTATGGAAGGTAGTCTGTTGTCGAGATTTTTGTTACTACAATTAATGGTAGGCTTGTCATTATGGAAGGTAGTCTGTTGTCGAGATTTTTAATATTCCAATGGATGATAGCCTTGTCATTATGGAAGGTAGTTTGTTGTCATGATTTTTGTTACTCCAATGGATGGTAGCCTTGTCTTTATGGAAGCTATTCTATTATCGAGATTTTTCTTACTACAATGGATTGTAGCCTTGTCATTATGGAAGGTTGTCTCTTATCGATATCTTTGTTACTCTAATGGATGGTAGCCTTGTCATTATGGAAGGTAGTCTATTGTCGAGATATTTAATATTCCAATGGAAGGTAGCCTTGTCATTATGGAAGGTAGTCTATTGTCGTGATTTTTGTTACTCAATGGATGGTAGCCTCGTCATTATGGAAGCTATTCTATTGTTGAGATTTTTGTTACTATAATGGATGGTAGCCTTGTCATTATGGAAGGGAGTCTATTGTCGAGATTTTTGTTACTGCAATGGATGGTAGCCTTGTCATTATGGAAGGTTGTTTGTTGTCGATATTTTTGTTACTTTGATAGATGGTAGCCTTGTCATTATGGAACGTAGTATGTTGTTGTGATTTCTGTTACTCCAATGGATGGTAGCCTTGTCATTATGGAAGGTAGTCTGTTGTCGAGATTTTTGTTACTCTAATGGATGGTAGCCTTGTCATTTTGGAAGGTAGTCTGTTGTCGAGATTTTTGTTACTACAATGGTTGGTAGGCTTGTCATTATGGAAGGTAGTCTGTTGTCGATATTTTTAATATTCCAATGGAAGGTAACCTTGTCATTATGGAAGGTAGTCTATTGTCGTGATTTTTGTTACTCCAATGGATGGTAGCCTTATCATTATGGAAGGTATTCTATTGTCGAGATTTTTGTTACTATAATGGATGGTAGCCTTGTCATTATGGAAGGTATTCTGTTTTCGAGATTTTTGTTACTGCAGTGGATGGTAACCTTGTCATTATGGAAGGTAGTCTGTTTTCGTGATTTTTGTTACTCCAATGGATGGTAGCCTTGTCATTATGGAAGGTTGTCTCTTGTGGAAATTTTTTTTACTCCAATGTATGGTACCATTGTCATTATGGAAGGTAGACTGTTGTCAAGATTTTTGTTACTCCAATGGATGGTAGCCTTGTCATTATTGAAGGTAGTATGTTGTCGTGATTTTTGTTACTCCAATGCATGGTAGCCTTATCATTATGGAAGGTAGTATGTTATCGATATCTTTTTTACTACAATGGATGGTAGCCTTGTCATTATGGAAGGTTGTATGTTTTCGAGATTTTTGTTAGTGCAGTGAATGGTAGCCTTGTCATTATGGAAGGTAGTCTGTTGTTGTGATTTCTGTTACTCTAGTGGATGGTAGCCTTGTCGTTATGGAAGGTAGTCTGTTGTCGAGATTTTTGTTACTACATTGAATGGTAGGCTTGTCATTATGGAAGGTAGTCTATTGTCGAGATTTTTAATATTCCAATGGATGATATCCTTTTCATTATGGAAGGTAGTCTGTTGTCATGATTTTTGTTACTCTAATGGATGGTAGCCTTGTCATTATGGAAGGTAGTCTGTTGTCGAGATTTTTGTTACTCCAATGGATGGTAGCCTTGTCATTTTGGAAGGTAGTCTGTTGTCGAGATTTTTGTTACTACAATGGATGGTAGGCTTGTCATTATGGAAGGTAGTCTGTTGTCGATATTTTTAATATTCCAATGGAAGGTAGCCTTGTCATTATGGAAGGTAGTCTATTGTCGTGATTTGTGTTACTCCAATGGATGGTAGCCTTGTCATTATGGAAGCTATTCTATTGTCGAGATATTTGTTACTACAATGGATGGTAGCCTTGTCATTATGGAAGGTAGTCTGTTTTCGAGATTTTTGTTACTGCAGTGGATGGTAGCCTTGTCATTATGGAAGGTAGTCTGTTGTCGTGATTTTTGTTACTCCAATGGATGGTAGCCTTGTCATTATGGAAGGTTGTCTCTTGTGGAAATTTTTTTTACTCCAATGTATGGTACCATTGTCATTATGGAAGGTAGTCTGTTGTCGAGATTTTTAATATTCCAATGGATGATAGCCTTGTCACTATGGAAGGTAGTCTGTTGTCATGATTTTTGTTACTCCAATGGATGGTAGCCTTGTCTTTATGGAAGCTATTCTATTATCGAGATTTTTGTTACTACAATGGATTGTAGCCTTGTCATTATGGAAGGTAGTCTCTTATCGATATCTTTGTTACTCTAATGGATGGTAGCCTTGTCATTATGGAAGGTAGTCTATTGTCGAGATATTTAATATTCCAATGGAAGGTAGCCTTGTCATTATGGAAGGCAGTCTATTGTCGTGATTTTTGTTACTCAATGGATGGTAGCCTTGTCATTATGGAAGCTATTCTATTGTCGAGATTTTTGTTACTACAATGGATGGTAGCCTTGTCATTTTGGAAGGTAGTCTATTGTCGAGATTTTTGTTACTGCAATGGATGGTAGCCTTATCATTATGGAAGGTTGTTTGTTGTCAAGATTTTTGTTACTGCAATAGATGGTAGCCTTGTCATTATGGAAGGTAGTATGTTGTTGTGATTTATGTTACTCCAATGGATGGTAGCCTTGTCATTATGGAAGGTAGTCTGTTGTCGAGATTTTTGTTACTCCAATGGATGGTAGCCTTGTCATTTTGGAATGTAGTCTGTTGTCGAGATTTTTGTTACTACAATGGATGGTAGGCTTATCATTATGGAAGGTAGTCTGTTGTCGATATTTTTAATATTCCAATGGAAGGTAGCCTTGTCATTATGGAAGGTAGTCTATTGTCGTGATTTTTGTTACTCCAATGGATGGTATCCTTGTCATTATGGAAGCTATTCTATTGTCGAGATTTTTGTTACTACAATGGATGGTAGCCTTGTCATTATGGAAGGTAGTCTCTTTTCGAGATTTTTGTTACTGCAATGGATTGTAGCCTTGTCATTATGGAAGGTTGTCTGTTGTCGTGATTTTTGTTACTCTAATGGATGGTAGCCTTGTCATTATGGAAGGTTGTCTCTTGTTGAAAATTTTTTTACTCCAATGTATGGTACCATTGTCATTATGGAAGGTAGTCTGTTGTCGAGATTTTTGTTACTCCAATGGATGGTAGCCTTGTCATTATGGAAGGTAGTATGTTGTCGTGATTTTTGTTACTCCAGTGCATGGTAGCCTTGTCATTATGGAAGGTAGTATGTTATCGATATCTTTTTTACTACAATGGATGGTAGCCTTGTCATTATGGAAGGTTGTATGTTGTTGTGATTTCTGTTACTCCATTGGATGGTAGCCTTGTCATTATGGAAGGTAGTCTGTTGTCGAGATCTTTGTTACTCTAATGGATGGTAGCCATGTCATTTTGGAAGGTAGTATGTTGTCGAGATTTTTGTTACTACAATGGATGGTAGGCTTGTCATTATGGAATGTAGTCTGTTGTCGATATTTTTAATATTCCAATGGAAGGTAACCTTGTCATTATGGAAGGTAGTCTATTTTCGTGATTTTTGTTACTCCAATGGATGGTAGCCTTGTCATTATGGAAGCTATTCTATTGTCGAGATTTTTGTTACTACAATGGATGGTAGCCTTGTCATTATGGAAGGTAGTCTGTTTTCGAGATTTTTGTTACTGCAATGGATGGTAGCCTTGTCATTATGGAAGGTAGTCTGTTGTCGTGATTTTTGTTACTCCAATGGATGGTTGACTTGTCATTATGGAAGGTTGTCTCTTGTGGAAATTTTGTTTACTCCAATGTATGGTACCATTGTCATTATGGAAGGTAGTCTTTTGTCGAGATTTTTGTTACTCTAATGGATGGTAGCCTTGTCATTATGGAAGGTTGTCTCTTGTGGAAATTTTTTTTACTCCAATGTATGGTACCATTGTCATTATGGAAGGTAGACTGTTGTCAAGATTTTTGTTACTCCAATGGATGGTAGCCTTGTCATTATTGAAGGTAGTATGTTGTCGTGATTTTTGTTACTCCAATGCATGGTAGCCTTATCATTATGGAAGGTAGTATGTTATCGATATCTTTTTTACTACAATGGATGGTAGCCTTGTCATTATGGAAGGTTGTATGTTTTCGAGATTTTTGTTAGTGCAGTGAATGGTAGCCTTGTCATTATGGAAGGTAGTCTGTTGTTGTGATTTCTGTTACTCCAGTGGATGGTAGCCTTGTCGTTATGGAAGGTAGTCTGTTGTCGAGATTTTTGTTACTACATTGAATGGTAGGCTTGTCATTATGGAAGGTAGTCTGTTGTCGAGATTTTTAATATTCCAATGGATGATATCCTTGTCATTATGGAAGGTAGTCTGTTGTCATGATTTTTGTTACTCTAATGGATGGTAGCCTTGTCATTATGGAAGGTAGTCTGTTGTTGAGATTTTTGTTACTCCAATGGATGGTAGCCTTGTCATTTTGGAAGGTAGTCTGTTGTCGAGATTTTTGTTACTACAATGGATGGTAGGCTTGTCATTATGAAAGGTAGTCTGTTGTCGATATTTTTAATATTCCAATGGAAGGTAGCCTTGTCATTATGGAAGGTAGTTTATTTTCGTGATTTTTGTTACTCCAATGGATGGTAGCCTTGTCATTATGGAAGCTATTCTATTGTCGAGATTTTTTTTACTACAATGGATGGTAGCCTTGTCATTATGGAAGGTAGTCTGTTTTCGAGATTTTTGTTACTGCAGTGGATGGTAGCCTTGTCATTATGGAAGGTAGTCTGTTGTCGTGATTTTTGTTACTCCAATGGATGGTAGCCTTGTCATTATGGAAGGTTGTCTCTTGTGGAAATTTTTTTTACTCCAATGTATGGTACCATTGTCATTATGGAAGGTAGTCTGTTGTCGAGATTTTTGTTACTCCAATGGATGGTAGCCTTGTCATTATGGAAGGTAGTTTGTTGTCGTGATTTTTGTTACTCCAATGCATGGTAGCCTTGTCATTATGGAAGGTAGTATGTTATCGATATCTTTTTTACTACAATGGATGGTAGCCTTGTCATTATGGAACATTGTATGTTTTTGAGATTTTTGTTAGTGCAGTGATTGGTAGCCTTGTCATTATGGAAGGTAGTCTGTTGTTGTGATTTCTGTTACTCCAGTGGATGGTAGCCTTGTCATTATGGAAGGTAGTCTGTTGTCGAGATTTTTAATATTCCAATGGATGATAGCCTTGTCATTATGGAAGGTAGTCTTTTGTCATGATTTTTGTTACTCCAATGGATGGTAGCCTTGTCATTATGGAAGATAGTCTTTTGTCATGATTTTTGTTACTCTAATGGATGGTAGCCTTGTCATTATGGAAGATATTCTAATATCGAGATATTTGTTACTACAATGGATTGTAGCCTTATCATTATGGAAGGTAGTCTCTTATCGATATCTTTGTTACTCTAATGGTTGGTAGCCATGTCATTATGGAAGGTAGTCTGTTGTCTAGATTTCAGTTACTCCAATGGATGGTAGCCTTGTAATTATGGAAGGTAGTCTGTTGTCGGGATTTTTGTTACTCCAATGGATGGTAGCCTTGTCATTATGGAAGGTAGTCTGTTGTCTAGATTTTTGTTACAACAATGGATGGTAGCCTTGTCATTATGGAAGGTAGTCTGTTGTCGAGATTTTTTTTACTTCAATGGATGGTAACCTTGTCATTATGGAAGGTAGTCTGTTGTCGATAATTTTGTTACTACAATGGATGGTAGGCTTGTCATTATGGAAGTTAGTCTGTTGTCGATATTTTTAATATTCCAATAGATGGTAGCCTTGTCATTATGGAAGGTAGTCTATTGTCGTGATTTTTGTTACTCCAATGGATGGTAGCCTTGTCATTATGGAAGATATTCTATTGTCGAGATTTTTGTTACTACAATGGATGGTAGGCTTGTCGTTATGGAAGGTAGTCTCTTGTCGATATCTTTGTTACTCCAATGGATGGTAGCCTTGTCATTATAGAAGGTAGTCTGTTGTCGAGATTTTTTTTACTGCAATGGATTGTAGCCTTGACATTATGGAAGGTAGTCTGTTGTCGTGATTTTTGTTACTCCAATGGATGGTGGCCTTGTCATTATGGAAGGTAGTCTGTTGTCGAGAATTTTGTTACTACAATGGATGGTAGGCTTGTCATTATGGAAGTTAGTCTGTTGTCGAGATTTTTAATATTCCAATGGATGGTAGCCTTGTCATTATGGAAGGTAGTCTATTGTCGTGATATTTGTTACTCCAATAGATGGTAGCCTTGTCATTATGGAAGCTATTCTATTGTCGAGATTTTTGTTACTACAATGAATGGTAGGCTTGTCGTTATGGAAGGTAGTCTCTTGTCGATATCTTTGTTACTCCAATGGATGGTAGCCTTGTCATTATGGAAGGTAGTCTGTTGTCGAGATTTTTGTTACTGCAATGGATGGTAGCCTTGTCATTATGGAAGGTAGTCTGTTGTCGTGATTTTTGTTACTCCAATGGATGGTAGCCTTGTCATTATGGAAGTTTGTCTCTTGTGGAAATTTGTTTAACTCCAATGTATGTTACCCTTGTCATTATGGAAGGTAGTCTGTTGTCGAGATTTTTGTTACTCCAATGGATGGTAGCCTTGTCATTATGTAAGGTAGTATGTTGTCGAGATTTTTGTTATTACAATGAATGGTAGGCTTGTCGTTATGGAAGGTAGTCTCTTGTCGATATCTTTGTTACTCTTATGGATGGTAGCCTTGTCATTATGGAAGGTAGTCTGTTGTCGAGATTTTTGTTACTGCAATGGATGTTAGCCTTGTCATTATGGAAGGTAGTCTGTTGTCGTGATTTTTGTTACTCCAATGGATGGTAGCCTTGTCATTATGGAAGTTTGTCTCTTGTGGAAATTTGTTTTACTCCAATGTATGTTACCCTTGTCATTATGGAAGGTAGTCTGTTGTCGAGATTTTTGTTACTCCAATGGATGGTAGCCTTGTCATTATGGAAGGTAGTATGTTGTCGATATCTTTGTTACTCCAGTGGATGGTAGCCTTGTCATTATGGAAGGTAGTCTGTTGTCGAGATTTTTGTTACTACAATGAATGGTAGGCTTGTCATTATGGAAGGTAGTCTGTTGTCATGATTTTTAATATTCCAATGGATGATAGCCTTGTCATTATGGAAGGTAGTCTGTTGCCATGATTTTTGTTACTCCAATGGATGGTAGCCTTGTCATTATGGAAGCTATTCTATTATCGAGATTTTTGTTACTACAATGGATTGTAGCCTTGTCATTATGGAAGGTAGTCTCTTATCCATATCTTTGTTACTCTAATGGATGGTAGCCTTGTCATTATGGAAGGTATTCTGTTGTCTAGATTTCAGTTACTCCAATAGATGGTAGCCTTGTAATTATGGAAGGTAGTCTATTGTCGGGATTTTTGTTACTCCAATGGATGGAAGCCTTGTCATTATGGAAGGTAGTCTGTTGTCTAGATTTTTGTTACAACAATGGATGGTAGCCTTGTCATTATGGAAGGTAGTCTGTTGTCGAGATTTTTTTTACTTCAACGGATGGTATCCTTGTCATTGTGGAAGGTAGTCTGTTGTCGAGATTTTTGTTACTACAATGGATGGTAGGCTTGTCATTATGGAAGCTATTCTATTGTCGAGATTTTTGTTACTACAATGGATGGTAGGCTTGTCGTTATGGAAGGTAGTCTCTTGTCGATATCTTCGTTACTCCAATGGATGGTAGCCTTGTCATTATAGAAGGTAGTCTGTTGTCGAGATTTTTGTTACGGCAATGGATGGTAGCCTTGACATTATGGAAGGTAGTCTGTTGTCGTGATTTTTGTTACTCCAATGGATGATAGCCTTATCATTATGGAAGGTAGTCTGTTGTCGAGAATTCTGTTACTACAATGGATAGTAGGCTTGTCATTATGGAAGTTAGTCTGTTGTCGAGATTTTTAATATTCCAATGGATGGTAGCCTTGTCAATATGGAAGGTAGTCTATTGTCGTGATTTTTGATACTCCAATGGATGGTAGCCTTGTCATTATGGAAGCTATTCTATTGTCTAGATTTTTGTTACTACAATAAATGGTAGGCTTGTCGTTATGGAAGGTAGTCTCTTGTCGATATCTTTGTTACTCCAATGGATGGTAGCCTTGTCATTATGGAAGGTAGTCTGTTGTCGAGATTTTTGTTACTGCAATGGATGGTAGCTTTGTCATTATGGAAGGTAGTCTGTTGTCGTGATTTTTGTTACTCCAATGCATGGTATCCATGTCATTATGGAAGGTAGTATGTTGTTGATATCTTTGTTACTACAATGGATGGTAGCCTTGTCATTATGGAAGGTAGTCTGTTGTTGTGATTTCTGTTACTCCAGTGGATGGTAGCCTTGTCATTATGGAAGGTAGTCTGTTGTCGAGATTTTTGTTACTACAATGGATGGTAGGCTTGTCATTATGGAAGGTAGTTTGTTGTCGTGATTTTTAATATTCCAATGTATGATAGCCTTGTCATTATGGAAGGTAGTCTGTTCCCATGATTTTTGTTACTCCAATGGATGGTAGCCTTGTCATTATGGAAGCTATTCTATTATCGAGATTTTGGTTACTACAATGGATTGTATCCTTGTCATTATGGAAGGTAGTCTCTTGTTGATATCTTTGTTACTCCAATGGATGGTAGCCTTGTCATTATGGAAGGTAGTTTGTTGTCTAGATTTCAGTTACTCCAATGGATGGTAGCCTTGTCATTATG
This sequence comes from Vicia faba, assembly GCA_948472305.1. Lineage (NCBI taxonomy): Eukaryota > Viridiplantae > Streptophyta > Magnoliopsida > Fabales > Fabaceae > Vicia > Vicia faba. Next base: position 377,388,881 of record OX451741.1, on the reverse strand, counting down.
GAAGGTAGTCTGTTGTCGGGATTTTTGTTACTCCAATGGATGGTAGCCTTGTCATTATGGAAGCTATTATATTGTCGAGAGTTTTGTTACTACAATGGATGATAGCCTTGTCATTATGGAAGGTAGTCTGTTGTCGAGATTTTTGTTACTCCAATGGATGGTAGCCTTGTCATTATGGAAGGTAGTCTATTGTAGAGAATTTTGTTACTACAATGGATGGGAGGCTTGTCATTATGGAAGTTAGTCTGTTGGCGAGATTTTTTATATTCCAATGGATGGTAGCCTTGTCATTATGGAAGGTAGTCTATTGTCGTGATTTTTGTTACTCCAATGGATGGTAGCCTTGTCATTATGGAAGCTATTCTATTGTCGAGATTTTTGTTACTACAATGGATGGTAGGCTTGTCGTTATGGAAGGTAGTCTCTTGTCGATATCTTTGTTACTCCAATGGATGGAAGGCTTGTCATTATGTAAGGTAGTCTTTTGTCGAGATTTTTGTTACTACAATGGATGGTAGCCTTGTCATTATGGAAGGTAGTCTGTTGTCGAGATTTTTGTTACTCCAATGGATGGTAGCCTTGTCATTATGGAAGGTAGTCTATTGTAGAGAATTTTGTTACTACAATGGATGTTAGGCTTGTCATTATGGAAGTTAATCTGTTGGCGAGATTTTTTATATTCCAATGGATGGTAGCCTTGTCATTATGGAAGGTAGTCTATTGTCGTGATTTTTGTTACTCCAATGGATGGTAGCCTTGTCATTATGGAAGCTATTCTATTGTCGAGATTTTTGTTACTACAATGGATGGTAGGCTTGTCGTTATGGAAGGTAGTCTCTTGTCGATATCTTTGTTACTCCAATGGATGGAAGGCTTGTCATTATGTAAGGTAGTCTTTTGTCGAGATTTTTGTTACTACAATGGATGGTAGCCTTATCATTATGGAAGGTAGTCTGTTGTCGAGATTTTTGTTACTCCAATGGATGGTAGCCTTGTCATTATGGAAGGTAGTCTATTGTAGAGAATTTTGTTACTACAATGGATGGTAGGCTTGTCATTATGGAAGTTAGTCTGTTGGCGAGATTTTTTATATTCCAATGGATGGTAGCCTTGTCATTATGGAAGGTAGTCTATTGTCGTGATTTTTGTTACTCCAATGGATGGTAGCCTTGTCATTATGGAAGCTATTCTATTATCGAGATTTTTGTTACTACAATGGATGGTAGGCTTGTCGTTATGGAAGGTAGTCTCTTGTCGATATCTTTGTTACTCCAATGGATGGAAGGCTTGTCATTATGTAAGGTAGTCTTTTGTCGAGATTTTTGTTACTACAATGGATGGTAGCCTTGTCATTATGGAAGGTAGTATGTTGTCGAGATTTTTGTTACTCCAATGGATGGTAGCCTTGTCATTATGGAAGGTAGTCTATTGTAGAGAATTTTGTTACTACAATGGATGGTAGGCTTGTCATTATGGAAGTTAGTCTGTTGTCGAGATTTTTTATATTCCAATGGATGGTAGCCTTGTCATTATGGAAGGTAGTCTATTGTCGTGATTTTTGTTACTCCAATGGATGGTAGCCTTGTCATTATGGAAGATATTCTATTGTCGAGATTTTTGTTACTATAATGGATGGTAGGCTTGTCGTTATGGAAGGTAGTCTCTTGTCGATATCTTTGTTACTCCAATGGATGGAAGGCTTGTCATTATGTAAGGTAGTCTTTTGTCGAGATTTTTGTTACTGCAATGGATGGTAGCCATGTCATTATGGAAGGTAGTCTGTTGTCGTGATTTTTGTTACTCCAATGGATGGTAGCCTTGTCATTATGGAAGGTAGTCTGTTGTCGAGAATTTTGTTACTACAATGGATGGTAGGCGTGTCATTATGGATGTTAGACTGTTGTCGAGATTTTTAATATTCCAATGGATGGTAGCCTTGTCATTATGGAAGGTAGTCTATTGTCGTGATTTTTGTTACTCCAATGGATGGTAGCCTTGTCATTATGGAAGCTATTCTATTGTCGAGATTTTTGTTACTACAATGGATGGTCGGCTTGTCGTTATGGAAGGTAGTCTCTTGTCGATATCTTTGTTACTCCAATGGATGGTAGCCTTATCATTATGGAAGGTAGTCTGTTGTCGATATTTTTGTTACTGCAATGGATGGTAGCCTTGTCATTATGGAAGGTAGTCTGTTGTCGAGATTTTTGTTACTCCAATGGATGGTAGCCTTGTCATTATGGAAGTTTGTCTCTTTTGGAAATTTTTTTTACTCCAATGTATGGTACCCTTGTCATTATGGAAGGTAGTCTGTTGTCGAGATTTTTGTTACTCCAATGGATGGTAGCCTTGTCATTATGGAAGGTAGTCTGTTGTCGTGATTTTTTATAATCCAATGCATGGTAGCCTTGTCATTATGGAAGGTAGTATGTTTTCGATATCTTTGTTACTACAATGGATGGTAGCCTTGTCATTATGAAAGGTTGTATGTTTTCGAGATTTTTATTATAGCAATGAATGGTAGCCTTGTCATTATGGAAGGTAGTGTGTTGTGATTTCTGTTACTCCAATGGATGGTAGCCTTGTCATTATGGAAGGTAGTCTGTTGTCGAGATTTTTGTTACTCCAATGGATGGTAGCCTTGTCATTATGGAAGTTTGTCTCTTGTGGAAATTTTTTTTACTCCAATGTATGGTACCCTTGTCATTATGGAAGGTAGTCTGTTGTCGAGATTTTTGTTACTCCAATGGATGGTAGCCTTGTCATTATGGAAGATATATTATTTTTTGTCGATATTTTTGTTACTATAATGGATGGTAGGCTTGTCGTTATGGAAGGTAGTATGTTGTCGATATTTTTGTAACTCCAATGGATGGTAGCCTTGTCATTATGGAAGGTAGTCTGTTGTCGTGATTTTTGTTACTCCAATGGATGGTAGCCTTGTCATTATGGAAGTTTGTCTCTTGTGGAAATTTTATTTACTCCAATGAATGCTACCCTTGTTATTATGGAAGGTAGTTTGTTGTCGAGATTTTTGTTACTCCAATGGATGGTAGCCTTGTCATTATGGAAGGTAGTTTGTTGTCGTGATTTTTGTTACTCCAATGGATGGTAGCCTTGTCATTATGGAAGTTTGTCTCTTGTGGAAATTTGTTTTACTCCACTGTATGTTACCCTTGTCATTATGGAAGGTAGTCTGTTGTCGAGATTTTTGTTACTCCAATGGATGGTAGCCTTGTCATTATGGAAGGTAGTATGTTGTCGATATCTTTGTTACTACAATGGATGTTAGCCTTGTCATTATGGAAGGTTGTATGTTTTCGAGATTTTTGTTAGTGCAATGAATGGTAGCCTTGTCATTATGGAAGGTAGTCTGTTGTTGTGATTTCTGTTACTCCAGTGGATGGTAGCCTTGTCATTATGGAAGGTAGTCTGTTGTCGTGATTTTTAATATTCCAATGGATGATAGCCTTGTCATTATGGAAGGTAGTCTGTTGCCATGATTTTTGTTACTCCAATGGATGGTAGCCTTGTCATTATGGAAGCTATTCTATTATCGATATTTTTGTTACTACAATGGATTGTAGCCTTGTCATTATGGAAGGTAGTCTCTTATCCATATCATTGTTACTCTAATGGATGGTAGCCTTGTCATTATGGAAGGTAGTCTGTTGTCTAGATTTCAGTTACTCCAATGGATGGTAGCCTTGTAATTATGGAAGGTAGTCTGTTGTCGGGATTTTTGTTACTCCAATGGATGGAAGCCTTGTCATTATGGAAGGTAGTCTGTTGTCTAGATTTTTGTTACAACAATGGATGGTAGCCTTGTCATTATGGAAGGTAGTCTGTTGTCGAGATTTTTTTTACTTCAATGGATGGTATCCTTGTCATTATGGAAGGTAGTCTGTTGTCGAGAATTTTGTTACTACAATGGATGGTAGGCTTGTCATTATGGAAGTTAGTCTGTTGTCGAGATTTTTAATCTTCCAATGGATGGTAGCCTTGTCAATATGGAAGGTAGTCTATTGTCGTGATTTTTGATACCCCAATGGATGGTAGCCTTGTCATTATGGAAGCTATTCTATTGTCGAGATTTTTGTTACTACAATAAATGGTAGGCTTGTCATTATGGAAGGTAGTCTCTTGTCGATATCTTTGTTACTCCAATGGATGGTAGCCTTGTCATTATGGAAGGTAGTTTGTTGTCAAGATTTTTGTCATTGCAATGGATGGTAGCTTTGTCATTATGGAAGGTAGTCTGTTGTCGTGATTTTTGTTACTCCAATGCATGGTATCCATGTCATTATGGAAGGTAGTATGTTGTTGATATCTTTGTTACTACAATGGATGATAGCCTTGTCATTATGGAAGGTAGTCTGTTGTTGTGATTTCTGTTACTCTAGTGGATGGTAGCCTTGTCATTATGGAAGGTAGTCTGTTGTCGAGATTTTTGTTACTACAATGGATGGTAGGCTTGTCATTATGGAAGGTAGTTTGTTGTCGTGATTTTTAATATTCCAATGTATGATAGCCTTGTCATTATGGAAGGTAGTCTGTTGCCATGATTTTTGTTACTCCAATGGATGGTAGCCTTGTCATTATGGAAGCTATTCTATTATCGAGATTTTGGTTACTACAATGGATTGTATCCTTGTCATTATGGAAGGTAGTCTCTTCTTGATATCTTTGTTACTCCAATGAATGGTAGCCTTGTCATTATGGAAGGTAGTCTGTTGTCTAGATTTCAGTTACTCCAATGGATGGTAGCCTTGTCATTATGGAAGGTAGTCTGTTGTCGGGATTTTTGTTACTCCAATGGATGGAAGCCTTGTCATTATGGAAGGTAGTCTGTTGTCTAGATTTTTGTTACAACAATGGATGGTAGCCTTGTCATTATGGAAGGTAGTCTATTGTAGAGATTTTTTTTACATCAATGGATGGTATCCTTGTCATTATGGAAGGTAGTCTGTTGTCGAGAATTTTGTTACTACAATGGATGGTAGGCTTGTCATTATGGAAGTTAGTCTGTTGTCGAGATTTTTAATATTCCAATTGATGGTAGCCTTGTCATTATGGAAGGTAGTCTATTGTCGTGATTTTTGTTACTCCAATGGATGGTAGCCTTGTCATTATGGAAGCTATTCTATTGTCGAGATTTTTGTTACTAAAATGGATGGTAGGCTTGTCGTTATGGAAGGTAGTCTCTTGTCGATATCTTTGTTACTCCAATGGATGGTAGCCTTGTCATTATAGAAGGTAGTCTGTTGTCGAGATTTTTGTTACTGCAATGGATGGTAGCCTTGACATTATGGAAGGTAGTTTGTTGTCGTGATTTTTGTTACTCCAATGGATGATAGCCTTGTCATTATATAAGGTAGTCTGTTGTCGAGAATTTTGTTACTACAATTGATGGTAGGCTTGTCATTATGGAAGTTAGTCTGTTGTCGAGATTTTTAATATTCCAATGGATGGTAGCCTTGTCAATATGGAAGGTAGTCTATTGTCGTGATTTTTGATACCCCAATGGATGGTAGCCTTGTCATTATGGAAGCTATTCTATTGTCGAGATTTTTGTTACTACAATAAATGGTAGGCTTGTCATTATGGAAGGTAGTATGTTGTCGATATCTTTGTTACTCCAATGGATGGTAGCCTTGTCATTATGGAAGGTAGTTTGTTGTCGAGATTTTTGTTATTGCAATGGATGGTAGCTTTGTCATTATGGAAGGTAGTCTGTTGTCGTGATTTTTGTTACTCCAATGCATGGTATCCATGTCATTATGGAAGGTAGTATGTTGTTGATATCTTTGTTACTACAATGGATGGTAGCCTTGTCATTATGGAAGGTAGTCTGTTGTTGTGATTTCTGTTACTCTAGTGGATGGTAGCCTTGTCATTATGGAAGGTAGTCTGTTGTCGAGATTTTTGTTACTACAATGGATGGTAGGCTTGTCATTATGGAAGGTAGTTTGTTGTCGTGATTTTTAATATTCCAATGTATGATAGCCTTGTCATTATGGAAGGTAGTCTGTTGCCATGATTTTTGTTACTCCAATGGATGGTAGCCATGTCATTATGGAAACTATTCTATTATCGAGATTTTGGTTACTACAATGGATTGTATCCTTGTCATTATGGAAGGTAGTCTATTCTTGATATCTTTGTTACTCCAATGGATGGTAGCCTTGTCATTATGGAAGGTAGTTTGTTGTCTAGATTTCAGTTACTCCAATGGATGGTAGCCTTGTCATTATGGAAGGTAGTCTGTTGTCGGGATTTTTGTTACTCCAATGGATGATAGCCTTGTCATTATGGAAGCTATTCTATTGTCGAGATTTTTGTTACTACAATGGATGGTAGCCTTGTCATTATGGAAGGTAGTCTGTTGTCGAGATTTTTGTTACTCCAATGGATGGTAGCCTTGTCATTATGGAAGGTAGTCTGTTGTCGAGAATTTTGTTACTACAATGGATGGTAGGCTTGTCATTATGGAAGTTAGTCTGTTGTCGAGATTTTTAATATTCCAATTGATGGTAGCCTTGTCATTATGGAAGGTAGTCTATTGTCGTGATTTTTGTTACTCCAATGGATGGTAGCCTTGTCATTATGGAAGCTATTCTATTGTCGAGATTTTTGTTACTTAAATGGATGGTAGGCTTGTCGTTATGGAAGGTAGTCTCTTGTCGATATCTTTGTTACTCCAATGGATGGTAGCCTTGTCATTATAGAAGGTAGTCTGTTGTCGAGATTTTTGTTACTGCAATGGATGGTAGCCTTGACATTATGGAAGGTAGTTTGTTGTCGTGATTTTTGTTACTCCAATGGATGATAGCCTTGTCATTATGGAAGGTAGTCTGTTGTCGAGAATTTTGTTACTACAATGGATGGTAGGCTTGTCATTATGGAAGTTAGTCTGTTGTCGAGATTTTTAATATTCCAATGGATGGTAGCCTTGTCAATATGGAAGGTAGTCTATTGTCGTGATTTTTGATACCCCAATGGATGGTAGCCTTGTCATTATGGAAGCTATTCTGTTGTCGAGATTTTTGTTACTACAATAAATGGTAGGCTTGTCATTATGGAAGGTAGTATGTTGTCGATATCTTTGTTACTCCAATGGATGGTAGCCTTGTCATTATGGAAGGTAGTTTGTTGTCGAGATTTTTGTTATTGCAATGGATGGTAGCTTTGTCATTATGGAAGGTAGTCTGTTGTCGTGATTTTTGTTACTCCAATGCATGGTATCCATGTCATTATGGAAGGTAGTATGTTGTTGATATCTTTGTTACTACAATGGATGGTAGCCTTGTCATTATGGAAGGTAGTCTGTTGTTGTGATTTCTGTTACTCTAGTGGATGGTAGCCTTGTCATTATGGAAGGTAGTCTGTTGTCGAGATTTTTGTTACTACAATGGATGGTAGGCTTGTCATTATGGAAGGTAGTTTTTTGTCGTGATTTTTAATATTCCAATGTATGATAGCCTTGTCATTATGGAAGGTAGTCTGTTGCCATGATTTTTGTTACTCCAATGGATGGTAGCCATGTCATTATGGAAACTATTCTATTATCGAGATTTTGGTTACTACAATTGATTGTATCCTTGTCATTATGGAAGGTAGTCTATTCTTGATATCTTTGTTACTCCAATGGATGGTAGCCTTGTCATTATGGAAGGTAGTTTGTTGTCTAGATTTCAGTTACTCCAATGGATGGTAGCCTTGTCATTATGGAAGGTAGTCTGTTGTCGGGATTTTTGTTACTCCAATGGATGATAGCCTTGTCATTATGGAAGCTATTCTATTGTCGAGATTTTTGTTACTACAATGGATGGTAGCCTTGTCATTATGGAAGGTAGTCTGTTGTCGAGATTTTTGTTACTCCAATGGATGGTAGCCTTGTCATTATGGAAGGTAGTCTATTGTAGAGAATGTTGTTACTACAATGGATGGTAGGCTTGTCATTATGGAAGTTAGTCTGTTGTCGAGATTTTTTATATTCCAATGGATGGTAGCCTTGTCATTATGGAAGGTAGTCTATTGTCGTGATTTTTGTTACTCCAATGGATGGTAGCCTTGTCATTATGGAAGCTATTCTATTGTCGAGATTTTTGTTACTACAATGGATGGTAGGCTTGTCGTTATGGAAGGTAGTCTCTTGTCGATATCTTTGTTACTCCAATGGATGGAAGGCTTGTCATTATGTAAGGTAGTTTGTTGTCGAGATTTTTGTTACTGCAATGGATGGTAGCCATGTCATTATGGAAGGTAGTCTGTTGTCGTGATTTTTGTTACTCCAATGGATGGTAGCCTTGTCATTATGGAAGGTAGTCTGTTGTCGAGAATTTTGTTACTACAATGGATGTTAGGCGTGTCATTATGGAAGTTAGACTGTTGTCGAGATTTTTAATATTCCATTGGATGGTAGCCTTGTCATTATGGAAGGTAGTCTATTGTCGTGATTTTTGTTACTCCAATGGATGGTAGCCTTGTCATTATGGAAGTTATTCTATTGTCGAGATTTTTGTTACTACAATGGATGTTCGGCTTGTCGTTATGGAAGGTAGTCTCTTGTCGATATCTTTGTTACTCCAATGGATGGTAGCCTTATCATTATGGAAGGTAGTATGTTGTCGAGATTTTTGTTACTGCAATGGATGGTAGCCTTGTCATTATGGAAGGTAGTCTGTTGTCGAGATTTTTGTTACTCCAATGGATGGTAGCCTTGTCATTATGGAAGTTTGTCTCTTGTGGAAAATTTTTTTACTCCAATGTATGGTACCCTTGTCATTATGGAAGGTAGTCTGTTGTCGAGATTTTTGTTACTCCAATGGATGGTAGCCTTGTCATTATGGAAGGTAGTCTGTTGTCGTGATTTTTTATAATCCAATGCATGGTAGCCTTGTCATTATGGAAGGTAGTATGTTGTCGATATCTTTGTTACTACAATGGATGGTAGCCTTGTCATTATGGAAGGTAGTCTATTGTAGAGAATGTTGTTACTACAATGGATGGTAGGCTTGTCATTATGGAAGTTAGTCTGTTGTCGAGATTTTTTATATTCCAATGGATGGTAGCCTTGTCATTATGGAAGGTAGTCTATTGTCGTGATTTTTGTTACTCCAATGGATGGTAGCCTTGTCATTATGGAAGCTATTCTATTGTCGAGATTTTTGTTACTACAATGGATGGTAGGCTTGTCGTTATGGAAGGTAGTCTCTTGTCGATATCTTTGTTACTCCAATGGATGGAAGGCTTGTCATTATGTAAGGTAGTTTGTTGTCGAGATTTTTGTTACTGCAATGGATGGTAGCCATGTCATTATGGAAGGTAGTCTGTTGTCGTGATTTTTGTTACTCCAATGGATGGTAGCCTTGTCATTATGGAAGGTAGTCTGTTGTCGAGAATTTTGTTACTACAATGGATGGTAGGCGTGTCATTATGGAAGTTAGACTGTTGTCGAGATTTTTAATATTCCAATGGATGGTAGCCTTGTCATTATGGAAGGTAGTCTATTGTCGTGATTTTTGTTACTCCAATGGATGGTAGCCTTGTCATTATGGAAGCTATTCTATTGTCGAGATTTTTGTTACTACAATGGATGTTCGGCTTGTCGTTATGGAAGGTAGTCTCTTGTCGATATCTTTGTTACTCCAATGGATGGTAGCCTTATCATTATGGAAGGTAGTCTGTTGTCGAGATTTTTGTTACTGCAATGGATGGTAGCCTTGTCATTATGGAAGGTAGTCTGTTGTCGAGATTTTTGTTACTCCAATGGATGGTAGCCTTGTCATTATGGAAGTTTGTCTCTTGTGGAAATTTTTTTTACTCCAATGTATGGTACCCTTGTCATTATGGAAGGTAGTCTGTTGTCGAGATTTTTGTTACTCCAATGGATGGTAGCCTTGTCATTATGGAAGGTAGTCTGTTGTCGTGATTTTTTATAATCCAATGCATGGTAGCCTTGTCATTATGGAAGGTAGTATGTTGTCGATATCTTTGTTACTACAATGGATGGTAGCCTTGTCATTATGGAAGGTTGTATGTTTTCGAGATTTTTATTATAGCAATGAATGGTAGCCTTGTCATTATGGAAGGTAGTCTGTTGTGATTTCTGTTACTCCAATGGATGGTAGCCTTGTCATTATGGAAGGTAGTCTGTTGTCGAGATTTTTGTTACTCCAAAGGATGGTAGCCTTGTCATTATGGAAGATATATTATTTTTTGTCGATATTTTTGTTACTATAATGGATGGTAGGCTTGTCGTTATGGAAGGTAGTATGTTGTCGATATCTTTGTAACTCCAATGGATGGTAGCCTTGTCATTATGGAAGGTAGTCTGTTGTCGTGATTTTTGTTACTCCAATGGATGGTAGCCATGTCATTATGGAAGTTTGTCTCTTGTTGAAATTTGTTTTACTCCAATGTATGTTACCCTTGTCATTATGGAAGGTAGTCTGTTGTCGAGATTTTTGTTACTCCAATGGATGGTAGCCTTGTCATTATGGAAGGTAGTATGTTGTCGATATCTTTGTTACTACAATGGATGTTAGCCTTGTCATTATGGAAGGTTGTATGTTTTCGAGATTTTTGTTAGTGCAATGAATGGTAGCCTTGTCATTATGGAAGGTAGTCTGTTGTTGTGATTTCTGTTACTCCAGTGGATGGTAGCCTTGTCATTATAGAAGGTAGTCTGTTGTCGAGATTTTTGTTACTACAATGAATGGTAGGCTTGTCATTATGGAAGGTAGTCTGTTGTCGTGATTTTTAATATTCCAATGGATGATAGCCTTGTCATTATGGAAGGTAGTCTGTTGCCATGATTTTTGTTACTCCAATGGATGGTAGCCTTGTCATTATGGAAGCTATTCTATTATCGAGATTTTTGTTACTACAATGGATTGTAGCCTTGTCATTATGGAAGGTAGTCTCTTATCCATATCTTTGTTACTCTAATGGATGGTAGCCTTGTCATTATGGAAGGTAGTCTGTTGTCTAGATTTTAGTTACTCCAATGGATGGTAGCCTTGTAATTATGAAAGGTAGTCTGTTGTCGGGATTTTTGTTACTCCAATGGATGGAAGCCTTGTCATTATGGGAGGTAGTCTGTTGTCTAGATTTTTGTTACAACAATGGATGGTAGCCTTGTCATTATGGAAGGTAGTCTGTTGTCAATACTTTTTTTACTTCAATGGATGGTATCCTTGTCATTATGGAAGGTAGTCTGTTGTCGAGAATTTTGTTACTACAATGGATGGTAGGCTTGTCATTATGGAAGTTAGTCTGTTGTCGAGATTTTTAATATTCCAATTGATGGTAGCATTGTCATTATGGAAGGTAGTCTATTGTCGTGATTTTTGTTACTCCAATGGATGGTAGCCTTGTCATTATGGAAGCTATTCTATTATCGAGATTTTTGTTACTACAATGGATGGTAGGCTTGTCGTTATGGAAGGTAGTCTCTTGTCGATATCTTTGTTACTCCAATGGATGGTAGCCTTGTCATTATAGAAGGTAGTCTGTTGTCGAGATTTTTGTTACTGTAATGGATGGTAGCCTTGACATTATGGAAAGTAGTTTGTTGTCGTGATTTTTGTTACTCCAATGGATGATAGCCTTGTCATTATGGAAGGGTGTCTGTTGTCGAGAATTTTGTTACTACAATGGATAATATGCTTGTCATTATGGAAGTTAGTCTGTTGTCGAGATTTTTAATATTCCAATGGATGGTAGCCTTGTCAATATGGAAGGTAGTCTATTGTCGTGATTTTTGATACTCCAATGGATGGTAGCCTTGTCATTATGGAAGCTATTCTATTGTCGAGAATTTTGTTACTACAATAAATGGTAGGCTTGTCGTTATGGAAGGTAATCTCTTGTCGATATCTTTGTTACTCCAATGGATGGTAGCCTTGTCATTATGGAAGGTAGTCTGTTGTCGAGATTTTTGTTACTCCAATGCATGGTATCCATGTTATTATGGAAGGTAGTATGTTTTCGATATATTTGTTACTACAATGGATGGTAGCCTTGTCATTATGGAAGGTAGTCTGTTGTTGTGATTTCTGTTACTCCAGTGGATGGTAGCCTTGTCATTATTGAAGGTAGTTTGTTGTCGAGATTTTTGTTACTACAATGGATGGTAGGCTTGTCATTATGGAAGGTAGTCTGTTGTCGTTATTTTTAATATTCCAATGTATGATAGCCTTGTCATTATGGAAGGTAGTCTGTTGCCATGATTTTTGTTACTCCAATGGATGGTAGCCTTGTCATTATGGAAGCTATTCTATTATCGAGATTTTGGTTACTACAATGGATTGTATCCTTGTCATTATGGAAGGTAGTCTCTTGTTGATATCTTTGTTACTCCAATGGATGGTAGCCTTGTCATTATGGAAGGTAGTTTGTTGTCTAGATTTCAGTTACTCCAATGGATGGTAGCCTTGTCATTATGGAAGGTAGTCTATTGTTGGGATTTTTGTTACTCCAATGGATGGTAGCCTTGTCATTATGGAAGGTAGTCTGTTGTCTAGATTTTTGTTGAAACAATGGATGGTAGCCTTGTCATTATGGAAGGTAGTCTGTTGTCGAGATTTTTTTTACTCCAATGGATGGTAGCCTTGTCACTATGGAAGGTAGTCTGTTGTCGAGACTTTTGTTACTACAATGGATAGTAGGTTTGTCATTATGGAAGTTAGTCTGTTGTCGAGATTTTTAATATTCAAATGGATGGTAGCCTTGTCATTATGGAAGGTAGTCTATTGTCGTGATTTTTGTTACTCCAATGGATGGTAGCCTTGTCATTATGGAAGCTATTCTATTGTCGAGATTTTTGTTACTACAATGGATGGTAGGCTTGTCGTTATGGAAGGTAGTCTTTTGACGATATCTTTGTTACTCCAATGGATGGTAGCCTTGTCATTATGGAAGGTAGTCTGTTGTCGAGATTTTTGTTACTGCAATTGATGGTAGCCTTGTCATTATGGAAGGTAGTATGTCGTTTGGATTTATGTTACTCCAATGGATGTTAACCTTGTCATTAAGTGCGGTATTCTGTTGTTCAGATTTTTATTCTGCCAATGGATGGTAGACTTTTCATTACGGAAGGTAGTCTATTGTCGAGATTTTTGTTACTCCATTGGATGTTAGCCTTGTGATTATGGAAGGTAGTTTATTGTTGATATTTTTGTTATTCAAATGTATGGTAGCCTTGTCATTATGGAAGGTAGTCTGTTGTCTAGATTTCAGTTACTCCAATGGATGGTAGCCTTGTAATTATGGAAGGTAGTCTGTTGTCGGGATTTTTGTTACTACAATGGATGGTAGCCTTGTCATTATGGAAGGTAGTCTGTTGTCTAGATTTTTGTTACAACAATGGATGGTAGCCTTGTCATTATGGAAGGTAGTCTGTTGTCGAGATTTTTTTTACTTCAATGGATGGTAACCTTGTCATTATGGAAGGTAGTCTGTTGTCGATAATTTTGTTACTACAATGGATGGTAGGCTTGTCATTATGGAAGTTAGTCTGTTGTCGATATTTTTAATATTCCAATAGATGGTAGCCTTGTCATTATGGAAGGTAGTCTATTGTCGTGATTTTTGTTACTCCAATGGATGGTAGCCTTGTCATTATGGAAGATATTCTATTGTCGATATTTTTGTTACTATAATGGATGGTAGGCTTGTCGTTATGGAAGGTAGTCTCTTGTCGATATCTTTGTTACTCCAATGGATGGTAGCCTTGTCATTATAGAAGGTAGTCTGTTGTCGAGATTTTTGTTACTGCAATGGATGGTAGCCTTGACATTATGGAAGGTAGTCTGTTGTCGTGATTTTTGTTACTCCAATGGATGGTGGCCTTGTCATTATGGAAGGTAGTCTGTTGTCGAGAATTTTGTTACTACAATGGATGGTAGGCTTGTCATTATGGAAGTTAGTCTGTTGTCGAGATTTTTAATATTCCAATGGATGGTAGCCTTGTCATTATGGAAGGTAGTCTATTGTCGTGATTTTTGTTACTCCAATGGATGGTAGCTTTGTCATTATGGAAGCTATTCTATTGTCGAGATTTTTGTTACTACAATGAATGGTAGGCTTCTCGTTATGGAAGGTAGTCTCTTGTCGATATCTTTGTTACTCCAATGGATGGTAGCCTTGTCATTATGGAAGGTAGTCTGTTGTCGAGATTTTTGTTACTGCAATGGATGGTAGCCTTGTCATTATGGAAGGTAGTCTGTTGTCGTGATTTTTGTTACTCCAATGGATGGTAGCCTTGTGATTATGGAAGTTTGTCTCTTGTGGAAATTTGTTTTACTCCAATGTATGTTACCCTTGTCATTATGGAAGGTAGTCTGTTGTCGAGATTGATGTTACTCCAACGGATGGTAGCCTTGTCATTATGTAAGGTAGTATGTTGTCGAGATTTTTGTTACTACAATGAATGGTAGGCTTGTCGTTATGGAAGGTAGTCTCTTGTCGATATCTTTGTTACTCCAATGGATGGTAGCCTTGTCATTATGTAAGGTAGTTTGTTGTTGAGATTTTTGTTACTGCAATGGATGGTAGCCTTGTCATTATGGAAGGTAGTCTGTTGTCGTGATTTTTGTTACTCCAATGGATGGTAGCCTTGTCATTATGGAAGGTAGTATGTTGTCGATATCTTTGTTACTACAATGGATGTTAGCCTTGTCATTATGGAAGGTTGTATTTTTTCGAGATTTTTGTTAGTGCAATGAATGGTAGCCTTGTCATTATGGAAGGTAGTCTGTTGTTGTGATTTCTGTTACTCCAGTGGATGGTAGCCTTGTCATTATGGAAGGTAGTCTGTTGTCGAGATTTTTGTTACTACAATGAATGGTAGGCTTGTCATTATGGAAGGTAGTCTGTTGTCGTGATTTTTAATATTCCAATGGATGATAGCCTTGTCATTATGGAAGGTAGTCTGTTGCCATGATTTTTGTTACTCCAATGGATGGTAGCCTTGTCATTATGGAAGCTATTCTATTATCGAGATTTTTGTTACTACAATGGATTGTAGCCTTGTCATTATGGAAGGTAGTTTGTTGTCTAGATTTCAGTTACTCCAATGGATGGTAGCCTTGTAATTATGGAAGGTAGTCTGTTGTCGGGATTTTTGTTACTCCAATGGATGGAAGCCTTGTTATTATGGAAGGTAGTCTGTTGTCTAGATTTTTGTTACAACAATGGATGGTAGCCTTGTCATTATGGAAGGTAGTCTGTTGTCGAGATTTTTTTTACTTCAATGGATGGTATCCTTGTCATTATGGAAGGTAGTCTGTTGTCGAGAATTTTGTTACTACAATGGATGGTAGGCTTGTCATTATGGAAGTTAGTCTGTTGTCGAGATTTTTAATATTCCAATTGATGGTAGCCTTGTCATTATGGAAGGTAGTCTATTGTCGTGATTTTTGTTACTCCAATGGATGGTAGCCTTGTCATTATGGAAGCTATTCTATTGTCGAGATTTTTGTTACTACATTGGATGGTAGGCTTGTCGTTATGGAAGGTAGTCTCTTGTCGATATCTTTGTTACTCCAATGGATGGTAGCCTTGTCATTATAGAAGGTAGTCTGTTGTCGAGATTTTTGTTACTGCAATGGATGGTAGCCTTGACATTATGGAAGGTAGTCTATTGTCGTGATTTTTGTTATTCCAATGGATGATAGCCTTGTCATTATGGAAGGTAGTCTTTTGTCGAGAATTTTGTTACTACAATGGATAGTAGGCTTGTCATTATGGAAGTTAGTCTGTTGTCGAGATTTTTAATATTCCAATTGATGGTAGCCTTGTCATTATGGAAGGTAGTCTATTGTCGTGATTTTTGTTACTCCAATGGATGGTAGCCTTGTCATTATGGAAGCTATTCTATTGTCGAGATTTTTGTTACTACATTGGATGGTAGGCTTGTCGTTATGGAAGGTAGTCTCTTGTCGATATCTTTGTTACTCCAATGGATGGTAGCCTTGTAATTATAGAAGGTAGTCTGTTGTCGTGATATTTGATACTCCAATGGATGGTAGCCTTGTCATTATGGAAGCTATTCTATTGTCGAGATTTTTGTTACTACACTAAATGGTAGGCTTGTCGTTATGGAAGGTAGTGTCTTGTCGATATCTTTGTTACTCCAATGGATGGTAGCCTTGTCATTATGGAAGGTAGTCTGTTGACGAGATTTTTGTTACCGCAATGGAATGTAGCTTTGTCATTATGGAAGGTAGTCTGTTGTCGTGATTTTTGTTACTCCAATGGATGGTAGCCTTGTCATTATGGAAGTTTGTCTCTTGTGGAAATTATTTTTACTCCAATGTATGGTACCCTTGTCATTATGGAAGGTAGTCTGTTGTCGAAATTTTTGTTACTCCACTGGATGGTAGCCTTGTCATTTTGGAAGGTAGTATGTTGTCGTGATTTTTGTTACTCCAATGCATGGTATCCATGTCATTATGGAAGGTAGTATGTTGTTGATATCTTTGTTACTACAATGGATGGTAGCCTTGTCATTATGGAAGGTAGTCTGTTGTTGTGATTTATGTTACTCCAGTGGATGGTAGCCTTGTCATTATGGAAGGTAGTCTGTTGTCGAGATTTTTGTTACTACAATGGATGGTAGGCTTGTCATTATGGAAGGTAGTCTGTTGTCGTGATTTTTAATATTCCAATGGATGATAGCCTTGTCATTATGGAAGGTAGTCTATTGCCATGATTTTTGTTACTCCAATGGATGGTAGCCTTGTCATTATGGAAGCTATTCTATTATCAAGATTTTTGTTACTACAATGGATTGTATCCTTGTCATTATGGAAGGTAGTCTCTTGTTGATATCTTTGTTACTCCAATGGATGGTAGCCTTGCCATTATGGAAGGTAGTTTGTTGTCTAGATTTCAGTTACTCCAATGGATGGTAGCCTTGTCATTATGGAAGGTAGTCTGTTGTCGGGATTTTTGTTACTCCAATGGATGGTAGCCTTGTCATTATGGAAGTTATTCTATTGTCGAGATTTTTGTTACTACAATGGATGGTAGCCTTGTCATTATGGAAGGTAGTCTGTTGTCGAGATTTTTGTTACTCCAATGGATGGTAGCCTTGTCATTATGGAAGGTAGTCTATTGTAGAGAATTTTGTTACTACAATCGATGGTAGGCTTGTCATTATGGAAGTTAGTCTGTTGTCGAGATTTTTTATATTCCAATGGATGGTAGCCTTGTCATTATGGAAGGTAGTCTATTGTCGTGATTTTTGTTACTCCAATGGATGGTAGCCTTGTCATTATGGAAGCTATTCTATTGTCGAGATTTTTGTTACTACAATGGATGGTAGGCTTATCGTTATGGAAGGTAGTCTCTTGTCGATATCTTTGTTACTCCAATGGATGGAAGGCTTGTCATTATGTAAGGTAGTCTGTTGTCGAGATTTTTGTTACTGCAATGGATGGTAGCCATGTCATTATGGAAGGTAGTCTGTTGTCGTGATTTTTGTTACTCCAATGGATGGTAGCCTTGTCATTATGGAAGGTAGTCTGGTGTCGAGAATTTTGTTACTACAATGGATGGTAGGCGTGTCATTATGGAAGTTAGACTGTTGTCGAGATTTTTAATATTCCAATGGATGGTAGCCTTGTCATTATGGAAGGTAGTCTATTCTCGTGATTTTTGTTACTCTAATGGATGGTAGCCTTGTCATTATGGAAGCTATTCTATTGTCGAGATTTTTGTTACTACAATGGATGGTCGGCTTGCTGTTATGGAAGGTAGTCTCTTGTCCATATCTTTGTTACACTAATGGATGGTAGCCTTATCATTATGGAAGGTAGTCTGTTGTCGAGATTTTTGTTACTGCAATGGATGGTAGCCTTGTCATTATGGAAGGTAGTCTGTTGTCGAGATTTTTGTTACTCCAATGGATGGTAGCCTTGTCATTATGGAAGGTAGTCTGTTGTCGTGATTTTTTATAATCCAATGCATGGTAGCCTTGTCATTATGGAAGGTAGTATGTTGTCGATATCTTTGTTACTACAATGGATGGTAGCCTTGTCATTATGGAAGGTTGTATGTTTTCGAGATTTTTATTATAGCAATGAATGGTAGCCTTGTCATTATGGAAGGTAGTTTGTTGTGCTTTCTGTTACTCCAATGGATGGTAGCCTTGTCATTATGGAAGGTAGTCTGTTGTCGAGATTTTTGTTACTCCAATGGATGGTAGCCTTGTCATTATGGAAGTTTTTCTCTTGTGGAAATTTTTTTTACTCCAATGTATGGTACCCTTGTCATTATGGAAGGTAGTTTGTTGTCGAGATTTTTGTTACTCCAATGGATGGTAGCCTTGTCATTATGGAAGATATATTATTTTTTGTCGAGATTTTTGTTACTATAATGGATGGTAGGCTTGTTGTTATGGAAGGTAGTATGTTGTCGATATCTTTGTAACTCCAATGGATGGTAGCCTTGTCATTATGGAAGGTAGTCTGTTGTCGTGATTTTTGTTACTCCAATGGATGGTAGCCTTGTCATTATGGAAGTTTGTCTCTTGTGGAAATTTTATTTACTCCAATGAATGCTACCCTTTTTATTATGGAAGGTAGTTTGTTGTCGAGATTTTTGTTACTCCAATGGATGGTAGCCTTGTCATTATGGAAGGTAGTCTGTTGTCGTGATTGTTGTTACTCCAATGGATGGTAGCCTTGTCATTATGGAAGGTAGTATGCTGTCGATATCTTTGTTACTACAATGGATGGTAGCCTTGTCATTATGGAAGGTTGTCTGTTTTCGAGATTTTTGTTAGTGCAATGAATGGTAGCCTTGTCAATATGGAAGGTAGTCTGTTGTTGTGATTTCTATTACTCCAATGGATGGTAGCCTTGTCATTATGGAAGGTAGTCAGTTGTCGAGATTTTTGATACTACAATTGATGGTAGGCTTGTTATTATGGTAGGTAGTCTGTAGTCGAGATTTTTAATATTCCAATGGATGATAGCCTTGTCAATATGGAAGGTAGTCTGTTGTCGTGATTTTTATTACTCCAATGAATGGCAGCCTTGTCATTCTGGAAGCTATTCTATTATCGAGATTTTTTTTACTACAATGGATTCTAGCCTTGTCATTATGGAAGGTAGTCAGTTGTCTAGATTTCAATTAGTCCAATGGATGGTAGCCTTGTCATTATGGAAGGTAGTTTGTTGTCTTTATTTTTGTTACAACAATGGATGGTAGCCTTGTCATTATGGAAGGTAGTCTGTTGTCGAGATTTTTGTTACTGCAATGGATGGTAGCCTTGTCATTATGGAAGGTAGTCTGTCGTTTTGATTTATGTTACTCCAATGGATGTTAGCCTTTTCATTAAGTACGGTATTCTGTTGTTCAGATTTTTATTCTACCAATGGATGGTAGACTTTTCATTATGGAAGGTAGTCTATTGTTGAGATTTTTGTTACTCCATTGGATGGTAGCCTTGTGATTATGGAAGGTAGTGTGTTGTTGATATTTTTGTTATTGGAATGGATGGTAGCCTTGTCATTATGGAAGCTATTTTATTATCGAGATTTTTTTTACTACAATGGATTCTAGCGTTGTCATTATGGAAGGTAGTCTCTTGTCAATATCTTTGCTACTCCAATGGATGGTGGCCTTGTCATTATGGAAGGTAGTCTGTTGTCTAGATTTCAGTTACTCCAATGGATGGTACCCTTGTCATTATGGAAGGTAGTCTGTTGTTGGGATTTTTGTTACTCCAATGGATGGTAGCCTTGTCATTATGGAAGGTAGTCTGTTGTCTAGATTTTTGTTACAACAATGGATGGTAGCCTTGTCATTATGGAAGGTAGTCTGTTGTCGAGAATTTTGTTACTACAATGGATAGTAGGCTTGTCATTATGGAAGGTAGTTTGTTGTCGTGATTTTTTATAATCCAATGCATGGTAGCCTTGTCATTATGGAAGGTAGTATGTTGTCGATATCTTTGTTACTACAATGGATGGTAGCCTTGTCATTATGGAAGGTTGTATGTTTTCGAGATTTTTATTATAGCAATGAATGGTAGCCTTGTCATTAAGGAAGGTAGTCTGTTGTGCTTTCTGTTACCCCAATGGATGGTAGCCTTGTCATTATGGAAGGTAGTCTGTTGTCGAGATTTTTGTTACTCCAATGGATGGTAGCCTTGTCATTATGGAAGTTTGTCTCTTGTGGAAAATTTTTTTACTCCAATGTATGGTACCCTTGTCATTATGGAAGGTAGTCTGTTGTCGAGATTTTTGTTACTCCAATGGATGGTAGCCTTGTCATTATGGAAGATATATTATTTTTTGTCGAGATTTTTGTTACTATAATGGATGGTAGGCTTGTCGTTATGGAAGGTAGTATGTTGTCGATATCTTTGTAACTCCAATGGATGGTAGCCTTGTCATTATGGAAGGTAGTCTGTTGTCGTGATTTTTGTTACTCCAATGGATGATAGCCTTGTCATTATGGAAGTTTGTCTCTTGTGGAAATTTTATTTACTCCAATGAATGCTACCCTTGTTATTATGGAAGGTAGTTTGTTGTCGAGAGTTTTGTTACTCCAATGGATGGTAGCCTTGTCATTATGGAAGGTAGTCTGTTGTCGTGATTGTTGTTACTCCAATGGATGGTAGCCTTGTCATTATGGAAGGTAGTATGCTGTCGATATCTTTGTTACTGCAATGGATGGTAGCCTTGTCATTATGGAAGGTTGTCTGTTTTCGAGATTTTTGTTAGTTCAATGAATGGTAGCCTTGTCAATATGGAAGGTAGTCTGTTGTTGTGATTTCTATTACTCCAATGGATGGTAGCCTTGTCATTATGGAAGGTAGTCAGTTGTCGAGATTTTTGTTACTACAATTGATGGTAGGCTTGACATTATGGAAGGTAGTCTGTAGTCGAGATTTTTAATATTCCAATGGATGATAGCCTTGTCAATATGGAAGGTAGTCTGTTGTCGTGATTTTTATTACTCCAATGAATGGCAGCCTTGTCATTATGGAAGCTATTCTATTATCGAGATTTTTTTTACTATAATGGATTGTAGCCTTGTCATTATGGAAGGTAGTCTCTTGTCGATATCTTTGTTACTCTAATGGATGGTAGCCTTGTCATTATGGAAGGTAGTCAGTTGTCTAGATTTCAGTTAGTCCAATGGATGGTAGCCTTGTCATTATGGAAGGTAGTTTGTTGTCTTTATTTTTGTTACAACAATGGATGGTAGCCTTGTCATTATGGAAGGTAGTCTATTGTCGAGATTTTTGTTACTGCAATGGATGGTAGCCTTGCCATTATGGAAGGTAGTCTGTCGTTTTGATTTATGTTACTCCAATGGATGTTAGCCTTTTCATTAAGTACGGTATTTTGTTGTTCAGATTTTTATTCTGCCAATGGATGGTAGACTTTTCATTATGGAAGGTAGTCTATTGTTGAGATTTTTGTTACTCCATTGGATGGTAGCCTTGTGATTATGGAAGGTAGTGTGTTGTTGATATTTTTGTTATTCGAATGGATGGTAGCCTTGTCATTATGGAAGCTATTCTATTATCGAGATTTTTGTTACTACAATGGATTGTAGCGTTGTCATTATGGAAGGTAGTCTCTCGTCAATATCTTTGTTACTCCAATGGATGATAGCCTTGTCATTATGGAAGGTAGTCTGTTGTCTAGATTTCAGTTACTCCAATGGATGGTACCCTTGTCATTATGGAAGGTAGTCTGTTGTTGGGATTTTTGTTACTCCAATGGATGGTAGCCTTGTCATTATGGAAGGTAGTCTGTTGTCTAGATTTTTGTTACAACAATGGATGGTAGCCTTATCATTACGGAAGGTAGTCTGTTGTCGAGATTTTTTTTACTTCAATGGATGGTAGCCTTGTCATTATGGAAGGTAGTCTGTTGTCGAGACTTTTGTTACTACAATGGATAGTAGGTTTGTCATTATGGAAGTTAGTCTGTTGTCGAGATTTTTAATATTCAAATGGATGGTAGCCTTGTCAATATGGAAGGTAGTCTATTGTCGTGATTTTTGTTACTCCAATGGATGGTAGCCTTGTCATTATGGAAGCTATTCTATTGTCGAGATTTTTGTTACTACAATGGATGGTAGTCTTGTCGTTATGGAAGGTAGACTTTTGTCGATATGTTTGTTACTCCAATGGATGGTAGCTTTGTCATTATGGAAGGTAGTCTATTGTCGAGATTTTTGTTACTGCAATGGATGGTAGCCTTGTCATTATGGAAGGTAGTCTGTTGTCGAGACTTTTGTTACTACAATGGATAGTAGGCTTGTCATTATGGAAGTTAGTCTGTTGTCGAGATTTTTAATATTCAAATGGATGGTAGCCTTGTCATTATGGAAGGTAGTCTATTGTCGTGATTTTTGTTACTCCAATGGATGGTAGCCTTGTCATTATGGAAGCTATTCTATTGTCGATATTTTTGTTACTACAATGGATGGTAGGATTATCGTTATGGAAGGTAGTCTTTTGTCGATATCTTTGTTACTCCAATGGTTGGTAGCCTTGTCATTATGGAAGGTAGTCTGTTGTCGAGATTTTTGTTACTGCAATGGATGGTAACCTTGTCATTATGGAAGGTAGCCTGTTGTCGTGATTTTTGTTTCTCCAATGGATGGTTTCGTTGTCATTATGGAAGTTTGTCTCTTGTGGAAATTTTTTTTACTCCAATGTATGCTACCCTTGTCATTATGGAAGGTAGTCTGTTGTCGAGATTTTTGTTACTCCAATGGATGGTAGCCTTGTCATTATGGAAGGTAGTCTGTTGTCGTATTTTTTGTTACTCCAATGGATGGTAGCCTTGTCATTATGGAAGATTGTCTGTTTTCAAGATTTTTGTTAGTGCAATGAATGGTAGCCTTGTCATTAAGGAAGGTAGTCTGTTGTTTTGATTTCTATTACTCAAATGGATGGTAGCCTTGTAATTATGTAAGGTAGTCTGTTGTCGAGATTTTTGTTACTATAATGGATGGTAGGCTTGTCATTATGGAAGGTAGTCTGTTGTCGAGATTTTTAATATTCCAATGGATGATAGCCTTGTCATTATGGAAGGTAGTCTGTTGTCCTGATCTTTGTTACTCCAATGGATGGTAGCCTTGTCATTATGGAAGCTATTCTATTATCGAGATTTTTGTTACTACAATGGATTGTAGCCTTGTCATTATGGAAGGTAGTTTGTTGTCTAGATTTAAGTTACTCCAATGCATGGTAGCCTTGTCATTATGGAAGGTAGTCTGTTGTCGGGATTTTTGTTACTCCAATGCATTGTAGCCTTGTCATTATGGAAGGTAGTTTGTTGTCTAGATTTTTGTTACAACAATGGATGGTAGCCTTGTCATTATGGAAGGTATTCTGTTGTCGAGATTTTTGTTACTGCAATGGATGGTAGCCTTGTCATTATAGAAGGTAGTTTGTCGTTGTGATTTATGTTACTCCAATGGATGTTAGCCTTGACATTAAGGACGGTAGTCTGTTGTTCAGATTTTTGTTCTGCCAATGGATGGTAGACTTTTCATTATGGAAGGTAGTCTATTGTCGAGATTTTTGTTACTCCATTGGATGGTAGCCTTGTCATTATGGAAGGTAGTTTGTTGTCGTGATTTTTGTTACTCCAATGGATGGTAGCCTTGTCATCAGGGAAGGTTGTCTCTTGAGGAAATTTGTGTTACTCCAATGGATGGTAACCTTGTCATTATGGAACGTAGTGTGTTGTCGAGATTTTTGTTACTCCAATGGATGGTAGCCTTGTCATCAGGGAAGGTTGTCTCTTGAGGAAATTTTTGTTACTCCAATGGATGGTACCCTTGTCATTATGGAACGTAGTGTGTTGTCGAGATTTTTGTTACTCCAATGGATGGTAGCCTTGTCATTATGGAAGATATTCTATTGTCGATATTTTTATTACTCCATTGGATGGAAGTCTTGTCACTATGGAAGGTAGTCTGTTGTCGAGATTTTTGTTATTCCAATGGATGGTAGCCTTGTCATTATGGAAGCTAGTCTATTGTCCTGATTTTTGTTACTCTAATGGATGGTAGCCTTGTCATTATGGAAGGTAGTATGTTATCGATATCTTTGTTACTACAATGGATGGTATCCTTGTCATTATGGAAAGTAGTCTGTTATCGAGATTTTTGATACTGCAATGGATGGTAGGCTTGTCATTATGGAATGTAGTCTGTTGTTGTGATTTCTGTTACTCCAATGGATGCTATCCTTGTCATTATGGAAGGTAGTCTGTTGTCGAGATTTTTAATATTCCAATGGATGATAGCCTTGTCATTATGGAAGGTAGTCTGTTGTCGTGATTTTTGTTACTCCAATGGATGGTAGCCTTGTCATTATGGAAGCCATTCTATTATCGAGATTTTTGTTACTACAATGGATTGTAGCCTTGTCATTATGGAAGGTAGTCTCTTGTCGATATCTTTGTTACTCCAATGGATGGTAGCCTTGTCATTATGGAAGGTAGTCTGTTGTCTAGATTTCAGTTACTCCAATGCATGGTAGCCTTGTCATTATGGAAGGTAGTCTGTTGTCGGGATTTTTGTTACTCCAATGCATGGTAGCCTTGTCATTATGGAAGGTAGTTTGTTGTCTAGATTTTTGTTACAACAATGGATGGTAGCCTTGTCATTATGGAAGGTATTCTGTTGTCGAGATTTTTGTTACTGCAATGGATGGTATCCTTGTCATTATAGAAGGTAGTTTGTCGTTGTGATTTATGTTACTCCAATGGATGTTAGCCTTGTCATTAAGGACGGTAGTCTGTTGTTCAGATTTTTGTTCTGCCAATGGATGGTAGACTTTTCATTATTGAAGGTAGTCTATTGTCGAGATTTTTGTTACTCCATTGGATGGTAGCCTTGTCATTATGGAAGGTAGTGTGTTGTCGTGATTTTTGTTACTCCAATGGATGGTAGCCTTGTCATCAGGGAAGGTTGTCTCTTGAGGAAATTTTTGTTACTCCAATGGATGGTACCCTTGTCATTATGGAACGTAGTGTGTTGTCGAGATTTTTGTTACTCCAATGGATGGTAGCCTTGTCATCAGGGAAGGTTGTCTCTTAAGGAAATTTTTGTTACTCCAATGGATGGTACCCTTGTCATTATGGAAGGTAGTCTATTGTCGAGATTTTTGTTACTCTAATGGATGGTAACTTTGTCATTATGGAAGATATTCTATTTTTGATATTTTTATTACTCCATTGGATGGAAGCCTTGTCATTATGGACGGTAGTCCGTTGTTAAGATTTTTGTTATTCGAATGGATGGTAGCCTTGTCATTATGGAAGGTAGTCTGTTGTCGTGATTTTTGTTACTCCAATGGATGGTAGCCTTGTCATTATGGAAGGTAGTAAGTTGTCGATATCTTTGTTACTACAATGGATGGTATCCTTGTCATTATGGAAAGTAGTCTGTTATCAAGATTTTTGATACTGAAATGGATGGTAGCCTTGTCATTATGGAATGTAGTCTGTTGTTGTGATATCTGTTACTCCAATGGATGGTATCCTTGTCATTGTGGAAGGTAGTCTGTTGTCGAGATTTTTAATATTCCAATGGATGATAGCCTTGTCATTATGGAAGGTAGTCTGTTGTCGTGATTTTTGTTACTCCAATGGATGGTAGCCTTGTCATTATGGAAGCTATTCTATTATCCAGATTTTTGTTACTACAATGGATTGTAGCCTTGTCATTATGGAAGGTAGTCTCTTTTCGATATCTTTGTTAATCCAATGGATGGCAGCCTTGTCATTAAGGAAGGTAGTCTGTTGTCTAGATTTCAGTTACCCCAATGGATGGTAGCCTTGTCATTAAGGAAGGTATTCTGTTGTCGGGATTTTTGTTACTCCAATGGATGGTAGCCTTGTCATTATGGAAGGTAGTTTGTTGTCTAGATTTTTGTTACAACAATGGATGGTAGCCTTGTCATTATGGAAGGTATTCTGTTGTCGAGATTTTTGTTACTGCAATGGATGGTAGCCTTGTCATTATGGAAGGTAGTTTGTCGTTTTGATTTATGTTACTCCAATGGATGTTAGCCTTGTCATTAAGGACGGTAGTCTGTTGTTCAGATTTTTGTTATTCGAATGGATGGTAGCCTTGTCATTATGGAAGGTAGTCTGTTGTCGTGATTTTTGTTACTCCAATGGATGGTAGCCTTGTCATCAGGGAAGGTTGTCTCTTGAGGAAATTTTTGTTACTCCAATGGATGGTACCCTTGTCATTATGGAAGGAAGTTTGTTGTCGAGATTTTTGTTACTCCAATGGATGGTAGCCTTGTCATTATGGAAGATATTCTATTGTCGATATTTATTACTCCATTGGATGGAAGCCTTGCCATTATGGAATGTAGTTTGTTATCGATATTTTTGTTATTCCAATGGATGGTAGCCTTGTCATTATGGAACGTAGTCTGTTGTCGTGATTTTTGTTACTCCAATGGATGGTAGCCTTGTCATTATGGAAGGTAGTATGTTGTCGATATCTTTGTTACTACAATGGATGGTAGCCTTGTCATTATGGAAGGTAGTCTGTTGTCGTGATTTTTGTTACTCCAATGGATGGTAGCCTTGTCATTATGGAAGGTAGTATGTTGTCGATATCTTTGTTACTACAATGGATGGTATCCATGTCATTATGGAAAGTAGTCTGTTGTCGAGATTTTTGATACTGCAATGGATGGTAGCCTTGTCATTATGGAATGTAGTCTGTTGTTGTGATTTCTGTTACTCCAATGGATTGTATCCTTATCATTATGGAAGGTAGTCTATTCTCGTGATTTTTGTTACTACAATGGATGGTACTCTTGTCATTATGGAAGGAAGTTTGTTGTCGAGATTTTTGTTACTCCAATGGATGGTAGCCTTGTCATTATGGAAGATATTCTATTGTCGATATTTTTATTACTCCATTGGATGGAAGTCTTTCCATTATGGAAGGTAGTTTGTTGTCGAGATTTTTGTTATTCCAATGGATGGTAGCCTTGTCATAATGGAACGTAGTCTGTTGTCGTGATTTTTGTTACTCCAATGGATGGTAGCCTTGTCATTATGGAAGGTAGTATGTTGTCGATATCTTTGTTACTACAATGGATGGTAGCCTTGTCATTATGGAAGGT
Source organism: Vicia faba (assembly GCA_948472305.1). Classification (NCBI taxonomy): domain Eukaryota; kingdom Viridiplantae; phylum Streptophyta; class Magnoliopsida; order Fabales; family Fabaceae; genus Vicia; species Vicia faba. Next base: position 377,361,733 of record OX451741.1, on the reverse strand, counting down.
AGTCTGTTGTCGTGATTTTTGTTACTCCAATGGATGGTAGCCTTGTCATTATGGAAGGTAGTATGTTGTCGATATCTTTGTTACTACAATGGATGGTATCCATGTCATTATGGAAAGTAGTCTGTTGTCGAGATTTTTGATGCTGCAATGGATGGTAGCCTTGTCATTATGGAATGTAGTCTGTTGTTGTGATTTCTGTTACTCCAATGGATTGTATCCTTGTCATTATGGAAGGTAGTCTATTCTCGTGATTTTTGTTACTACAATGGATGGTAGCCTTGTCATTATGGAAGGTAGTCTGTTGTCGAGATTTTAAATATTCCAATGGATGGTAGCCTTGTCATTATGGAAGGTAGTCTATTGTCGTGATTTTTGTTACTACAATGGATTGTAGCCTTGTCATTATGGAAGGTAGTCTCTTGTTGTGATTTCTATTACTCCAATGGATGGTAGCCTTGTTATTATGTAAGGTAGTCTGTTGTCGAGATTTTTATTACTACAATGGATGGTAGGCTTTTCATTATGGAAGGGAGTCTGTTGTCGATATTTTTAATATTCCAATGGATGATAGCCTTATCATTATGGAAGGTAGTCTGTTGTCGTGATTTTTTTTACTCCAACGGATGGTAGCCTTGTCATTATGGAAGGTAGTATGTTGTCGATATCTTTGTTACTACAATGGATGGTATCCTTGTCATTATGGAAAGTAGTCTGTTGTCGAGATTTTTGATACTGCAATGGATGGTAGCCTTGTCATTATGGAATGTAGTCTGTTGTTGTGATTTCTGTTACTCCAATGGATGTTATCCTTGTCATTATGGAAGGTAGTCTGTTGTCGAGATTTTTAATATTCCAATGGATGATAGCCTTGTCATTATGGAAGGTAGTCTGTTGTCGTGATTTTTGTTACTCCAATGGATGGTAGCCTTGTCATTATGGAAGCCATTCTATTATCGAGATTTTTGTTACTACAATGGATTGTAGCCTTGTCATTATGGAAGGTAGTCTCTTGTCGATATCTTTGTTACTCCAATGGATGGTAGCCTTGTCATTATGGAAGGTAGTCTGTTGTCGAGATTTTTGTTACTCCAATGGATGGTAGCCTTGTCATTATGGAAGGTAGTCTGTTGTCGAGAATTTTGTTACTACAATGGATAGTAGGCTTGTCATTATGGAAGGTAGTTTGTTGTCGTGATTTTTTATAATCCAATGCATGGTAGCCTTGTCATTATGGAAGGTAGTATGTTGTCGATATCTTTGTTACTACAATGGATGGTAGCCTTGTCATTATGGAAGGTTGTATGTTTTCGAGATTTTTATTATAGCAATGAATGGTAGCCTTGTCATTAAGGAAGGTAGTCTGTTGTGCTTTCTGTTACTCCAATGGATGGTAGCCTTGTCATTATGGAAGGTAGTCTGTTGTCGAGATTTTTGTTACTCCAATGGATAGTAGCCTTGTCATTATGGAAGTTTGTCTCTTGTGGAAATTTTTTTTACTCCAATGTATGGTACCCTTGTCATTATGGAAGGTAGTCTGTTGTCGAGATTTTTGTTACTCCAATGGATGGTAGCCTTGTCATTATGGAAGATATATTATTTTTTGTCGAGATTTTTGTTACTATAATGGATGGTAGGCTTGTCGTTATGGAAGGTAGTATGTTGTCGATATCTTTGTAACTCCAATGGATGGTAGCCTTGTCATTATGGAAGGTAGTCTGTTGTCGTGATTTTTGTTACTCCAATGGATGATAGCCTTGTCATTATGGAAGTTTGTCTCTTGTGGAAATTTTATTTACTCCAATGAATGCTACCCTTGTTATTATGGAAGGTAGTTTGTTGTCGAGATTTTTGTTACTCCAATGGATGGTAGCCTTGTCATTATGGAAGGTAGTCTGTTGTCGTGATTGTTGTTACTCCAATGGATGGTAGCCTTGTCATTATGGAAGGTAGTATGCTGTCGATATCTTTGTTACTGCAATGGATGGTAGCCTTGTCATTATGGAAGGTTGTCTATTTTCGAGATTTTTGTTAGTGCAATGAATGGTAGCCTTGTCAATATGGAAGGTAGTCTGTTGTTGTGATTTCTATTACTCCAATGGATGGTAGCCTTGTCATTATGGAAGGTAGTCAGTTGTCGAGATTTTTGTTACTACAATTGATGGTAGGCTTGTCATTATGGAAGGTAGTCTGTAGTCGAGATTTTTAATATTCCAATGGATGATAGCCTTGTCAATATGGAAGGTAGTCTGTTGTCGTGATTTTTATTACTCCAATGAATGGCAGCCTTGTCATTATGGAAGCTATTCTATTATCGAGATTTTTTTTACTATAATGGATTGTAGCCTTGTCATTATGGAAGGTAGTCTCTTGTCGATATCTTTGTTACTCTAATGGATGGTAGCATTGTCATTATGGAAGGTAGTCAGTTGTCTAGATTTCAGTTAGTCCAATGGATGGTAGCCTTGTCATTATGGAAGGTAGTTTGTTGTCTTTATTTTTGTTACAACAATGGATGGTAGCCTTGTCATTATGGAAGGTAGTCTATTGTCGAGATTTTTGTTACTGCAATGGATGGTAGCCTTGCCATTATGGAAGGTAGTCTGTCGTTTTGATTTATGTTACTCCAATGGATGTTAGCCTTTTCATTAAGTACGGTATTCTGTTGTTCAGATTTTTATTCTGCCAATGGATGGTAGACTTTTCATTATGGAAGGTAGTCTATTGTTGAGATTTTTGTTACTCCATTGGATGGTAGCCTTGTGATTATGGAAGGTAGTGTGTTGTTGATATTTTTGTTATTCGAATGGATGGTAGCCTTGTCATTATGGAAGCTATTCTATTATCGAGATTTTTGTTACTACAATGGATTGTAGCGTTGTCATTATGGAAGGTAGTCTCTTGTCAATATCTTTGTTACTCCAATGGATGATAGCCTTGTCATTATGGAAGGTAGTCTGTTGTCTAGATTTTAGTTACTCCAATGGATGGTACCCTTGTCATTATGGAAGGTAGTCTGTTGTTGGGATTTTTGTTACTCCAATGGATGGTAGCCTTGTCATTATGGAAGGTAGTCTGTTGTCTAGATTTTTGTTACAACAATGGATGTTAGCCTTATCATTACGGAAGGTAGTCTGTTGTCGAGATTTTTTTTACTTCAATGGATGGTAGCCTTGTCATTATGGAAGGTAGTCTGTTGTCGAGACTTTTGTTACTACAATGGATAGTAGGTTTGTCATTATGGAAGTTAGTCTGTTGTCGAGATTTTTAATATTCAAATGGATGGTAGCCTTGTCAATATGGAAGGTAGTCTATTGTCCTGATTTTTGTTACTCCAATGGATGGTAGCCTTGTCATTATGGAAGCTATTCTATTGTCGAGATTTTTGTTACTACAATGGATGGTAGTCTTGTCGTTATGGAAGGTAGTCTTTTGTCGATATGTTTGTTACTCCAATGGATGGTAGCTTTGTCATTATGGAAGGTAGTCTGTTGTCGAGATTTTTGTTACTGCAATGGATGGTAGCCTTGTCATTATGGAAGGTAGTCTGTTGTCGAGACTTTTGTTACTACAATGGATAGTAGGCTTGTCATTATGGAAGTTAGTCTGTTGTCGAGATTTTTAATATTCAAATGGATGGTAGCCTTGTCATTATGGAAGGTAGTCTATTGTCGTGATTTTTGTTACTCCAATGGATGGTAGCCTTGTCATTATGGAAGCTATTCTATTGTCGATATTTTTGTTACTACAATGGATGGTAGGCTTAACGTTATGGAAGGTAGTCTTTTGTCGATATCTTTGTTACTCCAATGGTTGGTAGCCTTGTCATTATGGAAGGTAGTCTGTTGTCGAGATTTTTGTTACTGCAATGGATGGTAACCTTGTCATTATGGAAGGTAGCCTGTTGTCGTGATTTTTGTTTCTCCAATGGATGGTTTCGTTGTCATTATGGAAGTTTGTCTCTTGTGGAAATTTTTTTTACTCCAATGTATGCTACCCTTGTCATTATGGAAGGTAGTCTGTTGTCGAGATTTTTGTTACTCCAATGGATGGTAGCCTTGTCATTATGGAAGGTAGTCTGTTGTCGTATTTTTTGTTACTCCAATGGATGGTAGCCTTGTCATTATGGAAGATTGTCTGTTTTCAAGATTTTTGTTAGTGCAATGAATGGTAGCCTTGTCATTAAGGAAGGTAGTCTGTTGTTGTGATTTCTATTACTCAAATGGATGGTAGCCTTGTCATTATGTAAGGTAGTCTGTTGTCGAGATTTTTGTTACTACAATGGATGGTAGGCTTGTCATTATGGAAGGTAGTCTGTTGTCGAGATTTTTAATATTCCAATGGATGATAGCCTTGTCATTATGGAAGGTAGTCTGTTGTCCTGATCTTTGTTACTCCAATGGATGGTAGCCTTGTCATTATGGAAGCTATTCTATTATCGAGATTTTTGTTACTACAATGGATTGTAGCCTTGTCATTATGGAAGGTAGTTTGTTGTCTAGATTTCAGTTACTCCAATGCATGGTAGCCTTGTCATTATGGAAGGTAGTCTGTTGTCGGGATTTTTGTTACTCCAATGCATTGTAGCCTTGTCATTATGGAAGGTAGTTTGTTGTCTAGATTTTTGTTACAACAATGGATGGTAGCCTTGTCATTATGGAAGGTATTCTGTTGTCGAGATTTTTGTTACTGCAATGGATGGTAGCCTTGTCATTATAGAAGGTAGTTTGTCGTTGTGATTTATGTTACTCCAATGGATGTTAGCCTTGTCATTAAGGACGGTAGTCTGTTGTTCAGATTTTTGTTCTGCCAATGGATGGTAGACTTTTCATTATGGAAGGTAGTCTATTGTCGAGATTTTTGTTACTCCATTGGATGGTAGCCTTGTCATTATGGAAGGTAGTTTGTTGTCGTGATTTTTGTTACTCCAATGGATGGTAGCCTTGTCATCAGGGAAGGTTGTCTCTTGAGGAAATTTTTGTTACTCCAATGGATGGTAACCTTGTCATTATGGAACGTAGTGTGTTGTCGAGATTTTTGTTACTCCAATGGATGGTAGCCTTGTCATCAGGGAAGGTTGTCTCTTGAGGAAATTTTTGTTACTCCAATGGATGGTACCCTTGTCATTATGGAACGTAGTGTGTTGTCGAGATTTTTGTTACTCCAATGGATGGTAGCCTTGTCATTATGGAAGATATTCTATTGTCGAGATTTTTATTACTCCATTGGATGGAAGCCTTGTCATTATGGACGATAGTCCGTTGTCGAGATTTTTGTTATTCCAATGGATGGTAGCCTTGTCATTATGGAAGGTAGTCTGTTGTCGTGATTTTTGTTACTCCAATGGATGGTAGCCTTGTCATTATGGAAGGTAGTATGTTGTCGATATCTTTGTTACTACAATGGATGGTATCCTTGTCATTATGGAAAGTAGTCTGTTATCAAGATTTTTGATACTGAAATGGATGGTAGCCTTGTCATTATGGAATGTAGTCTGTTGTTGTGATATCTGTTACTCCAATGGATGGTATCCTTGTCATTGTGGAAGGTAGTCTGTTGTCGAGATTTTTAATATTCCAATGGATGATAGCCTTGTCATTATGGAAGGTAGTCTGTTGTCGTGATTTTTGTTACTCCAATGGATGGTAGCCTTGTCATTATGGAAGCTATTCTATTATCCAGATTTTTGTTACTACAATGGATTGTAGCCTTGTCATTATGGAAGGTAGTCTCTTTTCGATATCTTTGTTAATCCAATGGATGGCAGCCTTGTCATTAAGGAAGGTAGTCTGTTGTCTAGATTTCAGTTACTCCAATGGATGGTAGCCTTGTCATTAAGGAAGGTATTCTGTTGTCGGGATTTTTGTTACTCCAATGGATGGTAGCCTTGTCATTATGGAAGGTAGTTTGTTGTCTAGATTTTTGTTACAACAATGGATGGTAGCCTTGTCATTATGGAAGGTATTCTGTTGTCGAGATTTTTGTTACTGCAATGGATGGTAGCCTTGTCATTATGGAAGGTAGTTTGTCGTTTTGATTTATGTTACTCCAATGGATGTTAGCCTTGTCATTAAGGACGGTAGTCTGTTGTTCAGATTTTTGTTATTCGAATGGATGGTAGCCTTGTCATTATGGAAGGTAGTCTGTTGTCGTGATTTTTGTTACTCCAATGGATGGTAGCCTTGTCATCAGGGAAGGTTGTCTCTTGAGGAAATTTTTGTTACTCCAATGGATGGAAGCCTTGCCATTATGGAAGGTAGTTTGTTGTCGAGATTTTTGTTATTCCAATGGATGGTAGCCTTGTCATTATGGAACGTAGTCTGTTGTCGTGATTTTTGTTACTCCAATGGATGGTAGCCTTGTCATTATGGAAGGTAGTATGTTTTCGATATCTTTGTTACTACAATGGATGGTAGCCTTGTCATTATGGAAGGTAGTCTGTTATCGTGATTTTTGTTACTCCAATGGATGGTAGCCTTGTCATTATGGAAGGTAGTATGCTGTCGATATCTTTGTTACTACAATGGATGGTATCCTTGTCATTATGGAAAGTAGTCTGTTGTCAAGATTTTTGATACTGCAATGGATGGTAGCCTTGTCATTATGGAATGTAGTCTGTTGTTGTGATTTCTGTTACTCCAATGGATGGTATCCTTGTCATTGTGGAAGGTAGTCTGTTGTCGAGATTCTTAATATTCCAATGGATGATAGCCTTGTCATTATGGAAGGTAGTCTGTTGTCGTGATTTTTGTTACTCCAATGGATGGTAGCCTTGTCATTATGGAAGGTATTTTATTATCCAGATTTCTGTTACTACAATGGATTGTAGCCTTGTCATTATGGAAGGTAGTCTCTTGTCGATATCTTTGTTAATCCAATGGATGGTAGCCTTGTCATTAAGGAAGGTAGTCTGTTGTCTAGATTTCAGTTACTCTAATGGATGGTAGCCTTGTCATTAAGGAAGGTAGTCTGTTGTCGGGATTTTTGTTACTCCAATGGATGGTAGCCTTGTCATTATGGAAAGTAGTTTGTTGTCTAGATTTTTGTTACAACAATGGATGGTAGCCTTGTCATTATGGAAGGTATTCTGTTGTCGAGATTTTTGTTACTGCAATGGATTGTAGCCTTGTCATTATGGAAGGTAGTTTGTCGTTGTGATTTATGTTACTCCAATGGATGTTAGCCTTGTCATTAAGGACGGTAGTCTGTTGTTCAGATTTTTGTTATTCGAATGGATGGTAGCCTTGTCATTATGGAAGGTAGTATGCTGTCGATATCTTTGTTACTACAATGGATGGTATCCTTGTCATTATGGAAAGTAGTCTGTTGTCAAGATTTTTGATACTGCAATGGATGGTAGGCTTGTCATTATGGAATGTAGTCTGTTGTTGTGATTTCTGTTACTCCAATGGATGGTATCCTTGTCATTATGGAAGGTAGTCTGTTGTCGAGATTCTTAATATTCCAATGGATGATAGCCTTGTCATTATGGAAGGTAGTCTGTTGTCGTGATTTTTGTTACTCCAATGGATGGTAGCCTTGTCATTATGGAAGGTATTCTATTATCCAGATTTCTGTTACTACAATGGATTGTAGCCTTGTCATTATGGAAGGTAGTCTCTTGTCGATATCTTTGTTAATCCAATGGATGATAGCCTTGTCATTAAGGAAGGTAGTCTGTTGTCTAGATTTCAGTTACTCCAATGGATGGTAGCCTTGTCATTAAGGAAGGTAGTCTGTTGTCGGGATTTTTGTTACTCCAATGGATGGTAGCCTTGTCATTATGGAAAGTAGTTTGTTGTCTAGATTTTTGTTACAACAATGGATGGTAGCCTTGTCATTATGGAAGGTATTCTGTTGTCGAGATTTTTGTTACTGCAATGGATTGTAGCCTTGTCATTATGGAAGGTAGTTTGTCGTTGTGATTTATGTTACTCCAATGGATGTTAGCCTTGTCATTAAGGACGGTAGTCTGTTGTTCAGATTTTTGTTATTCGAATGGATGGTAGCCTTGTCATTATGGAAGGTAGTCTGTTGTCGTGATTTTTGTTACTCCAATGGATGGTAGCCTTGTCATCAGGGAAGGTTGTCTCTTGAGGAAATTTTTGTTACTCCAATGGATGGTACCCTTGTCATTATGGAAGGTAGTTTGTTGTCGAGATTTTTGTTACTCCAATGGATGGTAGCCTTGTCATTATGGAAGATATTCTATTGTCGATATTTTTATTACTCCATTGGATGGAAGCCTTGCCATTATGGAAGGTAGTTTGTTGTCGAGATTTTTGTTATTCCAATGGATGGTAGCCTTGTCATTATGGAACGTAGTCTGTTGTCGTGATTTTTGTTACTCCAATGGATGGTAGCCTTGTCATTATGGAAGGTAGTATGTTTTCGATATCTTTGTTACTACAATGGATGGTAGCCTTGTCATTATGGAAGGTAGTCTGTTGTCGTGATTATTGTTACTCCAATGGATGGTAGCCTTGTCATTATGGAAGGTAGTATGTTGTCGATATCTTTGTTACTACAATGGATGGTAGCCATGTCATTATGGAAAGTAGTCTGTTGTCGATATTTTTGATACTGCAATGGATGGTAGCCTTGTCATTATGGAATGTAGTCTGTTGTTGTGATTTCTGTTACTCCAATGGATTGTATCCTTGTCATTATGGAAGGTAGTCTATTCTCGTGATTTTTGTTACTACAATGGATGGTAGTCTTGTCATTATGGAAGGTAGTCTGTTGTCGAGATTTTAAATATTCCAATGGATGGTAGCCTTGTCATTATGGAAAGTAGTCTATTGTCGTGATTTTTGTTACTCCAATGGATGGTAGCCTTGTCATTATGGAAGCTATTCTATTGTCGAGATTTTTGTTACTACAATGGATTGTAGCCTTGTCATTATGGAAGGTAGTCTCTTGTTGTGATTTCTATTACTCCAATGGATGGTAGCCTTTTTATTATGTAAGGTTGGCTATTGTCGAGATTTTTGTTACTACAAGGGATGGTAGTCTTTTCATTTTGGAAGGTAGTATGTTGTCGATATTTTAATATTCCAATGGATGATAGCCTTATCATTATGGAAGGTAGTCTGTTGTCGTGATTTTTTTTACTCTAATGGATGGTAGCCTTGTCATTATGGATGGTAGTATGTTGTCGATATCTTTGTTACTACAATGGATGGTATCCTTGTCATTATGGAAAGTAGTCTGTTGTCAAGATTTTTGATACTGCAATGGATGGTAGCCTTGTCATTATGGAATGTAGTCTGTTGTTGTGATTTCTGTTACTCCAATGGATGCTATCCTTGTCATTATGGAAGGTAGTCTGTTGTCGAGATTTTTAATATTCCAATGGATGATAGCCTTGTCATTATGGAAGGTAGTCTGTTGTCGTGATTTTTGTTACTCCAATGGATGGTAGCCTTGTCATTATGGAAGGTAGTTTGTTGTCTAGATTTTTGTTACAACTGTTAGAACAAAGTTTGAATCTACTACCCTACATTTAAGTTTTGATGATAACAAAGTGAAAAGATATATGATTTATGTGATTCATGTATGAACTATCTGCTGCCTAAATTATTATGTTCTAATTTGCAGATACTCTGATTGATATAAGCAAGAACACACCTATTCAGCATCAGAATTTGGTTCCTGACATCAGCATCAGAAGTTGCCATATCAGAATGTTAGAATCAGATGATCAACTCACGTACATGCTGAAGCCTGATGAACAAGACTGCGCTCAACACTCTGATAAAGAAACACAACAGTTCATCAGCGGCTAAGCAGAGTCAGAATGAGCCAAGCCAGAACTTGCATTAAGTAAGCAACGGTATTGTGCATTGAAAGCAAATTAATACCAACGGCCTCATTCCAGACAAGATCTGCTCGATAAGGAAAGTTTGTTATTAGCATTGAATCAAGAATATTGCATCCAACGTTCAACATCTCAGTGCTATATAAACAAGACTTTGAAGATTGAATTGGCTAATGCTCTCCAAATCTTTACACGCATAAAAGCTGATCAAAATCTTCTTTCTCTCAGTTTTGCTAAACACTACACATTCTGATATTCTATCATTGTTTAGCAATCTAGTTTCTAAGCTTTAATTTGTGTATACATCACAATTGTGATACAGTTTTGTAGAAAACATTCACACACTAAGATTTGATTTCTTTGTAAGAAAGTGTTTCCTTGCCAAACCGGGTTGTGGTTTGGATCAAGAAGGCTTTAGCAGTTGTTAAAGAAGTCTGTAATATTCAGTTGAATATAGTGAATTAAGACTTCGTTGGAGAGAGGCGAAATCACCTTGACGGGTGGACTGGAGTAGTTTGAGATCAAACGAACCAGGATAAAAATATCTTGTTCATTTCATTAGATTTCAATTTTACAATTCAACCCCCCCTTCTTGTGTTTTTCACTACTTCAATTGGCATCAGAGCGCCTGGTTCTGAGCTAAAACACTTAACCGTGTCAGTACCAGATCCAGCGTCAGAAAAACACAATGGCAGGAAACAATTCTCACATCAGCAATGATAACAATGAGGACAGAGACAGATTCAGCGGCAAACCTCCAGTCTTTAATGGAGAAAACTTTGATTACTGGAAAGACAGAATTGAAAGCTTCTTTCTGGCACATGATGCTGATCTGTGGGATATGGTGACAGATGGATACACGCACCCTGTGAATGCAAGCAGTCAGAAGATTGATAGAAAAACAATGTCTGACCAACAAAAGCGTGACTTCAAGAATCACCACAAGGCCAGAACCATCCTCCTCAGCGCCATCTCCTATACTGAATTTGAAAAGATCTCCAACAGAGACACAGCAAATAATATTTTTGACTCACTCAGAATGACGCATGAGGGCAACGTTCAGGTCAAAGAAACTAAAGCTCTGGAGCTCATTCAGAAGTATGAGGCGTTCAAAATGGAAGAATCTGAATCCATTGAAACAATGTTCTCAAGATTCCAGATTCTGGTAGCTGGTCTCAAGGTTCTGGACAAAGGATACTCTACTGCTGACCATGTCAAGAAAATCATCAGAAGTTTACCCAAGCAGTGGAGACCTATGGTTACAGCTCTGAAGCTAGCTAAAGATCTCAACAAAATCACTCTGGAGGAACTTATCAGCTCCCTCAGAAGTCATGAGATAGAGCTAGAAGCTGACGAGCCTCAGAAGCAAGGTAAGCCTTTAGCATTAAAATCTAACAAAAAATTTGAGTCTAAAGTTTTCCAGGCAGTTGAAGAAACATCTGATGGATCCTCATCAGAAGAAGACGAACTCTCCCTCCTTTCTAGAAGAGTAAATCAACTGTGGAAGCAAAGACAGAGGAAGTTCAGGAATCCTAGAAGATCTGATCAGAACGAGTCTTCTTCCAGATACAGAAGGGCAGATTCTTCCTCTGGATACAGAAGATCTGAAGGCTCCTCCAGTAGCAAAAAGCCAAACACCAAGGACATCATCTGCTATGAGTGCAATGAGCAAGGACACTATAAGAGTGACTGCCCAAAGCTTCAGAGGGAAAAGCCCAAAAAGAAGTTTGGAAGAGAGAAGAAGAAAAGTCTCATGGATACATGGGATGACTCTGACTCGTCTGAAGCTGACTCAGAATCAGATGATGAGAGGGCAAACATAGCTCTCATGGCTAACATCTCAGAAGATAGTGAAGCTTCTGAATTAGACTCAGAATCAGATACTGAAGAGGTATTTCCTAACTTTGCTGTTAACTTTACAAAGGCTGAACTTGCTGAAAGCCTTAATGAGATTCTGGAACGGTATCAGCAAATTAGAGTTAAATTCAGAGACCTGAAAAGGAATCTTGAATCTGACTCTAATAAGACTGAGAGTCTCAAATTGGAGAATTCTGAGCTGAGAAATAAGATTTCAAAATTAGAAAACACTTTACAAAACTCTCAGAAGGAACCAATTTCTGAAACTCCCAGCAACGCTGATGAGATCATCAAGGAGTATGATCAAAGTTTCCAGAAGTTCCTCGCTAAAAGCATAGATAGAAGCAAAATGGCTTCAATGATCTATGGAGTTAGCAGAAACGGAAGGAAAGGAATAGGATACCAAGGTAAGGTTCCTACACCAAAGAATGTCATGGACTTAACCATTAAACACACTCCTCTGAATTCACACTTTGTGTATGGTCACACACATGATATTAAATACACTAGCAGTAAGCACTCTGTGAAACCAAAATTCAACCAGAGTTTTGGTAAAACTAACAAATCACGACCCAAGAAAATCTGGGTACCTAAGGATAAAATAATACATGTTGCAGATATCTTTAGCAGCAAGTCAGAAACACCAGTCATGGTACCTGGACTCTGGCTGCTCACGACACATGACGGGAAGAAGGCATATGTTCCAAAGCCTGAAACTTAAGCCAGGAGGCCACGTTGGCTTTGGAGGCAATCAGAGGGGAAAGATAATTGGCTCTGGAACTGTAGGTAATGGAAATCTTCCCTCTATTAATAATGTTCTGCTAGTAGATGGATTAATGCATAATCTGTTATCCATAAGTCAATTAAGTGATAACGGTTATGATATAATCTTTAATCAAAAATCATGTAAAGCTGTTAGTCAGAAAGATGGGACTATCCTGTTTAATGGTAAGAGGAAAAACAACATTTACAAAATCAAACTTTCTGAACTAAAGAGTCAGAATGTAAAATGTCTTCTGTCTGTTAACAACGAGCAATGGATCTGGCACAGAAGATTGGGGCATGTTAGTATGAGAAGAATATCTCAGATTAACAAACTCAATCTGGTCAGGGGACTTCCTAATTTGAAGTTCAATTCAGATGCTCTATGTGAAGCATGTCAGAAAGGCAAATTTGCAAAACCTTTTTTTCCCAGTTTCTTCTCAAAACCTCTTTAGTGTGAACATGGCAACCTCCAGCAGTGCTTCTGCAGGTCCTCAGAAGAAAGCATCATCAGAGCAGTATCAAGTGCCATTCAGAACACTCCTCACTCCTGTGAAGAATCTTGAAGTGTTATCTGAATTGATCATTGATTTTGGAAGCTTGAAGGAGAACGGTTTTGACCTAACTGAAGAAGTTAGGGCACAGAAGTGGGAAAGGTATTTTGACAGATTGGTTGGACCAACATTCCCTATGTTAGTCAAGGAATTCTGGATTCATGCCAAGGCTTCAACACATCTAGTCACCTCCTTCGTTATGGGGAAGAAGATTGTGATCACTGAGGATCACATTGCAAGGTTAATCGGTTACAGTGGCGGTGGCGTCCGTTGTGTGGACATGGCTGAGAGATGTGCTGACGTGGGCGTGATAGCTGCAAGGATTTTCACCCATGGGGTGCCCAGCAGCAAGATCAAAGATCTGAAGGATCATTACAGAGTTTGGGCTAAGATAATTCTGGGGTGCTTCAACCATAGGAAGCCAACTAGTTCACCTGATTACATAAATGTGGATCAGCAGTTTCTGATCTACTTTATTGATCAGAAGGTAAAAATCAATTTGGCTCATTTTCTGTTCAACCACCTCAGAACAAGTGTGAAGGAAACCAGGGAAGAAGAAAGAACAAAGAGGGATTGGATACCCTTTGGAAGGTTGATATCAGATATTCTGACAGAGAATTGGCTGATAGAGCATCTGATAGAAGCTCAGGAGTTAAGCACCATTGAACCAACAGTTGGGAAACCTCTGAACGCGAAGAACTTAAAGAAAATGAAGTTGATAGAGAATATCCAAAAGGAACCCAGAGCTACTCCTATTGCTGATATCACCAGCAGAAGAGTTCCTCTGAGTGACTTTCATTTATTTTCTGAGATAGAATCCAAACCAGAGGTGGTTCTCAGATACTTGGATGCGTGCAAGGAAGATGGTACAGATCCAAATCTGATTATCAAAGCTCTGCATCAACCTCAGCAAGAATTGACTCTGAAGAAGACGAAGAAGAGGAAGGTACCTTCAGAAGGATCATCCCAGCAGACACCCAAGAAAAGAGGTAATTTATCTGCTGCTTCTGTTTTAAATTCTTCTACTATTCCAGCATCTATTCCTCCTTAAACCTCTCATAGAATCTCAATCCCCATCCCTACCATAGATGAAACTGAACCAGAAGATGACCCTTCTGAGGCATTAAAACTCAGAAGACCCAGAACCAAACATCCCAAACCATCAATCTCAACAACATCAGCAATTGACAAAGTGCTGTCTGACATTGATCAACACACTTCTGATCAACCAAACTCTGAACCACAAATTGTCCCTCCTCCACAACCAGAACAACATCAATCTTCTGAAGAACCAGAACAACAACAACCACTCTCATCAATTCCATAAGAACCCCTTATCCCTGAACAACCAGAAATTCCAACAACTTCTCCTCAACCAGCAATTCCGTCTCCCCCTCCTCACCCAGAAATTAATCCACCATCACCTCAACCAGAGTTTCATCACTCTGAAACTCCTTCTCCTTAACCATCTGAACCTCATTCACCTCAACCATCACCTCTGGCAATCCAGCTGCCAGGTGGAACAACAATCACCTTGGCACAAATGCCATCCTCACCAGAATCTACACCACCAAATACTCCCAAAACACCACCCAGTCCAATCATAATTTCTGATTCTGAAACTCCATCTCCAAAACAAACTGCTGCCAAGAAAACCTCTGAAAACCCCAGCATGACCTTCATAGACTTAACCAGTCTTGACCGTCTTGCTGATCTGAAACATAAAATTGCCATCCCAAAACCAAAACAACCAGATGTTGGCTCTGGTATTATGAATTTTGAAACAGGTGTGCAGCAATGGATTGCTTATTTGAAGCAAGTCTGTCCTGGAATGATTGACCCAGCTGATTCTGATCAGCTCTGGTCACAATTCAGACTTTGGGTACGTGCTGAAGCCCTCAAGTTGCAGGATATCAACTATGAGCAGGCACAACAGAATTTCAGCAAGCTTCTGAATGAAGTTGGAAGTCAGCTTCTGAAAGAAGACATGCTCCCTCTGGATAGTGAACCTTGGTCTGAGAAACAGCTAGCTTCAAAGGTGCAACCAGAAGAAGACAAGACCATTCAAGCTGAAGAAAGTCAAGCAGAAGATGTTGCAGAAAGCTCTCAGAAGCTTCCTGCTTCTGATGCTTCTCAAGCTGCCTTGGACAAGAAGACTCTGGAAGAACTAAAGCTGAATGACATGCATCTGCAGCAGAGGATGGATGAAAACGACCAGAAGATGAAAGAAAGAATGGATGTGCAGGATAGCAAGATTGACATTGTTGTCAGCATGGTGCACAAGCAGAATGAGACTGCTGATCAGATCAAAGCCATGCTGGAGAACCTGTTCACACGCTTACCTCCCCAACCTTAGTCTTTTTTTCATTCATGTCTTTTTCATGTTTTCCTTGATTTTTTGATGTACTATTTGAATATGTTTTGTACTATTTTCATGTTTTGATTCTGAACCTTTCAATATGATAAGTTTTTCTGATCATAATTGTTTTAGCACTCACCTAAACTTTTTGATTGCTGACAGAAAGGGGGAGAACAAGTATGATATTTTAAACAATAACGGACTACTAAGACAGAAATTCTCAAACATTCTAACTCTACTACTTGAAAATGTTTTTCTGTTTTGCTTAAAGTCTACAGGCACAAGGAAGCTCCTGGACACTCTGAAGACTAAAAGATATGAAGCTCTGATCCGCTCTGAGACTCTGATCCAAAGCAAAGCTCTGACAAGAAAAGCTCTGATATGCTGATCTGAAGCTCTGCTCTCATAGGCTGATCCAAAGCTTTTGATAGTCAAAGACTCTGATACTCTGATGTTCAAAGAAAGGCAAAAAGATCTGATCCTGAAGAACACGTGTAATCAAAGGGAAGTAATAAACTCAGGGGGAGTATCTCTCAACTCTGATATCTTTCTTACCCCTTATCTTTGATAACTTCTTACTCTGATGCATCTCTCTGATACCTTTTCACGTTATCTTCATTTAAAAATATCTAGTTTTTGTCATCATCAAAAAGGGGGAGATTGTTAGAACAAAGTTTGAATCTACTACCCTACATTTAAGTTTTGATGATAACAAAGTGAAAAGATATATCATTTATGTGATTCATGTATGAACTATCTGCTGCCTAAATTATTATGTTCTAATTTGCAGATACTCTGATTGATATAAGCAAGAACACACCTATTCGGCATCAGAATTTGGTTCCTGACATCAGCATCAGAAGTTGCCATATCAGAATGTCAGAATCAGATGATCAACTCACGTACATGCTGAAGCCTGATGAACAAGACTGCGCTCAACACTCTGATAAAGAAACACAACAGTTCATCAGCAGCTAAGCAGAGTCAGAATGAGCCAAGCCAGAACTTGCATTAAGTAAGCAACGGTACTGTGCATTGAAAGCAAATTAATACCAACGACCTCATTCCAGACAAGATCTGCTCGATAAGGAAAGTTTTTTATTAGCATTGAATCAAGAATATTGCATCCAACGTTCAACATCTTAGTGCTATATAAACAAGACTTTGAAGATTGAATTGGCTAATGCTCTCCAAATCTTTACACGCATAAAAGCTGATCAAAATCTTCTTTCTCTCAGTTTTGCTAAACACTACACATTCTGATATTCTATCATTGTTTAGCAATCTAGTTTCTAAGCTTTAATTTGTGTATACATCACAGTTGTGATACAGTTTTGTAGAAAACATTCACACACTAAGATTTGATTTCTTTCTAAGAAAGTGTTTCCTTGACAAACCGGGTTGTGGTTTGGATCAAGAAGGCTTTAGCAGTTGTTAAAGCAGTCTGTAATATTCAGTTGAATATAGTGAATTAAGACCTCGTTGGAGAGAGGCGAAATCACTTTGACGGGTGGACTGGAGTAGTTTGAGATCAAACGAACCAGGATAAAAATATCTTGTTCATTGCATTAGATTTCAGTTTTACAATTCAACCCCCCCTTCTTGTGTTTTTCACTACTTCAACAACAATGGATGGTAGCCTTGTCATTATGGAAGGTATTCTGTTGTCGAGATTTTTGTTACTGCAATGGATGGTAGCCTTGTTATTATGGAAGGTAGTTTGTCGTTGTGATTTATGTTACTCCAATGGATGTTATCCTTGTCATTAAGGACGGTAGTCTGTTGTTAAGATTTTTGTTATTCGAATGGATGGTAGCCTTGTCATTATGGAAGGTAGTCTGTTGTCGTGATTTTTGTTACTCCAATGGATGGTAGCCTTGTCATCAGGGAAGGTTGTCTCTTGAGGAAATTTTTTTTACTCCAATGGATGGTACCCTTGTCATTATGGAAGGAAGTTTGTTGTCGAGATTTTTGTTACTCCAATGGATGGTAGCCTTGTCATTATGGAAGATATTCTATTGTCGATATTTTTATTACTCCATTGGATGGAAGCCTTGCCATTATGGAAGGTAGTCTGTTGTCGAGATTTTTGTTATTCCAATGGATGGTAGCCTTGTCATTATGGAACGTAGTCTGTTGTCGTGATTTTTGTTACTCCAATGGATGGTAGCCTTGTCATTATGGAAGGTAGTATGTTGTCGATATCTTTGTTACTACAATGGATGGTAGCCTTGTCATTATGGAAGGTAGTCTGTTGTCGTGATTTTTGTTACTCCAATGGATGGTAGCCTTGTCATTATGGAAGGCAGTATGTTGCCGATATCTTTGTTACTACAATGGATGGTAGCCATGTCATTATGGAAAGTAGTCTGTTGTCGAGATTTTTGATACTGCAATGGATGGTAGCCTTGTCATTATGGAATGTAGTCTGTTGTTATGATTTCTGTTACTCCAATGGATTGTATCCTTGTCATTATGGAAGGTAGTCTATTCTCGTGATTTTTGTTACTACAATGGATGGTAGCCTTGTCATTATGGAAGGTAGTCTGTTGTCGAGATTTTAAATATTCCAAAGGATGGTAGCCTTGTCATTATGGAAGGTAGTCTATTGTCGTGATTTTTGTTACTCCAATGGATGGTAGCCTTGTCATTATGGAAGCTATTCTATTGTCGAGATTTTTGTTACTACAATGGATTGTAGCCTTGTCATTATGGAAGGTAGTCTCTTGTTGTGATTTCTATTACTCCAATGGATGGTAGCCTTGTTATTATGTAATGTAGTCTGTTGTCGAGATTTTTGTTACTACAATGGATGGTAGGCTTTTCATTATGGAAGGTAGTCTGTTATCGATATTTTTAATATTCTAATGGATGATAGCCTTATCATTATGGAAGGTAGTCTGTTGTCGTGATTTTTTTTACTCCCATGGATGGTAGCCTTGTCATTATGGAAGGTAGTATGTTGTCGATATCTTTGTTACTACAATGGATGGTATCCTTGTCATTATGGAAAGTAGTCTGTTGTCGAGATTTTTGATACTGCAATGGATGGTAGCCTTGTCATTATGGAATGTAGTATGTTGTTGTGATTTCTGTTACTCCAATGGATGCTATCCTTGTCATTATGGAAGGTAGTCTGTTGTCGAGATTATTAATATTCCAATGGATGATAGCCTTGTCATTATGGAAGGTAGTCGGTTGTCGTGATTTTTGTTACTCCAATGGATGGTAGCCTTGTCATTATGGAAGCCATTCTATTATCGAGATTTTTGTTACTACAATGGATTGTAGCCTTGTCATTATGGAAGGTAGTCTCTTGTCGATATCTTTGTTACTCCAATGGATGGTAGCCTTGTCATTATGGAAGGTAGTCTGTTGTCTAGATTTCAGTTACTCCAATGGATGGTAGCCTTGTCATTATGGAAGGTAGTCTGTTGTCTAGATTTTTGTTACTCCAATGGATGGTAGCCTTGTCATTATGGAAGGTAGTTTGTTGTCTAGATTTTTGTTACAAAAATGGATGGTAGCCTTGTCATTATGGAAGGTATTATGTTGTCGAGATTTTTGTTACTGCAATGGATGGTAGCCTTGTCATTATGGAAGGTAGTTTGTCGTTGTGATTTATGTTACTCCAATGGATGTTAGCCTTGTCATTAAGGACGGTAGTCTGTTGTTCAGATTTTTGTTCTGCCAATGGATGGTAGACTTTTCATTATGGAAGGTAGTCTATTGTCGAGATTTTTGTTACTCCATTGGATGGTAGCCTTGTCATTATGAAAGGTAGTGTGTTGTTGATATTTTTGTTATTCGAATGGATGGTAGCCTTGTCATTCTGGAGTGTAGACTGTTGTCTTGATTTTTGTTACTCCAATGGATGGTAGCCTTGTCATCAGGGAAGGTTGTCTCTTGAGGAAATTTTTGTTACTCCAATGGATGGTACCCTTGTCATTATGGAAGGTAGTCTATTGTCGAGATTTTTGTTACTCTAATGGATGGTAGCCTTGTCATTAAGGAAGATATTCTATTTTCGATATTTTTATTACTCCATTGGATGGAAGCCTTGTCATTATGGAAGGTAGTCCGTTGTCGAGATTTTTGTTATTCGAATGGATGGTAGCTTTGTCATTATGGAAGGTAGTCTGTTGTCGTGATTTTTGTTACTCCAATGGATGGTAGCCTTGTCATTATGGAAGGTAGTATGTTGTCGATATCTTTGTTACTACAATGGATGGTATCCTTGTCATTATGGAAAGTAGTCTGTTGTCAAGATTTTTGATACTGCAATGGATGGTAGCCTTGTCATTATGGAATGTAGTTTGTTGTTGTAATTTCTGTTACTCCAATGGATGGTATCCTTGTCATTATGGAAGGTAGTCTGTTGTCGAGATTTTTAATATTCCAATGGATGATAGCCTTGTCATTATGGAAGGTAGTCTGTTGTCGTGATTTTTGTTACTCCAATGGATGGTATCCTTGTCATTATGAAAGCTATTCTATTATCCAGATTTTTGTAACTACAATGGATTGTAGCCTTGTCATTATGGAAGGTAGTCTCTTGTCGATATCTTTGTTAATCCAATGGATGGTAGCCTTGTCATTAAGGAAGGTAGTCTGTTGTCTAGATTTCAGTTACTCCAATGGATGGTAGCCTTGTCATTAAGGAAGGTAGTCTGTTGTCAGGATTTTTGTTACTCCAATGGATGGTAGCCTTGTCATTATGGAAGGTAGTTTGTTGTCTAGATTTTTGTTACAACAATGGATGGTAGCCTTGTCATTATGGAAGGTATTCTGTTGTCGATATTTTTGTTACTGCAATGGATGGTAGCCTTGTCATTATGGAAGGTAGTTTGTCGTTGTGATTTATGTTACTCCAATGGATGTTAGCCTTGTCATTAAGGACGGTAGTCTGTTGTTCAGATTTTTGTTCGGCCAATGGATGGTAGCCTTGTCATTATGGAAGGTAGTCTGTTGTCGTGATTTTTGTTACTCCAATGGATGGTAGCCTTGTCATCAGGGAAGGTTGTCTCTTGAGGAAATTTTTGATACTCCGATGGATGGTACCCTTGTCATTATGGAAGGTAGTCTATTGTTGAGATTTTTGTTACTCCAATGGATGGTAGCCTTGTCATTATGGAAGATATTCTATTGTCGATATTTTTATTACTCCATTGGATGGAAGCCTTGCCATTATGGAAGGTAGTTTGTTGTCGAGATTTTTGTTATTCCAATGGATGGTAGCCTTGTCATTATGGAACGTAGTCTGTTGTCGTGATTTTTGTTACTCCAATGGATGGTAGCCTTGTCATTATGGAAGGTAGTGTGTTGTCGATATCTTTGTTACTACAATGGATGGTAGCCTTGACATTATGGAAGGTAGTCTATTGTCGTGATTTTTGTTACTCCAATGGATGGTAGCCTTGTCATTATGGAAGGTAGTATGTTGTCGATATCTTTGTTACTACAATGGATGGTAGCCATGTCATTATGGAAAGTAGTCTGTTGTCGAGATTTTTGATACTGCAATGGATGGTAGCCTTGTCATTATGGAATGTAGTCTGTTGTTGTGATTTCTGTTACTCCAATGGATTGTATCCTTGTCATTATTGAAGGTAGTCTATTCTCGTGATTTTTGTTACTACAATGGATGGTAGCCTTGTCATTATGGAAGGTAGTCTGTTGTCGAGATTTTAAATATTCCAATGGATGGTAGCCTTGTCATTATGGAAGGTAGTCTATTGTCGTGATTTCTATTACTCCAATGGATGGTAGCCTTGTTAATATGTAAGGTAGTCTGTTGTCGAGATTTTTGTTACTACAATGGAAGGTAGGCTTTTCATTATGGAAGGTAGTCTGTTGTCGATATTTTTAATATTCCAATGGATGATAGCCTTATCATTATGGAAGGTAGTCTGTTGTCGTGATTTTTTTTACTCCAATGGATGGTAGCCTTGTCATTATGGAAGTTAGTATGTTGTCGATATCTTTGTTACTACAATGGATGGTATCCTTGTCATTATGGAAAGTAGTCTGTTGTCAAGATTTTTGATACTGCAATGGATGGTAGCCTTGTCATTATGGAATGTAGTCTATTGTTGTGATTTCTGTTACTCCAATGGATGGTATCCTTGTCATTATGGAAGGTAGTCTGTTGTCGAGATTTTTAATATTCCAATGGATGATAGCCTTGTCATTATGGAAGGTAGTCTGTTGTCGTGATTTTTGTTACTCCAATGGATGGTAGCCTTGTCATTATGGAAGCTATTCTATTATCCAGATTTTTGTTACTACAATGGATTGTAGCCTTGTCATTATGGAAGGTAGTCTCTTATCGATATCTTTGTTAATCCAATGGATGGTAGCCTTGTCATTATGGAAGGTAGTCTGTTGTCTACATTTCAGTTACTCCAATGGATGGTAGCCTTGTCATTATGGAAGGTAGTCTGTTGTCGGGATTTTTGTTACTCCAATGGATGGTAGCCTTGTCATTATGGAAGGTAGTTTGTTGTCTAGATTTTTGTTACAACAATGGATGGTAGCCTTGTCATTATGGAAGGTATTCTGTTGTCGAGATTTTTGTTACTGCAATGGATGGTAGCCTTGTCATTATGGAAGGTAGTTTGTCGTTGTGATTTATGTTACTCCAATGGATGTTAGCCTTGTCATTAAGGACGGTAGTCTGTTGTTCAGATTTTTGTTATTCGAATGGATGGTAGCCTTGTCATTATGGAAGGTAGTCTGTTGTCGTGATTTTTGTTACTCCAATGGATGGTAGCCTTGTCATCAGGGAAGGTTGTCTCTTGAGGAAATTTTTGATACTCCAATGGATGGTACCCTTGACATTATGGAAGGTAGTCTGTTGTTGAGATTTTTGTTACTCCAATGGATGGTAGCCTTGTCATTATGGAAGATATTCTATTGTCGATATTTTTATTACTCCATTGGATGGAAGCCTTGCCATTATGGAAGGTAGTTTGTTGTCGAGATTTTTGTTATTCCAATGGATGGTAGCCTTGTCATTATGGAAGGTAGTCTGTTGTCGTGATTTTTGTTACTCCAATGGATGGTAGCCTTGTCATTATGGAAGGTAGTATGTTGTGGATATCTTTGTTACTACAATGGATGGTAGCCTTGTCATTATGGAAGGTAGTCTGTTGTCGTGATTTTTGTTACTCCAATGGATGGTAGCCTTGTCATTAAGGAAGGTAGTATGTTGTCGATATCTTTGTTACTACAATGGATGGTAGCCATGTCATTATGGAAAGTATTCTGTTGTCGAGATTTTTGATACTGCAATGGATGGTAGCCTTGTCATTATGGAATGTAGTCTGTTGTTGTGATTTCTGTTACTCCAATGGATTGTATCCTTGTCATTATGTAAGGTAGTCTGTTGTCGAGATTTTTGTTACTACAATGGATGGTAGGCTTGTCATTATGGAAGGTAGTATGTTGTCTATATTTTTAATATTCCAATGGATGGTAGCCTTGTCATTATGGAAGGTAGTCTGTTGTCGTGATTTTTGTTACTCCAATGGATGGTAGCCTTGTCATTATGGAAGCTATTCTATTATCGAGATTTTTGTTACTACAATTTATTGTAGCCTTGTCATTATGGAAGGTAGTCTCTTGTCGATATCTTTGTTACTCCAATGGATGGTAGCCTTGTCATTATGGAAGGTAGTCTGTTGTCTAGATTTCAGTTACTCCAATGGATGGTAGCCTTGTCATTATGAAAGGTAGTCTGTTGTCGGCATTTTTGTTACTCCAATGGATGGTAGCCTTGTCATTATGGAAGGTAGTCTGTTGTCGTGATTTTTGATACTGCAATGGATGGTAGCCTTGTCATTATGGAAGGTAGTCTGTCGTTGTGATTTATGTTACTCCAATGAATGTTAGCCTTGTCATTAAGGACGGTAGTCTGTTGTTCATATTTTTGTTCTGCCAATGGATGGTAGACTTTTCATTATGGAAGGTAGTCTATTGTCGAGATTTTTGTTACTACAATGGATGTTAGCCTTGTCATTATGGAAGGTAGTGTGTTGTCGAGATTTTTGTTATTCGAATGGATGGTAGCCTTGTCATTATGGAAGGTAGTCTGTTGTCGTGATTTTTGTTACTCCAATGGATGGTAGCCTTGTCAATATGGAAGCTATTCTATTATCGAGATTTTTGTTACTACAATGGATTGTAGCCTTGTCATTATTGAAGGTAGTCTCTTGTTGATATCTTTGTTACTCCAATTGATGGTAGCCTTGTCATTATGGAAGGTAGTCTGTTGTCTAGATTTCAGTTACTCCAATGGATGGTAGCCTTGTCATTATGGAAGGTAGTCTGTTGTCGGCATTTTTGTTACTCCAATGGATGGTAGCCTTGTCATTATGGAATGTAGTCTCTTGTTGTGATTTCTGTTACTCCAATGGATTGTATCCTTGTCATTATGGCAGGTAGTCTATTGTCGTGATTTTTGTTACTACAATGGATGGTAGCCTTGTCATTATGGAAGGTAGTCTGTTGTCGAGATTTTAAATATTCCAATGGATGGTAGCCTTGTCATTATGGAGGGTAGTCTATTGTCGTGATTTTTGTTACTCCAATGGATGGTAGCCTTATCATTATGGAAGCTATTCTATTGTCGATATTTTTGTTACTACAATGGATTGTAGCCTTGTCATTATGGAAGGTAGTCTCTTGTTGTGATTTCTATTACTCCAATGGATGGTAGCCTTGTCATTATGTAAGGTAGTCTGTTGTCGAGATTTTTGTTACTACAATGGATGGTGGGCTTGTCATTATGGAAGGTAGTCTGTTGTCGATATTTTTAATATTCCAATGGACGATAGCCTTGTCATTATGGAAGGTAGTCTGTTGTCGTGATTTTTGTTACTCCAATGGATGGTAGCCTTGTCATTATGGAAGCTATTCTATTATCGAGATTTTTGTTACTACAATGGATTGTAGCCTTGTCATTATGGAAGGTAGTCTGTTGTTGATATCTTTGTTACTCCAATGGATGGTAGCCTTGTCATCAGGGAAGGTTGTCTCTTGAGGAAATTTTTGATACTCCGATGGATGGTACCCTTGTCATTATGGAAGGTAGTCTGTTGTTGAGATTTTTGTTACTCCAATGGATGGTAGCCTTGTCATTATGGAAGGTAGTCTATTGTCGATATTTTTATTACTCCATTGGATGGAAGCCTTGCCATTATGGAAGGTAGTTTGTTGTCGAGATTTTTGTTATTCCAATGGATGGTAGCCTTGTCATTATGGAAGGTAGTCTGTTGTCGTGATTTTTGTTACTCCAATGGATGGTAGCCTTGTCATTATGGAAGGTAGTATGTTGTCGATATCTTTGTTACTACAATGGATGGTAGCCATGTCATTATGGAAAGTATTCTGTTGTCGAGATTTTTGATACTGCAATGGATGGTAGCCTTGTCATTATGGAATGTAGTCTGTTGTTGTGATTTCTGTTACTCCAATGGATTGTATCCTTGTCATTATGTAAGGTAGTCTGTTGTCGAGATTTTTGTTACTACAATGGATGGTAGGCTTGTCATTATGGAAGGTAGTCTGTTGTCTATATTTTTAATATTCCAATGGATGGTAGCCTTGTCATTATGGAAGGTAGTCTGTTGTCGTGATTTTTGTTACTCCAATGGATGGTAACCTTGTCATTATGGAAGTTATTCTATTATAGAGATTTTTGTTACTACAATTGATTGTAGCCTTGTCATTATGGAAGGTAGTCTCTTGTCGATATCTTTGTTACTCCAATGGATGGTAGCCTTGTCATTATGGAAGGTAGTCTGTTGTCTAGATTTCAGTTACTCCAATGGATGGTAGCCTTGTCATTATGGAAGGTAGTCTGTTGTCGGCATTTTTGTTACTCCAATGGATGGTAGCCTTGTCATTATGGAAGGTAGTCTGTTGTCGTGATTTTTGTTACTGCAATGGATGGTAGCCTTGTCATTATGGAAGGTAGTCTGTCGTTGTGATTTATGTTACTCCAATGAATGTTAGCCTTGTCATTAAGGACGGTAGTCTGTTGTTCAGATTTTTGTTCTGCCAATGGATGGTAGACTTTTCATTATGAAAGGTAGTCTATTGTCGAGATTTTTGTTACTACAATGGATGTTAGCCTTGTCATTATGGAAGGTAGTGTGTTGTCGAGATTTTTGTTATTCGAATGGATGGTAGCCTTGTCATTATGGAAGGTAGTCTAATGTCGTGATTTTTGTTACTCCAATGGATGGTAGCCTTGTCAATATGGAAGCTATTCTATTATCGAGATTTTTGTTACTACAATGGATTGTAGCCTTGTCATTATTGAAGGTAGTCTCTTGTCGATATCTTTGTTACTCCAATGGATGGTAGCCTTGTCATTATGGAAGGTAGTATGTTGTCTAGATTTCAGTTACTCCAATGGATGGTAGCCTTGTCATTATGGAAGGTAGTCTATTGTCGGCATTTTTGTTACTCCAATGGATGGTAGCCTTGTCAGTATGGAATGTAGTCTGTTGTTGTGATTTCTGTTACTCCAATGGATTGTATCCTTGTCATTATGGCAGGTAGTCTATTGTCGTGATTTTTGTTACTACAATGGATGGTAGCCTTGTCATTATGGAAGGTAGTCTGTTGTCGAGATTTTAAATATTCCAATGGATGGTAGCCTTGTCATTATGGAGGGTAGTCTATTGTCGTGATTTTTTTTACTCCAATGGATGGTAGCCTTATCATTATGGAAGCTATTCTATTATCGATATTTTTGTTACTACAATGGATTGTAGCCTTGTCATTATGGAAGGTAGTCTCTTGTTGTGATTTCTATTACTCCAATGGATGGTAGCCTTGTCATTATGTAAGGTAGTCTGTTGTCGAGATTTTTGTTACTACAATGGATGGTGGGCTTGTCATTATGGAAGGTAGTCTGTTGTCGATATTTTTAATATTCCAATGGACGATAGCCTTGTCATTATGGAAGGTAGTCTGTTGTCGTGATTTTTGTTACTCCAATGGATGGTAGCCTTGTCATTATGGAAGCTATTCTATTATCGAGATTTTTGTTACTACAATGGATTGTAGCCTTGTCATTATGGAAGGTAGTCTGTTGTTGATATCTTTGTTACTCCAATGGATGGTAGCCTTGTCATCAGGGAAGGTTGTCTCTTAAGGAAATTTTTGATACTCCGATGGATGGTACCCTTGTAATTATGGAAGGTAGTCTGTTGTTGAGATTTTTGTTACTCCAATGGATGGTAGCCTTGTCATTATGGAAGATATTCTATTGTCGATATTTTTATTACTCCATTGGTTGGAAGCCTTGCCATTATGGAAGGTAGTTTGTTGTCGAGATTTTTGTTATTCCAATGGATGGTAGCCTTGTCATTATGGAAGGTAGTCTGTTGTCGTGATTTTTGTTACTCCAATGGATGGTAGCCTTGTCATTATGGAAGGTAGTATGTTGTCGATATCTTTGTTACTACAATGGATGGTAGCCATGTCATTATGGAAATATTCTGTTGTCGAGATTTTTGATACTGCAATGGATGGTAGCCTTGTCATTATGGAATGTAGTCTGTTGTTGTGATTTCTGTTACTCCAATGGATTGTATCCTTGTCATTATGTAAGGTAGTCTGTTGTCGAGATTTTTGTTACTACAATGGATGGTAGGCTTGTCATTATGGAAGGTAGTCTGTTGTCTATATTTTTAATATTCCAATGGATGGTAGCCTTGTCATTATGGAAGGTAGTCTGTTGTCGTGATTTTTGTTACTCCAATGGATGGTAACCTTGTCATTATGGAAGCTATTCTATTATCGAGATTTTTGTTACTACAATTGATTGTAGCCTTGTCATTATGGAAGGTAGTCTCTTGTCGATATCTTTGTTACTCCAATGGATGGTAGCCTTGTCATTATGGAAGGTAGTCTGTTGTCTAGATTTCAGTTACTCCAATGGATGGTAGCCTTGTCATTATGGAAGGTAGTCTGTTGTCGGCATTTTTGTTACTCCAATGGATGGTAGCCTTGTCATTATGGAAGGTAGTCTGTTGTCGTGATTTTTGTTACTGCAATGGATGGTAGCCTTGTCATTATGGAAGGTAGTCTGTCATTGTGATTTATGTTACTCCAATGAATGTTAGCCTTGTCATTAAGGACGGTAGTCTGTTGTTCAGATTTTTGTTCTGCCAATGGATGGTAGACTTTTCATTATGAAAGGTAGTCTATTGTCGAGATTTTTGTTACTACAATGGATGTTAGCCTTGTCATTATGGAAGGTAGTGTGTTGTCGAGATTTTTGTTATTCAAATGGATGGTAGCCTTGTCATTATGGAAGGTAGTCTAATGTCGTGATTTTTGTTACTCCAATGGATGGTAGCCTTGTCAATATGGAAGCTATTCTATTATCGAGATTTTTGTTACTACAATGGATTGTAGCCTTGTCATTATTGAAGGTAGTCTCTTGTCGATATCTTTGTTACTCCAATGGATGGTAGCCTTGTCATTATGGAAGGTAGTCTGTTGTCTAGATTTCAGTTACTCCAATGGATGGTAGCCTTGTCATTATGGAAGGTAGTCTATTGTCGGCATTTTTGTTACTCCAATGGATGGTAGCCTTGTCATTATGGAATGTAGTCTATTGTTGTGATTTCTGTTACTCCAATGGATTGTATCCTTGTCATTATGGCAGGTAGTCTATTGTCGTGATTTTTGTTACTACAATGGATGGTAGCCTTGTCATTATGGAAGGTAGTCTGTTGTCGAGATTTTAAATATTCCAATGGATGGTAGCCTTGTCATTATGGAGGGTAGTCTATTGTCGTGATTTTTGTTACTCCAATGGATGGTAGCCTTATCATTATGGAAGCTATTCTATTGTCGATATTTTTGTTACTACAATGGATTGTAGCCTTGTCATTATGGAAGGTAGTCTCTTGTTGTGATTTCTATTACTCCAATGGATGGTAGCCTTGTCATTATGTAAGATAGTCTGTTGTCGAGATTTTTGTTACTACAATGGATGGTGGGCTTGTCATTATGGAAGGTAGTCTGTTGTCGATATTTTTAATATTCCAATGGACGATAGCCTTGTCATTATGGAAGGTAGTCTGTTGTCGTGATTTTTGTTACTCCAATGGATGGTAGCCTTGTCATTATGGAAGCTATTCTATTATCGAGATTTTTGTTACTACAATGGATTGTAGCCTTGTCATTATGGAAGGTAGTCTGTTGTTGATATCTTTGTTACTCCAATGGATGGTAGCCTTGTCATCAGGGAAGGTTGTCTCTTAAGGAAATTTTTGATACTCCGATGGATGGTACCCTTGTCATTATGGAAGGTAGTCTGTTGTTGAGATTTTTGTTACTCCAATGGATGGTAGCCTTGTCATTATGGAAGATATTCTATTGTCGATATTTTTATTACTCCATTGGATGGAAGCCTTGCCATTATGGAAGGTAGTTTGTTGTCGAGATTTTTGTTATTCCAATGGATGGTAGCCTTGTCATTATGGAAGGTAGTCTGTTGTCGTGATTTTTGTTACTCCAATGGATGGTAGCCTTGTCATTATGGAAGGTAGTATGTTGTCGATATCTTTGTTACTACAATGGATGGTAGCCATGTCATTATGGAAATATTCTGTTGTCGAGATTTTTGATACTGCAATGGATGGTAGCCTTGTCATTATGGAATGTAGTCTGTTGTTGTGATTTCTGTTACTCCAATGGATTGTATCCTTGTCATTATGTAAGGTAGTCTGTTGTCGAGATTTTTGTTACTACAATGGATGGTAGGCTTGTCATTATGGAAGGTAGTCTGTTGTCTATATTTTTAATATTCCAATGGATGGTAGCCTTGTCATTATGGAAGGTAGTCTGTTGTCGTGATTTTTGTTACTCCAATGGATGGTAACCTTGTCATTATGGAAGCTATTCTATTATCGAGATTTTTGTTACTACAATTGATTGTAGCCTTGTCATTATGGAAGGTAGTCTCTTGTCGATATCTTTGTTACTCAAATGGATGGTAGCCTTGTCATTATGGAAGGTAGTCTGTTGTCTAGATTTCAGTTACTCCAATGGATGGTAGCCTTGTCATTATGGAAGGTAGTCTGTTGTCGGCATTTTTGTTACTCCAATGGATGGTAGCCTTGTCATTATGGAAGGTAGTCTGTTGTCGTGATTTTTGTTACTGCAATGGATGGTAGCCTTGTCATTATGGAAGGTAGTCTGTCGTTGTGATTTATGTTACTCCAATGAATGTTAGCCTTGTCATTAAGGACGGTAGTCTGTTGTTCAGATTTTTGTTCTGCCAATGGATGGTAGACTTTTCATTATGAAAGGTAG
The DNA here is from genome assembly GCA_948472305.1 of Vicia faba. Taxonomy (NCBI): domain Eukaryota; kingdom Viridiplantae; phylum Streptophyta; class Magnoliopsida; order Fabales; family Fabaceae; genus Vicia; species Vicia faba. Next base: position 377,332,041 of record OX451741.1, on the reverse strand, counting down.
TCTATTGTCGAGATTTTTGTTACTACAATGGATGTTAGCCTTGTCATTATGGAAGGTAGTGTGTTGTCGAGATTTTTGTTATTCGAATGGATGGTAGCCTTGTCATTATGGAAGGTAGTCTAATGTCGTGATTTTTGTTACTCCAATGGATGGTAGCCTTGTCAATATGGAAGCTATTCTATTATCGAGATTTTTGTTACTACAATGGATTGTAGCCTTGTCATTATTGAAGGTAGTCTCTTGTCGATATCTTTGTTACTCCAATGGATGGTAGCCTTGTCATTATGGAAGGTAGTCTGTTGTCTAGATTTCAGTTACTCCAATGGATGGTAGCCTTGTCATTATGGAAGGTAGTCTATTGTCGGCATTTTTGTTACTCCAATGGATGGTAGCCTTGTCATTATGGAATGTAGTCTATTGTTGTGATTTCAGTTACTCCAATGGATTGTATCCTTGTCATTATGGCAGGTAGTCTATTGTCGTGATTTTTGTTACTACAATGGATGGTAGCCTTGTCATTATGGAAGGTAGTCTGTTGTCGAGATTTTAAATATTCCAATGGATGGTAGCCTTGTCATTATGGAGGGTAGTCTATTGTCGTGATTTTTGTTACTCCAACGGATGGTAGCCTTATCATTATGGAAGCTATTCTATTGTCGATATTTTTGTTACTACAATGGATTGTAGCCTTGTCATTATGGAAGGTAATCTCTTGTTGTGATTTCTATTACTCCAATGGATGGTAGCCTTGTCATTATGTAAGATAGTCTGTTGTCGAGATTTTTGTTACTACAATGGATGGTGGGCTTGTCATTATGGAAGGTAGTCTGTTGTCGATATTTTTAATATTCCAATGGACGATAGCCTTGTCATTATGGAAGGTAGTCTGTTGTCGTGATTTTTGTTACTCCAATGGATGGTAGCCTTGTCATTATGGAAGCTATTCTATTATCGAGATTTTTGTTACTACAATGGATTGTAGCCTTGTCATTATGGAAGGTAGTCTCTTGTCGATATCTTTGTTACTCCAATGGATGGTAGCCTTGTCATTATGGAAGGTAGTCTGTTGTCTAGATTTCACTTACTCCAATGGATGGTAGCCTTGTCATTATGGAAGGTAGTCTGTTATCGGCTTTTTTGTTACTCCAATGGATGGTAGCCTTGTCATTATGGAAGGTAGTCTGTTGTCGTGATTTTTGTTACTGTAATGGATGGTAGCCTTGTCATTATGGAAGGTAGTCTGTCGTTGTGATTTATGTTACTCCAATGGATGTTAGCCTTGTCATTAAGGACGGTAGTCTGTTGTTCAAATTTTTTTTCTGCCAATGGATGGTAGACTTTTCATTATGGAAGGTAGTCTATTGTCGAGATTTTTGTTACTCCATTGGATGTTAGCCTTGTCATTATGGAAGGTAGTGTGTTGTTGATATTTTTGTTATTCGAATGGATGGTAGCCTTGTCATTATGGAAGGTAGTCTGTTGTCGTGATTTTTGTTACTCCAATGGATGGTAGCCTTGTCATCAGAGAAGGTTGTCTCTTGAGGAAATTTTTGTTACTCCAATGGATGGTACCCTTGTCATTATGGAAGGTAGTCTGTTGTCAAGATTTTTGTTACTCCAATGGATGGTAACCTTGTCATTATGGAAGATATTCTATTGTCGATATTTTTATTACTCCATTGGATGGAAGCCTTGCCATTATGGAAGGTAGTTTGTTGTCGAGATTTTTATTATTCCAATGGATTGTAGCCTTGTCATTATGGAAGGTAGTCTGTTATCGTGATTTTTGTTACTCCAATGGATGGTAGCCTTGTCATTATGGAAGGTAGTATGTTCTCGATATCTTTGTTACTACAATGGATGGTAGCCTTGTCATTATGGAAGGTAGTCTGTTGTCGTGATTTTTGTTACTCCAATGGATGGTAGCCTTGTCATTATGGAAGGTAGTATGTTGTCGATATCTTTGTTACTACAATGGATGGTAGCCTTGTCATTATGGAAAGTAGTCTGTTGTCGAGATTTTTGATACTGCAATGGATGGTAGCCTTGTCATTATGGAATGTAGTCTGTTGTTGTGATTTCTGTTACTCCAATGGATTGTATCCTTGTCATTATGGAAGGTAGTCTATTGTCGTGATTTTTGTTACTACAATGGATTGTAGCCTTGTCATTATGGAAGGTAGTCTATTGTCGAGATTTTAAATATTCCAATGGATGGTAGCCTTGTCATTATGGAAGGTAGTCTATTGTCGTGATTTTTGTTACTCCAATGGATGGTAGCCTTGTCATTATGGAAGCTATTATATTGTCGAGATTTTTGTTACTACAATGGATTGTGGCCTTGTCATTATGGAAGGTAGTCTCTTGTTGTGATTTCTATTACTCCAATGGATGGTAGCCTTGTCATTATGTAAGGTAGTCTGTTGTCGAGATTTTTAATATTCCAATGGATGATAGCCTTGTCATTATGGAAGGTAGTCTGTTGTCGTGATTTTTTTTACTCCAATGGATGGTAGCCTTGTCATTATGGAAGCTATTCTATTATTGAGATTTTTGTTACTACAATGGATTGTAGCCTTGTCATTATGGAAGGTAGTCTCTTGTCGATATCTTTGTTACTCAAATGGATGGTAGCCTTGTCATTATGGAAGGTAGTCTGTTGTCTAGATTTCAGTTACTCCAATGGATGGTAGCCTTGTCATTATGGAAGGTAGTCTGTTGTCGGGATTTTTGTTACTCCAATGGATGGTAGCCTTGTCATTATGGAAGGTAGTTTGTTGTCGTGATTTTTGTTACTGCAATGGATGGTAGCCTTTTCATTATGGAAGGTAATTTGTCGTTGTGATTTATGTTACTCCAATGGATGTTAGCCTTGTCATTAAGGATGGTAGTCTGTTGTTCAGATTTTTGTTCTGCCAATGGATGGTAGACTTTTCTTTATGGAAGATAGTCTATTGTCAAAAATTTTGTTACTCCATTAGATGGTAGCCTTGTCATTATGGAAGGTAGTGTGTTGTTGAGATTTTTGTTATTCGAATGGATGGTAGCCTTGTCATTATGGAAGGTAGTCTGTTGTCGAGATTTTTGTTACTCTAGAGGATGGTAGCCTTGTCATTAAGGAAGATATTCAATTGTCGATTTTTTTATTACTCCATTGGATGGAAGCCTTGCCATTATGGAAGGTAGTTTCTTGTCGAGATTTTTGTTATTTCAATGGATGGTAGCCTTGTCATTATGGAAGGTAGTCTGTTGTCGTGATTTTTGTTACTCCAATGGATGGTAGTCTTGTCATTATGGAAGGTAGTATGTTGTCGATATCTTTGTTACTAAAATGGATGGTAGCCTTATCATTAGGGAAGGTAGTCTGTTGTCGTGATTTTTGTTACTCCAATGGATGGTAGCCTTGTCATTATGGAAGGTAGTATGTTGTCGATATCTTTGTTACTACAATGGATGGGAGCCTTGTCATTATGGAAAGTAGTCTGTTGTCGAGATATTTGATATTGCAATGGATGGTAGCCTTGTCATTATGGAATGTAGTCTGTTGTTGTGATTTCTGTTACTCCAATGGATGGTATCCTTGTCATTATGGAAGGTAGTCTATTGTCGTGATTTTTGTTACTATAATGGATGGTAGCCTTGTCATTATGGATGGTAGTCTGTTGTCGAGATTTTGAATATTCCAATGGATGGTAGCCTTGTCATTATGGAAGGTAGTATGTTGTCGTGATTTTTGTTACTCCAATGGATGGTAGCCTTGTCATTATGGAAGCTATTCTATTGTCGAGATTTTTGTTACTACAATGGATTGTAGCCTTGTCATTATGGAAGGTAGTCTCTTGTTGTCATTTCTATTACTCCAATGCATGGTAGCCTTGTTATTATCTAAGGTAGTCTGTTGTCGAGATTTTTGTTACTACAATGGATGGTAGGCTTGTCATTATGGAAGGTAGTCTGTTGTCGGGATTTTTAATATTCCAATGGATGATAGCCTTGTCATTATGGAAGGTAGTCTTTTGTCGTGATTTTTGTTACTCCAATGGATGGTATCCTTGTCATTATGGAAGCTATTCTATTATCGAGATTTTTGTTACTACAATGGATTGTAGCCTTGTCATTATGGAAGGTAGTCTATTATCGATATCTTTGTTACTCCAATGGATGGTAGCCTTGTCATTATGGAAGGTAGTCTGTTGTCTAGATTTCAGTTACTCCAATGGATGGTAGCCTTGTCATTATGGAAGGTAGTCTGTTGTCGGGATTTTTGTTACTCCAATGGATGGTAGCCTTGTCATTGTGGAAGGTAGTTTGTTGTCGAGATTTTTGTTACTGCAATGGATGGTAGCCTTGTCATTATGGAAGGTAGTCTGTTGTCGTGATTTTTGTTACTGCAATGGATGGTAGCCTTGTCATTATTGAATGTAGTCTGTCGTTGTGATTTATGTTACTCCAATGGATGTTAGCCTTGTCATTAAGGACGGTAGTCTGTTATTCAGATTTCTGTTCTGCCAATGGATGGTAGACTTTTCATTATGGAAGGTAGTCTATTGTCGAGATTTTTGTTACTCCATTGGATGGTAGCCTTGTCATTATGGAAGGTAGTGTGTTGTTGATATTTTTGTTATTCGAATGGATGGTAGCCTTGTCATTATGGAAGGTAGTATGTTTTCGTGATTTTTGTTACTCCAATGGATGGTAGCCTTGTCATCAGGGAAGGTTGTCTCTTGAGGAAATTTTTGTTACTCCAATGGATGGTACCCTTGTCATTATGGAAGGTAGTCTGTTGTCGAGATTTTTGATACTCTAATGGATGGTAGCCTTGTCATTATGGAAGATATTCTATTATCGATATTTTTATTACTCCATTGGATGGAAGCCTTGCCATTATTGAAGGTAGTTTGTTGTCGAGATTTTTGTTATTCTAATGGATGGTAGCCATGTCATTATGGAAGGTAGGATGTTGTCGATATCTTTGTTACTACGATGGATGGTAGCCTTGTCATTATGGAAGGTAGTCTGTTGTCGAGATATTTGATACTGCAATGGATGGTAGCCTTGTCATTATGGAATGTAGTCTGTTGTTGTGATTTCTGTTACTCCAATGGATGGTATCCTTGTCATTATGGAAGGTAGTCTATTGTCGTGATTTTTGTTACTACAATGGATGGTAGCCTTGTCATTATGGAAGGTAGTCTGTTGTCGAGATTTTGAATATTCCAATGGATGGTAGCCTTGTCATTATGGAAGGTAGTCTGTTGTCGTGATTTTTGTTACTCCAATGGATGATAGCCTTGTCATTATGGAAGCTATTCTATTGTCGATATTTTTTGTTACTACAATGGATTGTAGCCTTGTCATTATGGAAAGTAGTCTCTTGTCGATATATTTGTTACTCTAATGGATGGTAACCTTGTAATTATGGAAGGTAGTTTGTTGTCTAGATTTCAGTTACTTCAATGGATGGTAGCTTTGTCATTATGGAAGGTAGTCTGTTGTCGGGATTTTTGTTACTCCAATGGATGGTAGCCTTGTCATTATGGAAGGTAGTCTGTTGTCGAGATTTTTAATATTCCAATGGATGATAGCCTTGTCATTATGGAAGGTAGTCTGTTGTCAAGATTTTTGTTACTCCATTGGATGGTAGCCTTGTCATTATGGAAGGTTGTCTTTTGTGGAAAATTTTGTTACTCTAATGGATGGTACCCTTGTCATTATGGAAGGTAGTCTGTTGTCGATATTTTTGTTACTCCAATGGATGGTAGCCTTGTCATTATGGAAGGTAGTCTGTTGTCGTGATTTTTGTTACTCCAATGGATGGTAGCCTTGTCATTATGGAAGGTAGTATGTTGTCAATATCTTTGTTACTACAATGGATGGTAGCCTTGTCATTATGGAAGGTTGTCTGTTGTTAAGATTTTTGGTACTGCTATGGATGGTAGCCTTGTCGTTATGGAAGGTAGTCTGTTGTCAAGATTTTTGTTACTCTAATGGATGGTAGCCTTGTCATTATGGAAGATATTCTATTATCGATATTTTTATTACTCCATTGGATGGAAGCCTTGCCATTATTGAAGGTAGTTTGTTGTCGAGATTTTTGTTATTCTAATGTATGGTAGCCATGTCATTATGGAAGGTAGGATGTTGTCGATATCTTTGTTACTACAATGGATGGTAGCCTTGTCATTATGGAAGGTAGTCTATTGTCGAGATATTTGATACTGCAATGGATAGTAGCCTTGTCATTATGGAAGGTAGTATATTGTCGTGATTTTTGTTACTACAATGGATGGTAGCCTTGTCATTATGGAAGGTAGTCTGTTGTCGAGATTTTGAATATTCCAATGGATGGTAGCCTTGTCATTATGGAAGGTAGTATGTTGTCGTGATTTTTGTTACTCCAATGGATGATAGCCTTGTCATTATGGAAGCTATTCTATTGTCGATATTTTTTGTTACTACAATGGATTGTAGCCTTGTCATTATGGAAGGTAGTCTCTTGTCGATATCTTTGTTACTCTAATGGATGGTAACCTTGTAATTATGGAAGGTAGTATGTTGTTTAGATTTCAGTTACTTCAATGGATGGTAGCTTTGTCATTATGGAAGGTAGTCTGTTGTCGGGATTTTTGTTACTCCAATGGATGGTAGCCTTGTCATTATGGAAGGTAGTCTGTTGTCGAGATTTTTAATATTCCAATGGATGATAGCCTTGTCATTATGGAAGGTAGTCTGTTGTCAAGATTTTTGTTACTCCAATGGATGGTAGCCTTGTCATTATGGAAGGTTGTCTTTTGTGGAAAATTTTGTTACTCCAATGGATGGTACCCTTGTCATTATGGAAGGTAGTCTGTTGTCCATGTTTTTGTTACTCCAATGGATGGTAGCCTTGTCATTATGGAAGGTAGTCTGTTGTCGTGATTTTTGTTACTCCAATGGATGGTAGCCTTGTCATTATGGAAGGTAGTATGTTGTCAATATCTTTGTTACTACAATGGATGGTAGCCTTGTCATTATGGAAGGTTGTCTGTTGTTAAGATTTTTGGTACTGCTATGGATGGTAGCCTTGTCGTTATGGAAGGTAGTCTGTTGTCAAGATTTTTGTTACTCTAATGGATTGTAGCCTTGTCATTATGGAAGCTAGTCTGTTGTCGAGATTTTTGTTACTCCAATGGATGGTAGCCTTGTCATTAAGGAAGTTATTTTAATGTCGAGATTTTTGTTACTATAATGGATGGTAGGCTTGTTGTTATGGAAGGTAGTCTCTTGTTGATATCTTTGTTACACCAATGGATGGTAGCCTTGTCATTATGGAAGGTAGTCTGTTGTCGTGATTTTTATTACTCCAATGGATGGTAGCCTTGTCATTATAGAAGGTTGTCTCTTGTGGAAATTTGTTTTACTCCAATGTATGGTACCCTTGTCATTATGGAAGGTAGTCTGTTGTTGAGATTTTTGTTACTCCAATGGATGGTAGCCTTGTCATTATGGAAGGTAGTCTGTTGTCGATATTTTTGTTACTCTAATGGATGGTAGCCTTGTCATTATGGAAGATATTCTATTGTCGATATCTTTGTTACTACAATGGATGGTAGCCTATTCATTATGGAAGGTTGTCTGTTTTCGAGATTTTTGTTAGTGCAATGGACGGTAGCCTTGTCATTATGGAAGGTAGTTTATTGTTGTGATTTCTGTTACTCCAATGGATGGTAGCCTTGTCATTATGGAAGGTATTCTGTTGTCTAGTTTTTCTTACTCCATTGGATGGTAGCATTGTCATTATGGAAGGTAGTCTGTTGTCGTGATTTTTGTTACTCCAATGGATGGTAGCCTTGTCATTATGGAAGGTTGTCTCTTGTGGAAATTTTTTTTACTCTAATGTATGGTACCCTTGTCATTATAGAAGGTAGTCTGTTGTCGAGATTTTTGTTACTCCATTGGATGGTAGCCTTGTCATTATGGAAGGTATTATGTTGTCGATATCTTTGTTACTACAATGGATGGTAGCCTTGTATTTATGGAAGGTTGTCTGTTTTCGAGATTTTTGTTAGTGCAATGGATGGTAGCCTTTTCATTATGGAAGGTTGTCTCGTGTGGAAATTTTTGTTACTCCAATGGATGGTACCCTTGTCATTATGGAAGGTAGTCTGTTGTCGAGATTTTTGTTACTCCATTGGATGGTAGCATTGTCATTATGGAAGGTAGTTTGTTGTCTTGATTTTTGTTACTCCAATGGATGGTAGACTTGTCATTATGGAAGGTAGTCTGTTGTCGTGATTTTTGTTACTCCAATGGATGGTAGCCTTGTCATTATGGAAGGTAGTATGTTGTCAATATCTTTGTTACTACAATGGATGGTAGCCTTGTCATTATGGAAGGTTGTCTGTTGTTAAGATTTTTGGTACTGCTATGGATGGTAGCCTTGTCATTATGGAAGGTAGTCTGTTGTCAAGATTTTTGTTACTCTAATGGATGGTAGCCTTGTCATTATGGAAGCTAGTCTGTTGTCGAGATTTTTGTTACTCCAATGGATGGTTGCCTTGTCATTAAGGTAGTTATTTTAATGTCGAGATTTTTGTTACAATAATGGATGGTAGGCTTGTTGTTATGGAAGGTAGCCTCTTGTCGATATCTTTGTTACTCCAATGGATGGTAGCCTTGTCATTATGGAAGGTAGTCTGTTGTCTAGATTTCAGTTACTCCAATGGATGGTAGCCTTGTCATTATGGAAGGTAGTCCGTTGTCGGCATTTTTGTTACTCCAATGGATGGTAGCCTAGTCATTATGGAAGGTAGTCTGTTGTCGTGATTTTTGTTACTGCAATGGATGGTAGCCTTGTCATTATGGAAGGTAGTCTGTCGTTGTGATTTATGTTACTCCAATGGATGTTAGCCTTGTCATTAAGGACGGTAGTCTGTTGTTCATATTTTTCTTCTGCCAATGGATGGTAGACTTTTCATTATGGAAGGTAGTCTATTGTCGTGATTTTTGTTACTACAATGGATGTTAGCCTTGTCATTATGGAAGCTATTCTATTATCGAGATTTTTGTTACTACAATGGATTGTAGCCTTGTCATTATTGAAGGTAGTCTCTTATCGATATCTTTGTTACTCCAATGGATGGTAGCCTTGTCATTATGGAAGGTAGTCTGTTGTCTAGATTTCAGTTACTCCAATTGATGGTAGCCTTGTCATTATGGAAGGTAGTCTGTTGTCGGCATTTTTGTTACTCCAATGGATGGTAGCCTTGTCATTATAGAATGTAGTTTGTTGTTGTGATTTCTGTTACTCCAATGGATTCTATCCTTGTCATTATGGAAGATAGTCTATTGTCGTGATTTTTGTTACTACAATGGATGGTAGCCTTGTCATTATGGAAGGTAGTCTATTGTCGAGATTTTAAATATTCCAATGGATGGTAGCCTTGTCATTATGGAAGGTAGTCTATTGTCGTGATTTTGGTTACTCCAATGGATGGTAGCCTTGTCATTATGGAATCTATTCTATTGTCGAGATTTTTGTTACTACAATGGATTGTAGCCTTGTCATTGTGGAAGGTAGTCTCTTGTTGTGATTTCTATTACTCCAATGGATGGTAGCCTTGTCATTATGTAAGGTAGTATGTTGTCGAGATTTTTGTTACTACAATGGATGGTAGGCTTGTCATTATGGAAGGTAGTCTGTTGTCGATATTTTTAATATTCCAATGGACGATAGCCTTGTCATTATGGAAGGTAGTCTGTTGTCGTGATTTTTGTTACTCCAATGGATGGTAGCCTTGTCATTATGGAAGCTATTCTATTATCGAGATTTTTGTTACTACAATGGATTGTAGCCTTGTCATTATGGAAGGTAGTCTCTTCTCGATATCTTTGTTACTCCAATGGATGGTAGCCTTGTTATTATGGAAGGTAGTCTGTTGTCTAGATTTTAGTTACTCCAATGGATGGTAGCCTTGTCATTATGGAAGGTAGTCTGTTGTCGGCATTTTTGTTACTCCAATGGATGGTAGCCTTGTCATTATGGAAGGTAGTCTGTTGCCGTGATTTTTGTTACTGCAATGGATGGTAGCCTTGTCATTATGGAAGGTAGTCTGTCGTTGTGATTTATGTTACTCCAATGGATGTTAGCCTTGTCATTAAGGACGGTAGTCTGTTGTTCAGATTTTTGTTCTGCCAATGGATGGTAGACTTTTCATTATGGAAGGTAGTCTATTGTCGTGATTTTTGTTACTACAATGGATGTTAGCCTTGTCATTATGGAAGGTAGTGTGTTGTCGAGATTTTTGGTATTCGAATGGATGGTAGCCTTGTCATTATGGAAGGTAGTCTGTTGTCGTGATTTTTGTTACTCCAATGGATGGTAGCTTGTCATTATGGAAGCTATTCTATTATCGAGATTTTTGTTACTACAATGGATTGTAGCCTTGTCATTATGGAAGGTAGTCTCTTGTCGATATCTTTGTTACTCCAATGGATGGTAGCCTTGTCATTATGGAAGGTAGTCTGTTGTCTAGATTTCAGTTACTCCAATGGATGGTAGCCTTGTCATTATGGAAGGTAGTCTGTTATCGGCTTTTTTGTTACTCCAATGGATGGTAGCCTTGTCATTATGGAAGGTAGTCTGTTGTCGTGAATTTTGTTACTGTAATGGATGGTAGCCTTGTCATTATGGAAGGTAGTCTTTCGTTGTGATTTATGTTACTCCAATGGATGTTAGCCTTGTCATTAAGGACGGTAGTCTGTTGTTCAAATTTTTGTTCTGCCAATGGATGGTAGACTTTTCATTATGGAAGGTAGTCTATTGTCGAGATTTTTGTTACTCCATTGGATGTTAGCCTTGTCATTATGGAAGGTAGTGTGTTGTTGATATTTTTGTTATTCGAATGGATGGTAGCCTTGTCATTATGGAAGGTAGTCTGTTGTCGTGATTTTTGTTACTCCAATGGATGGTAGCCTTGTCATCAGAGAAGGTTGTCTCTTGAGGAAATTTTTGTTACTCCAATGGATGGTACCCTTGTCATTTTGGAAGGTAGTCTGTTGTCAAGATTTTTGTTACTCCAATGGATGGTAACCTTGTCATTATGGAAGATATTCTATTGTCGATATTTTTATTACTCCATTGGATGGAAGCCTTGCCATTATGGAAGGTAGTTTGTTGTCGAGATTTTTATTATTCCAATGGCTTGTAGCCTTCTCATTATGGAAGGTAGTCTGTTGTCGTGATTTTTGTTACTCCAATGGATGGTAGCCTTGTCATTATGGAAGGTAGTATGTTCTCGATATCTTTGTTACTACAATGGATGGTAGCCTTGTCATTATGGAAGGTAGTCTGTTGTCGTGATTTTTGTTACTCCAATGGATGGTAGCCTTGTCATTATGGAAGGTAGTCTGTCGTTGTAATTTATGTTACTCCAATGGATGTTAGCCTTGTCATTAAGGACGGTAGTCTGTTGTTCAGATTTTTGTTCTGCCAATGGATGGTAGACTTTTCATTATGGAAGGTAGTCTATTGTCGTGATTTTTGTTACTACAATGGATGTTAGCCTTGTCATTATGGAAGGTAGTGTGTTGTCGAGATTTTTGGTATTCGAATGGATGGTCGCCTTGTCATTATGGAAGGTAGTCTGTTGTCGTGATTTTTGTTACTCCAATGGATGGTAGCTTGTCATTATGGAAGCTATTCTATTATCGAGATTTTTGTTACTACAATGGATTGTAGCCTTGTCATTATGGAAGGTAGTCTCTTGTCGATATCTTTGTTACTCCAATGGATGGTAGCCTTGTCATTATGGAAGGTAGTCTGTTGTCTAGATTTCAGTTACTCCAATGGATGGTAGCCTTGTCATTATGGAAGGTAGTCTGTTATCGGCTTTTTTGTTACTCCAATGGATGGTAGCCTTGTCATTATGGAAGGTAGTCTGTTGTCGTGATTTTTGTTACTGTAATGGATGGTAGCCTTGTCATTATGGAAGGTAGTCTGTCGTTGTGATTTATGTTACTCCAATGGATGTTAGCCTTGTCATTAAGGACGGTAGTCTGTTGTTCAAATTTTTGTTCTGCCAATGGATGGTAGACTTTTCATTATGGAAGGTAGTCTATTGTCGAGATTTTTGTTACTCCATTGGATGTTAGCCTTGTCATTATGGAAGGTAAAGTGTTGTTGATATTTTTGTTATTCGAATGGATGGTAGCCTTGTCATTATGGAAGGTAGTCTATTGTCGTGATTTTTGTTACTCCAATGGATGGTAGCCTTGTCATCAGAGAAGGTTGTCTCTTGAGGAAATTTTTGTTACTCCAATGGATGGTACCCTTGTCATTATGGAAGGTAGTCTGTTGTCAAGATTTTTGTTACTCCAATGGATGGTAACCTTGTCATTATGGAAGATATTCTATTGTCGATATTTTTATTACTCCATTGGATGGAACCTTGCCATTATGGAAGGTAGTTTGTTGTCGAGATTTTTATTATTCCAATGGATTGTAGCCTTGTCATTATGGAAGGTAGTCTGTTGTCGTGATTTTTGTTACTCCAATGGATGGTAGCCTTGTCATTATGGAAGGTAGTATGTTCTCGATATCTTTGTTACTACAATGGATGGTAGCCTTGTCATTATGGAAGGTAGTCTGTTGTCGTGATTTTTGTTACTCCAATGGATGGTAGCCTTGTCATTATGGAAGGTAGTATGTTGTCGATATCTTTGTTACTACAATGGATGGTAGCCTTGTCATTATGGAAAGTAGTCTGTTGTCGAGATTTTTGATACTGCAATGGATGGTAGCCTTGTCATTATGGAATGTAGTCTGTTGTTGTGATTTCTGTTACTCCAATGGATTGTATCCATGTCATTATGGAAGGTAGTCTATTGTCGTGATTTTTGTTACTACAATGGATTGTAGCCTTGTCATTATGGAAGGTAGTCTATTGTCGAGATTTTAAATATTCCAATGGATGGTAGCCTTGTCATTATGGAAGGTAGTCTATTGTCGTGATTTTTGTTACTCCAATGGATGGTAGCCTTATCATTATGGAAGCTATTATATTGTCGAGATTTTTGTTACTACAATGGATTGTGGCCTTGTCATTATGGAAGGTAGTCTCTTGTTGTGATTTCTATTACTCCAATGGATGGTAGCCTTGTCATTATGTAAGGTAGTCTGTTGTCGAGATTTTTGTTACTACAATGGATGGTAGGCTTGTCATTATGGAAGGTAGTCTGTTGTCGAGATTTTTAATATTCCAATGGATGATAGACTTGTCATTATGGAAGGTAGTCTGTTGTCGTGATTTTTTTTACTCCAATGGATGGTAGCCTTGTCATTATGGAAGCTATTCTATTATTGAGATTTTTGTTACTACAATGGATTGTAGCCTTGTCATTATGGAAGGTAGTCTCTTGTCGATATCTTTGTTACTCAAATGGATGGTAGCCTTGTCATTATGGAAGGTAGTCTGTTGTCTAGATTTCAGTTACTCCAATGGATGGTAGCCTTGTCATTATGGAAGGTAGTCTGTTGTCGGGATTTTTGTTACTCCAATGGATGGTAGCCTTGTCATTATGGAAGGTAGTTTGTTGTCGTGATTTTTGTTACTGCAATGGATGGTAGCCTTTTCATTATGGAAGGTAATTTGTCGTTGTGATTTATGTTACTCCAATGGATGTTAGCCTTGTCATTAAGGACGGTAGTCTGTTGTTCAGATTTTTGTTCTGCCAATGGATGGTAGACTTTTCTTTATGGAAGGTAGTCTATTGTCAAAAAATTTGTTACTCCATTGGATGGTAGCCTTGTCATTATGGAAGGTAGTGTGTTGTTGAGATTTTTGTTATTCGAATGGATGGTAGCCTTGTCATTATGGAAGGTAGTCTGTTGTCGAGATTTTTGTTACTCCAGAGGATGGTAGCCTTGTCATTAAGGAAGATATTCTATTGTCGATATTTTTATTACTCCATTGGATGGAAGCCTTGCCATTATGGAAGGTAGTTTCTTGTCGAGATTTTTGTTATTTCAATGGATGGTAGCCTTGTCATTATGGAAGGTAGTCTGTTGTCGTGATTTTTGTTACTCCAATGGATGGTAGCCTTGTCATTATGGAAGGTAGTATGTTGTCGATATCTTTGTTACTAAAATGGATGGTAGCCTTATCATTAGGGAAGGTAGTCTGTTGTCGTGATTTTTGTTACTCCAATGGATGGTAGCCTTGTCATTATGGAAGGTAGTATGTTGTCGATATCTTTGTTACTACAATGGATGGGAGCCTTGTCATTATGGAAAGTAGTCTGTTGTCGAGATATTTGATATTGCAATGGATGGTAGCCTTGTCATTATGGAATGTAGTCTGTTGTTGTGATTTCTGTTACTCCAATGGATGGTATCCTTGTCATTATGGAAGGTAGTCTGTTGTCGTGATTTTTGTTACTATAATGGATGGTAGCCTTGTCATTATGGATGGTAGTCTGTTGTCGAGATTTTGAATATTCCAATGGATGGTAGCCTTGTCATTATGGAAGGTAGTATGTTTTCGTGATTTTTGTTACTCCAATGGATGGTAGCCTTGTCATTATGGAAGCTATTCTATTGTCGAGATTTTTGTTACTACAATGGATTGTAGCCTTGTCATTATGGAAGGTAGTCTCTTGTTGTCATTTCTATTACTCCAATGCATGGTAGCCTTGTTATTATCTAAGGTAGTCTGTTGTCGAGATTTTTGTTACTACAATGGATGGTAGGCTTGTCATTATGGAAGGTAGTCTGTTGTCGGGATTTTTAATATTCCAAAGGATGATAGCCTTGTCATTATGGAAGGTAGTCTGTTGTCGTGATTTTTGTTACTCCAATGGATGGTATCCTTGTCATTATGGAAGCTATTCTATTATCGAGATTTTTGTTACTACAATGGATTGTAGCCTTGTCATTATGGAAGGTAGTCTATTATCGATATCTTTGTTACTCCAATGGATGGTAGCCTTGTCATTATGGAAGGTAGTCTGTTGTCTAGATTTCAGTTACTCCAATGGATGGTAGCCTTGTCATTATGGAAGGTAGTCTGTTGTCGGGATTTTTGTTACTCCAATGGATGGTAGCCTTGTCATTGTGGAAGGTAGTCTGTTGTCGAGATTTTTGTTACTGCAATGGATGGTAGCCTTGTCATTATGGAAGGTAGTCTGTTGTCGTGATTTTTGTTACTGCAATGGATGGTAGCCTTGTCATTATTGAAGGTAGTCTGTCGTTGTGATTTATGTTACTCCAATGGATGTTAGCCTTGTCATTAAGGACGGTAGTCTGTTATTCAGATTTCTGTTCTGCCAATGGATGGTAGACTTTTTATTATGGAAGGTAGTCTATTGTCGAGATTTTTGTTACTCCATTGGATGGTAGCCTTGTCATTATGGAAGGTAGTGTGTTGTTGATATTTTTGTTATTCGAATGGATGGTAGCCTTGTCATTATGGAAGGTAGTCTGTTTTCGTGATTTTTGTTACTCCAATGGATGGTAGCCTTGTCATCAGGGAAGGTTGTCTCTTGAGGAAATTTTTGTTACTCCAATGGATGGTACCCTTGTCATTATGGAAGGTAGTCTGTTGTCGAGATTTTTGATACTCTAATGGATGGTAGCCTTGTCATTATGGAAGATATTCTATTATCGATATTTTTATTACTCCATTGGATGGAAGCCTTGCCATTATTGAAGGTAGTTTGTTGTCGAGATTTTTGTTATTCTAATGGATGGTAGCCATGTCATTATGGAAGGTAGGATGTTGTCGATATCTTTGTTACTACAATGGATGGTAGCCTTGTCATTATGGAAGGTAGTCTGTTGTCGAGATATTTGATACTGCAATGGATGGTAGCCTTGTCATTATGGAATGTAGTCTGTTGTTGTGATTTCTGTTACTCCAATGGATGGTATCCTTGTCATTATGGAAGGTAGTCTATTGTCGTGATTTTTGTTACTACAATGGATGGTAGCCTTGTCATTATGGAAGGTAGTCTGCTGTCGAGATTTTGAATATTCCAATGGATGGTAGCCTTGTCATTATGGAAGGTAGTCTGTTGTCGATATTTTTTGTTACTACAATGGATTGTAGCCTTGTCATTATGGAAGGTAGTCTCTTGTCGATATCTTTGTTACTCTAATGGATGGTAACCTTGTAATTATGGAAGGTAGTATGTTGTCTAGATTTCAGTTACTTCAATGGATGGTAGCTTTGTCATTATGGAAGGTAGTATGTTGTCGGGATTTTTGTTACTCCAATGGATGGTAGCCTTGTCATTATGGAAGGTAGTCTGTTGTCGAGATTTTTAATATTCCAATGGATGATAGCCTTGTCATTATGGAAGGTAGTCTGTTGTCAAGATTTTTGTTACTCCAATGGATGGTAGCCTTGTCATTATGGAAGGTTGTCTTTTGTGGAAAATTTTGTTATTCCAATGGATGGTACCCTTGTCATTATGGAAGGTAGTCTGTTGTCGATATTTTTGTTACTCCAATGGATGGTAGCCTTGTCATTATGGAAGGTAGTCTGTTGTCGTGATTTTTGTTACTCCAATGGATGGTAGCCTTGTCATTATGGAAGGTAGTATGTTGTCAATATCTTTGTTACTACAATGGATGGTAGCCTTGTCATTATGGAAGGTTGTCTGTTGTTAAGATTTTTGGTACTGCTATGGATGGTAGCCTTGTCGTTATGGAAGGTAGTCTGTTGTCAAGATTTTTGTTACTCTAATGGATGGTAGCCTTGTCATTATGGAAGCTAGTCTGTTGTCGAGATTTTTGTTACTCCAATGGATGGTAGCCTTGTCATTAAGGAAGTTATTTTAATGTCGAGATTTTTGTTACTATAATGGATGGTAGGCTTGTTGTTATGGAAGGTAGTCTCTTGTTGATATCTTTGTTACACCAATGGATGGTAGCTTTGTCATTATGGAAGGTAGTCTGTTGTCGTGATTTTTATTACTCCAATGGATGGTAGCCTTGTCATTATAGAAGGTTGTCTCTTGTGGAAATTTGTTTTACTCCAATGTATGGTACCCTTGTCATTATGGAAGGTAGTCTGTTGTTGAGATTTTTGTTACTCCAATGGATGGTAGCCTTGTCATTATGGAAGGCAGTCTGTTGTCGATATTTTTGTTACTCTAATGGATGGTAGCCTTGTCATTATGGAAGATATTCTATTGTCGATATCTTTGTTACTACAATGGATGGTAGCCTATTCATTATGGAAGGTTGTCTGTTTTCGAGATTTTTGTTAGTGCAATGGACGGTAGCCTTGTCATTATGGAAGGTAGTTTATTGTTTTGATTTCTGTTACTCCAATGGATGGTAGCCTTGTCATTATGGAAGGTATTCTGTTGTCTAGTTTTTCTTACTCCATTGGATGGTAGCATTGTCATTATGGAAGGTAGTCTGTTGTCGTGATTTTTGTTACTCCAATGGATGGTAGCCTTGTCATTATGGAAGGTTGTCTCTTGTGGAAATTTTTTTTACTCTAATGTATGGTACCCTTGTCATTATAGAAGGTAGTCTGTTGTCGAGATTTTTGTTACTCCAATGGATGGTAGCCTTGTCATTATGGAAGGTATTATGTTGTCGATATCTTTGTTACTACAATGGATGGTAGCCTTGTATTAATGGAAGGTTGTCTGTTTTCGAGATTTTTGTTAGTGCAATGGATGGTAGCCTTTTCATTATGGAAGGTTGTCTCTTGTGGAAATTTTTGTTACTCCAATGGATGGTACCCTTGTCATTATGGAAGGTAGTCTGTTGTCGAGATTTTTGTTACTCCATTGGATGGTAGCATTGTCATTATGGAAGGTATTTTGTTGTCTTGATTTTTGTTACTCCAATGGATGGTAGACTTGTCATTATGGAAGGTAGTCTGTTGTCGTGATTTTTGTTACTCCAATGGATGGTAGCCTTGTCATTATGGAAGGTAGTATGTTGTCAATATCTTTGTTACTACAATGGATGGTACCCTTGTCATTATGGAAGGTTGTCTGTTGTTAAGATTTTTGGTACTGCTATGGATGGTAGCCTTGTAATTATGGAAGGTAGTCTGTTGTCAAGATTTTTGTTACTCTAATGGATGGTAGCCTTGTCATTATGGAAGCTAGTCTGTTGTCGAGATTTTTGTTACTCCAATGGATGGTAGCCTTGTCATTAAGGAAGTTATTTTAATGTCGAGATTTTTGTTACTATAATGGATGGTAGGCTTGTTGTTATGGAAGGTAGTCTCTTGTTGATATCTTTGTTACACCAATGGATAGTAGCTTTGTCATTATGGAAGGTAGTCTGTTGTCGTGATTTTTATTACTCCAATGGATGGTAGCCTTGTCATTATAGAAGGTTGTCTCTTGTGGAAATTTGTTTTACTCCAATGTATGGTACCCTTGTCATTATGGAAGGTAGTCTGTTGTTGAGATTTTTGTTACTCCAATGGATGGTAGCCTTGTCATTATGGAAGGCAGTCTGTTGTCGATATTTTTGTTACTCTAATGGATGGTAGCCTTGTCATTATGGAAGATATTCTATTGTCGATATCTTTGTTACTACAATGGATGGTAGCCTATTCATTATGGAAGGTTGTCTGTTTTCGAGATTTTTGTTAGTGCAATGGACGGTAGCCTTGTCATTATGGAAGGTAGTTTATTGTTTTGATTTCTGTTACTCCAATGGATGGTAGCCTTGTCATTATGGAAGGTATTCTGTTGTCTAGTTTTTCTTACTCCATTGGATGGTAGCATTGTCATTATGGAAGGTAGTCTGTTGTCGTGATTTTTGTTACTCCAATGGATGGTAGCCTTGTCATTATGGAAGGTTGTCTCTTGTGGAAATTTTTTTTACTCTAATGTATGGTACCCTTGTCATTATAGAAGGTAGTCTGTTGTCGAGATTTTTGTTACTCCAATGGATGGTAGCCTTGTCATTATGGAAGGTATTATGTTGTCGATATCTTTGTTACTACAATGGATGGTAGCCTTGTATTAATGGAAGGTTGTCTGTTTTCGAGATTTTTGTTAGTGCAATGGATGGTAGCCTTTTCATTATGGAAGGTTGTCTCTTGTGGAAATTTTTGTTACTCCAATGGATGGTACCCTTGTCATTATGGAAGGTAGTCTGTTGTCGAGATTTTTGTTACTCCATTGGATGGTAGCATTGTCATTATGGAAGGTATTTTGTTGTCTTGATTTTTGTTACTCCAATGGATGGTAGACTTGTCATTATGGAAGGTAGTCTGTTGTCGTGATTTTTGTTACTCCAATGGATGGTAGCCTTGTCATTATGGAAGGTAGTATGTTGTCAATATCTTTGTTACTACAATGGATGGTACCCTTGTCATTATGGAAGGTTGTCTGTTGTTAAGATTTTTGGTACTGCTATGGATGGTAGCCTTGTAATTATGGAAGGTAGTCTGTTGTCAAGATTTTTGTTACTCTAATGGATGGTAGCGTTGTCATTATGGAAGCTAGTCTGTTGTCGAGATTTTTGTTACTCCAATGGATGGTTGCCTTGTCATTAAGGAAGTTATTTTAATGTCGAGATTTTTGTTACAATAATGGATGGTAGGCTTGTTGTTATGGAAGGTAGTCTCTTGTTGATATCTTTGTTACACCAATGGATGGTAGCCTTGTCATTATGGAAGGTAGTCTGTTGTCGTGATTTTTGTTACTCCAATGGATGGTAGCCTTGTCATTATAGAAGGTTGTCTCTTGTGGAAATTTTTTTTACTCCAATGTATGGTACCCTTGTCATTATGGAAGGTAGTATGTTGTTTAGATTTTTGTTACTCCAATGGATGGTAGCCTTGTCATTATGGAAGGTAGTCTGTTGTCGATATTTTTGTTACTCTAATGGATGGTAGCCTTGTCATTATGGAAGATATTCTATTGTCGATATCTTTGTTACTACAATGGATGGTAGCCTATTCATTATGGAAGGTTGTCTGTTTTCGAGATTTTTGTTAGTGCAATGGACGGTAGCCTTGTCATTATGGAAGGTAGTTTATTGTTGTGATTTCTGTTACTCCAATGGATGGTAGCCTTGTCATTATGGAAGGTATTATGTTGTCTAGTTTTTCTTACTCCATTGGATGGAAGCATTGTCATTATGGAAGGTAGTCTGTTGTCGTGATTTTTGTTACTCCAATGAATGGTAGCCTTGTCATTATGGAAGGTTGTCTCTTGTGGAATTTTTTTTACTCTAATGTATGGTACCCTTGTCATTATAGAAGGTAGTCTGTTGTCGAGATTTTTGTTACTCCAATGGATGATAGCCTTTTCATTATGGAAGGTATTATGTTGTCGATATCTTTGTTACTACAATGGATGGTAGCCTTGTATTTATGGAAGGTTGTCTGTTTTCGAGATTTTTGTTAGTGCAATGGATGGTAGCCTTTTCATTATGGAAGGTTGTCTCTGGTGGAAATTTTTGTTACTCCAATGGATGGTACCCTTGTCATTATGGAAGGTAGTCTGTTGTCGAGATTTTTGTTACTCCATTGGATGGTAGCATTGTCATTATGGAAGGTAGTTTGTTGTCTTGATTTTTGTTACTCCAATGGATGGTAGACTTGTCATTATGGAAGGTTGTCTCTTGTGGAAATTTTTGTTACTCCAATGGATGGTTCCCTTGTCATTATGGAAGGTAGTCTGTTGTCGAGATTTTTGTTACTCCAATGGATGGTAGCCTTGTTATTATGGAAGGTAGTCTGTTGTCGTGATTTTTGTTACTCCAATGGATGGTAGCGTTGTCATTATGGAAGGTAGTATGTTGTTGATATCTTTGTTAGTACAATGGATGGTAGCCTTGTCATTATGGAAGGTTGTTTGTTGTCGAGATTTTTGTTACTGCAATGGATGGTAGCCTTGTCATTATGGAAGGTAGTATGTTGTTATGATTTCTGTTAGTGCAATGGACGGTAGCCTTGTCATTATGGAAGGTAGTTTGTTGTCGAGATTTTTGTTACTGCAATGGATGGTAGCCTTGTCATTATGGAAGATAGTCTGTTGTCGTGATTTTTGTTACTCTAATGGATGGTAGCCTTGTCATTATAGAAGGTTGTCTCTTGTGGAAATTTTTTTTACTCCAATGTATGGTACCCTTATCATTATGGAAGGTAGTCTTTTGTCGAGATTTTTGTTACTCCAATTGATTGTATCCTTGTCATTATGGAAGGTAGTCTGTTGTCGATATTTTTGTTACTCCAATGGATGGTAGCCTTGTCATTATGGAAGGTAGTATGTTGTCGATATATTTGTTACTACAATGGATGGTAGCCTTGTCATTATGGAAGGTTGTCTGTTTTCGAGATTTTTGTTAATGCAATGGACGGTAGCCTTGTCATTATGGAAGGTAGTCTGTCATTGTGATTTCTTTTACTCCAATGGATGATAGCCTTGTCATTATGGAAGGTAATTTGTTGTCTAGTTTTTCTTATTCCATTGGATGGTAGCATTGTCATTATGGAAGGTAGTTTGTTGTCGTGATTTTTGTTACTCCAATGGATGGTAGCCTTGTCATTATGGAAGGTTGTCTCTTGTTGAAATTTTTTTTACTCTAATGTATGGTACCCTTGTCATTATGGAAGGTAGTCTGTTGTCAACATTTTTCTTACTCCAATGGATGGTAGCCTTGTCATTATGGAAGGTAGTCTGTTGTCGATATTTTTGTTACTCCAATGGATGGTAGCCTTGTCATTATGGATGGTAGTATGTTGTCGATATCTTTGTTACTACAATGGATGGTAGCCTTGCCATTAGGGAAGGTTGTCTATTTTCGAGATTTTTGTTAGTGCAATGGACGGTAGCCTTGTCATTATGGAAGGTAGTCTATTGTTGTGATTTCTGTTACTTCAATGGATGGTACCCTTGTCATTACGGAAGGTAGTCTGTTGTCGAGATTTTTGTTACTGCAATGGATGGTAGCCTTGTCATTATGGAAGGTAGTCTGTTGTCGTGATTTTTGTTACTCCAATGGATGGTAGCCTTGTCATTATAGAAGGTTGTCTCTTGTGAAAAATTTTTTTCGTCCAATGTATGGTACCCTTGTCATTATGGAAGGTAGTTTGTTGTCGAGATTTTTGTTACTCCAATGGATGGTAGCCTTGTCATTATGGAAGGTAGTCTGTTGTCGATATTTTTGTTACTCTAATGGATGGTAGCCTTGTCATTATGGAAGATATTCTATTGTCGATATCTTTGTTACTACAATGGATGGTAGCCTATTCATTATGGAAGGTTGTCTGTTTTCGAGATTTTTGTTAGTGCAATGGACGGTAACCTTGTCATTATGGAAGGTAGTCTATTGTTGTGATTTCTGTTACTCCAATGGATGGTAGCCTTGTCATTATGGAAGGTATTCAGTTGTCTAGTTTTTCTTACTCCATTGGATGGTAGCATTGTCATTATGGAAGGTAGTCTATTGTCGTGATTTTTGTTACTCCTATGGATGGTAGCCTTGTCATTATGGAAGGTTGTCTCTTGTGGAAATTTTTTTTACTCTAATGTATGGTACCCTTGTCATTATAGAAGGTAGTCTGTTGTCGAGATTTTTGTTACTCCAATGGATGGTAGCCTTGTCATTATGGAAGGTAGTCTGTTGTCGATGTTTTTGTTACTCCAATGGATGGTAGCCTTGTCATTATGGAAGGTTGTCTGTTTTCGAGATTTTTGTTAATGCACTGGATGGTAGCCTTTTCATTATGGAAGGTTGTCTCTTGTGGAAATTTTTGTTATTCCAATGGATGGTACCCTTGTCATTATGGAAGGTAGTCTGTTGTCAAGATTTTTGTTACTCCATTGGATGGTAGCATTGTCATTATGGAAGGTAGTTTGTTGTCTTGATTGTTGTTACTCCAATGGATGGTAGCCTTGTCATTATGGAAGGTTGTCTCTTGTGGAAATTTTTGTTACTCCAATGGATGGTACCGTTGTCATTATGGAAGGTAGTCTGTTGTCGAGATTTTTGTTACTCCAATGGATGGTAGCCTTGTCATTATGGAAGGTAGTCTGTTGTCGTGATTTTTGTTACTCCAATGGATGGTAGCCTTGTCATTTTGGAAGGTAGTATGTTGTCGATATCTTTGTTACTACAATGGATGGTAGCCTTGTCATTATGGAAGGTTGTTTGTTGTCGAAATTTTTGTTACTGCAATGGATGGTAGCCTTGTCATTATGGAAGGTAGTATGTTGTTATGATTTCTGTTACTTCAATGGATGGTAGCCTTGTCATTATGGAAGGTAGTTTGTTGTTGAGATTTTTGTTACTGCAATGGATGGTAGCCTTGTCATTATGGAAGGTAGTCTATTGTCGTGATTTTTGTTACTCCAATGGATGGTAGCCTTGTCATTATAGAAGGTTGTCTCTTGTGGAAAAATTTTTTACTCCAATGTATGGCACCTTTGTCATTATGGAAGGTAGTCTTTTGTCGAGATTTTTGTTACTCCAATTGATGGTAGCCTTGTCATTATGGAAGGTAGTCTGTTGTCGATATTTTTGTTACTCCAATGGATGGTAGCCTTGTCATTATGGAAGGTAGTATGTTGTCGATATATTTGTTACTACAATGGATGGTAGCCTTGTCATTATGGAAGGTTGTCTGTTTTCGAGATTTTTGTTAGTGCAATGGACGGTAGCCTTGTCATTATGAAAGGTAGTCTGTTGTTGTGATTTCTATTACTCCAATGGATGGTAGCCTTGTCATTATGGAAGGTAGTTTGTTGTCTAGTTTTTCTTACTCCATTGGATGGTAGCATTGTCATTATGGAAGGTAGTCTGTTGTCGTGATTTTTGTTACTCCAATGGATGGTAGCCTTGTCATTATGGAAGGTTGTCTCTTGTGGATATTTTTTTTACTCTAATGTATGGTACCCTTGTCATTATGGAAGGTGGTCTGTTGTCAAGATTTTTCTTACTCCAATGGATGGTAGCCTTGTCATTATGGAAGGTAGTCTGTTGTCGATATTTTTGTTACTCCAATGGATGGTAGCCTTGTCATTATGGAAGGTAGTATGTTATCGATATCTTTGTTACTACAATGGATGGTAGCCTTGTCTTTAGGGAAGGTCGTCTGTTTTCGAGATTTTTGTTAGTGCAATGGACGGTAGCCTTGTCATTATGGAAGGTAGTCTATTGTTGTGATTTCTGTTACTCCAATGGATGGTAGCCTTGTCATTATGGAAGGTAGTCAGTTGTCTAGTTTTTCTTACTCCATTGGATGGTAGCATTTTCATTATGGAAGGTAGTCTGTTGTCGTGATTTTTGTTACTCCTATGGATGGTAGCCTTGTCATTATGGAAGGTTGTCTCTTGTGGAAATTTTTTTTACTCTAATGTATGGTACCCTTGTCATTATAGAAGGTAGTCTGTTGTCGAGATTTTTGTTACTCCAATGGATGGTAGCCTTGTCATTATGGAAGGTAGTCTGTTGTCGATATTTTTGTTACTCCAATGGATGGTAACCTTGTCATTATGGAAGGTTGTCTGTTTTCGAGATTTTTGTTAATGCACTGGATGGTAGCCTTTTCATTATGGAAGGTTGTCTCTTGTGGAAATTTTTGTTATTCCAATGGATGATACCCTTGTCATTATGGAAGGTAGTCTGTTGTCGAGATTTTTGTTACTCCATTGGATGGTAGCATTGTCATTATGGAAGGTAGTTTGTTGTCTTGATTTTTGTTACTCCAATGGATGGTAGCCTTGTCATTATGGAAGGTTGTCTCTTGTGGAAATTTTTGTTACTCCAATGGATGGTACCGTTGTCATTATGGAAGGTAGTCTGTTGTCGAGATTTTTGTTACTCCAATGGATGCTAGCCTTGTCATTATGGAAGGTAGTCTGTTGTCGTGATTTTTGTTACTCCAATGGATGGTAGCCTTGTCATTATGGAAGGTAGTATGTTGTCGATATCTTTGTTACTACAATGGATGGTAGCCTTGTCATTATGGAAGGTTGTTTGTTGTCGAGATTTTTGTTACTGCAATGGATGGTAGCCTTGTCATTATGGAAGGTTGTTTGTTGTCGAGATTTTTGTTACTGCAATGGATGGTAGCCTTGTCATTATGGGAGGTAGTATGTTGTTATGATTTCTGTTACTTCAATGGATGGTAGCCTTGTCATTATGCAAGGTAGTTTGTTGTCGAGATTTTTGTTACTGCAATGGATGGTAGCCTTGTCATTATGGAAGGTAGTCTGTTGTCGTGATTTTTGTTACTCCAATGGATGGTAGCCATGTCATTATAGAAGGTTGTCTCTTGTGGAAAATTTTTTTACTCCAATGTATGGCACCTTTGTCATTATGGAAGGTAGTCTTTTGTCGAGATTTTTGTTACTCCAATTGATGGTAGCCTTGTCATTATGGAAGGTAGTCTGTTGTCGATATTTTTGTTACTCCAATGGGTGGTAGCCTTGTCATTATGGAAGGTAGTATGTTGTCGATATATTTGTTACTACAATGGATGGTAGCCTTGTCATTATGGAAGGTTGTCTGTTTTCGAGATTTTTGTTAATGCAATGGACGGTAGCCTTGTCATTATGGAAGGTAGTCTGTTGTTGTGATTTCTGTTACTCCAATGGATGGTAGCCTTGTCATTATGAAAGGTAGTTTGTTGTCTAGTTTTTCTTACTCCATTGGATGGTAGCATTGTCATTATGGAAGGTAGTCTGTTGTCGTGATTTTTGTTACTCCAATGGATGATAGCCTTGTCATTATGGAAGGTTGTCTCTTGTGGAAATTTTTTTTACTCTAATGTATGGTACCCTTGTCATTATGGAAGGTAGTCTGTTGTCAAGATTTTTCTTACTCCAATGGATGGTAGCCTTGTCATTATGGAAGGTAGTCTGTTGTCGATATTTTTGTTACTCCAATGGATGGTAGCCTTGTCATTATGGAAGGTAGTATGTTATCAATATCTTTGTTTCTACAATGGATGGTAGCCTTGTCATTAGGGAAGGTTGTCTGTTTTCGAGATTTTTGTTAGTGCAATGGACGGTAGCCTTGTCATTATGGAAGGTAGTCTGTTGTTGTGATTTCTGTTACTCCAATGGATGGTAGCCTTGTCATTATGGAATGTAGTCTGTTGTCGATATTTTTGTTACTCCAATGGATGGTAACCTTGTCATTATGGAAGGTTGTCTGTTTTCGAGATTTTTGTTAATGCACTGGATGGTAGCCTTTTCATTATGGAAGGTTGTCTCTTGTGGAAATTTTTGTTATTCCAATGGATGATACCCTTGTCATTATGGAAGGTAGTCTGTTGTCGAGATTTTTGTTACTCCATTGGATGGTAGCATTGTCATTATGGAAGGTAGTTTGTTGTCTTGATTTTTGTTACTCCAATGGATGGTAGCCTTGTCATTATGGAAGGTTGTCTCTTGTGGATATTTTTGTTACTCCAATGGATGGTACCGTTGTCATTATGGAAGGTAGTCTGTTGTCGAGATTTTTGTTACTCCAATGGATGGTAGCCTTGTCATTATGGAAGGTAGTCTGTTGTCGTGATTTTTGTTACTCCAATGGATGGTAGCCTTGTCATTATGGAAGGTAGTATGTTGTCGATATCTTTGTTACTACAATGGATGGTAGCCTTGTCATTATGGAAGGTTGTTTGTTGTCGAGATTTTTGTTACTGCAATGGATGGTAGCCTTGTCATTATGGAAGGTAGTATGTTGTTATGATTTCTGTTACTTCAATGGATGGTAGCCTTGTCATTATGGAAGGTAGTTTGTTGTCGAGATTTTTGTTACTGCAATGGATGGTAGCCTTGTCATTATGGAAGGTAGTCTGTTGTCGTGATTTTTGTTACTCCAATGGATGGTAGCCATGTCATTATGGAAGGTTGTCTCTTGTGGATATTTTTGTTACTCCAATGGATGGTACCGTTGTCATTATGGAAGGTAGTCTGTTGTCGAGATTTTTGTTACTCCAATGGATGGTAGCCTTGTCATTATGGAAGGTAGTCTGTTGTCGTGATTTTTGTTACTCCAATGGATGGTAGCCTTGTCATTATGGAAGGTAGTATGTTGTCGATATCTTTGTTACTACAATGGATGGTAGCCTTGTCATTATGGAAGGTAGTCTGTTGTCGTGATTTTTGTTACTCCAATGGATGGTAGCCATGTCATTATAGAAGGTTGTCTCTTGTGGAAAATTTTTTTACTCCAATGTATGGCACCTTTGTCATTATGGAAGGTAGTCTTTTGTCGAGATTTTTGTTACTCCAATTGATGGTAGCCTTGTCATTATGGAAGGTAGTCTGTTGTCGATATTTTTGTTACTCCAATGGGTGGTAGCCTTGTCATTATGGAAAGTAGTATGTTGTCGATATATTTGTTACTACAATGGATGGTAGCCTTGTCATTATGGAAGGTTGTCTGTTTTCGAGATTTTTGTTAATGCAATGGACGGTAGCCTTGTCATTATGGAAGGTAGTCTGTTGTTGTGATTTCTGTTACTCCAATGGATGGTAGCCTTGTCATTATGAAAGGTAGTTTGTTGTCTAGTTTTTCTTACTCCATTGGATGGTAGCATTGTCATTATGGAAGGTAGTCTGTTGTCGTGATTTTTGTTACTCCAATGGATGATAGCCTTGTCATTATGGAAGGTTGTCTCTTGTGGAAATTTTTTTTACTCTAATGTATGGTACCCTTGTCATTATGGAAGGTAGTCTGTTGTCAAGATTTTTCTTACTCCAATGGATGGTAGCCTTATCATTATGGAAGGTAGTCTGTTGTCGATATTTTTGTTACTCCAATGGATGGTAGCCTTGTCATTATGGAAGGTAGTATGTTATCAATATCTTTGTTTCTACAATGGATGGTAGCCTTGTCATTAGGGAAGGTTGTCTGTTTTCGAGATTTTTGTTAGTGCAATGGACGGTAGCCTTGTCATTATGGAAGGTAGTCTGTTGTTGTGATTTCTGTTACTCCAATGGATGGTAGCCTTGTCATTATGGAATGTAGTCTGTTGTCGATATTTTTGTTACTCCAATGGATGGTAACCTTGTCATTATGGAAGGTTGTCTGTTTTCGAGATTTTTGTTAATGCACTGGATGGTAGCCTTTTCATTATGGAAGGTTGTCTCTTGTGGAAATTTTTGTTATTCCAATGGATGATACCCTTGTCATTATGGAAGGTAGTCTGTTGTCGAGATTTTTGTTACTCCATTGGATGGTAGCATTGTCATTATGGAAGGTAGTTTGTTGTCTTGATTTTTGTTACTCCAATGGATGGTAGCCTTGTCATTATGGAAGGTTGTCTCTTGTGGATATTTTTGTTACTCCAATGGATGGTACCGTTGTCATTATGGAAGGTAGTCTGTTGTCGAGATTTTTGTTACTCCAATGGATGGTAGCCTTGTCATTATGGAAGGTAGTTTGTTGTCGTGATTTTTGTTACTCCAATGGATGGTAGCCTTGTCATTATGGAAGGTAGTATGTTGTCGATATCTTTGTTACTACAATGGATGGTAGCCTTGTCATTATGGAAGGTTGTTTGTTGTCGAGATTTTTGTTACTGCAATGGATGGTAGCCTTGTCATTATGGAAGGTAGTATGTTGTTATGATTTCTGTTACTTCAATGGATGGTAGCCTTGTCATTATGGAAGGTAGTTTGTTGTCGAGATTTTTGTTACTGCAATGGATGGTAGCCTTGTCATTATGGAAGGTAGTCTGTTGTCGTGATTTTTGTTACTCCAATGGATGGTAGCCATGTCATTATAGAAGGTTGTCTCTTGTGGAAAATTTTTTTACTCCAATGTATGGCACCTTTGTAATTATGGAAGGTAGTCTTTTGTCGAGATTTTTGTTACTCCAATTGATGGTAGCCTTGTCATTATGGAAGGTAGTCTGTTGTCGATATTTTTGTTACTCCAATGGGTGGTAGCCTTGTCATTATGGAAGGTAGTATGTTGTCGATATATTTGTTACTACAATGGATGGTAGCCTTGTCATTATGGAAGGTTGTCTGTTTTCGAGATTTTTGTTAGTGCAATGGACGGTAGCCTTGTCATTATGGAAGGTAGTCTGTTGTTGTGATTTCTGTTACTCCAATGGATGGTAGCCTTATCATTATGGAAGGTAGTTTGTTCTCTAGTTTTTCTTACTCCATTGGATGGTAGCATTGTCATTATGGAAGGTTGTCTGTTTTCGAGATTTTTGTTACTGCAATGGATGGTAGCCTTGTCATTATGGAAGGTAGTCTGTTGTCGTGATTTTTGTTACTCCAATGGATGGTAGCCATGTCATTATAGAAGGTTGTCTCTTGTGGAAAATTTTTTTACTCCAATGTATGGCACCTTTGTAATTATGGAAGGTAGTCTTTTGTCGAGATTTTTGTTACTCCAATTGATGGTAGCCTTGTCATTATGGAAGGTAGTCTGTTGTCGATATTTTTGTTACTCCAATGGGTGGTAGCCTTGTCATTATGGAAGGTAGTATGTTGTCGATATATTTGTTACTACAATGGATGGTAGCCTTGTCATTATGGAAGGTTGTCTGTTTTCGAGATTTTTGTTAGTGCAATGGACGGTAGCCTTGTCATTATGGAAGGTAGTCTGTTGTTGTGATTTCTGTTACTCCAATGGATGGTAGCCTTGTCATTATGGAAGGTAGTTTGTTGTCTAGTTTTTCTTACTCCATTGGATGGTAGCATTGTCATTATGGAAGGTAGTCTGTTGTCGTGATTTTTGTTACTCCAATGGATGATAGCCTTGTCATTATGGAAGGTTGTCTCTTGTGGAAATTTTTTTTACTCTAATGTATGGTACCCTTGTCATTATGGAAGGTAGTCTGTTGTCAAGATTTTTCTTACTCCAATGGATGGTAGCCTTGTCATTATGGAAGGTAGTCTGTTGTCGATATTTTTGTTACTCCAATGGATGGTAGCCTTGTCATTATGGAAGGTAGTATGTTATCAATATCTTTGTTTCTACAATGGATGGTAGCCTTGTCATTAGGGAAGGTTGTCTGTTTTCGAGATTTTTGTTAGTGCAATGGACGGTAGCCTTGTCATTATGGAAGGTAGTCTGTTGTTGTGATTTCTGTTACTCCAATGGATGGTAGCCTTGTCATTATGGAAGGTAGTCTGTTGTCGATATTTTTGTTACTCCAATGGATGGTAACCTTGTCATTATGGAAGGTTGTCTGTTTTCGAGATTTTTGTTAATGCACTGGATGGTAGCCTTTTCATTATGGAAGGTTGTCTCTTGTGGAAATTTTTGTTATTCCAATGGATGATACCCTTGTCATTATGGAAGGTAGTCTGTTGTCGAGATTTTTGTTACTCCATTGGATGGTAGCATTGTCATTATGGAAGGTAGTTTGTTGTCTTGATTTTTGTTACTCCAATGGATGGTAGCCTTGTCATTATGGAAGGTTGTCTCTTGTGGATATTTTTGTTACTCCAATGGATGGTACCGTTGTCATTATGGAAGGTAGTCTGTTGTCGAGATTTTTGTTACTCCAATGGATGGTAGCCTTGTCATTATGGAAGATAGTCTGTTGTCGTGATTTTTGTTACTCCAATGGATGGTAGCCTTGTCATTATGGAAGGTAGTATGTTGTCGATATCTTTGTTACTACAATGGATGGTAGCCTTGTCATTATGGAAGGTTGTTTGTTGTCGAGATTTTTGTTACTGCAATGGATGGTAGCCTTGTCATTATGGAAGGTAGTATGTTGTTATGATTTCTGTTACTTCAATGGATGGTAGCCTTGTCATTATGGAAGGTAGTTTGTTGTCGAGATTTTTGTTACTGCAATGGATGGTAGCATTGTCATTATGGAAGGTAGTCTGTTGTCGTGATTTTTGTTACTCCAATGGATGGTAGCCATGTCATTATAGAAGGTTGTCTCTTGTGGAAATTTTTTTTACTCCAATGTATGGCACCTTTGTAATTATGGAAGGTAGTCTTTTGTCGAGATTTTTGTTACTCCAATTGATGGTAGCCTTGTCATTATGGAAGGTAGTCTGTTGTCGATATTTTTGTTACTCCAATGGGTGGTAGCCTTGTCATTATGGAAGGTAGTATGTTGTCGATATATTTGTTACTACAATGGATGGTAGCCTTATCATTATGGAAGGTTGTCTGTTTTCGAGATTTTTGTTAGTGCAATGGACAGTAGCCTTGTCATTATGGAAGGTAGTCTGTTGTTGTGATTTCTGTTACTCCAATGGATGGTAGCCTTGTCATTATGGAAGGTAGTCTGTTGTTATGATTTCTGTTATTCCAATGGCTGATACCCTTGTCATTATGGAAGGTAGTTTGTTGTCGAGATTTTTGTTACTCCATTGGATGGTAGCATTGTCATTATGGAAGGTAGTTTGTTGTCTTGATTTTTGTTACTCCAATGGATGGTAGCCTTTTCATTATGGAAGGTTGTCTCTTGTGGAAATTTTTGTTACTCCAATGGATGTTACCCTTGTCATTATGGAAGGTAGTCTGTTGTCGAGATTTTTGTTACTCTAATGGATGGTATCCTTATCATTATGGAAGGTAGTCTGTTGTTGTGATTTTTTTTACTGCAATGGATGGTAGCCTTGTCATTACGGAAGGTACTATGTTGTCGATATCTTTGTTACTACAATGGATGGTAGCCTTGTCATTATGGAAGGTTCTCTGTTTTCGAGATTTTTGTTAGTGCAATGGGCGGTAGCCTTGTCATTTTGGAAGATAGTATGTTGTTGTGATTTCTGTTACTCCAATGGATGGTAGCCTTGTCATTATGGAAGGTAGTCTGTTGTCGAGTTTTTCTTACTCCATTGGATGGTAGCATTGTCATTATAGAAGGTAGTCTGTTGTTATGATTTTTGTTACTCCAATGGATGGTAGCCTTGTCATTATGGAAGGTTGTCTCTTGTGAAATTTTTTTTACTCTAATGTATGTTACCCTTGTCATTATGGAAGGTAGTCTGTTGTCGAGATTTTTGTTACTCCAATGGATGGTAGCCTTGTCATTATGGAAGGTAGTCTGTTGTCAAGATTTTTGTTACTCCAATGGATGGTAGCCTTGTCATTATGGAAGGTAGTATGTTGTCGATATCTTTGTTACTACAATGGATGGTATCCTTGTCATTAGGGAAGGTTGTCTATTTTCGAGATTTTTGTTAGTGCAATGGACGGTAGCCTTGTTATTATGGAAGGTAGTCTGTTGTTGTGATTTCTATTACTCCAATGGATGGTAGCCTTGTCATTATGGAAGGTAGTCTGTTGTCGAGATTTTTGTTACTACAATGGATGGTAGCATTGTCATTATGGAAGGTAGTTTGTTGTCTTGATTTTTGTTACTCCAATGGATGGTAGCCTTGTCATTATGGAAGGTTGTCTCTTGTGGAAAATTTTGCTACTCCAATGGATGGTACCCTTGTCATTATGGAAGGTAGTCTGTTGTCGAGATTTATGTTACTTCAATGGATGGTAGCCTTGTCATTATGGAAGGTAGTATGTTGTCGTGATATTTGTTACTCCAATGGATGGTAGCCTTGTCATTATGGAAGGTAGTATGTTGTCGATATCTTTGTTACTACAATGGATGGTAGCCTTGTCATTATGGAAGGTTGTCTGTTGTCGAGATTTTTGATACTGCAATGGATGGTAGCCTTGTCATTATAGAAGGTAGTATGTTGTTATGATTTCTGTTACTTCAATGGATGGTAGCCTTGTCATTATGGAAGCTAGTCTGTTGTCGAGATTTTTGTTACTCCAATGGATGGTAGCCTTGTCATTATGGAAGGTTGTCCGTTGTCGAGATTTTTGTTACTACAATGGATGGTAGGATTGTCATTATGGAAGGTAGTCTGTTCTCGAGATTTTTAATATTCCAATGGATGGTAGCCTTGTCATTATGGAAACTATTCTAATGTCGATATTTTTGTTACTACAATGGATGGTAGGCTTGTCGTTATGGAAGGTAGTCTGTTTCCGTGATTTTTGTTACTCCAATGGATGGTAGCCTTGTAATTATGGAATGTTGTCTCTTGTGGAAATTTTTTTTACTCCAATGTATGGTACCCTTGTCATTATGGAAGGTAGTCTGTTATCGAAATTTTTGTTTCTCCAATGGATGGTAGCCTTGTCATTATGGAAGGTAGTCTGTTGTCGATATTTTTTTTACTCCAATGGATGGTAGCCTTGTCATTATGGAAGGTAGTATGTTGTCGATATTTTTGTTACTCCAATGGATGGTAACCTTGTCATTATGGAAGGTTGTCTGTTTTCGACATTTTTGTTAATGCACTGGATGGTAGCCTTTTCATTATGGAAGGTTGTCTCTTTTGGAAAAAAATTTTACTCAATGTATGGTACCCTTGTCATTATGGAAGGTAGTCTGTTGTCGAAATTTTTGTTTCTCCAATGGATGGTAGCCTTGTCATTATGGAAGGTAGTCTTTTGTCGATATTTTTGTTACTCCAATGGATGGTAGCCTTGTCATTATGGAAGGTAGTATGTTGTCGATATCTTTGTTACTACAATGGATAGTAGCCTTGTCATTATGGAAGGCTGTCTGTTGTCGAGATTTTTGTTACTGCAATGGATGGTAGCCATGTCATTATGGAAGGAAGTCTGTTGTCGTGATTTTTGTTACTTCAATGGATGATAGCCTAGTCATTATGGAAGGTTGTCTCTTGTGGAAATTTTTTTTACTCTAATGTATGGTACCCTTGTCATTATGGAAGGTAGTCTGTTGTCAAGATTTTTCTTACTCCAATGGATGGTAGCCTTGTCATTATGGAAGGTAGTCTGTTGTCGATATTTTTGTTACTCCAATGGATGGTAGCCTTGTCATTATGGAAGGTAGTATGTTATCGATATCTTTGTTTCTACAATGGATGGTAGCCTTGTCATTAGGGAAGGTTGTCTGTTTTCGAGATTTTTGTTAGTGCAATGAACGGTAGCCTTGTCATTATGGAAGGTAGTCTGTTGTTGTGATTTCTGTTACTCCAATGGATGGTAGCCTTGTCATTGTGGAAGGTAGTCTGTTGTCGATATTTTTGTTACTCCAATGGATGGTAACCTTGTCATTATGGAAGGTTGTCTGTTTTCGAGATTTTTGTTAATGCACTGGATGGTAGCCTTTTCATTATGGAAGGTTGTCTCTTGTGGAAATTTTTGTTATTCCAATGGATGATACCCTTGTCATTATGGAAGGTAGTCTGTTGTCGAGATTTTTGTTACTCCATTGGATGGTAGCATTGTCATT
The DNA here is from genome assembly GCA_948472305.1 of Vicia faba. NCBI lineage: Eukaryota > Viridiplantae > Streptophyta > Magnoliopsida > Fabales > Fabaceae > Vicia > Vicia faba. Next base: position 377,297,848 of record OX451741.1, on the reverse strand, counting down.
ATGGAAGGTAGTTTGTTGTCTTGATTTTTGTTACTCCAATGGATGGTAGCCTTGTCATTATGGAAGGTTGTCTCTTGTGGATATTTTTGTTACTCCAATGGATGATACCGTTGTCATTATGGAAGGTAGTCTGTTGTCGAGATTTTTGTTACTCCAATGGATGGTAGCCTTGTCATTATGGAAGGTAGTCTGTTGTCGTGATTTTTGTTACTCCAATGGATGGTAGCCTTGTCATTATGGAAGGTAGTATGTTGTCGATATCTTTGTTACTACAATGGATGGTAGCCTTGTCATTATGGAAGGTTGTTTGTTGTCGAGATTTTTGTTACTGCAATGGATGGTAGCCTTGTCATTATGGAAGGTAGTATGTTGTTATGATTTCTTTTACTTCAATGGATGGTAGCCTTGTCATTATGGAAGGTAGTTTGTTGTCGAGATTTTTGTTACTGCAATGGATGGTAGCCTTGTCATTATGGAAGGTAGTCTGTTGTCGTGATTTTTGTTACTCCAATGGATGGTAGCCATGTCATTATAGAAGGTTGTCTCTTGTGGAAAAATTTTTTACTCCAATGTATGGCACCTTTGTAATTATGGAAGGTAGTCTTTTGTCGAGATTTTTGTTACTCCAATTGATGGTAGCCTTGTCATTATGGAAGGTAGTCTGTTGTCGATATTTTTGTTACTCCAATGGGTGGTAGCCTTGTCATTATGGAAGGTAGTATGTTGTCGATATATTTGTTACTACAATGGATGGTAGCCTTGTCATTATGGAAGGTTGTCTGTTTTTGAGATTTTTGTTAATGCAATGGACGGTAGCCTTGTCATTATGGAAGGTAGTCTGTTGTTGTGATTTCTGTTACTCCAATGGATGGTAGCCTTATCATTATGGAAGGTAGTTTGTTGTCTAGTTTTTCTTACTCCATTGGATGGTAGCATTGTCATTATGGAAGGTAGTCTGTTGTCTTGATTTTTGTTACTCCAATGGATGGTAGCCTTGTCATTATGGAAGGTTGTCTCTTGTGGAATTTTTTTTTACTCTAATGTATGGTACCCTTGTCATTATGGAAGGTAGTCTGTTGTCAAGATTTTTCTTACTCCAATGGATGGTAGCCTTGTCATTATGGAAGGTAGTCTATTGTCGATATTTTTGTTACTCCAATGGATGGTAGCCTTGTCATTATGGAAGGTAGTATGTTATCGATATCTTTGTTACTACAATGGATGGTAGCCTTGTCATTAGGGAAGGTTGTCTGTTTTCGAGATTTTTGTTAGTGCAATGGACGGTAGCCTTGTCATTATGGAAGGTAGACTGTTGTTGTGATTTCTGTTACTCCAATGGATGGTAGCCTTGTCATTATGGAAGGTAGTCTGTTGTCGAGATTTTTGTTACTCCATTGGATGGTAGCATTGTCATTATGGAAGGTAGTTTGTTGTCTTGATTTTTGTTACTCCAATGGATGGTAGCCTTTTCATTATGGAAGGTTGTCTCTTGTGGAAATTTTTGCTACTCCAATGGATGGTACCCTTGTTATTATGGAAGGTAGTCTGTTGTCGAGATTTATGTTACTCCAATGGATGGTAGCCTTGTCATTATGGAAGGTAGTTTGTTGTCGTGATATTTGTTACTCCAATGGATGGTAGCCTTGTCATTATGGAAGGTAGTATGTTGTCGATATCTTTGTTACTACAATGGATGGTAGCCTTGTCATTATGGAAGGTTGTCTGTTGTCGAGATTTTTGATACTGCAATGGATGGTAGCCTTGTCATTATAGAAGGTAGTATGTTGTTATGATTTCTGTTACTTCAATGGATGGTAGCCTTGTCATTATGGAAGCTAGTCTGTTGTCGAGATTTTTGTTACTCCAATGGATGGTAGCCTTGTCATTATGGAAGGTTGTCCGTTGTCGAGATTTTTGTTACTACAATGGATGGTAGGATTGTCATTATGGAAGGTAGTCTGTTCTCGAGATTTTTAATATTCCAATGGATGGTAGCCTTGTCATTATGGAAACTATTCTAATGTCGATATTTTTGTTACTACAATGGATGGTAGGCTTGTCGTTATGGAAGGTAGTCTGTTTCCGTGATTTTTGTTACTCCAATGGATGGTAGCCTTGTAATTATGGAATGTTGTCTCTTGTGGAAATTTTTTTTACTCCAATGTATGGTACCCTTGTCATTATGGAAGGTAGTCTGTTATCGAAATTTTTGTTTCTCCAATGGATGGTAGCCTTGTCATTATGGAAGGTAGTCTGTTGGCGATATTTTTTTTACTCCAATGGATGGTAGCCTTGTCATTATGGAAGGTAGTATGTTATCGATATCTTTGTTACTACAATGGATGGTAGCCTTGTCATTAGGGAAGGTTGTCTGTTTTCGAGATTTTTGTTAGTGCAATGGACGGTAGCCTTGTCATTATGGAAGGTAGTCTGTTGTTGTGATTTCTGTTACTCCAATGGATGGTAGCCTTGTCATTATGGAAGGTAGTCTGTTGTCGATATTTTTGTTACTCCAATGGATGGTAACCTTGTCATTATGGAAGGTTGTCTGTTTTCGAGATTTTTGTTAATGCACTGGATGGTAGCCTTTTCATTATGGAAGGTTGTCTCTTTTGGAAAAAAATTTACTCCAATGTATGGTACCCTTGTCATTATGGAAGGTAGTCTGTTGTCGAAATTTTTGTTTCTCCAATGGATGGTAGCCTTGTCATTATGGAAGGTAGTCTTTTGTCGATATTTTTGTTACTCCAATGGATGGTAGCCTTGTCATTATGGAAGGTAGTATGTTGTCGATATCTTTGTTACTACAATGGATAGTAGCCTTGTCATTATGGAAGGTTGTCTGTTGTCGAGATTTTTGTTAATGCAATGGATGGTAGCCATGTCATTATGGAAGGTAGTATGTTGTTATGATTTCTGTTACTTCAATGGATGGTAGCCTTGTCATTATGGAAGCTAGTCTGTTGTCGAGATTTTTGTTACTCCAATGGATGGTAGCCTTGTCATTAAGGAAGGTTGTCTGTTGTCGAGATTTTTGTTACTACAATGGATGTTAGGCTTGTCATTATGGAAGGTAGTCTGTTGTCGAGATTTTTAATATTCTAATGGATGGTAGCCTTGTCATTATGGAAGCTATTCTAATGTCGATATTTTTGTTACTACAATGGATGGTAGGCTTGTCATTATGGAAGGTAGTCTCTTATCGTTATCTTTGTTACTCCAATGGATGGTAGCCTTGTCATTATGGAAGGTAGTCTGTTGTCGAGTTTTTCTTACTCCATTGGATGGTAGCATTGTCATTATGGAAGGTAGTCTGTTGTCATGATTTTTGTTACTCCAATGGATGGTAGCCTTGGCATTATGGAAGGTTGTCTCTTGTGGAAATTTTTTTTACTCTAATGTATGGTACCCTTGTCATTATGGAAGGTAGTCTATTGTCGAGATTTTTGTTTCTCCAATGGATGGTAGCCTTGTCATTATGGAAGGTAGTCTTTTGTCGATATTTTTGTTACTCCAATGGATGGTAGCCTTGTCATTATGGAAGGTAGTATGTTGTCGATATCTTTGTTACTACAATGGATGGTAGCCTTGTCATTATGGAAGGTTGTCTATTGTCGATATTTTTGTTACTGCAATGGATGGTAGCCTTGTCATTATGGAAGGTAGTATGTTTTTATGATTTCTGTTACTTCAATGGATGGTAGCCTTGTCATTATGGAAGCTAGTCTGTTGTCGAGATTTTTGTTACTTCAATGGATGGTAGCCTTGTCATTATGGAAGGTTGTCTGTTGTCGAGATTTTTGTTACTACAATGGATGGTAGGCTTGTCATTATGGAAGGTAGTCTGTTGTCGAGATTTTTAATATTCCAATGGATGGTAGCCTTGTCATTATGGAAGCTATTCTAATGTCGATATATTTGTTACTACAATGGATGGTAGGCTTGACGTTATGGAAGGTAGTCTCTTGTCGATATCTTTGTTACTCCAATCGATGGCAGCCTTGTCATTATGGAAGGTAGTCTATTGTTGAGATTTTTGTTACTGCAATGGATGGTAGCCTTGTCATTATGGAAGGTAGTTTGTTGCCGTGATTTTTGTTACTCCAATTGATGGTAGCCTTGTAAATATGGAAGGTTGTCTCTTGTTGAAATTTTTTTTACTCCAATGTGTGGTACCCTTGTCATTATGGAAGGTAGTATGTTGTCGAAATTTTTGTTTCTCCAAAGGATGGTAGCCTTGTCATTATGGAAGGTAGTCTGTTGTCGATATTTTTGTTACTCCAATGGATGGTAGCCTTGTCATTATGGAAGGTACTATGTTGTCGATACCTTTGTTACTACAATGGATGGTAGCCTTGTCATTATGGAAGGTTGTCTATTTTCGAGATTTTTGTTAGTATAATGGACGGTAGCCTTGTCATTATGGAAGGTAGTCTGTTGTTGTGATTTCTGTTACTCCAATGGATGGTAGCCTTGTCATTATGGAAGGTAGTCTGTTGTCGAGATTTTTGTTACTCCATTGGATGGTAGCATTGTCATTATGGAAGGTAGTTTGTTGTCTTGATTTTTGTTACTCCAATGGATGGTAGCCTTTTCATTATGGAAGGTTGTCTCTTATGGAAATTTTTGTTACTCCAATGGATGGTACCCTTGTCATTATGGAAGGTAGTCTGTTGTCGAGATTTTTGTTACTCCAATGGATTGTATCCTTATCATTATGGAAGGTAGTCTGTTGTTGTGATTTTTTTTACTGCAATGGATGGTAGCCTTGTCATTATGGAAGGTTGTATGTTGTCGATATCTTTGTTACTACAATGGATGGTAGCCTTGTCATTATGGAAGGTTGTCTGTTTTCGAGATTTTTGTTAGTGCAATGGGCGGTAGCCTTGTCATTATGGAAGATAGTATGTTGTTGTGATTTCTGTTACTCCAATGGATGGTAGCCTTGTCATTATGGAAGGTAGTCTGTTGTCGAGTTTTTCTTACTCCATTGGATGATAGCATTGTCATTATGGAAGGTAGTCTGTTGTCATGATTTGTGTTACTCCAATGGATGGTAGCCTTGGCATTATGGAAGGTTGTCTCTTGTGGAAATTTTTTTTACTCTAATGTATGGTACCCTTGTCATTATGGAAGGTAGTCTGTTGTCGAGATTTTTGTTCTCCAATGGATGGTAGCCTTGTCATTATGGAAGGTAGTCTGTTGTAAAGATTTTTGTTACTCCAATGGATGGTAGCACTGTCATTATGGAAGGTAGTATGTTGTCGATATCTTTGTTACTACAATGGATGGTAGCCTTGTCATTAGGGAAGGTTGTCTATTTTCGAGATTTTTGTTAGTATAATGGATGGTAGCCTTGTCATTATGGAAGGTAGTCTATTGTCGAGATTTTTGTTACTCCATTGGATGGTAGCATTGTCATTATGGAAGGAAGTTTGTTGTCTTGATTTTTGTTACTCCAATGGATGGTAGCCTTGTCATTATGGAAGGTTGTCTCTTGTGGAAATTTTTGATACTCCAATGGATGGTACCCTTGTCATTATGGAAGGTAGTCTGTTGTCGAGATTTTTGTTACTCCAATGGATGGTAGCCTTGTCATTATGGAAGGTAGTTTGTTGTCGTGATTTTTGTTACTCCAATGGATGGTATCCTTGTCATTATGGAAGGTAATATGTTGTCGATATCTTTGTTACTACAATGGATGGTAGCCTTGTCATTATGGAAGGTTGTCTGTTGTCGAGATTTTTGATACTGCGATGGATGGTAGCCTTGTCATTATAGAAGGTAGTATGTTGTTATGATTTCTGTTACTTCAATGGATGGTAGCCTTGTCATTATGGAAGCTAGTCTGTTGTCGAGATTTTTGTTACTCCAATGGATGGTAGCCTTGTCATTATGGAAGGTTGTCCGTTGTCGAGATTTTTGTTACTACAATGGATGGTAGGATTGTCATTATGGAAGGTAGTCTGTTCTCGAGATTTTTAATATTCCAATGGATGGTAGCCTTGTCATTATGGAAGCTATTCTAATGTCGATATTTTTGTTACTACAATGGATGTTAGGCTTGTCGTTATGGAAGGTAGTCTGTTTCCGTGATTTTTGTTACTCCAATGGATGGTAGCCTTGTAATTATGGAATGTTGTCTCTTGTGGAAATTTTTTTTACTCCAATGTATGGTACCCTTGTCATTATGGAAGGTAGTCTGTTATCGAAATTTTTGTTTCTCTAATGGATGGTAGCCTTGTCATTATGGAAGGTAGTCTGTTGGCGATATTTTTGTTACTCCAATGGATGGTAGCCTTGTCATTATGGAAGGTAGTATGTTGTCGATATCTTTGTTACTACAATGGATGGTAGCCTTGTCATTATGGAAGGTTGTCTATTTTCGAGATTTTTGTTAGTGCAATGGACGGTAGCCTTGTCATTATGGAAGGTAGTCTGTTGTTGTGATTTCTGGTACTCCAATGGATGGTAGCCTTGTCATTATGGAAGGTAGTCTGTTGTCGAGATTTTTTTTACTCCATTGGATGGTAGCATTGTCATTATGGAAGGTAGTTTGTTGTCTTAATTTTTGTTACTCCAATGGATGGTAGCCTTGTCATTATGGAAGGTTGTCTCTTGTGGAAATTTTTGTTACTCCAATGGATGGTACCCTTGTCATTATGGAAGGTAGTCTGTTGTCGAGATTTTTGTTACTCCAATGGATGGTAGCCTTGTCATTATGAAAGGTAGTTTGTTGTCGTGATTTTTGTTACTCCAATGGATGGTAGCCTTTTCATTATGGAAGGTAGTATGTTGTCGATATCTTTGTCACTACAATGGATGGTAGCCTTGTCATTATGGAAGGTTGTCTGTTGTCGAGATTTTTGATACTGCAATGGATGGTAGCCTTGTCATTATAGAAGGTAGTATGTTGTTATGATTTCTGTTACTTCAATGGATGGTAGCCTTGTCATTATGGAAGCTAGTCTGTTGTCGAGATTTTTGTTACTCCAATGGATGGTAGCCTTGTCATTATGGAAGGTTGTCCGTTTTCGAGATTTTTGTTACTACAATGGATGGTAGGATTCTCATTATGGAAAGTAGTATGTTCTCGAGATTTTTAATATTCCAATGGATGGTAGCCTTGTAATTATGGAAGCTATTCTAATGTCGATATTTTTGTTACTACAATGGATGGTAGGCTTGTCGTTATGGAAGGTAGTCTGTTTCCGTGATTTTTGTTACTCCAATGGATGGTAGCCTTGTAATTATGGAATGTTGTCTCTTGTGGAAATTTTTTTTACTCCAATGTATGGTACCCTTGTCATTATGGAAGGTAGTCTGTTATCAAAATTGTTGTTTCTCCAATGGATGGTAGCCTTGTCATTATGGAAGGTAGTCTGTTGTCGATATTTTTGTTACTCCAATGGATGGTAGCCTTGTCATTATGGAAGGTAGTATGTTGTCGATATCTTTGTTACTACAATGGATGGTAGCCTTGTCATTATGGAAGGTTTTCTGTTTTCGAGATTTTTGTTGGTGCAATGGACGGTAGCCTTGTCATTATGGAAGGTAGTCTGTTGTTGTGATTTCTGTTACTCCAATGGATGGTAGCCTTGTCATTATGGAAGGTAGTCTGTTGTCGAGATTTTTTTTACTCCATTGGATGGTAGCATTGTCATTATGGAAGGTAGTTTGTTGTCTTAATTTTTGTTACTCCAATGGATGGTAGCCTTGTCATTATGGAAGGTTGTCTCTTGTGGAAATTTTTGTTACTCCAATGGATGGTACCCTTGTCATTATGGAAGGTAGTCTGTTGTCGAGATTTTTGTTACTCCAATAGATGGTAGCCTTGTCATTATGGAAGGTAGTTTGTTGTCGTGATTTTTGTTACTCCAATGGATGGTAGCCTTGTCATTATGGAAGGTAGTATGTGGTCGATATCTTTGTTACTACAATGGATGGTAGCCTTGTCATTATGGAAGGTTGTCTGTTGTCGAGATTTTTGTTACTTCAATGGATGGTAGCCTTGTCATTATATAAGCTGTTCTGTTGTCGAGATTTTTGTTACTCCAATGGATGGTAGGCTTGTCATTAAGGAAGGTTGTCTGTTGTCGAGATTTTTGTTACTACAATGGATGGTAGGCTTGTCATTATGGAAGGTAGTCTGTTGTCGAGATTTTTAATATTCCAATGGATGGTAGCCTTGTCATTATGGAAGCTATTCTAATGTCGATATTTTTGTTACTACAATGGATGGTAGGCTTGTCGTTATGGAAGGTAGTCTCTTATCGATATCTTTGTTACTTCAATGGATGGTAGCCTTGTCATTATGGAAGGTAGTCTATTTTCGAGATTTTTGTTACTGCAATGGATGGTAGCCTTGTCATTATGGAAGGTAGTCTGTTGCCATGATTTTTGTTACTCCAATGGATGGTAGCCTTGTCATTATGGAAGGTTGTCTCTTTTGGAAAAAATTTTTACTCCAATGTATGGTACCCTTGTCATTATGGAAGGTAGTCTATTGTCGAAATTTTTGTTTCTCCAATGGATGGTAGCCTTGTCATTATGGAAGGAAGTCTTTTGTCGATATTTTTGTTACTCCAATGGATGGTAGCCTTGTTATTATGGAAGGTAGTATGTTGTCGATATCTTTGTTACTACAATGGATGGTAGCCTTGTCATTATGGATGGTTGTCTGTCGTCGAGATTTTTGTTACTGCAATGGATGGTAGCCTTGTCATTATGGAAGGTAGTATGTTTTTATGATTTATGTTACTTCAATGGATGGTAGCCTTGTCATTATGGAAGCTAGTCTGTTGTCGAGATTTTTGTTACTCCAATGGATGGTAGCCTTGTCATTAAGGAAGGTTGTATGTTGTCGAGATTTTTGTTACTACAATGGATGTTAGGCTTGTCATTATTGAAGGTAGTCTGTTGTCGAGATTTTTAATATTCTAATTGATGGTAGCCTTGTCATTATGGAAGCTATTCTAATGTCGATATTTTTGTTACTACAATGGATGGTAGGCTTGACGTTATGGAAGGTAGTCTCTTGTCGATATCTTTGTTACTCCAATGGATGGTAGCCTTGTCATTATTGAAGGTAGTCTATTGTCGAGATATTTGTTACTGCAATGGATGGTAGCCTTGTCATTATGGAAGGTAGTCTGTTGTCGTGATTTTTATTACTCCAATTGATGGTAGCCTTGTAATTATGGAAGGTTGTCTCTTGTTGAAATTTTTTTTACTCCAATGTATGGTACCCTTGTCATTATGGAAGGTAGTATGTTGTCGAAATTTTTGTTTCTCCAATGGATGGTAGCCTTGTCATTATGGAAGGTAGTATGTTTTCGATATCTTTGTTACTACAATGGATGGTAGCCTTGTCATTATGGAAGGTTGTCTGTTTTCGAGATTTTTGTTAGTGCAATGGAAGGTAGCTTTGTCATTATGGACGGTAGTCTGTTGTCGAGATTTTTTTTACTCCATTGGATGGTAGCATTGTCATTATGAAAGGTAGTCTGTTGTCGAGATTTTTGTTACTACAATGGCTGGTTGGCTTGTCATTAAGGAAGGTAGTCTGTTGTCGAGATTTTTAATATTCCAATGGAGGGTAGCCTTGTCATTATGGAAGGTAGTCTGTTTTCGTGATTTTTGTTACTCTAATTGATGGTTGCCTTGTCATTATGGAAGCTATTCTATTATCGAGATTTTTGATACTACAATGGATGGTAGCCTTGTCATTATGGAAGGTTGTCAGTTGTCGAGATTTTTGTTACTTCAATGGATGGTAGCCTTGTCATTATATAAGCTGTTCTGTTGTCGAGATTTTTGTTACTCCAATGGATGGTAGGCTTGTCATTAAGGAAGGTTGTCTGTTGTCGAGATTTTTGTTACTACAATGGATGGTAGGCTTGTCATTATGGAAGGTAGTCTGTTGTCGAGATTTTTAATATTCCAATGGATGGTAGCCTTGTCATTATGGAAGCTATTCTAATGTCGATATTTTTGTTACTACAATGGATGGTAGGCTTGTCGTTATGGAAGGTAGTCTCTTATCGATATCTTTGTTACTTCAATGGATGGTAGCCTTGTCATTATGGAAGGTAGTCTATTTTCGAGATTTTTATTACTGCAATGGATGGTAGCCTTGTCATTATGGAAGGTAGTCTGTTGCCATGATTTTTGTTACTCCAATGGATGGTAGCCTTGTCATTATGGAAGGTTGTCTCTTTTGGAAAATTTTTTTACTCCAATGTATGGTACCCTTGTCATTATGGAAGGTAGTCTGTTGTCGAAATTTTTGTTTCTCCAATGGATGGTAGCCTTGTCATTATGGAAGGAAGTCTTTTGTCGATATTTTTGTTACTCCAATGGATGGTAGCCTTGTTATTATGGAAGGTAGTATGTTGTCGATATCTTTGTTACTACAATGGATGGTAGCCTTGTCATTATGGATGGTTGTCTGTCGTCGAGATTTTTGTTACTGCAATGGATGGTAGCCTTGTCATTATGGAAGGTAGTATGTTTTTATGATTTATGTTACTTCAATGGATGGTAGCCTTGTCATTATGGAAGCTAGTCTGTTGTCGAGATTTTTGTTACTCCAATGGATGGTAGCCTTGTCATTAAGGAAGGTTGTATGTTGTCGAGATTTTTGTTACTACAATGGATGTTAGGCTTGTCATTATTGAAGGTAGTCTGTTGTCGAGATTTTTAATATTCTAATTGATGGTAGCCTTGTCATTATGGAAGCTATTCTAATGTCGATATTTTTGTTACTACAATGGATGGTAGGCTTGACGTTATGGAAGGTAGTCTCTTGTCGATATCTTTGTTACTCCAATGGATGGTAGCCTTGTCATTATTGAAGGTAGTCTATTGTCGAGATATTTGTTACTGCAATGGATGGTAGCCTTGTCATTATGGAAGGTAGTCTGTTGTCGTGATTTTTATTACTCCAATTGATGGTAGCCTTGTAATTATGGAAGGTTGTCTCTTGTTGAAATTTTTTTTACTCCAATGTATGGTACCCTTGTCATTATGGAAGGTAGTATGTTGTCGAAATTTTTGTTTCTCCAATGGATGGTAGCCTTGTCATTATGGAAGGTAGTATGTTTTCGATATCTTTGTTACTACAATGGATGGTAGCCTTGTCATTATGGAAGGTTGTATGTTTTCGAGATTTTTGTTAGTGCAATGGAAGGTAGCCTTGTCATTATGGACGGTAGTCTGTTGTCGAGATTTTTTTTACTCCATTGGATGGTAGCATTGTCATTATGAAAGGTAGTCTGTTGTCGAGATTTTTGTTACTACAATGGCTGGTTGGCTTGTCATTAAGGAAGGTAGTCTGTTGTCGAGATTTTTAATATTCCAATGGAGGGTAGCCTTGTCATTATGGAAGGTAGTCTGTTTTCGTGATTTTTGTTACTCTAATTGATGGTTGCCTTGTCATTATGGAAGCTATTCTATTATCGAGATTTTTGATACTACAATGGATTGTTGCCTTGTCATTATGGAAGGTAGTCTCTTGTCGATAACTTTGTTACTCCAATGGATAATAGCCTTGTTATTATGGAAGGTAGTCTGTTGTCTAGATTTCAGTTACTCCAATGGATGGTAGCCTTGTCATTATGGAAGGTTGTCTGTTGTCGGGATTTTTGTTACTCCAATGGATGGTAGCCTTGTCATTATGAAAGGTAGTCTGTTATCTAGATTTTTGTTACAACAATTAATGGTAGCCTTGTCATTATGGAAGGTAGTCTGTTGCCATGATTTTTGTTACTCCAATGGATGGTAGCCTTGTCATTATGGAAGGTTGTCTCTTTTGGAAAAATTTTTTACTCCAATGTATGGCACCCTTGTCATTATGGAAGGTAGTCTGTTGTCGAAATTTTTGTTTCTCCAATGGATGGTAGCCTTGTCATTATGGAAGGAAGTCTTTTGTCGATATTTTTGTTACTCCAATGGATGGTAGCCTTGTTATTATGGAAGGTAGTATGTTGTCGATATCTTTGTTACTACAATGGATGGTAGCCTTGTCATTATGGATGGTTGTCTGTCGTCGAGATTTTTGTTACTGCAATGGATGGTAGCCTTGTCATTATGGAAGGTAGTATGTTTTTATGATTTATGTTACTTCAATGGATGGTAGCCTTGTCATTATGGAAGCTAGTCTGTTGTCGAGATTTTTGTTACTCCAATGGATGGTAGCCTTGTCATTAAGGAAGGTTGTATGTTGTCGAGATTTTTGTTACTACAATGGATGTTAGGCTTGTCATTATTGAAGGTAGTCTGTTGTCGAGATTTTTAATATTCTAATTGATGGTAGCCTTGTCATTATGGAAGCTATTCTAATGTCGATATTTTTGTTACTACAATGGATGGTAGGCTTGACGTTATGGAAGGTAGTCTCTTGTCGATATCTTTGTTACTCCAATGGATGGTAGCCTTGTCATTATTGAAGGTAGTCTATTGTCGAGATATTTGTTACTGCAATGGATGGTAGCCTTGTCATTATGGAAGGTAGTCTGTTGTCGTGATTTTTATTACTCCAATTGATGGTAGCCTTGTAATTATGGAAGGTTGTCTCTTGTTGAAATTTTTTTTACTCCAATGTATGGTACCCTTGTCATTATGGAAGGTAGTATGTTGTCGAAATTTTTGTTTCTCCAATGGATGGTAGCCTTGTCATTATGGAAGGTAGTATGTTTTCGATATCTTTGTTACTACAATGGATGGTAGCCTTGTCATTATGGAAGGTTGTCTGTTTTCGAGATTTTTGTTAGTGCAATGGAAGGTAGCCTTGTCATTATGGACGGTAGTCTGTTGTCGAGATTTTTTTTACTCCATTGGATGGTAGCATTGTCATTATGAAAGGTAGTCTGTTGTCGAGATTTTTGTTACTACAATGGCTGGTTGGCTTGTCATTATGGAAGGTAGTCTGTTGTCGAGATTTTTAATATTCCAATGGAGGGTAGCCTTGTCATTATGGAAGGTAGTCTGTTTTCGTGATTTTTGTTACTCTAATTGATGGTTGCCTTGTCATTATGGAAGCTATTCTATTATCGAGATTTTTGATACTACAATGGATTGTTGCCTTGTCATTATGGAAGGTAGTCTCTTGTCGATAACTTTGTTACTCCAATGGATAATAGCCTTGTTATTATGGAAGGTAGTCTGTTGTCTAGATTTCAGTTACTCCAATGGATGGTAGCCTTGTCATTATGGAAGGTTGTCTGTTGTCGGGATTTTTGTTACTCCAATGGATGGTAGCCTTGTCATTATGAAAGGTAGTCTGTTATCTAGATTTTTGTTACAACAATTAATGGTAGCCTTGTGATTATGGAAGGTAGTCTGTTGTCGATATTTTTGTTACTGCAATGGATGGTAGCCTTGACATTATGGAAGGTAGTCTGTCGTTGTGATTTCTGTTACTCCAATGGATGTTAGCCTTGTCATTAAGGACGGTAGTCTGTTGTTTAGATTTTTTTTTCGCCATTGGATGGTAGCCTTGTCATTATGGAAGGTTGTGTGTTGTTGATATTTTTTTTATTCGAATGGATGGTAGCCTTGTCATTATGGAAGGTAGTTTGTTGTCGTGATTTTTGTTACTCCAATGGATGGTATCCTTTTCATCAAGGAAGGTTGTCTCTTGTGGAAATTTTTGTTACTGCAATGGATGGTACCCTTGTCATTATGGAAGGTAGTTTGTTGTCGATATTTTTATTACTCCATTGGATGGAAGCCTTGTCATTATGGAAGGTAGTCTGTTGTCGAGATTTTTGTTATTCCAATGGATGGTAGCCTTGTCATTATGGAAGGTAGTCTGTTGTCGTAATTTTTGTTACTCCAATGGATGGTAGCCTTGTCATTATGGAAGGTAGTATGTTGTCGATATCTTTGTTACTACAATTGATTGTAGCCTTGTCATTATGGAAGGTAGTCTGTTGTCGAGATTTTTGTTACTGCAATGGATGGTAGCCTTGTCATTATGGAATGTAGTTTGTTGTCGAGATTTTTGTTACTCCAATGGATGGTAGCCTTGTCATTATGGAAGGTAGTTTTTTGTCGTGATTTTTGTTACTCCAATGGATGGTAGCCTTGTCATTATGGAAGGTAGTCTGTTGTCGAGATTTTTGTTACTCCAATGGATGGTAGCCTTGTCATTTTGGAAGGTAGTCTTTTGTCGAGAGTTTTGTTACTACAATGGATGGTAGTCTTGTCATTATGGAAGGTAGTCTATTGTCGAGATTTTTAATATTCCAATGGAAGGTAGCCTTGTCATTATGGAAGGTAGTCTATTGTCGTGATTTTTGTTACTCCAATGGATGGTAGCCTTGTCATTATGGAAGCTATTCTATTGTCAAGATTTTTGTTACTACAATGGATGGTAGCCTTGTCATTATGGAAGGTAGTTTGTTATCGATATTTTTTTTACTTCAATGGATGGTAGCCTTGTCGTTATGGAAGGTAGTCTGTTGTCGTGATTTTTGTTACTCCAATGGATGGTAGCCTTGTCATTATGGAAGGTTGTCTCTTGTGGAAATTTTTTTTACTCCAATGTATGGTACCCTTGTCATTATGGAAGTTAGTCTGTTGTCGACATTTTTGTTACTCCAATGGATGGTAGCCTTGTTATTATGGAAGGTAGTATGTTGTCGTGATTTTTGTTACTCCAATGGATGGTAGCCTTTTCATTATGGAAGGTAGTATGTTGTTGATATCTTTGTTACTACAATGGATGGTAGCCTTGTCATTATGGAAGGTTGTCTTTTGTCGAGATTTTTGTTACTGTAATAGATGGTAGCCTTGTCATTATGGAAGGTAGTATGTTGTTGTGATTTCTGTTACTCCAATGGATGGTAGCCTTGTCATTATGGAATGTACTATGTTGTCGAGATTTTTGTTACTCCAATGGATGGTAGCCTTCTCATTTTGGAAGGTAGTCTGTTGTCGAGAGTTTTGTTACTACAATGGATGGTAGTCTTGTCATTATGGAAGGTAGTCTATTGTCGAAATATTTAATATTCCAATGGAAGGTAGCCTTGTCATTATGGAAGGTAGTCTATTGTCGTGATTTTTGTTACTCCAATGGATGGTAGCCTTGTCATTATGGAAGATATTCTATTGTCAAGATTTTTGTTACTACAATGGATGGTAGCCTTGTCATTATGGAAGGTAGTTTGTTGTCGAGATTTTTGTTACTTCAATGGATGGTAGCCTTGTCATTATGGAAGGTAGTCTGTTGTCGTGATTTTTGTTACTCCAATAGATGGTAGCCTTGTTTTTATGGAAGGTTGTCTCTTGTGGAATTTTTTTTTACTCCAATGTATGGTACCCTTGTCATTATGGAAGGTAGTATGTTGTCGATATCTTTGATACTACAATGGATGATAGCCTTGTCATTATGGAAGGTTGTCTGTTTTCGAGATTTTTGTTAGTGCAATGAATGGTAGCCTTGTCATTATGGAAGGTACTCTGTTGTGGTGATTTCTGTTACTCCAATGGATGGTAGCCTTGTCATTATGGAAGGTAGTCTCTTGTCGAGATTTTTGTTACTACAATGGATGGTAGGCTTGTCATTATGGAAGGTAGTCTGTTGTCGAGATTTTTAATATTCAAATGGATGATAGCCTTGTCTTTATGGAAGGTTGTTTGTTGTTGTTATTTTTGTTACTCCAATGGATGTTAGCCTTATCAATATGGAAGCTATTTTAATATCGAGATTTTTGTTACTCCAATGGATGGTAGCCTTGTCATTATGGAAGCTATTCTATTATCAAGATTTTTGTTACTTCAATGGATGGTAGCCTTGTCATTATGGAAGGTAGTCTGTTGTCGGGATTTTTGTTACTCCAATGGATGGAAGCCTTGTTATTATGGAAGGTAGTCTGTTGTCGTGATTTTTGTTACTCCAATGCATGGTAGCCTTGTCATTATGGAAGGTAGTATGTTGTCGATATCTTTGATACTACAATGGATGGTAGCCTTGTCATTATGGAAGGTTGTATGTTTTCGAAATTTTTGTTAGTGCAAGGAATGGTAGCCTTGTCATTATGGAAGGTAGTTTGTTGTTGTGATTTCTGTTACTCAAGTGGATGGTAGCCTTGTCATTATGGAAGGTAGTCTGTTGTCGAGATTTTTGTTACTACAATGGATGGTAGGCTTGTCATTATGGAAGGTAGTCTGTTGTCGAGATTTTTAATATTCCAATGGATGATAGCCTTATCATTATGGAAGGTAGTCTGTTGTAATGATTTTTGTTACTCCAATAGATGGTAGCCTTGTCATTATGGAAGCTATTCTATTATCGAGATTTTTGTTACTACAATGGATTGTAGCCTTGTCATTATGGAAGGTAGTCTCTTGTCGATATCTTTGTTACTCCAATGGATGGTAGCCTTGTCATTATGGAAGATATTCTGTTGTCTAGATTTCAGTTACTCCAATGGATGGTAGCCTTGTCATTATGGAAGGTAGTCTGTTGTCGGGATTTTTGTTACTCCAATGGATGGTAACCTTGTCATTATGGAAGGTAGTCTATTGTCTAGATTTTTGTTACATCAATGGATGGTAGCCTTGTCATCATGGAAGGTAGTATGTTGTCGAGATTTTTGTTACTCCAATGGATGGTAGCCTTGTCACTATGGAAGGTAGTCTGTTGTCGAGAATTTTGTTACTACAATGGATGGTAGGCTTGTCATTATGGAAGTTAGTCTGTTGTCAAGATTTTTAATATTCCAATGGATGATAGCCTTGTCATTATGGAAGGTAGTCTATTGTCGTGATTTTTGTTACTCCAATGGATGATAGCCTTGTCATTATGGAAGGTTGTCTGTTTTCGAGATTTTTGTTAGTGCAATGAATGGTAGCCTTGTCATTATGGAAGATACTCTGTTGTGGTGATTTCTGTTACTCCAATGGATGGTAGCCTTGTCATTATGGAAGGTAGTCTGTTGTCGAGATTTTTGTTATTACAATGGATGGTAGGCTTGTCATTATGGAAGGTAGTCTGTTGTCGAGATTTTTAATATTCAAATGGATGATAGCCTTGTCATTATGGAAGGTTGTTTGTTGTCGTGATTTTTGTTACTCCAATGGATGTTAGCCTTGTCATTATGGAAGCTATTCTAATATCGGGATTTTTGTTACTACAATGGATTGTAGCCTTGTCATTATGGAAGGTAGTCTCTTGTCGATATCTTTGTTACTCCAATGGATGGTAGCCTTGTCATTATGAAAGGTAGTCTATTGTCTAGATTTCAATTACTCTAATGGATGGTAGCCTTGTCATTATGGAAGGTAGTCTGTTGTCGGGATTTTTGTTACTCCAATGGATGGTAGCCTTGTTATTATGGAAGGTAGTCTGTTGTCGTGATTTTTGTTACTCCAATGCATGGTAGCCTTGTCATTATGGAAGGTAGTATGTTATGTTGTCGATATCTTTGATACTACAATGGATGGTAGCCTTGTCATTATGGAAGGTTGTATGTTTTCGAGATTTTTGTTAGTGCAATGAATGGTAGCCTTGTCATTATGGAAGGTAGTTTGTTGTTGTGATTTCTGTTACTCCAGTGGATGGTAGCCTTGTCATTATGGAAGGTAGTCTGTTGTCGAGATTTTTGTTACTACAATGGATGGTAGGCTTGTCATTATGGAAGGTAGCCTGTTGTCGAGATTTTTAATATTCCAATGGATGATAGCCTTATCATTATGGAATGTAGTCTGTTGTCATGATTTTTGTTACTCTAATAGATGGTAGCCTTGTCATTATGGAAGCTATTCTATTATCGAGATTTTTGTTACTACAATGGATTGTAGCCTTGTCATTACGGAAGGTAGTCTCTTGTCGATATCTTTGTTACTCCAATGGATGGTAGCCTTGTCATTATGGAAGGTAGTCTATTG
This sequence comes from Vicia faba, assembly GCA_948472305.1. Lineage (NCBI taxonomy): Eukaryota > Viridiplantae > Streptophyta > Magnoliopsida > Fabales > Fabaceae > Vicia > Vicia faba. Next base: position 377,279,953 of record OX451741.1, on the reverse strand, counting down.
TCTAGATTTCAATTACTCTAATGGATGGTAGCCTTGTCATTATGGAAGGTAGTCTGTTGTCGGGATTTTTGTTACTCCAACGGATGGTAGCCTTGTCATTATGGAAGGTAGTCTGTTGTCTAGATTTTTGTTACAATAATGGATGGTAGCCTTGTCATCATGGAAGGTAGTATTTTGTCGAGATTTTTGTTACTCAAATGGATGGTAGCCTTGTCACTATGGAAGGTAGTCTGTTGTCGAGATTTTTGTTACTCCAATGGATGGTAGCCTTGTTATTATGGAAGGTAGTCTGTTGTCGATATCTTTGATACTACAATGGATGGTAGCCTTGTCATTATGGAAGGTTGTATGTTTTCGAGATTTTTGTTAGTGCAATGAATGGTAGCCTTGTTATTATGGAAGGTAGTCTGTTGTTGTGATTTCTGTTACTCCAGTGGATGGTAGCCTTGTCATTATGGAAGGTAGTCTGTTGTCGAGATTTTTGTTACTACAATGGATGGTAGGCTTGTCATTATGGAAGGTAGTCTGTTGTCGAGATTTTTAATATTCCAATGGATGATAGCCTTATCATTATGGAAGGTAGTCTATTGTCATGATTTTTGTTACTCCAATAGATGATAGCCTTGTCATTATTGAAGCTATTCTATTATCGAGATTTTTGTTACTACAATGGAATGAAGCCTTGTCATTATGGAAGGTAGTCTCTTGTCGATATCTTTGTTACTCCAATGGATGGTAGCCTTGTCATTATGGAAGGCAGTCTGTTGTCTAGATTTCAGTTACTCCAATGGATGGTAGCCTTGTCATTATGGAAGGTAGTCTGTTGTCGGGATTTTTGTTACTCCAATGGATGGTAGCCTTGTCATTATGGAAGGTAGTCTGTTGTAAAGATTTTTGTTACAACAATGGATGGTAGCCTTGTCATCATGGAAGGTAGTATTTTGTCGAGATTTTTGTTACTCCAATGGATGGTAGCCTTGTCACTATGGAAGGTAGTCTGTTGTCGAGAATTTTGTTACTACAATGGATGGTAGGCTTATCATTATGGAAGTTAGTCTGTTGTCGAGATTTTTAATATTCCAATGGATGATAGCCTTGTTATTATGGAAGGTAGTCTATTGTCGTGATTTTTGTTACTCCAATGGATGGTAGCCTTGTCATTATGGAAGGTAGTACATTGTCGATATCTTTGTTACTATAATGGATGATAGCCTTGTCATTATGGAAGGTTGTCTGTGTTCGAGATTTTTGTTAGTGCAATGAATGGTAGCCTTGTCATTATGGAAGGTACTCTGTTGTGGTGATTTCTGTTACTCCAATGGATGGTAGCCTTGTCATTATGGAAGGTAGTCTGTTGTCGAGATTTTTGTTACTACAATGGATGGTAGGCTTGTCATTATGGAAGTTAGTCTGTTGTCGAGATTTTTAATATTCAAATGGATGATAGCCTTGTCATTATGGAAGGTTGTTTGTTGTCGTGATTTTTGTTACTCCAATGGATGTTAGCCTTGTCAATATGGAAGCTACTCTAATATCGAGATTTTTGTTACTCCAATGGATGGTAGCCTTGTCATTATGGAAGCTATTCTATTGTCAAGATTTTTGTTACTACAATGGATGGTAGCCTTGTCATTATGGAAGGTTGTTTGATGTCGAGATTTTTGTTACTTCAATGGATGGTAGCCTTGTCATTATGGAAGGTAGTCTGTTGTCGGGACTTTTGTTACTCCAATGGATGGTAGCCTTGTTATTATGGAAGGTAGTCTGTTGTCGTGATTTTTGTTACTCCAATGCATGGTAGCCTTGTCATTATGGAAGGTAGTATGTTGTCGATATCTTTGATACTACAATGGATGGTAGCCTTGTCATTATGGAAGGTTGTATGTTTTCAAGATTTTTGTTAGTGCAATGAATGGTAGCCTTGTCATTAGGGAAGGTAGTTTGTTGTTGTGATTTCTGTTACTCCAGTGGATGGTAGCCTTGTCATTATGGAAGGTAGTCTGTTGTCGAGATTTTTCTTACTACAATGGATGGTAGGCTTGTCATTATGGAAGGTAGTCTGTTGTCAAGATTTTTAATATTCCAATGGATGATAGCCTTATCATTATGGAAGGTAGTCTGTTGTAATGATTTTTGTTACTCCAATAGATGGTAGCCTTGTCATTATGGAAGCTATTCTATTATCGAGATTTTTGTTACTACAATGGATTGTAGCCTTGTCATTATGGAAGGTAGTCTCTTGTCGATATCTTTGTTACTCCAATGGATGGTAGCCTTGTCATTATGGAAGGTAGTCTGTTGTCTAGATTTCAGTTAATCCAATGGATGGTAGCCTTGTCATTATGGAAGGTAGTCTGTTGTCGGGATTTTTGTTACTCCAATGGATGGTAGCCTTGTCATTATGGAAGGTAGTCTGTTGTCTATATTTTTGTTACAACAATGGATGGTAGCCTTGTCATCATGGAAGGTAGTATGTTGTCAAGATTTTTGTTACTCCAATGGATGGTAGCCTTGTCACTATGGAAGGTAGTCTGTTGTCGAGAATTTTGTTACTACAATGGTTGGTAGGCTTGTCATTATGGCAATTAGTCTGTTGTCGAGATTTTTAATATTCCAATGGATGATAGCCTTGTCATTATGGAAGGTAGTCTATTATCGTGATTTTTGTTACTCCAATGGATGGTAGCCTTGTCATTATGGAAGGTAGTACATTGTCGATATCTTTGTTACTACAATGGATGATAGCCTTGTCATTATGGAAGGTTGTCTATTTTCGAGATTTTTGTTAGAGCAATGAATGGTAGCCTTGTCATTATGGAAGGTACTCTGTTGTGGTGATTTCTGTTACTCCAATGGATGGTAGCCTTGTCATTATGGAAGGTAGTCTGTTGTCGAGATTTTTGTTACTACAATGGATGGTAGGCTTGTCATTATGGAAGGTAGTCTATTGTCGAGATTTTTAATATTCAAATGGATGATAGCCTTGTCATTATGGAAGGTTGTTTGTTGTCGTGATTTTTGTTACTCCAATGGATGGTAGCCTTGTCATTATGGAAGCTATTCTATTATCGAGATTTTTGTTACTACAATGGATTGTAGCCTTGTCATTATGGAAGGTAGTCTCTTGTCGATATCTTTGTTACTCCAATGGATGGTAGCCTTGTCATTATGGAAGGTAGTCTGTTGTCTATATTTCAGTTACTCCAATGGATGGTAGCCTTGTCATTATGGAAGGTAGTCTGTTGTCGGGATTTTTGTTACTCCAATGGATGGTAGCCTTGTCATTATGGAAGGTAGTCTGTTGTCTAGATTTTTGTTACAACAATGGATGGTAGCCTTGTCATCATGGAAGGTAGTATGTTGTCGAGATTTTTGTTACTCCAATGGATGATAGCCTTGTCACTATGGAAGGTAGTCTGTTGTCGAGATTTTTGTTACTCCACTGGATGGTAGCCTTGTTATTATGGAAGGTAGTCTGTTGTCGATATCTTTGATACTACATTGAATGGTAGCCTTGTCATTATGGAAGGTTGTATGTTTTCGAGATTTTTGTTAGTGCAATGAATGGTAGCCTTGTCATTATGGAAGGTAGTCTGTTGTTGTGATTTCTGTTACTCCAGTGGATGGTAGCCTTGTCATTATGGAAGGTAGTCTGTTGTCGAGATTTTTGTTACTACAATGGATGGTAGGCTTGTCATTATGGAAGGTAGTCTGTTGTCGAGATTTTTAATATTCCAATGGATGATAGCCTTATCATTATGGAAGGTAGTCTATTGTCATGATTTTTGTTACTCCAATAGATGATAGCCTTGTCATTATTGAAGCTATTCTATTATCGAGATTTTTGTTACTACAATGGAATGAAGCCTTGTCATTATGGAAGGTAGTCTCTTGTCGATATCTTTGTTACTCCAATGGATGGTAGCCTTGTCATTATGGAAGGCAGTCTGTTGTCTAGATTTCAGTTACTCCAATGGATGGTAGCCTTGTCATTATGGAAGGTAGTCTGTTGTCGGGATTTTTGTTACTCCAATGGATGGTAGCCTTGTCATTATGGAAGGTAGTCTGTTGTATAGATTTTTGTTACAACAATGGATGGTAGCCTTGTCATCATGGAAGGTAGTATTTTGTCGAGATTTTTGTTACTCCAATGGATGGTAGCCTTGTCACTATGGAAGGTAGTCTGTTGTCGAGAATTTTGTTACTACAATGGATGGTAGGCTTATCATTATGGAAGTTAGTCTGTTGTCGAGATTTTTAATATTCCAATGGATGATAGCCTTGTTATTATGGAAGGTAGTCTATTGTCGTGATTTTTGTTACTTCAATGGATGGTAGCCTTGTCATTATGGAAGGTAGTACATTGTCGATATCTTTGTTACTATAATGGATGATAGCCTTGTCATTATGGAAGGTTGTCTGTTTTCGAGATTTTTATTAGTGCAATGAATGGTAGCCTTGTCATTATGGAAGGTACTCTGTTGTGGTGATTTCTGTTACTCCAATGGATGGTAGCCTTGTCATTATGGAAGGTAGTCTGTTGTCGAGATTTTTGTTACTACAATGGATGGTAGGCTTGTCATTATGGAAGTTAGTCTGTTGTCGAGATTTTTAATATTCAAATGGATGATAGCCTTGTCATTATGGAAGGTTGTTTGTTGTCGTGATTTTTGTTACTCCAATGGATGTTAGCCTTGTCAATATGGAAGCTACTCTAATATCGAGATTTTTGTTACTCCAATGGATGGTAGCCTTGTCATTATGGAAGCTATTCTATTGTCAAGATTTTTGTTACTACAATGGATGGTAGCCTTGTCATTATGGAAGGTAGTTTGATGTCGAGATTTTTGTTACTTCAATGGATGGTAGCCTTGTCATTATGGAAGGTAGTCTGTTGTCGGGACTTTTGTTACTCCAATGGATGGTAGCCTTGTTATTATGGAAGGTAGTCTGTTGTCGTGATTTTTGTTACTCCAATGCATGGTAGCCTTGTCATTATGGAAGGTAGTATGTTGTCGATATCTTTGATACTACAATGGATGGTAGCCTTGTCATTATGGAAGGTTGTATGTTTTCGAGATTTTTGTTAGTGCAATGAATGGTAGCCTTGTCATTAGGGAAGGTAGTTTGTTGTTGTGATTTCTGTTACTCCAGTGGATGGTAGCCTTGTCATTATGGAAGGTAGTCTGTTGTCGAGATTTTTCTTACTACAATGGATGGTAGGCTTGTCATTATGGAAGGTAGTCTGTTGTCAAGATTTTTAATATTCCAATGGATGATAGCCTTATCATTATGGAAGGTAGTCTGTTGTAATGATTTTTGTTACTCCAATAGATGGTAGCCTTGTCATTATGGAAGCTATTCTATTATCGAGATTTTTGTTACTACAATGGATTGTAGCCTTGTCATTATGGAAGGTAGTCTCTTGTCGATATCTTTGTTACTCCAATGGATGGTAGCCTTGTCATTATGGAAGGTAGTCTGTTGTCTAGATTTCAGTTAATCCAATGGATGGTAGCCTTGTCATTATGGAAGGTAGTCTATTGTCGGGATTTTTGTTACTCCAATGGATGGTAGCCTTGTCATTATGGAAGGTAGTCTGTTGTCTATATTTTTGTTACAACAATGGATGGTAGCCTTGTCATCATGGAAGGTAGTATGTTGTCAAGATTTTTGTTACTCCAATGGATGGTAGCCTTGTCACTATGGAAGGTAGTCTGTTGTCGAGAATTTTGTTACTACAATGGTTGGTAGGCTTGTCATTATGGCAATTAGTCTGTTGTCGAGATTTTTAATATTCCAATGGATGATAGCCTTGTCATTATGGAAGGTAGTCTATTATCGTGATTTTTGTTACTCCAATGGATGGTAGCCTTGTCATTATGGAAGGTAGTACATTGTCGATATCTTTGTTACTACAATGGATGATAGCCTTGTCATTATGGAAGGTTGTCTATTTTCGAGATTTTTGTTAGAGCAATGAATGGTAGCCTTGTCATTATGGAAGGTACTCTGTTGTGGTGATTTCTGTTACTCCAATGGATGGTAGCCTTGTCATTATGGAAGGTAGTCTGTTGTCGAGATTTTTGTTACTACAATGGATGGTAGGCTTGTCATTATGGAAGGTAGTCTATTGTCGAGATTTTTAATATTCAAATGGATGATAGCCTGGTCATTATGGAAGGTTGTTTGTTGTCGTGATTTTTGTTACTCCAATGGATGGTAGCCTTGTCATTATGGAAGCTATTCTATTATCGAGATTTTTGTTACTACAATGGATTGTAGCCTTGTCATTATGGAAGGTAGTCTCTTGTCGATATCTTTGTTACTCCAATGGATGGTAGCCTTGTCATTATGGAAGGTAGTCTGTTGTCTATATTTCAGTTACTCAAATGGATGGTAGCCTAGTCATTATGGAAGGTAGTCTGTTGTCGGGATTTTTGTTACTCCAATGGATGGTAGCCTTGTCATTATGGAAGGTAGTCTGTTGTCTAGATTTTTGTTACAACAATGGATGGTAGCCTTGTCATCATGGAAGGTAGTATGTTGTCGAGATTTTTGTTACTCCAATGGATGGTAGCCTTGTCACTATGGAAGGTAGTCTGTTGTCGAGATTTTTGTTACTCCACTGGATGGTAGCCTTGTTATTATGGAAGGTAGTCTGTTGTCGATATCTTTGATACTACATTGAATGGTAGCCTTGTCATTATGGAAGGTTGTATGTTTTCGAGATTTTTGTTAGTGCAATGAATGGTAGCCTTGTCATTATGGAAGGTAGTCTGTTGTTGTGATTTCTGTTACTCCAGTGGATGGTAGCCTTGTCATTATGGAAGGTAGTCTAATGTCGAGATTTTTGTTACTACAATGGATGGTAGGCTTGTCATTATGGAAGGTAGTCTGTTGTCGAGATTTTTAATATTCCAATGGATGATAGCCTTATCATTATGGAAGGTAGTCTATTGTCATGATTTTTGTTACTCCAATAGATGATAGCCTTGTCATTATTGAAGCTATTCTATTATCGAGATTTTTGTTACTACAATGGATTGAAGCCTTGTCATTATGGAAGGTAGTCTCTTGTCGATATATTTGTTACTCCAATGGATGGTAGCCTTGTCATTATGGAAGGTAGTCTGTTGTCTAGATTTCAGTTACTCCAATGGATGGTAGCCTTGTCATTATGGAAGGTAGTCTGTTGTCGGGATTTTTGTTACTACAATGGATGGTAGCCTTGTCATTATGGAAGGTAGTCTGTTGTCTAGATTTTTGTTACAACAATGGATGGTAGCCTTGTCATCATGGAAGGTAGTATGTTGTCGAGATTTTTGTTACTCCAATGGATGGTAGCCTTGTCACTATGGAAGGTAGTCTGTTGTCGAGAATTTTGTTACTACAATGGATGGAAGGCTTGTCATTATGGAAGTTAGTATGTTGTCGAGATTTTTAATATTCCAATGGGTGGTAGCCTTGTCATTATGGAAGGTAGTCTATTGTCGTGATTTTTGTTACTCCAATGGATGGTAGCCTTGTCATTATGGAAGGTAGTACATTGTCGATATCTTTGTTACTACAATGGATGGTAGCCTTGTCATTATGGAAGGTTGTCTGTTTTCGAGATTTTTGTTAGTGCAATGAATGGTAGCCTTGTCATTATGGAAGGTAGTCTGTTGTTGTGATTTCTGTTACTCCAATGGATGGTAGCCTTGTCATTATGGAAGGTAGTATGTTGTCGAGATTTTTATTACTACAATGGATGGTAGGCTTGTCATTATGGAAGGTAGTCTGTTGTCGAGATTTTTAATATTCCAATGGATGTTAGCCTTGTCATTATGGAAGCTATTCTAATATCGAGATTTTTGTTACTACAATGGATTGTAGCCTTGTCATTATGGAAGGTAGTCTCTTGTCGATATCTTTGTTACTCCAATGGATGGTAGCCTTGTCATTATGGAAGGTAGTCTGTTGTCTAGATTTCAATTACTCTAATGGATGGTAGCCTTGTCATTATGGAAGGTAGTCTGTTGTCGGGATTTTTGTTACTCCAATGGATGGTAGCCTTGTCATTATGGAAGGTAGTTTGTTGTCTAGATTTTTGTTACAACAATGGATGGTAGCCTTGTCATTATGGATAGTAGTCTGTTGTCGAGATTTTTGTTACTGCAATGGATGGTAGCCTTGTCATTATGGAAGGTAGTTTGTCGTTGTGATTTATGTTACTCCAATGGATGTTAGCCTTGTCATTAAAGGACGGTAGTCTGTTGTTCAGATTTTGTTCTGCCAATGGATGGTAGACTTTTCATTATGGAAGGTAGTCTATTGTCGAGATTTTTGTTACTCCATTGGATGGTAGCCTTGTCATTATGGAAGGTAGTCTGTTGTCGTGATTTTTGTTACTCCAATGGATGGTAGCCTTGTAATTATGGAAGGTTGTCTCTTGTGGAAATTTTTTTACTCCAATGTATGGTACCCTTGTCATTATGGAAGGTAGTCTGTTGTCGAGATTTATGTTACTCCAATGGATGGTAGCCTTGTTATTATGGAAGGTAGTCTGTTGTCGTGATTTTTGTTACTCCGATGCATGGTAGCCTTGTCATTATGGAAGGTAGTATGTTGTCGATATCTTTGTTACTACAATGGATGGTAGGCTTGTCATTATGGAAGGTAGTCTGTTGTCGAGATTTTTAATATTCCAATGGATGATAGCCTTGTCATTATGGAAGGTAGTATGTTGTAAAGTTTTTGTTACTCCAATGGATGGTAGCCTTGTCATTAATGAAGGTTGTCTTTTGTGGAAAATTTTGTTACTCCAATGGATGGTACCCTTGTCATTATGGAAGGTAGTCTGTTGTCGAGATTTTTGTTACTCCAATGGATGGTAGCCTTTTCATTATGGAAGGTAGTATGTTGTCCATATCTTTGTTACTACAATGGATGGTAGCCTTGTCATTATGGAAGGTTGTGTGTTGTTAAGATTTTTGTTACTGCTATGGATGGTAGCCTTGTCATTATGGAAGGTAGTATGTTGTTTTGATTTCTGTTACTTCACTGGATGGTAGCCTTGTCATTATGGAAGATAGTCTGTTGTCAAGATTTTTGTTACTCTAATGGATGGTAGCCTTGTCATTATAGAAGGTAGTCTGTTGTCGAGATTTTTGTTACTACAATGGATGGTAGGCTTTTCATTATGGAAGGTAGTCTGTTGTCGAGATTTTTAATATTCCAATGGATGGTAGCCTTGACATTATGGAAGCTATTCTAATGTCGAGATTTTTGTTACTACAATGGATGGTAGGCTTGTTGTTATGTAAGGTAGTCTCTTGTCGATATCTTTGTTACTCCAATGGATGGTAGCCTTGTCATTATGGAAGGTAGTCTGTTGTCGAGATTTTTGTTACTGCAATGGATGGTAGCCTTGTCATTATGGAAGGTTTTCTGTTGTCGTGATTTTTGTTACTCCAATGGATGGTAGCCTTGTCATTATAGAAGTTTTTCTCTTGTGGAAATTTATTTTACTCCAATGTATGGTACCCTTGTCATTATGGAAGGTAGTCTGTTGTCGAGATTTTTGTTACTCCAATGGATGGTAGCCTTGTCATTATGGAAAGTAGTCTGTTGTCGATATTTTTGTTACTCTAATGGATGGTATGCTACTCTAATTGATGGTAGCCTTGTCATTATGGAAGATATTCTATTGTCGATATCTTTGTTACTACAATGGATGGTAGCCTTGTCATTATGGAAGGTTGTCTGTTTTCGAGATTTTTGTTAGTGCAATGGACGGTAGCCTTGTCATTATGGAAGGTAGTCTATTGTTGTGATTTCTGTTACTCCAATGGATGGTAGCCTTGTCATTATGGAAGGTAGTCTGTTGTCTAGTTTTTCTTACTCCATTGGATGGTAGCATTGTCATTATGGAAGGTTGTCTCTTGTGGAAATTTTTTTTACTCTAATGTATGGTACCCTTGTCATTATGGAAGGTGGTCTTTTGTCGAGATTTTTGTTACTCCAATGGATGGTAGCCTTGTCATTATGGAAGGTAGTATGTTGTCGATATCTTTGTTACTACAATGGATGGTAGCCTTGTCATTATGGAAGGTTGTCTGTTGTTAAGATTTTTGTTACTGCTATGGATGGTAGCCTTGTCATTATGGAAGGTAGTATGTTGTTATGATTTCTGTTACTTCAATGGATGGTATCCTTGTAACTATGGAAGGTAGTCTGTTGTCAAGATTTTTGTTACTCTAATGGATGGTAGCATTGTCATTATAGAAGGTAGTCTGTTGTCGAGATTTTTGTTACTACAATGGATGGTAGGCTTTTCATTATGGAAGGTAGTCTGTTGTCGAGATTTTTAATATTCCAATGGATGGTAGCCTTGACATTATGGAAGCTATTCTAATGTCGAGATTTTTGTTACTACAATGGATGGTAGGCTTGTTGTTATGGAAGGTAGTCTCTTGTCGATATCTTTGTTACTCCAATGGATGGTAGCCTTGTCATTATGGAAGGTAGTCTGTTGTCGAGATTTTTGTTACTGCAATGTATGGTAGCATTGTCATTATGGAAGGTAGTCTGTTGTCGTGATTTTTGTTACTCCAATGGATGGTAGCCTTGTCATTATAGAAGGTTGTCTCTTGTGGAAATTTTTTTTACTCCAATGTATGGTACCCTTGTCATTATGGAAGGTAGTCTGTTGTTTAGATTTTTGTTACTCCAATGGATGGTAGCCTTGTCATTATGGAAGGTAGTCTGTTGTTGATATTTTTGTTACTCTAATGGATGGGAGCCTTGTCATTATGGAAGATATTCTATTGTCGATATCTTTGTTACTACAATGGATGGTAGCCTTGTCATTATGGAAGGTTGTCTGTTTTCGAGATTTTTGTTAGTGCAATGGACAGTAGCCTTGTCATTATGGAAGGTAGTCTATTGTTGTGATTTCTGTTACTCCAATGGATGGTAGCCTTGTAATTATGGAATGTAGTCTGTTGTCGAGATTTTTGTTACTCCATTGGATGGTAGCATTGTCATTATGGAAGGTAGTTTGTTGTCTTGTTTTTTGTTACTCCAATGGATGGTAGCCTTGCCATTATGGAAGGTTGTCTCTTGTTGAAATTTTTGTTACTCCAATGGATGGTACCCTTGTGATTATGGAAGGTAGTCTGTTGTCGAGATTTTTGTTACTCCAATGGATGGTAGCCTTGTCATTATGGAAGGTAGTCTGTTGTCGTGATTTTTGTTACACCAATGGATGGTAGCCTTGTCATTATGGAAGGTAGTATGTTGTCCATATCTTTGTTACTACAATGGATGGTAGCCTTGTCATTATGGAAGGTTGTCTGAGGTCGAGATTTTTGTTACTGCAATGGATGGTAGCCTTGTCATTATGGAAGGTAGTATGTTGTTATGATTTCTGTTACTTCAATGGATTGTAGCCTTGACATTATGGAAGGTAGTTTGTTGTCTAGATATTTGTTACTGCAATGGATGGTAGCCTTGTCATTATGGAAGGTAGGCTGTTGTCGTGATTTTTGTTACTCCAATGGATGGTAGCCTTGTCATTATAGAAGGTTGTCTCTTCTGGAAATTTGTTTTACTCCAATGGATGGTAGCCTTGTCATTATGGAAGGTAGTGTGTTGTCGATATTTTTGTTACTCCAATGGATGGTAGCCTTGTCATTATGGAAGGTAATATGTTGTCGATATATTTGTTACTACAATGGATGGTAGCCTTGTCATTATGGAAGGTTGTCTGTTTTCGAGATTTTTGTTAGTGCAATGGACGGTAGCCTTGTCATTATGGAAGGTAGTCTGTTGTTGTGATTTCTGTTACTCCAATGGATGGTAGCCTTGTCATTATGGAAGGTAGTCTGTTGTCTAGTTTTTCTTACTCCATTGGTTGGTAGCCTTGTCATTATGGAAGGTAGTCTGTTGTCGTGATTTTTGTTACTCCAATGGATGGTAGCCTTGTCATTATAGAAGGTTGTCTCTTCTAGAAATTTGTTTTACTCCAATGGATGGTAGCCTTGTCATTATGGAAGGTAGTCTGTTGTCGATATTTTTGTTACTCCAATGGATGTTAGCCTTGTCATTATGGAAGGTAGTATGTTGTCGATATATTTGTTACTACAATGGATGGTAGCCTTGTCATTATGGAAGGTTGTATGTTTTCGAGATTTTTGTTAGTGCAATGGACGGTAGCCTTGTCATTATGGAATGTAGTCTGTTGTTGTGATTTCTGTTACTCCAATGGATGGTAGCCTTGTCATTATGGAAGGTAGTCTGTTGTCTAGTTTTTCTTACTCCAATGGATGGTAGCCTTGTCATTATGAAAGGTTGTCTCTTGTGGAATTTTTTTTTACTCTAATGTATGGTACCCTTGTCATTATGGAAGGTAGTCTGTTGTCGAGATTTTTGTTACTCCAATGGATGGTAGCCTTGTCATTATGGAAGCTATTCTAATGTCGATATTTTTGTTACTACAATGGATGGTAGGCTTGTCGTTATGGAAGGTAGTCTGTTTCTGTGATTTTTGTCACTCCAATGGATGGTAGCCTTGTCATTATGGAATATTGTCTCTTGTGGAAAATTTTTTGACTCCAATGTATGGTACCCTTGTCATTATGGAAGGTAGTCTGTTGTCTAAATTTTTGTTTCTCCAATGAATGGTAGCCTTGTCATTATGGAAGGTAGTCTGTTGTCGATATTTTTGTTACTCCAATGGATGGTAGCCTTGTCATTATGGAAGGTAGTCTGTTGTCGATACTTTTGTTACTCTAATGGATGGGAGCCTTGTCATTATGGAAGATATTCTATTGTCGATATCTTTGTTACTACAATGGATGGTAGCCTTCTCATTATGGAAGGTTGTCTGTTTTCGAGATTTTTTATAGTGCAATGGACAGTAGCCTTGTCATTATGGAAGGTAGTCTATTGTTGTGATTTCTGTTACTCCAATGGATGGTAGCCTTGTAATTATGGAATGTAGTCTGTTGTCGAGATTTTTGTTACTCTATTGGATGGTAGCATTGTCATTATGGAAGGTAGTTTGTTGTCTTGATTTTTGTTACTCCAATGGATGGTAGCCTTGTCATTATGGAAGGTTGTCTGTTGTTGAAATTTTTGTTACTCCAATGGATGGTACCCTTGTGATTATGGAAGGTAGTCTGTTGTCGAGATTTTTGTTACTCCTATGGATGGTAGGCTTGTCATTATGAAAGGTAGTCTGTTGTCGTGATTTTTGTTACACCAATGGATGGTAGCCTTGTCATTAAAGAAGGTAGTATGTTGTCGATATCTTTGTTACTACAATGGATGGTAGCCTTGTCATTATGGAAGGTTGTCTGAGGTCGAGATTTTTGTTACTGCAATGGATGGTAGCCTTGTCATTATGGAAGGTAGTATGTTGTTATGATTTCTGTTACATCAATGGATGGTAGCCTTGTCATTTTGGATAGTAGTTTGTTGTCTAGATTTTTGTGACTGCAACGGATGGTAGCCTTGTCATTATGGAAGGTAGTCTGTTGTCGTGATTTTTGTAACTCCAATGGATGGTAGCCTTGTCATTATAGAAGGTTGTCTCTTCTGGAAATTTGTTTTACTCCAATGGATGGTAGCCTTGTCATTATGGAAGGTAGTGTGTTGTCGATATTTTTGTTACTCCAATGGATGGTAGCCTTGTCATTATGGAAGGTAGTATGTTGTCGATATATTTGTTACTACAATGGATGGTAGCCTTGTCATTATGGAAGGTTGTCTGCTTTCGAGATTTTTGATAGTGCAATTGACGGTAGCCTTGTCATTATGGAAGGTAGTCTGTTGTTGTGATTTCTGTTACTCCAATGGATGGTAGCCTTGTCATTATGGAAGGTAGTCTGTTGTCTAGTTTTTCTTACTCCATTGGATGCTAGCCTTGTCATTATGGAAGGTAGTCTGTTGTCGTGATTTTTGTTACTCCAATGGATGGTAGCCTTGTCATTATAGAAGGTTGTCTCTTCGGGAAATTTGTTTTACTCCAATGGACGGTAGCCTTGTCATTATGGAAAGTAGTCTGTTGTCGATATTTTTGTTACTCCAATGGATGGTAGCCTTGTCATTATGGAAGGTAGTATGTTGTCGATATCTTTGTTACTACAATGGATGGTAGCCTTGTCATTATGGAAGGTTGTCTCTTGTGGAAATTTTTTTTACTCGAATGTATGGTACCCTTGTCATTATGGAAGGTAGTTCGTTGTCGTGATTTTTGTTACTCCAATGGATGGTAGCCTTGTCATTATGGAAGGTAGTATGTTGTCGATATCTTTGTTACTACAATGGATGGTAGCCTTGTCATTATGGAAGGTTGTCTGTTGTCGAGATTTTTGTTACTGCAATGGATGGTAGCCTTGTCATTATGGAAGGTAGTATGTTATAATGATTTTTGTTACTTCAATGGATGGTAGCCTTGTCATTATGGAAGCTAGTCTGTTGTCGAGATTTTTGTTACTCCAATGGATGGTAGCCTTGTCATTAAGGAAGGTTGTCTGTTGTCGAGATTTTTGTTACTACAATGGATTGTAGGCTTGTCATTATGGAAGGTAGTCTATTGTCGAGATTTTTAATATTCCAATGCATTGTAGCCTTGTCATTATGGAAGCTATTCTAATGTCGATATTTTTGTTACTACAATGGATGGTAGGCTTGTCGTTATGGAAGGTAGTCTCTTATCGATATCTTTGTTACTCCAATGGATGGTAACGTTGTCATTATGGAAGGTAGTCTATTGTCGAGAATTTTGTTACTGCAATGGATGGTAGCATTGTCATTATGAAAGGTAGTCTGTTGCCGTGATTTTTGTTACTCCAATGGATGGTAGCCTTGTAATTATGGAAGGTTGTCTCTTGTGGAAAAATTTTTTACTCCAATGTATGGTACCCTTGTCATTATGGAAGGTAGTATGTTGTCGAAATTTTTGTTTCTCCAATGGATGGTAGCCTTGTCATTATGGAAGGTAGTCTGATGTCGATATTTTTGTTACTCCAATGGATGGTAGCCTTGTCATTATGGAAGGTAGTATGTTGTCGATATCTTTGTTACTACAATGGATGGTAGCCTTGTCATTATGGAAGGTTGTCTGTTTTCGAGATTTTTGTTACTGCAATGGACGGTAGCCTTGTCATTATGGAAGGTAGTCTGTTGTCGAGATTGTTTTTACTCCATTGGATGGTAGCATTGTCATAATGGAAGGTAGTCTGTTGTCGAGATTTTT
This sequence comes from Vicia faba, assembly GCA_948472305.1. Taxonomy (NCBI): domain Eukaryota; kingdom Viridiplantae; phylum Streptophyta; class Magnoliopsida; order Fabales; family Fabaceae; genus Vicia; species Vicia faba. The sequence goes on along the minus strand of OX451741.1, from coordinate 377,264,706 downwards.
GTTACTACAATGGCTGGTTGGCTTATCATTATGGAAGGTAGTCTGTTGTCGAGATTTTTAATACTCCAATGGATGGTAGCCTTGTCATTATGCAAGGTAGTCTGTTGTCGTGATTTTTGTTACTCTAATGGATGGTAGCCTTGTCATTATGGAAGCTATTCTATTATCGAGATTTTTGTTACTACAATGGATTGTTGCCTTGTCATTATGGAAGGTAGTCTCTTGTCGATAACTTTTTTACTCCAATGGATAATAGCTTTGTCATTATGGAAGGTAGTCTGTTGTCTAGATTTCAGTTACTCCAATGGATGGTAGCCTTGTCATTATGGAAGGTAGTCTATTGTCGGGATTTTTGTTACTCCAATGGATGGTAGCCTTGTCATTATCAAAGATAGTCTGTTATCTAGATTTTTGTTACAACAATTAATGGTAGCCTTGTGATTATGGAAGGTAGTCTGTTGTCGATATTTTTGTTACTGCAATGGATGGTAGCCTTGTCATTATGGAAGGTAGTTTGTCGTTGTAATTTCTGTTACTCCAATGGATGTTAGCCTTGTCATTAAGGACGGTAGTCTGTTGTTTAGATTTTTGTTCCGCCATTGGATGGTAGCCTTGTCATTATGGAAGGTTGTGTGTTGTTGATATTTTTGTTATTCGAATGGATTGTAGCCTTGTCATTATGGAAGGTAGTTTATTGTCGTGATTTTTGTTACTTCAATGGATGGTAGCCTTGTCATCATGGAAGGTTGTCTCTTGTGGAAATTTTTGTTACTCCAATGGATGGTACGCTTGTCATTATGGAAGGTAGTCTGTGGTCGAGATTTTTGTTACTCCAATGGATGGTAGCCTTGTCATTATGGAAGATATTCTATTGTCGATATTTTTATTACTCCATTGGATGGAAGCCTTGTCATTATGGAAGGTAGTCTATTGTCAAGAGTTTTGTTATTCAAATGGATGGTAGCCTTGTCATTATGGAAGGTAGTCTGTTGTTGTGATTTTTGTTACTCCAATGGATGGTAGCCTTGTCATTATGGAAGGTAGTATGTTGTCGAGATTTTTGTTACTGCAATGGATGGTAGCCTTGTCATTATGGAATGTAGTCTGTTGTCGAGATTTTTGTTACTCCAATGGATGGTAGCCTTGTCATTATGGAAGGTAGTCTGTTGTCGTGATTTTTGTTACTCCAATGGATGGTAGCCTTGTCATTATGGAAGGTAGTCTGTTGTCGAGATTTTTGTTACTCCAATGGATGGTAGCCTTGTCATTTTGGAAGGTAGTCTGTTGTCGAGAGTTTTGTTACTACAATGGATGGTAGTCTTGTCATTATGGAAGGTAGTCTATTGTCGAGATTTTTAATATTCCAATGGAAGGTAGCCTTGTCATTATGGAAGGTATTCTATTGTCGTGATTTTTGTTACTCCAATGGATGGTAGCGTTGTCATTATGGAAGCTATTCTATTTTCAAGATTTTTGTTACTACAATGGATGGTAGCCTTGTCATTATGGAAGGTAGTTTGTTGTCGTGATTTTTGTTACTCCAATGGATGGTAGCCTTGTCATTAAGGAAGGTTGTCTCTTGTGGAAAATTTTTTTACTCCAATGTATGGTACCCTTGTCATTATGGAAGGTAGTCTGTTGTCGACATTTTTGTTACTCCAATGGATGGTAGCCTTGTTATTATGGAAGGTAGTATGTTGTCGGGATTTTTGTTACTCCAATGGATGGTAGCCTTGTCATTATGGAAGGTAGTTTGTTGTCTAGATTTTTGTTAGAACAATGGATGGTAGCCTTGTCATTATGGAGGGTTGTCTGTTGTCGAGATTTTTTTTACTGTAATAGATGGTAGCCTTGTCATTATGGAAGGTAGTATGTTGTTGTGATTTCTGTTACTCCAATGGATGGTAGCCTTGTCATTATTGAAGGTAGTCTGTTGTCGAGATTTTTGTTACTCCAATGGATGGTAGCCTTCTCATTTTGGAAGGTAGTCTGTTGTCGAGAGTTTTGTTACTACAATGGATGGTAGTCTTGTCATTATGGAAAGTAGTCTATTGTCGAGATATTTAATATTCCAATGGAAGGTAGTCTATTGTCGTGATTTTTGTTACTCCAATGGATGGTAGCCTTGTCATTATTGAAGCTATGCAATTGTCAAGATTTTTGTTACTACAATGGATGGTAGCCTTGTCATTATGGAAGGTAGTTTGTTGTCGAGATTTTTCTTACTTCAATGGATGGTAGCCTTATCATTATGGAAGGTAGTTTGTTGTCGTGATTTTTGTTACTCCAATGGATGGTAGCCTTGTCATTATGGAAGGTAGTCTGTTGTCGAGATTTTTGTTACTCCAATGGATGGTAGCCTTGTTATTATGGAAGGTAGTTTGTTGTCATGATTTTTGTTGCTCCAATGAATGGTAGCCTGGTCATTATGGAAGGTAGTATGTTGTCGATATCTTTGATACTACAATGGATGGTAGCCTTGTCATTATGGAAGGTTGTATGTTTTCGAGATTTTTGTTAGTGCAATGAATGGTAGCCTTGTCATTATGAAAGGTAGTCTGTTGTTGTGATTTCTGTTACTCCAGTGGATGGTAGCCTTGTCATTGTGGAGGGTAGTCTGTTGTCGAGATTTTTAATATTCCAATGGATGATAGCCTTATCATTATGGATGGTAGCCTTGTCATTATGGAAGGTAGTCTCTTGTCGATATCTTTGTTACTCCAATGGATGGTAGCCTTGTCATTATGGAAGGTAGTCTGTTGTCTAGATTTCAGTTACTCCAATGGATGGTAGCCTTATCATTATGGAAGGTACTCTATTGTCGGGATTTTTGTTACTCCAATGGATGGTAGCCTTCTCATTATGGAAGGTAGTCTGTTGTCTAGATTTTTGTAACAACAATGGATGGTAGCCTTGTCATCATGGAAGGTAGTATGTTGTCGAGATTTTTGTTACTCCAATGGATGGTAGCCTTGTCACTATGGAAGGTAGTCTGTTGTCGAGAATTTTGTTACTACAATGGATGGTAGGCTTGTCATTATGGAAGTTAGTCTGTTGTCGAGATTTTTAATATTCCAATGGATGGTAGCCTTGTCATTATGGAAGGTAGTCTATTGTCAGTATTTTTGTTACTCCAATGGATGGTAGCCTTGTCATTATGGAAGGTAGTATATTGTCGATATCTTTGTTACTACAATGGATGGTAGCCTTGTCATTATGGAAGGTTGTTTGTTTTCGAGATTTTTGGTAGTGCAGTGAATGGTAGCCTTGTCATTATGGAAGGTAGTCTGTTGTTGTGATTTCTGTTACTCCAGTGGATGGTAGCCTTCTCATTATGGAAGGTAGTCTGTTGTCGATATTTTTGTTACTACAATGGATGGTAGGCTTGTCATTATGGAAGGTAGTCTGTTGTCGAGATTTTTAATATTCCAATGGATGATAGCCTTGTCATTATGGAAGGTTGTTTGTTGTCGTGATTTTTGTTACTCCAATGGATGTTAGCCTTGTCATTATGGAAGCTATTCTAATATCGAGATTTTTGTTACTACAATGGATTGTAGCCTTGTCATTATGGAAGGTAGTCTCTTGTCGATATCTTTGTTACTCCAATGGATGGTAGCCTTGTCATTATGGAAGGTAGTCTGTTGTCTAGATTTCAATTACTCTAATGGATGGTAGCCTTGTCATTATGGAAGGTAGTCTGTTGTCGGGATTTTTGTTACTCCAATGGATGGTAGCCTTGTCATTATGGAAGGTAGTTTGTTGTCTATATTTTTGTTACTACAATGGATGGTAGCCTTGTCATTATGGAAGGTAGTCTGTTGTCGAGATTTTTGTTACTGCAATAGATGGTAGCCTTGTCATTATGGAAGGTAGTCTGTCGTTGTGATTTATGTTACTGCAATGGATGTTAGCGTTGTCTTTAAAGGACGGTAGTCTGTTGTTCAGATTTTGTTCTGCCAATGGATGGTAGACTTTTCATTATGGAAGGTAGTCTATTGTCGAGATTTTTGTTACTCCATTGGATGGTAGCCTTGTCATTATGGAAGGTAGTCTGTTGTCGTGATTTTTGTTACTCCAATGGATGGTAGCCTTGTCATTATGGAAGGTTGTCTCTTGTGGAAATTTTTTTTACTCCAATGTATGGTACTCTTGTCATTATGGAAGGTAGTCTGTTGTCGAGATTTTTGTTACTCCAATGGATGGTAGCCTTGTAATTATGGAATGTAGTCTGTTGTCGTGATTTTTGTTACTCCAATGCATGGTAACCTTGTCATTATGGAAGGTAGTATGTTGTCGATATTTTTGTTACTACAATGGATGGTAGCCTTGTCATTATGGAAGGTTGTATGTTTTCTAGATTTTTGTTAGTGCAATGAATGGTAGCCTTGTCATTATGGAAGGTAGTCTGTTGTTGTGATTTTTGTTACTCCACTGGATGGTAGCCTTGTCATTATGGAAAGTAGTTTGTTGTCGAGATTTTTGTTAATACAATGGATGGTAGGCTTGTCATTATGGAAGGTAGTCTGGTGTCGAGATTTTTAATATTCCAATGGATGATAGCCTTATCATTATGAAAGGTAATCTGTTGTCATGATTTTTGTTACTCCAGTAGATGGTAGCCTTGTCATTATGGAAGCTATTCTATTATCGAGATTTTTGTTATTACAATGGATTGTAGCCTTGTCATTATGGAAGGTAGTCTCTTGTCGATATCTTTGTTAATCCAATGGATGGTAGCCTTGTCATTATGGAAGGTAGTCAGTTGTCTAGATTTCAGTTACTCCAATGGATAGTAGCCTTGTCATTATGGAAGGTAGTCTGTTGTCGGGATTTTTGTTACTCCAATGGATGGTAGCCTTGTCATTATAGAAGGTAGTCTGTTGTCTAGATTTTTGTTACAACAATGGATGGTAGCCTTGTCATCATGGAAGGTAGTATGTTATCGAGATTTTTGATACTCCAATGGATGGTAGCTATGTCACTATGGAAGGTAGTTTGTTGTCGAGACTTTTGTTACTACAATGGATGGTAGGCTTGTCATTATGGAAGTTAGTCTGTTGTCGAGATTTTTAATATTCCAATGGATGGTAGCCTTCTCATTATGGAAGGTAGTCTATTGTTGTGATTTTTGTTATTCCAATGGATGGTAGCCTTGTCATTATGGAAGGTAGTCTGTTGTCGAGATTTTTAATATTCCAATAGATGATAGCCGTGTCATTATGGAAGGTTGTTTGTTGTCGTGATTTTTGTTACTCCAATGGATGTTAGCCTTGTCATTATGGAAGCTATTCTAATATCGAGATTTTTGTTACTACAATGGATTGTAGCCTTGTCATTATGGAAGGTAGTCTCTTGTCGATATCTTTGTTACTCCAATGGATGGTAGCCTTGTCATTATGGAAGGTAGTCTGTTGTCTAGATTTCAATTACTCTAATGGATGGTAGCCTTGTCATTATGGAAGGTAGTCTGTTGTCGGTATTTTTGTTACTCCAATGGATGGTAGACTTGTCATTATGGAAGGTAGTTTGTTGTCTAGATTTTTGTTACAACAATGGATGGTAGCCTTGTCATTATGGAAGGTAGTCTGTTGTCAAGATTTTTGTTACTGCAAAGGATGGTAGCCTTGTCATTATGGAATGTAGTCTGTCGTTGTGATTTATGTTACTGCAATGAATGTTAGCCTTGTCATTAAAGGACGGTAGTCTGTTGTTCAGATTTTGTTCTTCCAATGGATGGTAGACATTTCATTATGGAAGGTGGTCTATTGTCGAGATTTTTGTTACTCCATTGGATGGTAGCCTTGTCATTATGGATGGTAGTCTGTTGTCGTGATTTTTGTTACTCCAATGGATGGTAGCCTTTTCATTATGGAAGGTTGTGTCTTGTGGAAATGTTTTTTACTCCAATGTATGGTACTCTTGTCATTATGGAAGGTAGTCTGTTGTCGAGATTTTTGTTACTCCAATGGATGGTAGCCTTGTAATTATGGAATGTAGTCTGTTGTTGTGATTTTTGTTACTCCAATGCATGGTAACCTTGTCATTATGGAAGGTAGTATGTTGTCGATATCTTTGTTACTATAATGGATGGTAGCATGTCATTAAGGAAGGTTGTATGTTTTCGAGATTTTTGTTAGTGCAATGAATGGTAGCCTTGTCATTATGGAAGGTAGTCTGTTGTTGTGATTTCTGTTACTCCACTGGATGGTAGCCTTTTCATTATGGAAAGTAGTCTGTTGTCGAGATTTTTGTTACTACAATGGATGGTAGGCTTGTCATTATGGAAGGTAGTCTGTTGTCGAGATTTTTAATATTCCAATGGATGATAGCCTTGTCATTATGGAAGGTAGTTTGTTGTCGTGATTTTTGTTACTCCAATGGATGTTAGCCTTGTCATTATGGAAGCTATTCTAATATCGAGATTTTTGTTACTACAATGGATTGTAGCCTTGTCATTATGGAAGGTAGTCTCTTGTCGATATCTTTGTTACTCCAATGGATGGTAGCCTTGTCATTATGGAAGGTAGTCTGTTGTCTAGATTTCAATTACTCCAATGGATGGTAGCCTTGTCATTATGGAAGGTAGTATGTTGTCGGGATTTTTGTTACTCCAATGGATGGTAGCCTTGTCATTATGGAAGGTAGTTTGTTGTCTAGATTTTTGTTAGAACAATGGATGGTAGCCTTGTCATTATGGAATGTAGTCTGTTGTCGAGATTTTTGTTACTGCAATGGATGGTAGCATTGTAATTATGGAAGGTAGTCTGTCGTTGTGATTTATGTTACTCCAATGGATGTTAGCCTTGTCATTAAAGGACGGTAGTCCGTTGTTCAGATTTTGTTTTGCCAATGGATGGTAGACTTTTCATTATGGAAGGTAGTCTATTATCGAGATTTTTGTTACTCCATTGGATGGTAGCCTTATCATTATGGAAGGTAGTGTGTTGTTGATATTTTTGTAATTCGAATGAATGGTAGCCTTGTCATTATGGAAGGTAGTCTATTGTCGTGATTTTTGTTACTCCAATGGATGGTAGACTTGTCATCAAGGAAGGTTGTCTGTTGTGGAAATTTTAGTTACTCCAATGGATGGTACCCTTGTCATTATGGAAGGTAGTATTTACTCCAATGGATGGTAGCCTTGTCATTATGGAAGGTAGTCTGTCATTGTGATTTATGTTACTCCAATGGATGTTAGCCTTGTCATTAAAGGACGGTAGTCCGTTGTTCAGATTTTGTTTTGCCAATGGATGGTAGACTTTTCATTATGGAAGGTAGTCTATTATCGAGATTTTTGTTACTCCATTGGATGGTAGCCTTATCATTATGGAAGGTAGTGTGTTGTTGATATTTTTGTTATTCGAATGAATGGTAGCCTTGTCATTATGGAAGGTAGTCTATTGTCGTGATTTTTGTTACTCCAATGGATGGTAGACTTGTCATCAAGGAAGGTTGTCTGTTGTGGAAATTTTAGTTACTCCAATGGATGGTACCCTTGTCATTATGGAAGGTAGTTTGTTGTCGATATTTTTGTTACTCCAATGGATGGTAGCCTTGTCATTATGTAAGATATTCTATTGTCGATATTTTTAGTACTCCATTGGATGGAAGCCTTGTTATTATGGAAGGTAGTCTGTTATCGAGATTTTTGTTATTCCAATGGATGGTAGCCTTGTCATTATGGAAGGTAGTCTGTTGTCGTGATTTTTGTTACTCCAATGGATGGTAGCCTTGTCATTATGGAAGGTAGTATGTTGTCGATATCTTTGTTACTACAATGGATGGTAGCCTTGTCATTATGGAAGGTAGTCTGTTGTCGAGATTTTTGTTACTACAATGGATGGTAGCCTTGTCATTATGGAATGTAGTCTGTTGTTGTGATTTCTGTTACTCCAATGGATGGTGGCCTTGTCATTATGGAAGGTAGTCTATTGTCGAGATTTTTGTTACTAGAATGGATGGTAGCCTTGTCATTATGGAATGTAGTCTGTTGTCGGGATTTTTGTTACTCCAATGGATGGTAGCCTTGTAATTATGGAAGTAAGTCTGTTGTCTAGATTTTTGTTACAACAATGGATGGTAGCCTTGTCATTATGGAAGGTAGTATGTTGTCGAGATTTTTGTTACTCCAATGGATGGTAGCCTTGTCACTAAGGAAGGTAGTCTATTGTCGAGAATTGTGTTACTACAATGGATGGTAGGCTTATCATTATGGAAGTTAGTCTGTTGTCGAGATTTTTAATATTCCAATGGATGGTAGCCTTGTCATTATGGAAGGTAGTCTATTGTCTTGATTTTTGTTACTCCAATGGATGGTAGCCTTGTCATTATGGAAGGTAGTATATTGTCGATATCTTTGTTACTACAATGGATGGTAGCCTTGTCATTATGGAAGGTTGTCTGTTTTCGAGATTTTTGTTAGTGCAATGAATGGTAGCTTTGTCATTATGGAAGCTATTCTAATATCGAGATTTTTGTTACTACAATGGATTGTAGCCTTGTCATTATGGAAGGCAGTCTCTTGTCGATATCTTTGTTACTCCAATGGATGGTAGCCTCGTCATTATGGAAGGTAGTCTGTTGTCTAGATTTCAATTACTCCAATGGATGGTAGCCTTGTCATTATGGAAGGTAGTCTGTTGTCGGGATTTTTGTTACTCCAATGGATAGTAGCCTTGTCATTCTGGAAGGTAGTTTGTTGTCTAGATTTTTGTTACAACAATGGATGGTAGCCATGTCATTATGGAAGGTAGTTTGTTGTTGAGAATTTTGTTACTGCAATGGATGGTAGCCTTGTCATTATGGAAGGTAGTCTGTCGTTGTGATTTATGTTACTCCAATGGATGTTAGCCTTGTCATTAAAGGACGGTAGTCTGTTGTTCAGATTTTGATTTGCCAATGGATGGTAGACTTTTCATTATGGAAGGTAGTCTATTGTCGAGATTTTTGTTACTCCATTGGATGGTAGCCTTGTACTTATGGAAGGTAGTCTGTTGTGGAAATTTTTGTTACTCCAATGGATGGTACCCTTGTCATTATGGAAGGTAGTTTATTGTCGATATTTTTGTTACTCCAATGGATGGTAGCCTTGTCATTATGGAAGATATTCTATTGTCGATATTTTTAGTACTCCATTGGATGGAAGCCTTGTCATTATGGAAGGTAGTCTGTTATCGATATTTTTGTTACTCCAATGGATGGTAGCCTTGTCATTATGGAAGATATTCTATTGTCGATATTTTTAGTACTCCATTGGATGGAAGCCTTGTCATTATGGAAGGTAGTCTGTTATCGAGATTTTTGTTATTCCAATGGATGGTAGCCTTGTCATTATGGAATGTAGTCTGTTGTTGTGATTTTTGTTACTCCAATGGATGGTGGCCTTGTCATTATCGAATGTAGTCTGTTGTCGGGATTTTCGTTCATCCAATGGATGGTAGCCTTGTCATTATAGAAGGAAGTATGTTTTCTAGATTTTTGTTACAACAATGGATGGTAGCCTTGTCATTATGGAATGTAGTATGTGGTCGAGATTTTTAATATTCCAATGGATGATAGCCTTGTCATTATGGAAGGTAGTTTGTTGTCGTGATTTTTGTTACTCCAATGGATGTTAGCCTTGTCATTATGGAATCTATTCTAATATCGAGATTTTTGTTACTACAATGGATTGTAGCCTTGTCATTATGCAAGGTAGTCTCTTGTCGATATCTTTCTTACTCCAATGGATGGTAGCCTTGTCATTATGGAAGGTAGTCTGTTGTCTAGATTTCAATTACTCCAATGGATGGTAGCCTTGTCATTATGGAAGGTAGTCTGTTGTAGGGATTTTTGTTACTCCAATGGATGGTAGCCTTGTCATTATGGAATATAGTCTGTTGTCGAGATTTTTAATATTCCAATGGATGGTAGCCTTGTCATTATGGAAGGTAGTCTATTGTCGTGATTTTTGTTACTCCAATGGATGGTAGCCTTGTCCCTATGGAAGGTAGTTTGTTATCGAGAATTTTGTTACTACAATGGATGGTAGGCTTGTCATTATGGAAGTTAGTCTGTTGTCGAGATTTTTAATATTCCAATCGATGGTAGCCTTGTCATTATGGAAGGTAGTCTATTGTCGTGATTTTTGTTACTCCAATGGATGGTAGCCTTGTCATTATGGAAGGTAGTATATTGTCGATGTCTTTGTTACTACAATGGATGGTAGCCTTGTCATTATGGAAGGTTGTCTGTTTTCGAGATTTTTGTTAGTGCAATGAATGGTAGCCTTGTCATTATGGAAAGTAGTTTGTTGTTGTGATTTCTGTTACTCCAATGGATGGTATCCTTGTCATTATGGAAGGTAGTCTGTTGTCGAGATTTTTGTTACTACAATGGATGGTAGGCTTGTCATTATGGAAGGTAGTCTGTTGTCGAAGTTTTTAGTATTCTAATGGATGATAGCCTTGTCATTATGGAAGGTAGTTTGTTGTCGTGATTTTTGTTACTCCAATGGATGTTAGCCTTGTCATTATGGAATCTATTCTAATATCGAGATTTTTGTTACTACAATGGATTGTAGCCTTGTCATTATGGAAGGTAGTCTCTTGTCGATATCTTTCTTACTCCAATGGATGGTAGACTTGTCCTTATGGAAGGTAGTCTGTTGTATAGATTTCAATTACTCTAATGGATGGTAGCCTTGTCATTATGGAAGGTAGTCTGTTGTCGGGATTTTTGTTACTCCAATGGATAGTAGCCTTGTCATTATGGAATGTAGTCTGTTGTTGTGATTTCTGTTACTCCAATGGATGGTGGCCTTGTCATTATGGAAGGTAGTCTATTGTCGAGATTTTTGTTAATGCAATGGATGGTAGCCTTGTCATTATGGAATGTAGTTTGTTGTCGGGATTTTTGTTCATCCAATGGATGGTAGCCTTGTCATTATGGAAGGAAGTATGTTTTCTAGATTTTTGTTACAACAATGGATGGTAGCCTTGTCATTATGGAAGGTAGTATGTTGTCGAGATTTTTAATATTCCAATGGATGATAGCCTTGTCATTATGGAAGGTAGTTTGTTGTCGTGATTTTTGTTACTCCAATGGATGTTAGCCTTGTCATTATGGAATCTATTCTAATATCGAGATTTTTGTTACTACAATGGATTGTAGCCTTGTCATTATGCAAGGTAGTCTCTTGTCGATATCTTTCTTACTCCAATGGATGGTAGCCTTGTCATTATGGAAGGTAGTCTGTTGTCTAGATTTCAATTACTCCAATGGATGGTAGCCTTGTCATTATGGAAGGTAGTCTGTTGTCGGGATTTTTGTTACTCCAATGGATGGTAGCCTTGTCATTATGGAAGGTAGTTTGTTGTCTAGATTTTTGTTACTCCAATAGATGGTAGCCTTGTCACTATGGAAGGTAGTCTGTTGTCGAGAATTTTGTTACTACAATGGATGGTAGGCTTGTCATTATGGAAGTTAGTCTGTTGTCGAGATTTTTAATATTCCAATGGATGGTAGCCTTGTCATTATGGAAGGTAGTCTATTGTCGTGATTTCTGTTACTCCAATGGATGGTAGCCTTGTCATTATGGAAGGTAGTCTGTTGTTGTGATTTCTGTTACTCCAATGGATGGTAGCCTTGTCATTATGGAAGGTAGTATGTTGTCGAGATTTTTGTTACTACAATGGATGGTAGGCTTGTCATTATGGAAGGTAGTCTGTTGTCGAGATTTTTAGTATTCCAATGGATGATAGCCTTGTCATTATGGAAGGTAGTTTGTTGTCGTGATTTTTGTTACTCCAATGGATGTTAGCCTTGTCATTATGGAATCTATTCTAATATCGAGATTTTTGTTACTACAATGGATTGTAGCCTTGTCATTATGGAAGGTAGTCTCTTGTCGATATCTTTCTTACTCCAATGGATGGTAGCCTTGTCCTTATGGAAGGTAGTCTGTTGTCTAGATTTCAATTACTCCAATGAATGGTAGACTTGTCATTATGGAAGGTAGTCTGTTGTCGGGATTTTTGTTACTCCAATGGATGGTAGCCTTGTCATTATGGAAGGTAGTTTGTTGTCTAGATTTTTGATACAACAATGGATGGTAGCCTTGTCATTACGGAAGGTAGTCTGTTGTCGAGATTTTTGTTACTGCAATGGATGGTAGCCTTGTCATTATGGAAGGTAGTCTGTCGTTGTGATTTATGTTACTCCAATGGATGTTAGCCTTGTCATTAAAGGACGGTAGTCTGTTGTTCAGATTTTGTTCTGCCAATGGATGGTAGACTTTTCATTATGGAAGGTAGTCTATTGTCGAGATTTTTGTTACTCCATTGGATGGTAGCCTTGTCATTATGGAAGGTAGTGTGTTGTTGATATTTTTGTTATTCGAATGGATGGTAGCCTTGTCATTATGGAAGGTAGTTTGTTGTCGTGATTTTTGTTACTCCAATAGATGGTAGCCTTGTCATCAGGGAAGGTTGTCTGTTGTGGAAATTTTTCATACTCCAATGGATGGTACCCTTGTCATTATGGAAGGTAGTTTGTTGTCGATATTTTTGTTACTCCAATGGATGGTAGCCTTGTCATTATGGAAGATATTCTATTGTCGATATTTTTAGTACTCCATTGGATGGAAGCCTTGTCATTATGGAAGGTAGTCTGTTATCGAGATTTTTGTTATTCCAATGGATGGTAGCCTTGTCATTATGGAAGGTAGTCTGTTGTCGTGATTTTTGTTACTCCAATGGATGGTAGCCTTGTCATTATGGAAGGTAGTATGTTGTTGATATCTTTGTTACTACAATGGATGGTAGCCTTGTCATTATGGAAGGTAGTCTATTGTCGAGATTTTTGTTACTGCAATGGATGGTAGCCTTGTCATTATGGAATTTAGTCTGTTGTTGTGATTTCTATTACTCCAATGGATGGTGGCCTTGTCATTATGGAAGGTAGTCTATTGTCGAGATTTTTGTTACTACAATGGATGGTAGCCTTGTCATTATTGAATGTAGTCTGTTGTCCAGATTTTTGTTACTCCAATGGATGGTAGCCTTGTCATTATGGAAGGTAGTCTGTTGTCTAGATTTTTGTTACAACAATGGATGGTAGCCTTGTCATTATGGAAGGTAGTATATTGTCGAGATTTTTGTTACTTTAATGGATGGTATCCTTGTCATTATTGAAGGTAGTCTGTTGTCGAGATTTTTGTTACTACAATGGATGGTAGGCTTGTCGTTATGGAAGGTAGTCTCTTGTCGATATCTTTGTTACTCCAATGGACGGTAGCCTTGTCATTATGGAAGGTAGTCTGTTGTCGTGATTTTTGTTACTCCAATGGATGGTAGCCTGGTCATTATGGAATTTTGTCTCTTGTGAAAATTTTTTTTACTCCAATGTATGGTACCCTTGTCATTATGGAAGGTAGTCTGTTGTCGAGATTTTTGTTAATCCAATGGATGGTAGCCTTGTCATTGTGGAAGGTAGTCTATTGTCGTGATTTTTGTTACTCCAATGGTTGGTTGCCTTGTCATTAGGGAAGGTAGTATGTTGTCGATATCATTGTTACTACAATGGATGGTAGCCTTGTCATTATGGAAGGTTGTCTGTTTTCGAGATTTTTGTTAGTGCAATGAATGGTAGCCTTGTAATTATGGAAGGTAGTCTGTTGTTGTGATTTATGTTACTCCAATGGATGGTAGCCTTGTCATTATGGAAGGTAGTCTGTTGTCGAGATATTTGTTACTACAATGGATGGTAGGCTTGTCATTATTGAAGGTAGTCTATTGTCGAGATTTTTAATATTCCAATGGAAGATAGCCTTGTCATTATGGAAGGTAGTCTGTTGTCGTGATTTTTGTTACTCCAATGGATGTTAGCCTTGTCATTATTGAAGTTATTCTATTATCGAGATTTTTGTTACTCCAATGGATGGTAGCCTTGTGATTATGGAAGGTAGTCTGTTGTCTAGATTTCAGTTACTCCAATGGATGGTAGCCTTGTCATTATGAAAGGTAGTCTGTTGTCGGGATTTTTGTTACTCCAATGGATGGTAGCCTTGTCATTATGGAAGGTAGTATGTTGTCGATATCTTTGTTACTACAATGGATGGTAGCCTTGTCATTATGGAAGGTAGTCTGTTGTCGAGATTTTTGTTACTGCAATGGATGGTAGCCTTGTCATTATGGAATGTAGTCTGTTGTTGTGATTTCTGTTACTCCAATGGATGGTGGCCTTGTCATTATGGAAGGTAGTCTATTGTCGATATTTTTGTTACTGCAATGGATGGTAGCCTTGTCATTATGGAATGTAGTCTGTTGTCGGGATTTTTGTTACAACAATGGATGGTAGCCTTGTCATTATGGAAGGTAGTATGTTGTCGAGATTTTTGTTACTCCAATGGATGGTAGCCTTGACATTATTGAAGGTAGTATGTTGTCGAGAATTTTGTTACTACAATGGATGGTAGGCTTGTCATTATGGAAGTTAGTCTGTTGTAGAGATTTTTAATATTCCATAGGATGGTACCCTTGTCACTATGGAAGGCAGTCTATTCTCGTGATTTTTATTACTCCAATGGATGGTAGCCTTGTCATTATTGAAGCTATTCTATTGTCGAGATTTTTGTTACTACAATGGATGGTAGGCTTGTCGTTATGGAAGGTAGTCTCTTGTCGATATCTTTGTTACTCCAATGGATGGTAGCCTTGTCATTATGGAAGGTAGTCTGTTGTCGAGATTTTTGTTACTGCAATGGACGGTAGCCTTGTCATTATGGAAGGTAGTATGTTGTCGTGATTTTTGTTACTCCAATGGATGGTAGCCTGGTCATTATGGAATTTGGTCTCTTGTGGAAATTTTTTTTACTCCAATGTATGGTACCCTTGTTATTATGGAAGGTAGTCTGTTGTCGAGATTTTTGTTATTCCAATGGATGGTAGCCTTGTCATTATGGAAGGTAGTTTGTTATCGTGATTTTTGTTACTCCAATGGATGGTAGCCTTGTCATTATGGAAGGTAGTTTGTTGTCGATATATTTGTTACTACAATGGATGGTAGCCTTGTCATTATGGAAGGTTGTCTGTTTTCGAGATTTTTGTTAGTTCAATGAATGGTAGCCTTGTCATTATGGAAGGTAGTCTGTTGTTGTGATTTATGTTACTCCAATAGATGGTAGCCTTGTCATTATGGAAGGTAGTCTGTTGTCGAGATTTTTGTTACTATAATGGATGGTAGGCTTGTCATTATGGAAGGTAGTCTATTGTCGAGATTTTTAATATTCTAATGGATGATAGCCTTGTAATTATGGAAGGTAGTCTATTGTCGTGATTTTTGTTACTCCAATGGATGTTAGCTTTGTCATTATTGAAGCTATTCTATTATCGAGATTTTTATTACTACAATGGATTGTAGCCTTGCCATTATGGAAGGTAGTCTCTTGTCGATATCTTTGTTACTCCAATGGATGGTAACCTTGTCATTATGGAAGGTAGTCTGTTGTCTAGATTTCAGTTACTCCAATGGATGGTAGCCTTGTCATTATGGAAGGTAGTCTGTTGTCGGGATTTTTGTTATTACAATGGATGGTAGCTTTGTCATTATGGAAGGTAGTTTGTTGTCTAGATTTTTGTTATAACAATGGATGGTAGCCTTATCATTATGGAAGGTAGTCTATTGTCGAGATTTTTGTAACTGCAATGGATGGTATCCTTGTCATTATGGAAGATATTCTATTGTCGATATTTTGATTACTCCATTGGATGGAAGCCTTGTCATTATGGAAGGTAGTCTGTGGTCGAGATTTTTGTTATTCCAATGGATGGTAGCCTTGTCATTATGGAAGGTAGTTTGTTATCTTGATTTTTGTTACTCCAATGGATGGTAGCCTTGTCATTATGGAAGGTAGTTTGTTGTCGATATCTTTGTTACTACAATGGATGGTAGCCTTGTCATTATGGAAGGTAGTCTGTTGTCGAGATTTTTGTTACTGCAATGGATGGTATCCTTGTCATTATGGAATGTAGTCTGTTGTTGTGATTTCTGTTACTCCAATGGATGGTAGCCTTGTCATTACGGAAGGTAGTCTGTTGTCGAGATTTTTGTTACTCCAATGGATGGTAGCCTTGTTATTATGGAAGGTAGTCTGTTGTCTAGATTTTTGTTACAACAATGGGTGGTAGCCTTGTCATTATGGAAGGTAGTATGTTGTCGAGATTTTAGTTACTCCATCGGATGGTAGCCTTGTTATTATGGAAGGTAGTCTGTTGTCGAGAATTTTGTTACTACAATGGATGGTAGGCTTGTCATTATGGAAGTTAGTCTGTTGTCGAGATTTTTAATATTCCAATGGATCGTTGCCTTGTCATTATGGAAGGTAGTCTATTGTCGTGATTTTTTTTACTCCAATGGATGGTAGTCTTGTCATTATTGATCCTATTCTATTGTCTAGATTTTTGTTACTACAATGGATGGTAGGCTTGTCGTTATGGAAGGTAGTCTCTCTTCGATATCTTTGTTACTCCAATGGACGGTAGCCTTGTCATTATGTAAGGTAGTCTGTTGTCGAGATTTTTGTTACTGCAATGTACGGTAGCCTTGTCATTATGGAAGGTAGTCTGTTGTCGTGATTTTTGTTACTCCAATGGATGGTAGCCTTGTCATTATGGAAGTTTGTCTCTTGTGGAAAATTTTGTTTACTCCAATGTATGGTACCCTTGTCATTATGGAAGGTAGTCCGTTGTCGAGATTTTTGTTACTCCAATGGATGGTAGCCTTGTCATTATGGAAGGTAGTCTGTTGTCGTGATTTTTGTTACTCCAATGGATGGTAGCCTTGTCATTATGGAAGGTAGTATGTTGTCGATATCTTTGTTACTACAATGGATGGTAGCCCTGTCATTATAGAAGGTTATCTATTTTCGAGATTTTTGTTAGTTCAATGAATGGTAGCCTTGTCATTATGGAAGGTAGTCTGTTGTTATGATTTTTGTTACTCGAATGGATGGTAGCCTTGTCATTATGGAAGGTAGTCTGTTCTTGTGATTTTTGTTACTCCAATGGATGGTAGCCTTGTCATTATGGAAGGTAGTCTGTTGTCGAGATTTTTGTTACTACAATGGATGGTAGCCTTGTCATTATGGAAGGTAGTATGTTGTCAATATCATTGTTACTACAATGGATGGTAGCCTTGTCATTATGGAAGGTTGTCTGTTTTCGAGATTTTTGTTAGTGCAATGAATGGTAGCCTTGTCATAATGGAAGGTAGTCTGTTTTCAAGATTTTTGTTACTACAATGGATGGTAGCCTTGTCATTATGGAAGGTAGTATGTTGTCGAGATTTTTGTTACTCCAATGGATGTTAGCCTTGTCATTATTGAAGCTATTCTATTATCGAGATTTTTGTTACTACAATGGATTGTAGCCTTGTCATTATGGAAGGTAGTCTCTTGTCGATATCTTTGTTACTCCAATGGATGGTAGCCATGTCATTATGGAAGGTAGTCTGTTGTCGGGATTTTTGTTACTCCAATGGATGGTAGCCTTGTCATTTTGGAAGGTAGTATGTTGTCGATATCTTTGTTACTACAATGGATGGTAGCCTTGTCGTTATGGAAGGTAGTCTGTTGTTGAGATTTTTGTTACTGCAATGGATGGTAGCCTTGTCATTATGGAATGTAGTCTGTTGTCAGGATTTTTGTTACTCCAATGGATGGTAGACTTGTCATTATGGAAGGTAGTCTGTTGTCTAGATTTTTGTTACAACAATGGATGTTAGCCTTGTCATTATGGAAGGTAGTATGTTGTCGAGATTTTTGTTACTCCAATGGATGGTAGCCTTGTCATTATTGAAGTTAGTCTGTTGTCGAGAATTTTGTTACTACAATGGATGGTAGGCTTGTCATTATGGAAGTTGGTCTGTTGTAGAGATTTTTAATATTCCATAGGATGGTAGCCTTGTCACTATGGAAGGTAGTATATTCTCGTGATTTTTGTTACTCCAATGGATGGTAGCCTTGTCATTATTGAAGCTATTCTATTGTCGAGATTTTTGTTACTACAATGGATGGTAGGCTGGTCGTTATGGAAGGCAGTCTCTTGTCGATATCTTTGTTACTCCAATGGATGGTAGCCTTGTCATTATGGAAGGTAGTCTGTTGTCAAGATTTTTTTTACTGCAATGGACGGTAGCCTTGTCATTATGGAAGGTAGTCTGTTTTCGTGATTTTTGTTACTCCAATGGATGGTAGCCTGGTCATTATGGAATTTGGTCTCTTGTGGAAATTTTTTTTACTCCAATGTATGGTACCCTTGTTATTATGGAAGGTAGTCTGTTGTTGAGATTTTTGTTAATCCAATGGATGGTAGCCTTGTCATTATGGAAGGTAGTCTATTGTCGTGATTTTCGTTACTCCAATGGATGGTAGCCTTGTCATTATGGAAGGTAGTCTGTTGTCGAGATTTTTGTTACTACGATGGATGGTAGCCTTGTCATTATGGAAGATAGTATGTTGTCGATATCATTGTTACTACAATGGATGGTAGCCTTGTCATTATGGAAGGTTGTCTGTTTTCTAGATTTTTGATAGTGCAATGAATGGTAGCCTTGTCATTATGGAAGGTAGTCTATTGTTTTGATTTATGTTACTCCAATGGATGGTAGCCTTGTCATTATGGAAGGTAGTCTGTTGTCGAGATTTTTGTTACTACAATGGATGGTAGGCTTGTCATTATAGAACGTAGTCTATTGTCGAGATTTTTAATATTCCAATGGATGATAGCCTTGTAATTATGGAAGGTAGTATGTTGTCGTGATTTTTGTTACTCCAATGGATGTTAGCGTTGTCATTATTGAAGCTATTCTATTATCGTGATTTTTGTTACTACAATGGATTGTAGCCTTGTCATTATGGAAGGTAGTCTCTTGTAGATATCTTTGTTACTCCAATGGATGGTAGCCTGGTCATTATGGAAGGTAGTCTCTTGTCGATATCTTTGTTACTCCAATGGATGGTAGCCTTGTCATTATGGAAGGTAGTCTGTTGTCGGGATTTTTGTTACTCCAATGGATGGTAGCCTTGTCATTATGGAAGGTAGTATGTTGTCGATATCTTTGTTACTACAATGGATGGTAGCCTTGTCGTTATGGAAGGTAGTCTATTGTCGAGACTTTTGTTACTGCAATGGATGGTAGCCTTGTCATTATGGAATGTAGTCTGGTGTTGTTATATCTGTTACTCCAATTGATGGTGGCCTTGTCATTATGGAAAGTAGTCTATTGTCGATATTTTTGTTACTGCAATGGATGGTAGCCTTGTCATTATGGAATGTAGTATGTTGTCGGGATTTTTGTTACTCCAATGGATGGTAGACTTGTCATTATGGAAGGTAGTCTGTTGTCTAGATTTTTGTTACAACAATGGATGGTAGCCTTGTCATTATGGAAGGTAGTATGTTGTCGAGATTTTTGTTACTCCAATGGATGGTAGCCTTGTCATTATTGAAGGTAGTCTGTTGTCGAGAATTTTGTTACTACAATGGATGGTAGGCTTGTCATTATGGAAGTTAGTCTGTTGTAGAGATTTTTAATATTCCATAGGATGGTAGCCTTGTCACTATGGAAGGTAGTCTATTCTCGTGATTTTTGTTACTCCAATGGATGGTAGCCCTGTCATTATTGAAGCTAATCTATTGTCGAGATTTTTGTTAATACAATGGATGGTAGGCTGGTCGTTATGGAAGGTAGTCTCTTGTTGATATCTTTGTTACTCGAATGGATGGTAGCCTTGTCATTATGGAAGGTAGTCTGTTGTCAAGATTTTTTTTACTGCAATGGACGGTAGCCTTGTCATTATGGAAGGTAGTCTGTTGTATAGATTTTTGTTAATCCAATGGATGGTAGCCTTGTCATTATGGAAGGTAGTCTATTGTCGTGATTTTCGTTACTCCAATGGATGGTAGCCTTGTCATTATGGAAGGTAGTCTGTTGTCGAGATTTTTGTTACTACGATGGATGGTAGCCTTGTCATTATGGAAGGTAGTATGTTGTCGATATCATTGTTACTACAATGGATGGTAGCCTTGTCATTATGGAAGGTTGTCTGTTTTCGAGATTTTTGAGAGTGCAATGAATGGTAGCCTTGTCATTATGGAAGGTAGTCTATTATTGTGATTTATGTTACTCTAATGGATGGTAGCCTTGTCATTATGGAAGGTAGTCTGTTGTCGAGATTTTTGTTACTACAATGGATGGTAGGCTTGTCATTATGGAAGGTAGTCTATTGTCCAGATTTTTAATATTCCAATGGATGATAGCCTTGTAATTATGGAAGGTAGTCTGTTGTCGTGATTTTTGTTACTCCAATGGATGTTAGCCTTGTCATTATTGAATCTATTCTATTATCGAGATTTTTTTTACTACAATGGATTGTAGCCTTGTCATTATGGAAGGTAGTCTCTTGTCGATATCTTTGTTACTGCAATGGATGGTAGCCTTGTCATTATGGAAGGTAGTTTGTTGTCTAGATTTCAGTTACTTCAATGGATGGTAGCCTTGTCATTATGGAAGGTAGTCTGTTGTCGGGATTTTTGTTACTCCAATGGATGGTAGCCTTGTCATTATGGAAGGTAGTTTGTTGTCTAGATTTTTGTTATAACAATGGATGGTAGCCTTATCATTATGGAAGGGAGTCTGTTGTCGAGATTTTTGTTACTGCAATGGATGGTAGCCTTGTCATTATGGAAGGTAGTTTGTCGTTGTGATTTATGTTACTCCAATGGATGTTAGCCTTGTCATTAAGGACGATAGTCTGTTGTTCAGATTTTTGTTCTGCCAATGGATGGTAGACTTTTCATTATGGAAGGTAGTCTATTGTCGAGATTTTTGTTACTCCATTGGATGATAGCCTTGTCATTATTGAAGGTTGTGTGTTGTTGATATTTTTGTTATTCAAATAGATGGTAGCCTTGTCATTATGGAAGGTAGTCTGTTGTCGTGATTTTTGTTACTCCAATGGATGGTAGCCTTGTCATCAGGGAAGGTTGTCTGTTGTGGAAATTTTTGTTACTCCAATTAATGGTACCCTTGTCATTATGGAAGGTAGTCTGTTGTCGATATTTTTGTTACTCCAATGGATGGTAGCCTTGTCATTATGGAAGGTAGTCTGTTGTCGTGATTTTTGTTACTCCAATGGATGTTAGCCTTGTCATTATTGAAGCTATTCTATTATCGAGATTTTTGTTACTACAATGGATTGTAGCCTTGTCATTATGGAAGGTAGTCTGTTGTAGATATTTTTAATATTCCTTAAGATGGTAGCCTTGTCACTATGGAAGGTAGTCTATTCTCGTGATTTTTGTTACTCCAATGGATGGTAGCCTTGTCATTATTGAAGCTATTCTATTTTCGAGATTTTTGTTACTACAATGGATGGTAGGCTTGTCGTTATGGAAGGTAGTCTATCTTCGATATCTTTGTTACTCCAATGGATGGTAGCCTTGTCATTATGGAAGGTAGTCTGTTGTCGTGATTTTTGTTACTCCAATGGATGGTAGCCTTGTCATTATGGAAGTTTGTCTCTTGTGGAAATTTTTTTTACTCCAATGTATGGTACCCTTGTCATTATGGAAGGTAGTCTGTTGTCGAGATTTTTGTTACTCCAATGGATGGTTGCCTTGTCATTATGGAAGGTAGTCTGTTGTCGTGATTTTTGTTACTCCAATGGATGGTAGCCCTGTCATTATGGAAGGTTATCTATTTTCGAGATTTTTGTTAGTTCAATGAATGGTAGCCTTGTCATAATGGAAGGTAGTCTGTTGTTGTGATTTCTGTTACTCGAATGGAGTGTAGCCTTGTCATTATGGAAGGTAGTCTGTTGTTGTGATTTCTGTTACTCCAATGGATGGTAGCCTTGTCATTATGGAAGGTAGTCTGTTGTTGAGATTTTTGTTACTACAATGGATGGTAGCCTTGTCATTATGGAAGGTAGTATGTTGTCGATATCACTGTTACTACAATGGACGGTAGCCTTGTCATTATGGAAGGTTGTCTATTTTCGAGATTTTTGTTAGTGCAATGAATGGTAGCCTTGTCATTATGGAAGGTAGTCTGTTGTTGTGATTTATGTTACTCCAATGGATGGTAGCCTTGTCATTATGGAAGGTAGTCTGTTGTCGAGATTTTTGTTACTACAATGGATGGTAGGCTTGTCATTATGGAAGGTAGTCTATTGTCGAGATTTTTAATATTCCAATGGATTATAGCCTTGTCATTATGGAAGGTAGTCTGTTGTCGTGATTTTTGTTACTCCAATGGATGTTAGCCTTGTCGTTATTGAAACTATTCTATTATCGAGATTTTTGTTACTACAATGGATTGTAGCCTTGTCATTATGGAAGGTAGTCTCTTGTCGATATCTTTGTTACTCCAACGGATGGTAGCCTTGTCATTATGGAAGGTAGTCTCTTGTCAGGATTTTTGTTACTCCAATGGATGGTAACCTTGTCATTATGGAATGTAGTCTGTTGTTGTTATTTCTGTTACTCCAATGGATGGTGGCCTTGTCATTATGGAAGGTAGTCTATTGTCGATATTTTTGTTACTGCAATGGATGGTAGCCATGTCATTATGGAATGTAGTCTGTTGTCGGGATTTTTGTTACTCCAATGGATGGTAGACTTGTCATTATGGAAGGTAGTCTGTTGTCTATATTTTTGTTACAACAATGGATGGTAGCCTTGTCATTATGGAAGGTAGTATGTTGTCGAGATTTTTGTTACTCCAATGGATGGTAGCCTTGTCATTATTGAAGTTAGTCTGTTGTCGAGAATTTTGTTACTACAATGGATGGTAGGCTTGTCATTATGGAAGTTGGTCTGTTGTAGAGATTTTTAATATTCCATAGGATGGTAGCCTTGTCACTATGGAAGGTAGTCTATTCTCGTGATTTTTGTTACTCCAATGGATGGTAGCCTTGTCATTATTGAAGCTATTCTATTGTCGAGATTTTTGTTACTACAATGGATGGTAGGCTGGTCGTTATGGAAGGTAGTCTCTTGTCGATATCTTTGTTACTCCAATGGATGGTAGCCTTGTCATTATGGAAGGTAGTCTGTTGTCAAGATTTTTTTTACTGCAATGGACGGTAGCCTTGTCATTATTGAAGGTAGTCTGTTTTCGTGATTTTTGTTACTCCAATGGATGGTAGCCTGGTCATTATGGAATTTGGTCTCTTGTGGAAATTTTTTTTACTCCAATGTATGGTACCCTTGTTATTATGGAAGGTAGTCTGTTGTTGAGATTTTTGTTAATCCAATGGATGGTAGCCTTGTCATTATGGAAGGTAGTCTATTGTCGTGATTTTCGTTACTCCAATGGATGGTAGCCTTGTCATTATGGAAGGTAGTCTGTTGTCGAGATTTTTGTTACTACGATGGATGGTAGCCTTGTCATTATGGAAGATAGTATGTTGTCGATATCATTGTTACTACAATGGATGGTAGCCTTGTCATTATGGAAGGTTGTCTGTTTTCTAGATTTTTGATAGTGCAATGAATGGTAGCCTTGTCATTATGGAAGGTAGTCTATTGTTTTGATTTATGTTACTCCAATGGATGGTAGCCTTGTCATTATGGAAGGTAGTCTGTTGTCGAGATTTTTGTTACTACAATGGATGGTAGGCTTGTCATTATAGAACGTAGTCTATTGTCGAGATTTTTAATATTCCAATGGATGATAGCCTTGTAATTATGGAAGGTAGTATGTTGTCGTGATTTTTGTTACTCCAATGGATGTTAGCGTTGTCATTATTGAAGCTATTCTATTATCGTGATTTTTGTTACTACAATGGATTGTAGCCTTGTCATTATGGAAGGTAGTCTCTTGTAGATATCTTTGTTACTCCAATGGATGGTAGCCTGGTCATTATGGAAGGTAGTCTCTTATCGATATCTTTGTTACTCCAATGGATGGTAGCCTTGTCATTATGGAAGGTAGTCTGTTGTCGGGATTTTTGTTACTCCAATGGATGGTAGCCTTGTCATTATGGAAGGTAGTATGTTGTCGATATCTTTGTTACTACAATGGATGGTAGCCTTGTCGTTATGGAAGGTAGTCTATTGTCGAGACTTTTGTTACTGCAATGGATGGTAGCCTTGTCATTATGGAATGTAGTCTGGTGTTGTTATATCTGTTACTCCAATTGATGGTGGCCTTGTCATTATGGAAAGTAGTCTATTGTCGATATTTTTGTTACTGCAATGGATGGTAGCCTTGTCATTATGGAATGTAGTATGTTGTCGGGATTTTTGTTACTCCAATGGATGGTAGACTTGTCATTATGGAAGGTAGTCTGTTGTCTAGATTTTTGTTACAACAATGGATGGTAGCCTTGTCATTATGGAAGGTAGTATGTTGTCGAGATTTTTGTTACTCCAATGGATGGTAGCCTTGTCATTATTGAAGGTAGTCTGTTGTCGAGAATTTTGTTACTACAATGGATGGTAGGCTTGTCATTATGGAAGTTAGTCTGTTGTAGAGATTTTTAATATTCCATAGGATGGTAGCCTTGTCACTATGGAAGGTAGTCTATTCTCGTGATTTTTGTTACTCCAATGGATGGTAGCCCTGTCATTATTGAAGCTAATCTATTGTCGAGATTTTTGTTAATACAATGGATGGTAGGCTGGTCGTTATGGAAGGTAGTCTCTTGTTGATATCTTTGTTACTCGAATGGATGGTAGCCTTGTCATTATGGAAGGTAGTCTGTTGTCAAGATTTTTTTTACTGCAATGGACGGTAGCCTTGTCATTATGGAAGGTAGTCTGTTGTATAGATTTTTGTTAATCCAATGGATGGTAGCCTTGTCATTATGGAAGGTAGTCTATTGTCGTGATTTTCGTTACTCCAATGGATGGTAGCCTTGTCATTATGGAAGGTAGTCTGTTGTCGAGATTTTTGTTACTACGATGGATGGTAGCCTTGTCATTATGGAAGGTAGTATGTTGTCGATATCATTGTTACTACAATGGATGGTAGCCTTGTCATTATGGAAGGTTGTCTGTTTTCGAGATTTTTGAGAGTGCAATGAATGGTAGCCTTGTCATTATGGAAGGTAGTCTATTATTGTGATTTATGTTACTCTAATGGATGGTAGCCTTGTCATTATGGAAGGTAGTCTGTTGTCGAGATTTTTGTTACTACAATGGATGGTAGGCTTGTCATTATGGAAGGTAGTCTATTGTCCAGATTTTTAATATTCCAATGGATGATAGCCTTGTAATTATGGAAGGTAGTCTGTTGTCGTGATTTTTGTTACTCCAATGGATGTTAGCCTTGTCATTATTGAATCTATTCTATTATCGAGATTTTTTTTACTACAATGGATTGTAGCCTTGTCATTATGGAAGGTAGTCTCTTGTCGATATCTTTGTTACTGCAATGGATGGTAGCCTTGTCATTATGGAAGGTAGTTTGTTGTCTAGATTTCAGTTACTTCAATGGATGGTAGCCTTGTCATTATGGAAGGTAGTCTGTTGTCGGGATTTTTGTTACTCCAATGGATGGTAGCCTTGTCATTATGGAAGGTAGTTTGTTGTCTAGATTTTTGTTATAACAATGGATGGTAGCCTTATCATTATGGAAGGGAGTCTGTTGTCGAGATTTTTGTTACTGCAATGGATGGTAGCCTTGTCATTATGGAAGGTAGTTTGTCGTTGTGATTTATGTTACTCCAATGGATGTTAGCCTTGTCATTAAGGACGATAGTCTGTTGTTCAGATTTTTGTTCTGCCAATGGATGGTAGACTTTTCATTATGGAAGGTAGTCTATTGTCGAGATTTTTGTTACTCCATTGGATGATAGCCTTGTCATTATTGAAGGTAGTGTGTTGTTGATATTTTTGTTATTCAAATAGATGGTAGCCTTGTCATTATGGAAGGTAGTCTGTTGTCGTGATTTTTGTTACTCCAATGGATGGTAGCCTTGTCATCAGGGAAGGTTGTCTGTTGTGGAAATTTTTGTTACTCCAATTAATGGTACCCTTGTCATTATGGAAGGTAGTCTGTTGTCGATATTTTTGTTACTCCAATGGATGGTAGCCTTGTCATTATGGAAGGTAGTCTGTTGTCGTGATTTTTGTTACTCCAATGGATGTTAGCCTTGTCATTATTGAAGCTATTCTATTATCGAGATTTTTGTTACTACAATGGATTGTAGCCTTGTCATTATGGAAGGTAGTCTGTTGTAGATATTTTTAATATTCCTTAAGATGGTAGCCTTGTCACTATGGAAGGTAGTCTATTCTCGTGATTTTTGTTACTCCAATGGATGGTAGCCTTGTCATTATTGAAGCTATTCTATTTTCGAGATTTTTGTTACTACAATGGATGGTAGGCTTGTCGTTATGGAAGGTAGTCTATCTTCGATATCTTTGTTACTCCAATGGATGGTAGCCTTGTCATTATGGAAGGTAGTCTGTTGTCGTGATTTTTGTTACTCCAATGGATGGTAGCCTTGTCATTATGGAAGTTTGTCTCTTGTGGAAATTTTTTTTACTCCAATGTATGGTACCCTTGTCATTATGGAAGGTAGTCTGTTGTCGAGATTTTTGTTACTCCAATGGATGGTTGCCTTGTCATTATGGAAGGTAGTCTGTTGTCGTGATTTTTGTTACTCCAATGGATGGTAGCCCTGTCATTATGGAAGGTTATCTATTTTCGAGATTTTTGTTAGTTCAATGAATGGTAGCCTTGTCATAATGGAAGGTAGTCTGTTGTTGTGATTTCTGTTACTCGAATGGAGTGTAGCCTTATCATTATGGAAGGTAGTCTGTTGTTGTGATTTCTGTTACTCCAATGGATGGTAGCCTTGTCATTATGGAAGGTAGTCTGTTGTTGAGATTTTTGTTACTACAATGGATGGTAGCCTTGTCATTATGGAAGGTAGTATGTTGTCGATATCACTGTTACTACAATGGACGGTAGCCTTGTCATTATGGAAGGTTGTCTATTTTCGAGATTTTTGTTAGTGCAATGAATGGTAGCCTTGTCATTATGGAAGGTAGTCTGTTGTTGTGATTTATGTTACTCCAATGGATGGTAGCCTTGTCATTATGGAAGGTAGTCTGTTGTCGAGATTTTTGTTACTACAATGGATGGTAGGCTTGTCAAAATGGAAGGTAGTCTATTGTCGAGATTTTTAATATTCCAATGGATTATAGCCTTGTCATTATGGAAGGTAGTCTGTTGTCGTGATTTTTGTTACTACAATGGATTGTAGCCTTGTCATTATGGAAGGTAGTCTCTTGTCGATATCTTTGTTACTCCAACGGATGGTAGCCTTGTCATTATGGAAGGTAGTCTCTTGTCGGGATTTTTGTTACTCCAATGGATGGTAACCTTGTCATTATGGAATGTAGTCTGTTGTTGTTATTTCTGTTACTCCAATGGATGGTGGCCTTGTCATTATGGAAGGTAGTCTATTGTCGATATTTTTGTTACTGCAATGGATGGTAGCCTTGTCATTATGGAATGTAGTCTGTTGTCGGGATTTTTGTTACTCCAATGGATGGTAGACTTGTCATTATGGAAGGTAGTCTGTTGTCTAGATTTTTGTTACAACAATGGATGGTAGCCTTATCATTATGGAAGGTAGTATGTTGTCGAGATTTTTGTTACTCCAATGGATGGTAGCCTTGTCATTATTGAAGGTAGTCTGTTGTCGAGAATTTTGCTACTACAATGGATGGTAGGCTTGTCATTATGGAAGTTAGTCTGTTGTAGATATTTTTAATATTCCATAGGATGGTAGCCTTGTCACTATGGAAGGTAGTATATTCTCGTGATTTTTGTTACTCCAATGGATGGTACCCTTGTCATTATGGAAGGTAGTCTGTTGTCGATATTTTTGTTACTCCAATGGATGGTAGCCTTGTCATTATGGAAGGTAGTCTGTTGTCGTGATTTTTGTTACTCCAATGGATGTTAGCCTTGTCATTATTGAAGCTATTCTATTATCGAGATTTTTGTTACTACAATGGATTGTAGCCTTGTCATTATGGAAGGTAGTCTGTTGTTGATATTTTTAATATTCCATAGGATGGTAGCCTTGTCACTATGGAAGGTAGTCTATTCTCGTGATTTTTGTTACTCCAATGGATGGTAGCCTTGTCATTATTGAAGCTATTCTATTGTCGAGATTTTTGTTACTACAATGGATGGTAGGCTTGTCGTTATGGAAGGTAGTCTATCTTCGATATCTTTGTTACTCCAATAGATGGTAGCCTTGTCATTATGGAAGGTAGTCTGTTGTCGTGATTTTTGTTACTCCAATGGATGGTAGCCTTGTCATTATGGAAGTTTGTCTCTTGTGGAAATTTTTTTTACTCCAATGTATGGTACCCTTGTCATTATGGAAGGTAGTCTGTTGTCGAGATTTTTGTTACTCCAATGGATGGTTGCCTTGTCATTATGAAAGGTAGTCTGTTGTCGTGATTTTTGTTACTCCAATGGATGGTAGCCTTGTCATTATGGAAGGTAGTATGTTGTCGATATCTTTGTTACTACAATGGATGGTAGCCCTGTCATTATGGAAGGTTATCTATTTTCGAGATTTTTGTTAGTTCAATGAATGGTAGCCTTGTCATAATGGAAGGTAGTCTGTTGTTGTGATTTCTGTTACTCGAATGGATGGTAGCCTTGTCATTATGGAAGGTAGTCTGTTATTGTGATTTCTGTTACTCCAATGGATGGTAGCCTTGTCATTATGGAAGGTAGTCTGTTGTCGAGATTTTTGTTACTACAATGGATGGTAGCCTTGTCATTATGGAAGGTAGTATGTTGTCGATATCATTGTTACTACAATGGATGGTAGCCTTGTCATTATGGAAGGTTGTCTATTTTCGAGATTTTTGTTAGTGCAATGAATGGTAGCCTTGTCATTATGGAAGGTAGTCTGTTGTTGTGATTTATGTTACTCCAATGGAAGGTAGCCTTGTCATTATGGAAGGTAGTCTGTTGTCGAGATTTTTGTTACTACAATGGATGGTAGGCTTGTCATTATGGAAGGTAGTCTATTGTCGAGATTTTTAATATTCCAATGGATTATAGCCTTGTCATTATGGAAGGTAGTCTGTTGTCGTGATTTTTGTTACTCCAATGGATGTTAGCCTTGTCGTTATTGAAGCTATTCTATTATCGAGATTTTTGTTACTATAATGGATTGTAGCCTTGTCATTATGGAAGGTAGTCTCTTGTCGATATCTTTGTTACTCCAACAGATGGTAGCCTTGTCATTATGGAAGGTAGTCTCTTGTCGGGATTTTTGTTACTCCAATGGATGGTAACCTTGTCATTATGGAATGTAGTCTGTTGTTGTTATTTATGTTACTCCAATGGATGGTGGCCTTGTCATTATGGAAGGTAGTCTATTGTCGATATTTTTGTTACTGCAATGGATGGTAGCCTTGTCATTATGGAATGTAGTCTGTTGTCGGGATTTTTTTTACTCCAATGGATGGTAGACTTGTCATTATGGAAGGTAGTCTGTTGTCTAGATTTTTGTTACAACAATAGATGGTAGCCTTATCATTATGGAAGGTAGTATGTTGTCGAGATTTTTGTTACTCCAATGGATGGTAGCCTTGTCATTATTGAAGGTAGTCTGTTGTCGAGAATTTTGCTACTACAATGGATGGTAGGCTTGTCATTATGGAAGTTAGTTTGTTGTAGATATTTTTAATATTCCATAGGATGGTAGCCTTGTCACTATGGAAGGTAGTATATTCTCGTGATTTTTGTTACTCCAATGGATGGTAGCCTTGTCATTATTGAAGCTATTCTATTGTCGAGATTTTTGTTACTACAATGGATGGTAGGCTGGTCGTTATGGAAGGTAGTCTCTTGTCGATATCTTTGTTACTCCAATTGATGGTAGTCTTGTCATTATGGAAGGTAGTCTGTTTTCGTGATTTTTGTTACTCCAATGGATGGTAGCCTCGTCATTATGGAATTTGGTCTCTTGTGGAAATTTTTTTTACTCCAATGTATGGTACCCTTGTTATTATGGAAGGTAGTCTGTTGTTGAGATTTGTGTTAATCCAATGGATGGTAGCCTTGTCATTATGGAAGGTAGTCTATTGTCATGATTTTCGTTACTCCAATGGATGGTAGCCTTGTCATTATGGAAGGTAGTCTGTTGTCGAGATTTTTGTTACTACGATGGATGGTAGCCTTGTCATTATGGAAGGTAGTATGTTGTCGATATCATTGTTATTACAATGGATGGTAGCCTTGTCATTATGGAAGGATGTCTGTTTTCGAGATTTTTGATAGTGCAATGAATGGTAGCCTTGTCATTATGGAAGGTAGTCTATTGTTGTGATTTATGTTACTCCAATGGATGGTAGCCTTGTCATTATGGAAGGTAGTTTGTTGTCGAGAATTTTGTTACTACAATGGATGGTAGGCTTGTCATTATGGAAGGTAGTCTATTGTCGAGATTTTTAATATTCCAATGGATGATAGCCTTGTCATTATGGAAGGTAGTCTGTTGTCGTGATTTTTGTTACTCCAATGGATGTTAGCCTTGTCATTATTGAAGCTATTCTATTATCGAGATTTTTGTTACTACAATGGATTGTAGCCTTGTCATTATGGAAGGTAGTCTGTTGTAGATATTTTTAATATTCCATAGGATGGTAGCCTTGTCACTATGGAAGGTAGTCTATTCTCGTGATTTTTGTTACTCCAATGGATGGTAGCCTTGTCATTATTGAAGTTATTCTATTGTCGAGATTTTTGTTACTACAATGGATGGTAGGCTTGTCGTTATGGAAGGTAGTCTATCTTCGATATCTTTGTTACTCCAATGGATGGTAGCCTTGTCATTATGGAAGGTAGTCTGTTGTCGTGATTTTTGTTACTCCAATGGATGGTAGCCTTGTCATTATGGAAGTTTGTCTCTTGTGGAAATTTTTTTTACTCCAATGTATGGTACCCTTGTCATTATGGAAGGTAGTCTGTTGTCGAGATTTTTGTTACTCCAATGGATGATAGCCTTGTCATTATGGAAGGTAGTCTGTTGTCGTGATTTTTGTTACTCCAATGGATGGTAGCCTTGTCATTATGGAAGGTAGTATGTTGTCGATATCTTTGTTACTACAATGGATGGTAGCCCTGTCATTATGGAAGGTTGTCTATTTTCGAGATTTTTGTTAGTTCAATGAATGGTAGCCTTGTCATAATGGAAGGTAGTCTGTTGTTGTGATTTCTGTTACTCGAATGGATGGTAGCCTTGTCATTATGGAAGGTAGTCTGTTGTTGTGATTTCTGTTACTCCAATGGATGGTAGCCTTGTCATTATGGAAGGTAGTCTGTTGTCGAGATTTTTGTTACTACAATGGATGGTAGCCTTGTCATTATGGAAGGTAGTATGTTGTCGATATCATTGTTACTACAATGGATGGTAGCCTTGTCATTATGGAAGGTTGTCTGTTTTCGAGATTTTTTGTTAGTGCAATGAATGGTAGCCTTGTCATTATGGAAGGTAGTCTGTTCTTGTGATTTATGTTACTCCAATGGATGGTAGCCTTGTCATTATGGAAGGTAGTCTGTTGTCGAGATTTTTGTTACTACAATGGATGGTAGGCTTGTCATTATGGAAGGTAGTCTATTGTCGAGATTTTTAATATTCCAATGGATTATAGCCTTGTCATTATGGAAGGTAGTCTGTTGTCGTGATTTTTGTTACTCCAATGGATCTTAGCCTTGTCGTTATTGAAGCTATTCTATTATCGAGATTTTTGTTACTACAATGGATTGTAGCCTTGTCATTATGGAAGGTAGTCTCTTGTCGATATCTTTGTTACTCCAACGGATGGTAGCCTTGTCATTATGGAAGGTAGTCTCTTGTCGGGATTTTTGTTACTCCAATGGATGGTAACCTTGTCATTATGGAAGGTAGTATGTTGTCGATATCTTTGTTACTACAATAGATGGTAGCCTTGTCATTATGGAAGGTAGTCTGTTGTTGAGATTTTTGTTACTGCAATGGATGGTAGCCTTGTCATTATGGAATGTAGTCTGTTGTTGTTATTTCTGTTACTCCAATGGATGGTGGCCTTGTCATTATGGAAGGTAGTCTATTGTCGATATTTTTTTTACTGCAATGGATGGTAGCCTTGTCATTATGGAATGTAGTCTGTTGTCGGGATTTTTGTTACTCCAATGGATGGTAGACTTGTCATTATGGAAGGTAGTCTGTTGTCTAGATTTTTGTTACAACAATGGATGGTAGCCTTGTCATTATGGAAGGTAGTATGTTGTCGAGATTTTTGTTACTCCAATGGATGGTAGCCTTGTCATTATTGAAGGTAGTCTGTTGTCGAGAATTTTGTTACTACAATGGATGGTAGGCTTGTCATTATGGAAGTTAGTCTGTTGTAGAGATTTTTACTATTCCATAGGATGGTAGCCTTGTCACTATGGAAGGTAGTCTATTCTCGTGATTTTTGTTACTCCAATGGATGGTAGCCTTGTCATTATTGAAGCTATTCTATTGTCGAGATTTTTGTTACTACAATGGATGGTAGGCTTGTCGTTATGGAAGGTAGTCTCTTGTCGATATCTTTGTTACTCCAATGGATGGTAGCCTTGTCATTATGGAAGGTAGTTTGTTGTCGAGATTTTTTTTACTGCAATGGACGGTAGCCTTGTCATTATGGAAGGTAGTCTGTTGTCGTGATTTTTGTTACTCCAATGGATGGTAGCCTGGTCATTATGGAATTTGGTCTCTTGTGGAAATTTTTTTTACTCCAATGTATGGTACCCTTGTTATTATGGAAGGTAGTCTGTTGTTGAGATTTTTGTTAATCCAATGGATGGTAGCCTTGTCATTATGGAAGGTAGTCTATTGTCGTGATTTTCGTTACTCCAATGGATGGTAGCCTTGTCATTATGGAAGGTAGTTTGTTGTCGAGATTTTTGTTACTACAATGGATGGTAGCCTTGTCATTATGGAAGGTAGTATGTTGTCGATATCATTGTTACTACAATGGATGGTAGCCTTGTCATTATGGAAGGTTGTCTGTTTTCGAGATTTTTGATAGTGCAATGAATGGTAGCCTTGTCATTATGGAAGGTAGTCTGTTGTTGTGATTTATGTTACTCCAATGGATGGTAGCCTTGTCATTATGGAAGGTAGTCTGTTGTCGAGATTTTTGTTACTACCATGGATGGTAGGCTTGTCATTATGGAAGGTAGTCTATTGTCGAGATTTTTAATATTCCAATGGATGATAGCCTTGTCATTATGGAAGGTAGTCTGTTGTCGTGATTTTTGTTACTCCAATGGATGTTAGCCTTGTTATTATTGAAGCTATTCTATTATCGAGATTTTTGTTACTACAATGGATTGTAGCCTTGTCATTATGGAAGGTAGTCTCTTGTCGATATCTTTGTTACTCCAATGGATGGTAGCCTTGTCATTATGGAAGGTAGTCTGTTGTTGTGATTTCTGTTACTCCAATGGATGGTAGCCTTGTCATTATGGAAGGTAATCTGTTGTCGAGATTTTTGTTACTACAATGGATGGTAGCCTTGCCATTATGGAAGGTAGTATGTTGTCGATATCATTGTTACTATAATGGATGGTAGCCTTGTCATTATGGAAGGTTGTCTGTTTTCGAGATTTTTGTTAGTGCAATGAATGGTAGCCTTGTCATTATGGAAGCTATTCTATTGTCGAGATTTTTGTTACTCTAATGGATGGTAGCCTTGTCATTATGGAAGGTAGTCTGTTGTCGAGATTTTTGTTACTACAATGGATGGTAGGCTTGTCATTATGGAAGGTAGTCTATTGTCGAGATTTTTAATATTCCAATGGATTATAGCCTTATCATTATGGAAGGTAGTCTGTTGTCGTGATTTTTGTTACTCCAATGGATGTTAGCCTTGTCGTTATTGAAGCTATTATATTATCGAGATTTTTGTTACTACAATGGATTGTATCCTTGTTATTATGGAAGGTAGTCTCTTGTCGATATCTTTGTTACTCCAACGGATGGTAGCCTTGTCATTATGGAAGGTAGTCTCTTGTCGGGATTTTTGTTACTCCAATGGATGGTAACCTTGTCATTATGGAAGGTAGTATGTTGTCGATATCTTGGTTACTTTAATGGATGGTAGCCTTGTCATTATGGAAGGTAGTCTGTTGTCGAGATTTTTGTTACTGCAATGGATGGTAGCCTTGTCATTATGGAATGTAGTCTGTTGTTGTGATTTCTGTTACTCCAATAGATGGTGGCCTTGTCATTATGGAAGGTAGTCTATTGTCGATATTTTTGTTACTGCAATGGATGGTAGCCTTGTCATTATGGAATGTAGTCTGTTGTCGGGATTTTTGTTACTCCAATGGATGGTAGACTTGTCATTATGGAAGGTAGTTTGTTGTCTAGATTTTTGTTACAACAATGGATGGTAGCCTTGTCATTATGGAAGGTAGTATGTTGTCGAGATTTTTGTTACTCCAATGGATGGTAGCCTTGTCATTATTGAAGGTAGTCTGTTGTCGAGAATTTTGTTACTATAATGGATGGTAGGCTTGTCATTATGGAAGTTAGTTTGTTGTAGAGATTTTTAATATTCCATAGGATGGTAGCCTTGACACTATGGAAGGTAGTCTATTCTCGTGATTTTTGTTACTCCAATGGATGGTAGCCTTGTCATTATTGAAGCTATTCTATTGTCGAGATTTTTGTTACTACAATGGATGGTAGGCTTGTCGTTATGGAAGGTAGTCTCTTGTCGATATCTTTGTTACTCCAATGGATGGTAGCCTTGTCATTATGGAAGGTAGTTTGTTGTCGAGATTTTTAATATTCCAATGGACGGTAGCCTTGTCATTATGGAAGGTAGTCTGTTGTCGTGATTTTTGTTACTCCAATGGATGGTAGCCTGGTCATTATGGAATTTGGTCTCTTGTGGAAATTTTTTTTACTCCAATGTATGGTACCCTTGTTATTATGGAAGGTAGTCTGTTGTTGAGATTTTTGTTAATCCAATGGATGGTAGCCTTGTCATTATGGAAGGTAGTCTATTGTCGTGATTTTCGTTACTCCAATGGATGGTAGCCTTGTCATTATGGAAGGTAGTCTGTTGTCGAGATTTTTGTTACTACAATGGATGGTAGCCTTGTCATTATGGAAGGTAGTATGTTGTCGATATCATTGTTACTACAATGGATGGTAGCCTTGTCATTATGGAAGGTTGTCTATTTTCGAGATTTTTGATAGTGCAATGAATGGTAGCCTTGTCATTATGGAAGGTAGTCTGTTGTTGTGATTTATGTTACTCCAATGGATGGTAGCCTTGTCATTATGGAAGGTAGTCTGTTGTCGAGATTTTTTTTACTACAATGGATGGTAGGCTTGTCATTATGGAAGGTAGTCTGTTGTCGAGATTTTTAATATTCCAATGGATGATAGCCTTGTCATTATGGAAGGTAGTCTGTTGTCGTGATTTTTGTTACTCCAATGGATGTTAGCCTTGTTATTATTGAAGCTATTCTATTATCGAGATTTTTGTTACTACAATGGATTGTAGCCTTGTCATTATGGAAGGTAGTCTCTTGTCGATATCTTTGTTACTCCAATGGATGGTAGCCTTGTCATTATGGAAGGTAGTCTCTTGTCGGGATTTTTGTTACTCCAATGGATGGTAGCCTTGTCATTATGGATGGTAGTCTGTTGTCGTGATTTTTGTTACTCCAATGGATGTTAGCCTTGTCATTATTGAAGCTATTCTATTATCGAGATTTTTGTTACTACAATGGATTGTAGCCTTGTCATTATGGAAGGCAGTCTCTTGGCGATATCTTTGTTACTCCAATGGATGGTAGCCTTGTCATTATGGAAGGTAGTCTGTTGTTGTGATTTCTGTTACTCCAATGGATGGTAGCCTTGTCATTATGGAAGGTAATCTGTTGTCGAGATTTTTGTTACTACAATGGATGGTAGCCTTGTCATTATGGAAGGTAGTATGTTGTCGATATCATTGTTACTACAATGGATGGTAGCCTTGTCATTATGGAATTTTGTCTGTTTTCGAGATCTTTGTTAGTGCAATGAATGGCAGCCTTGTCATTATGGAAGCTATTCTATTGTCGAGATTTTTGTTACTCTAGTGGATGGTAGCCTTGTCATTATGGAAGGTAGTCTGTTGTCGAGATTTTTGTTACTACAATGGATGGTAGGCTTGTCATTATGGAAGGTAGTCTATTGTCGAGATTTTTAATATTCCAATGGATTATAGCCTTGTCATTATGGAAGGTAGTCTGTTGTCGTGATTTTTGTTACTCCAATGGATGTTAGCCTTGTCGTTATTGAAGCTATTCTATTATCGAGATTTTTGTTACTACAATGGATTGTAGCCTTGTCATTATGGAAGGTAGTCTCTTGTCGATATCTTTGTTACTCCAACGGATGGTAGCCTTGTCATTATGGAAGGTAGTCTCTTGTCGGGATTTTTGTTACTCCAATGGATGGTAACCTTGTCATTATGGAAGGTAGTATGTTGTCGATATCTTGGTTACTACAATGGATGGTAGCCTTGTCATTATGGAAGGTAGTCTGTTGTCGAGATTTTTGTTACTGCAATGGATGGTAGCCTTGTCATTATGGAATGTAGTCTGTTGTTGTGATTTCTGTTACTCCAATGGATGGTGGCCTTGTCATTATGGAAGGTAGTCTATTGTCGATATTTTTGTTACTGCAATGGATGGTAGCCTTGTCATTATGGAATGTAGTCTGTTGTCGGGATTTTTGTTACTCCAATGGATGGTAGACTTGTCATTATGGAAGGTAGTCTGTTGTCTAGATTTTTGTTACAACAATGGATGGTAGCTTTGTCATTATGGAAGGTAGTATGTTGTCGAGATTTTTGTTACTCCAATGGATGGTAGCCTTGTCATTATTGAAGGTAGTCTGTTGTCGAGAATTTTGTTACTACAATGGATGGTAGGCTTGTCATTATGGAAGTTAGACTGTTGTAGAGATTTTTAATATTCCATAGGATGGTAGCCTTGTCACTATGGAAGGTAGTCTATTCTCGTGATTTTTGTTACTCCAATGGATGGTAGCCTTGTCATTATGGAAGGTAGTCTATTGTCGAGATTTTTGTTACTGCAATGGACTGTAGCCTTGTCATTATGGAAGGTAGTCTGTTGTCGTGAATTTTGTTACTCCAAGTGATGGTAGCCTGGTCATTATGGAATTTGGTCTCTTGTGGAAATTTTATTTACTCCAATGTATGGTACCCTTGTTATTATGGAAGGTAGTCTGTTGTTGAGATTTTTGTTAATCCAATGGATGGTAGCCTTGTCATTATGGAAGGTAGTCTATTGTCGTGATTTTCGTTACTCCAATGGATGGTAGCCTTGTCATTACAGAAGGTAGTATGTTGTCGATATCATTGTTACTACAATGGATGGTAGCCTTGTCATTATGGAAGGTTGTCTGTTTTTGAGATTTTTGTTAGTTCAATGAATGGTAGCATTGTTATTATGGAAGGTAGTCTGTTGTTGTGATTTATGTTACTCCAATGGATGGTAGCCTTGTCATTATGGAAGGTAGTCTGTTGTCGATATTTTTGTTACTACAATGGATGGTAGGTTTGTCATTATGGAAGGTAGTCTGTTGTCGAGATTTTGAATATTCCAATGAATGATAGCCTTGTCATTATGGAAGGTAGTCTGTTCTCGTGATTTTTGTTACTCCAATGGATGTTAGCCTTGTCATTATTGAAACTATTCTATTATCGATATTTTTGTTACTACAATGGATTTTAGCCTTGTCATTATGGAAGGTAGTCTCTTGTCGATATCTTTGTTACTCCAATGGATGGTATCCTTGTCATTATGGAAGGTAGTCTGTTGTCTAGATTTCAGTTACTCCAATGGATGGTAGCCTTGTCATTATGGAAGGTAGTATGTTGTCGGGATTTTTGTTACTCCAATGGATGGTAGCCTTGTCATTATGGAAGGTAGTTTGTTGTCTAGATTTTTGTTACAACAATGGATGGTAGCCTGGTCATTATGGAAGGTAGTCGGTTGTCGTGATTTTTGTTACTGCAATGGATGGTAGCCTTGTCATTATGGAAGGTAGTCTGTCGTTGTGATTTATGTTACTCCAATGGATGTTAGCCTTGTCATTAAGGAAGGTAGTCTTTTGTTCAGATTTTTGTTCTGCCAATGGATGGTAGACTTATCATTATGGAAGGTAGTCTATTGTCGAGATTTTTGTTACTCCATTGGATGATAGCCTTGTCATTATGGAAGGTAGTGTGTTGTTGATATTTTTGTTATTCAAATGGATGGTAGACTTGTCATTATGGAAGGTAGTCTGTTGTCGTGATTTTTGTTACTCCAATGGATGGTACCCTTGTCATCAGGGAAGGTTGTATGTTGTGGAGATTTTTGTTACTCCAATGGATGGAACCCTTGTTATTATGGAAGGTAGTCTGTTGTCGATACTTTTGTTACTCCAATGGATGGTAGCCTTGTCATTATGTAAGGTAGTCTGTTGTCGAGATTTTTGTTATTCCAATGGATGGTAGCCTTGTCATTATGGTAGGTAGTTTGTTATCGATATCTTTGTTACTACAATGGATGGTAGCCTTGTCATTATGGAAGGTAGTCTGTTGTCGATATTTTTGTTACTGCAATGGATGGTATCCTTGTCATTATGGAATGTAGTCTATTGTTGTGATTTCTTTTACTCCAATGGATGGTAGCCTTGTCATTATGGAAGGTAGTCTGTTGTTGAGATTTTTTTTACTCCAATGGATGGTAGCCTTGTTATTATGGAAGGTAGTCTATTGTCTAGATTTTTGTTTCAACAATGGATGGTAGCCTTGTCATTATGGAAGGTAGTATGTTGTCGAGATTTTAGTTACTCCAATGGATGGTAGCCTTGTCATTATGGAAGGTAGTCTGTTGTCGTGAATTTTGTTACTACAATGGATGGTAGGCTTGTCATTATGGAAATTAGTCTGTTGTCGAGATTTTTAATATTCCAATGGATGATAGCCTTGTCATTATGGAAGGTAGTCTGTTGTCGTGATTTTTGTTACTCCAATGGATGTTAGCCTTGTCATTATTGAAGCTATTTATTATCGAGATTTTTGTTACTACAATGGATTGTAGCCTTGTCATTATGGAAGGTAGTCTCTTGTCGATATCTTTGTTACTCCAATGGATGGTAGCCTTGTCATTATGGAAGGTAGTCTCTTGTCGGGATTTTTGTTACTCCAATGGATGGTAGCCTTGTCATTATGGAAGGTAGTCTGTTGTCGGGTTTTTTGTTACTCCAATGGATGGTAGCCTTGTCAATATGGAAGGTAGTATGTTGTCGATATCTTTGTTACTATAATGGATGGTAGCCTTGTCATTATGGAAGGTATTCTGTTGTCGAGATTTTTGTTACTGCAATGGATGGTAGCCTTGTCATTATGGAATGTAGTCTGTTGTTGTGATTTCTGTTACTCCAATGGATGGTGGCCTTGTCATTATGGAAGGTAGTCTATTGTCGATATTTTTGTTACTACAATGGATGGTAGCCTTGTCATTATGGAATGTAGTCTGTTGTCGGGATTTTTGTTACTCCAATGGATGGTAGACTTGTCATTATGGAAGGTAGTCTATTGTCTAGATTTTTGTTACAACAATGGATGGTAGCCTTGTCATTATGGAAGGTAGTATGTTGTCGAGATTTTTGTTACTCCAATGGATGGTAGCCTTGTCATTATTGTAGGTAGTCTGTTGTCGAGAATTTTGTTACTACAATGGATGGTAGGCTTGTCATTATGGAAGTTAGTCTGTTGTAGAGATTTTTAATATTCCATAGGATGGTAGCCTTGTCACTATGGAAGGTTGTCTATTCTCGTGATTTTTGTTACTCCAATGGATGGTAGCCTTGTCATTATTGAAGCTATTCGATTGTCGAGATTTTTGTTACTACAATGGATGGTAGGCTTGTCGTTATGGAAGGTAGTCTGTTGTCGAGATTTTTGTTACTGCAATGGACGGTAGCCTTGTCATTATGGAAGGTAGTCTGTTGTCGTGATTTTTGTTACTCCAATGGATG
This sequence comes from Vicia faba, assembly GCA_948472305.1. Taxonomy (NCBI): domain Eukaryota; kingdom Viridiplantae; phylum Streptophyta; class Magnoliopsida; order Fabales; family Fabaceae; genus Vicia; species Vicia faba. Next base: position 377,224,586 of record OX451741.1, on the reverse strand, counting down.
GTAGCCGGGTCATTATGGAATTTGGTCTCTTGTGGAAATTTTATTTACTCCAATGTATGGTACCCTTGTTATTATGGAAGGTAGTCTGTTGTTGAGATTTATGTTAATCCAATGGATGGTAGCCTTGTCATTATGGAAGGTAGTCTATTGTCGTGATTTTCGTTACTCTAATGGATGGTAGCCTTGTCAATATGGAAGGTAGTATGTTGTCGATATCATTGTTACTACAATGGATGGTAGCCTTGTCATTATGGAAGGTTGTCTGTTTTCAAGATTTTTGTTAGTTCAATGAATGGTAGCATTGTTATTATGGAAGGTAGTCTGTTGTTGTGATTTATGTTACTCCAATGGATGGTAGCCTTGTCATTATGGAAGGTAGTCTGTTGTCGATATTTTTGTTACTACAATGGATGGTAGGCTTGTAATTATGGAAGGTAGTCTATTGTCGAGATTTTTAATATTCCAATGGATGATAGCCTTGTCATTATGGAAGGTAGTCTGTTGTCGTGATTTTTGTTACTCCAATGGATGTTAGCCTTGTCATTATTGAAGCTATTCTATTATCGATATTTTTGTTACTACAATGGATTGTAGCCTTGTCATTATGGAAGGTAGTCTCTTGTCGATATCTTTGTTACTCTAATGGATGGTAGCCTTGTCATTATGGAAGGTAGTCTATTGTCTAGATTTCAGTTACTCCAATGGATGGTACCCTTGTCATTATGGAAGGTAGTCTGTTGTCGGGATTTTTGTTACTCCAATGGATGGTAGCCTTGTCATTATGGAAGGTAGTTTGTTGTCTAGATTTTTGTTACAACAATGGATGGTAGCCTTGTCTTTACGGAAGGTAGTCGGTTGTCGAGATTTTTGTTACTGCAATGGATGGTAGCCTTGTCATTATGGAAGGTAGTCTGTCGTTGTGATTTATGTTACTCGAATGGATGTTAGCCTTGTCATTAAGGACGGTAATCTGTTGTTCAGATTTTTGTTCTGCCAATGGATGGTAGACTTTTCATTATGGAAGGTAGTCTATTGTCGAGATTTTTGTTACTCCATTGGATGATAGCCTTGTCATTATGGAAGGTAGTGTGTTGTTGTAATTTTTGTTATTCAAATGGATGGTAGCCTTGTCATTATGGAAGGTAGTCTGTTGTCGTGATTTTTGTTACTCCAATGGATGGTAGCCTTGTCATCAGGGAAGGTTGTCTGTTGTGGAAATTTTTGTTACTCCAATGGATGGTACCCTTGTCATTATGGAAGGTAGTCTGTTATCGATATTTTTTTTACTCCAATGGATGGTAGCCTTGTCATTATAGAAGATATTCTATTGTCGATATTTTAATTACTCCATTGGATGGAAGCCTTGTCATTATGGAAGGTAGTCCGTTGTCGAGATTTTTGTTATTCCAATGGATGGTAGCCTTGTCATTATGGAAGGTAGTTTGTTATCGTGAATTTTGTTACTCCAATGGATGGTAGCCTTGTCATTATGGAAGGTAGTTTGTTGTCGATATCTTTGTTACTAGAATGAATGGTAGCCTTGTCATTATGGAAGGTAGTTTGTTGTCGAGATTTTTGTTACTGCAATGGATGGTATCCTTGTCATTATGGAAGGTTGTCTGTTGTCGAGATTTTTGTTACTCCATTAAATGTTAGCCTTGTCATGGTGGAAGGTAGTGTGTTGTTGATATTTTTGTTATTCGAATGGATGGTAGCCTTGTCATTATGGAAGGTAGTTCATTGTCGTTATTTTTGTTACTCCAATGGATAGTAGCCTTGTCATCAAGGAAGGTTGTCTGTTGTGGAAATTTTTATTACTCCAATGGATGGTACCCTTGTCATTATAGAAGGTAGTCTGTTGTCGATATTTTTGTTACTCCAATGGATGGTAGCCTTGTCATTATGGAAGATATTATATTGTTGATATTTTTATTACTCCATTGGATGGAAGCCTTGTCATTATGAAAGGTAGTATGTTGTCGAGATTTTTGTTATTCCAATGGATGGTAGCCTTGTCATTATGGAAGGTAGTATGTTGTCGAGATTTTTAATATTTAAATGGATGGTAGGCTTGTCATTATGGAAGGTAGTCTGTTGTCGAGATTTTTAATATTCCAATGGATGATAGCCTTGTCATTATGGAAGGTAGTATGTTGTCATGATTTTTCTTACTCCAATGGATGGTAGCCTTGTCATTATGGAAGCTATTCTATTATCGATATTTTTGTTACTACAATGGATTGTAGCCTTGTCATTATGGAAGGTAGTCTCTTGTCGATATCTTTGTTACTCCAATGGATGGTAGCCTTGTCATTATGGAAGGTAGTATGTTGTCTAGATTTCAGTTACTCCAATGGATGGTAGCCTTGTCATTATGGAAGGTAGTATGTTGTCGATATCTTTGTTACTACAATGGATGGTAGCCTTGTCATTATGGAAGGTTGTCTGTTGTCGATATTTTTGTTACTCCAATGGATGGTAGTCTTGTCATTATGGAAGGTAGTCTGTTGTCGTGATTTTTGTTACTCCAATGGATGGTAGCCTTGTTATTATGGCAGGTAGTCTATTGTCTAGATTTTTGTTACAACAATGGATGGTAGCCTTGTCATTATGGAAGGTAGTATGTTGTCGAGATTTTAGTTACTCCAATGGATGGTAGCCTTGTCATTATGGAAGGTAGTCTGTTGTCGAGAATTTTGTTACTACAATGGATGGTAGGCTTGTCATTATGGAAGGTAGTCTGTTGTCGAGATTTTTAATATTCTAATGGATGGTAGCCTTGTCATTATGGAAGGTAGTCTATTGTCGTGATTTTTTTTACTCCAATGGATGGTAGCCTTGTCATTATTGAACCTATTCTATTGTCGAGATTTTTGTTACTACAATGGATGGTAGGCTTGTCGTTATGGAAGGTAGTCTCTCTTCGATATCTTTGTTACTCCAATGGATGGCAGCCTTGTCATTATGGAAGGTAGTTTGTTGTCGAGATTTTTGTTACTGCAATGGACGGTAGCCTTGTCATTATGGAAGGTAGTCTGTTGTCGTGATTTTTGTTACTCCAATGGATGGTAGCCTTGTGATTATGGAAGTTTGTCTCTTGTGGAATATTTTTTTACTCCAATGTGTGGTACCCTTGTCATTATGGAAGGTAGTCTGTTGTCGAGATTTTTGTTACTCCAATGGATGGTAGCCTTGTCATTATGGAAGGTAGTCTGTTGTCGTGATTTTTGTTACTCCAATGGATGGTAGCCTTGTCATTACGGAAGGTAGTATGTTGTCGATATCTTTGTTACTACAATGGATGGTAGCCCTGTCATTATGGAAGGTTGTCTATTTTCGAGATTTTTGTTAGTTCAATGAATGGTAGCCTTGTCATTATGGAAGGTAGTCTGTTGTTGTGATTTCTGTTACTCCAATGGATGGTAGCCTTGTCATTATGGAAGGTAGTCTGTTGTCGAGATTTTTGTTACTACAATGGATGGTAGGCTTGTCATTATGGAAGGTAGTCTGTTGTCGAGATTTTTAATATTCCAATGGAGGATAGCCTTGTCATTATGGAAGGTAGTCTCTTGTCGTGATTTTTGTTACTCCAATGGATGTTAGCCTTGTCATTATGGAAGCTATTCTATTATCGAGATTTCTGTTACTACAATGGATTGTAGCCTTGTCATTATGGAAGGTAGTCTCTTGTCGATATCTTTGTTACTCAAATGGATGGTAGCCTTGTCATTATGGAAGGTAGTCCGTTGTCTAGATTTCAGTTACTCCAATGGATGGTAGCCTTGTAATTATGGAAGGTAGTCTGTTGTCTGGATTTTTGTTACTCCAATGGATGGTAGCCTTGTCATTATGGAAGGTAGTTTGTTATCTAGATTTTTGTTACAACAATGGATGGTAGCCTTGTCATTATGGAAGGTAGTCTGTTGTCGAGATTTTTGTTACTGCAATGGATGGTAGCCTTGTCATTATGGAAGGTAGTCTGCCGTTGTGATTTATGTTACTCCAATGGATGTTAGCCTTGTGATTAAGGACAGTAGTTTGTTGTTCAGATTTTTGTTCTGCCAATGTATGGTAGACTTTTCATTATGGAAAGTAGTCTATTGTCGAGATTTTTGTTACTCCATTAAATGTTAGCCTTGTCATTATGGAAGGTAGTGTGTTGTTGATATTTTTGTTATTCGAATGGATGGTAGCCTTGTCATTATGGAAGGTAGTTCATTGTCGTTATTTTTGTTACTCCAATGGATAGTAGCCTTGTCATCAGGGAAGGTTGTCTGTTGTGGAAATTTTTATTACTCCAATGGATGGTACCCTTGTCATTATAGAAGGTAGTCTGTTGTCGATTTTTTTGTTACTCCAATGGATGGTAGCCTTGTCATTATGGAAGATATTCTATTGTTGATATTTTTATTACTCCATTGGATGGAAGCCTTGTCATTATGAAAGGTAGTATGTTGTCGAGATTTTTGTTATTCCAATGGATGGTAGCCTTGACATTATGGAAGGTAGTATGTTGTCGAGATTTTTAATATTTAAATGGATGGTAGGCTTGTCATTATGGAAGGTAGTTTGTTGTCGAGATTTTTAATATTCCAATGGATGATAGCCTTGTCATTATGGAAGGTAGTATGTTGTCATGATTTTTCTTACTCCAATGGATGGTAGCCTTGTCATTATGGAAGCTATTCTATTATCGATATTTTTGTTACTACTATGGATTGTAGCCTTGTCATTATGGAAGGTAGTCTCTTGTCGATATCTTTGTTACTCCAATGGATGGTAGCCTTGTCATTATGGAAGGTAGTATGTTGTCTAGATTTCAGTTACTCCAATGGATGGTAGCCTTGTCATTATGGAAGGTAGTATGTTGTCGATATCTTTGTTACTACAATGGATGGTAGGCTTGTCATAATGGAAGGTTGTCTGTTGTCGAGATTTTTGTTACTCCAATGGATGGTAGCCTTGTCATTATGGAAGGTAGTCTGTTGTCGTGATTTTTGTTACTCCAATGGATGGTAGCCTTGTTATTATGGCAGGTAGTCTATTGTCTAGATTTTTGTTACAACAATGGATGGTAGCCTTGTCATTATGGAAGGTAGTATGTTGTCGAGATTTTAGTTACTCCAATGGATGGTAGGCTTGTCATTATGGAAGGTAGTCTGTTGTCGAGATTTTTAATATTCCAATGGATGGTAGCCTTGTCATTATGGAAGGTAGTCTATTGTCGTGATTTTTTTTACCCCAATGGATGGTAGCCTTGTCATTATTAAACCTATTCTATTGTCGAGATTTTTGTTACTACAATGGATGGTAGGCTTGTCGTTATGGAAGGTAGTCTCACTTCGATATCTTTGTTACTCCAATGGATGGCAGCCTTGTCATTATGGAAGGTAGTTTGTTGTCGAGATTTTTGTTACTGCAATGGACGGTAGCCTTGTCATTATGGAAGGTAGTCTGTTGTCATGATTTTTGTTACTCCAATGGATGGTAGCCTTGTGATTATTGAAGTTTATCTCTTGTGGAAAATTTTTTTACTCCAATGTATGGTACCCATGTCATTATGGAAGGTAGTCTGTTGTCGAGATTTTTGTTACTCCAATGGATGGTAGCCTTGTCATTATGGAAGGTAGTCTGTTGTCGTGATTTTTGTTGCTCCAATGGATGGTAGCCTTGTCATTATGGAAGGTAGTATGTGGTCGATATCTTTGTTACTACAATGGATGGTAGCCCTGTCATTATGGAAGGTTGTCTATTTTCGAGATTTTTGTTAGTTCAATGAATGGTAGCCTTGTCATTATGGAAGGTAGTCTGTTGTTGTGATTTCTGTTACTCCAATGGATGGTAGCCTTGTCATTATGGAAGGTAGTCTGTTGTCGAGATTTTTGTTACTACAATGGATGGTAGGCTTGTCATTATGGAAGGTAGTCTGTTGTCGAGATTTTTAATATTCCAATGGAGGATAGCCTTGTCATTATGGAAGGTAGTCTCTTGTCGTGATTTTTGTTACTCCAATGGATGTTAGCCTTGTCATTATGGAAGCTATTCTATTATCGAGATTTTTGTTACTACAATGGATTGTAGCCTTGTCATTATGGAAGGTAGTCTCTTGTCGATATCTTTGTTACTCAAATGGATGGTAGCCTTGTCATTATGGAAGGTAGTCTGTTGTCTAGATTTCAGTTACTCCAATGGATGGTAGCCTTGTAATTATGGAAGGTAGTCTGTTGTCTGGATTTTTGTTACTCCAATGGATGGTAGCCTTGTCATTATGGAAGGTAGTTTGTTGTCTAGATTTTTGTTACAACAATGGATGGTAGCCTTGACATTATGGAAGGTAGTCTGTTGTCGAGATTTTTGTTACTGCAATGGATGGTAGCCTTGTCATTATGGAAGGTAGTCTGCCGTTGTGATTTATGTTACTCCAATGGATGTTAGCCTTGTGATTAAGGACAGTAGTTTGTTGTTCAGATTTTTGTTCTGCCAATGGATGGTAGACTTTTCATTATGGAAGGTAGTTTATTGTCGAGATTTTTGTTACTCCATTAAATGTTAGCCTTGTCATTATGGAAGGTAGTGTGTTGTTGATATTTTTGTTATTCGAATGGATGGTAGCCTTGTCATTATGGAAGGCAGTTCATTGTCGTTATTTTTGTTACTCCAATGGATAGTAGCCTTGTCATCAGGGAAGGTTGTCTGTTGTTGATATTTTTATTACTCCATTGGATGGAATCCTTGTCATTATGAAAGGTAGTCTGTTGTCGAGATTTTTGTTATTCCAATGGATGGTAGCCTTGTCATTATGGAAGGTAGTCTGTTGTCATGATTTTTCTTACTCCAATGGATGGTAGCCTTGTCATTATGGAAGCTATTCTATTATCGAAATTTTTTTTACTACAATGGATTGTAGCCTTGTCATTATGGAAGGTAGTCTCTTGTCGATATCTTTGTTACTCCAATGGATGGTAGCCTTGTCATTATGGAAGGTAGTATGTTGTCTAGATTTCAGTTACTCCAATGGATGGTAGCCTTGTCATTATGGAAGGTAGTATGTTTTCGATATCTTTGTTACTACAATGGATGGTAGCCTTGTCATTATGGAAGGTTGTCTGTTGTCGAGATTTTTGTTACTCCAATGGATGGTAGCCTTGTCATTATGGAAGGTAGTCTGTTGTCGTGATTTTTGTTACTCTAATGGATGGTAGCCTTGTCATTATGGAAGGTAGTATGTTGTCGATATCTTTGTTACTACAATGGATGGTAGCCCTGTCATTATGGAAGGTTGTCTATTTTCGAGACTTTTGTTAGTTCAATGGATGGTAGCCTTGTCATTATGGAAGGTAGTATGTTGTCGAGATTTTTGGTACTCCAATGGATGGTAGCCTTGTCATTATGGAAGGTAGTCTGTTGTCGAGAATTTTGTTACTACAATGGATGGTAGGCTTGTCATTATGGAAGTTAGTCTGTTGTAGAGATTTTTAATATTCCAATGGATGGTAGCCTTGTCATTATACAAGGTAGTCTATTGTTGTGATTTTTTTTACTCCAATGGATGGTAGCCTTGTCATTATTGAAGCTATTCTATTGTCGAGATTTTTGTTACTACAATGGATGGAAGGCTTGTCGTTATGGAAGGTAGTCTCTTGTCGATAACTTTGTTACTCCAATGGATGGTAGCCTTGTCATTATGGAAGGTAGTCTGTTGTCGTGATTTTTGTTACTCCAATGGATGGTAGCCTTGTTATTATGGCAGGTAGTCTATTGTCTAGATTTTTGTTACAACAATGGATGGTAGCCTTGTCATTATGGAAGGTAGTATGTTGTCGAGATTTTAGTTACTCCAATGGATGGTAGCCTTGTCATTATGGAAGGTAGTCTGTTGTCGAGAATTTTGTTACTACAATGGATGGTAGGCTTGTCATTATGGAAGGTAGTCTGTTGTCGAGATTTTTAATATTCCAATGGATGGTAGCCTTGTCATTATGGAAGGTAGTCTGTTGTCATGATTTTTCTTACTCCAATGGATGGTAGCCTTGTCATTATGGAAGCTATTCTATTATCGATATTTTTGTTACTACAATGGATTGTAGCCTTGTCATTATGGAAGGTAGTCTCTTGTCGATATCTTTGTTACTCCAATGGATGGTAGCCTTGTCATTATGGAAGGTACTATGTTGTCTAGATTTCAGTTACTCCAATGGATGGTAGCCTTGTCATTATGGAAGGTAGTATGTTTTCGATATCTTTGTTACTACAATGGATGGTAGCCTTGTCATTATGGAAGGTTGTCTGTTGTCGAGATTTTTGTTACTCCAATGGATGGTAGCCTTGTCATTATGGAAGGTAGTCTGTTGTCGTGATTTTTGTTACTCTAATGGATGGTAGCCTTGTCATTATGGAAGGTAGTATGTTGTCGATATCTTTGTTACTACAATGGATGGTAGCCCTGTCATTATGGAAGGTTGTCTATTTTCGAGACTTTTGTTAGTTCAATGGATGGTAGCCTTGTCATTATGGAAGGTAGTATGTTGTCGAGATTTTTGGTACTCCAATGGATGGTAGCCTTGTCATTATGGAAGGTAGTCTGTTGTCGAGAATTTTGTTACTACAATGGATGGTAGGCTTGTCATTATGGAAGTTAGTCTGTTGTTGAGATTTTTAATATTCCAATGGATGGTAGCCTTGTCATTAATAAAGGTAGTCTATTGTTGTGATTTTTTTTACTCCAATGGATGGTAGCCTTGTCATTATTGAAGCTATTCTATTGTCGAGATTTTTGTTACTACAATGGATGGTAGGCTTGTCGTTATGGAAGGTAGTCTCTTGTCGATAACTTTGTTACTCCAATGGATGGTAGCCTTGTCATTATGGAAGGTAGTCTGTTGTCGTGATTTTTGTTACTCCAATGGATGGTAGCCTTGTTATTATGGCAGGTAGTCTATTGTCTAGATTTTTGTTACAACAATGGATGGTAGCCTTGTCATTATGGAAGGTAGTATGTTGTCGAGATTTTAGTTACTCCAATGGATGGTAGCCTTGTCATTATGGAAGGTAGTCTGTTGTCGAGAATTTTGTTACTACAATGGATGGTAGGCTTGTCATTATGGAAGGTAGTCTGTTGTCGAGATTTTTAATATTCCAATGGATGGTAGCCTTGTCATTATGGAAAGTAGTCTATTGTCGTGATTTTTTTTACTCCAATGGATGGTAGCCTTGTCATTATTAAACCTATTCTATTGTCGAGATTTTTGTTACTACAATGGATGGTAGGCTTGTCGTTATGGAAGGTAGTCTCACTTCGATATCTTTGTTACTCCAATGGATGGCAGCCTTGTCATTATGGAAGGTAGTTTGTTGTCGAGATTTTTGTTACTGCAATGGACGGTAGCCTTGTCATTATGGAAGGTAGTCTGTTGTCATGATTTTTGTTACTCCAATGGATGGTAGCCTTGTGATTATGGAAGTTTGTCTCTTGTGGAAAATTTTTTTACTCCAATGTATGGTACCCTTGTCATTATGGAAGGTAGTCTGTTGTCGAGATTTTTGTTACTCCAATGGATGGTAGCCTTGTCATTATGGAAGGTAGTCTGTTGTCGTGATTTTTGTTACTCCAATGGATGGTAGCCTTGTCATTATGGAAGGTAGTATGTTGTCGATATCTTTGTTACTACTATGGATGGTAGCCCTGTCATTATGGAAGGTTGTCTATTTTCGAGATTTTTGTTAGTTCAATGAATGGTAGCCTTGTCATTATGGAAGGTAGTCTGTTGTTGTGATTTCTGTTACTCCAATGGATGGTAGCCTTGTCATTATGGAAGGTAGTCTCTTGTCGTGATTTTTGTTACTCCAATGGATGTTAGCCTTGTCATTATGGAAGCTATTCTATTATCGAGATTTTTGTTACTACAATGGATTGTAGCCTTGTCATTATGGAAGGTAGTCTCTTGTCGATATCTTTGTTACTCAAATGGATGGTAGCCTTGTCATTATGGAAGGTAGTCCGTTGTCTAGATTTCAGTTACTCCAATGGATGGTAGCCTTGTAATTATGGAAGGTAGTCTGTTGTCTGGATTTTTGTTACTCTAATGGATGGTAGCCTTGTCATTATGGAAGGTAGTTTGTTGTCTAGATTTTTGTTACAACAATGGATGGTAGCCTTGACATTATGGAAGGTAGTCTGTTGTCGAGATTTTTGTTACTGCAATGGATGGTAGCCTTGTCATTATGGAAGGTAGTCTGCCGTTGTGATTTATGTTACTCCAATGGATGTTAGCCTTGTGATTAAGGACAGTAGTTTGTTGTTCAGATTTTTGTTCTGCCAATGGATGGTAGACTTTTCATTATGGAAGGTAGTCTATTGTCGAGATTTTTGTTACTCCATTAAATGTTAGCCTTGTCATTATGGAAGGTAGTGTGTTGTTGATATTTTTGTTATTCGAATGGATGGTAGCCTTGTCATTATGGAAGGTAGTTCATTGTCGTTATTTTTGTTACTCCAATGGATAGTAGCCTTGTCATCAGGGAAGGTTGTCTGTTGTGGAAATTTTTATTAATCCAATGGATGGTACCCTTGTCATTATAGAAGGTAGTCTGTTGTCGATATTTTTGTTACTCCAATGGATGGTAGCCTTGTCATTATGGAAGATATTCTATTGTTGATATTTTTATTACTCCATTGGATGGAAGCCTTGTCATTATGAAAGGTAGTCTGTAGTCGAGATTTTTGTTATTCCAATGGATGGTAGCCTTGTTATTATGGAAGGTAGTCTGTTGTCGAGATTTTTAATATTTAAATGGATGGTAGGCTTGTCATTATGGAAGGTAGTCTGTTGTCGAGATTTTTAATATTCCAATGGATGATAGCCTTGTCATTATGGAAGGTAGTATGTTGTCATGATTTTTCTTACTCCAATGGATGGTAGCCTTGTCATTATGGAAGCTATTCTATTATCGATATTTTTGTTACTACAATGGATTGTAGCCTTGTCATTATGGAAGGTAGTCTCTTGTCGATATCTTTGTTACTCCAATGGATGGTAGCCTTGTCATTATGGAAGGTAGTATGTTGTCTAGATTTCAGTTACTCCAATGGATGGTAGCCTTGTCATTATGGAAGGTAGTATGTTGTCGATATCTTTGTTACTATAATGGATGGTAGCCTTGTCATTATGGAAGGTTGTCTGTTGTCGAGATTTTTGTTACTCCAATGGATGGTAGCCTTGTCATTATGGAAGGTAGTCTGTTGTCGTGATTTTTGTTACTCCAATGGATGGTAGCCTTGTCATTATGGAAGGTAGTATGTTGTCGATATCTTTGTTACTACAATGGATGGTAGCCCTGTCGAGATTTTTGGTACTCCAATGGATGGTAGCCTTGTCATTATGGAAGGTAGTCTGTTGTCAAGAATTTTGTTACTAAAATGGATGGTAGGCTTGTCATTATGGAAGTTAGTCTGTTGTAGAGATTTTTAATATTTCAATGGATGGTAGCCTTGTCATTATACAAGGTAGTCTATTGTTGTGATTTTTTTTACTCCAATGGATGGTAGCCTTGTCATTATTGAAGCTATTCTATTGTCGAGATTTTTGTTACTACAATGGATGGTAGGCTTGTCGTTATGGAAGGTAGTCTCTTGTCGATAACTTTGTTACTCCAATGGATGGTAGCCTTGTCATTATGGAAGGTAGTCTGTTGTCTAGATTTCAGTTACTCCAATGGATGGTAGCCTTGTCATTATGGAAGGTAGTCTGTTGTCGGGATATTTGTTACTCCAATTGATGGTAGCCTTGCCATTATGGAATGTAGTCTGTTGTCTAGATTTCAGTTACTCCAATGGATGGTAGCCTTGTCATTATGGAAGGTAGTCTGTTGTCGGGATTTTTGTTACTTTAATGGATGGTAGCCTTGTCATTATGGAAGGTAGTATGTTGTCGAGATTTTTGTTACTCCAATGGATGGTAGCCTTGTCATTATGGAAGGTAGTCTGTTGTCGAGAATTTTGTTACTACAATGGATGGTAGGCTTGTCATTATGGAAGTTAGTCTATTGTCGAGATTTTTAATATTCCAATGGAAGGTAGCCTTGTCATTATGGAAGGTAGTCTATTGTCGTGATTTTTGATACTCCAATGGATGGTAGCCTTGTCATTATTGAAGCTATTCTATTGTCGAGATTTTTGTTACTACAATGGATGGTAAGCTTGTCGTTATGGAAGGTAGTCTCTTGTTGATATCTTTGTTACTCCAATTGATGGTAGCCTTGTCATTATGGAAGGTAGTCGGTTGTCGTGATTTTTTTTACTCCAATGGATGGTAGCCTTGTCATTATGGAAGGTTCTCTCTTGTGGAAATTTTTTATACTCCAATGTATGGTACTCTTGTCATTATGGAAGGTAGTCTGTTGTTGAGATTTTTGTTACTCCAATGGATGGTAGCCTTGTTATTATGGAAGGTAGTCTGTTGTCGTGATGTTTGTTACTCCAATGCATGGTAGCCTTGTCATTATGGAAGGTAGTATGTTGTCGATATCTTTGTTACTACAATGGATGGTAGCCTTGTCATTATGGAAGGTTTTATGTTTTCAAGATTTTTGTTAGTGCAATGAATGGTAGCCTTGTCATTATGGAAGGTAGTCTATTGTTGTGATTTCTGTTACTCCAGTGGATGGTATCCTTGTCATTATGGAAGGTAGTCTGTTGTCGAGATTTTTGTTACTACAATGAATGGTAGGCTTGTCATTATGGAAGGTAGTCTGTTGTCGAGATTTTTAATATTCCAATGGATGATAGCCTTGTCATTATGGAAGGTAGTCCGTTGTCATGATTTTTGTTACTCCAATAGATGGTAGCCTTGTCATTATGGAAGCTATTCTACTATCGAGATTTTTGTTACTACAATGGATTGTAGCCTTGTCATTATGGAAGGTAGTCTCTTGTCGATATCTTTGTTTCTCAAATGGATGGTAGCCTTGTCAATATGGAAGGTAGTCTGTTGTCTACATTTCAGTTACTCCAATGGATGGTAGCCTTGTCATTATGGAAGGTAGTCTGTTGTCGGGATTTTCGTTACTCCAATGGATGGTAGCCTTGTCATTATGGAAGGTAGTCTGTTGTCTAGATTTTTGTTACAACAATGGATGGTAGCCTTGTCATTATGGAAGGTAGTATGTTGTCGAGATTTTTGTTACTCCAATGGATGGTAGCCTTGTCATTATGGAAGGTAGTCTATTGTCGAGAATTTTGTTACTACAATGGATGGTAGGCTTGTCATTATGGAAGTTAGTCTGTTGTAGAGATTTTTAATATTTCAATGGATGGTAGCCTTGTCATTATGGAAGGTAGTCTATTGTCGTGATTTTTGTTACTCCAATGGATGGTAGCCTTGTAATTATTGAAGCTATTCTATTGTCGAGATTTTTGTTACTACAATGGATGGTAAGCTTGTCGTTATGGAAGGTAGTCTCTTGTCGATATCTTTGTTACTCCAATGGATGGTAGCCTTGTCATTATGGAAGGTAGTCAGTTGTCGTGATTTTTTTTACTCCAATGGATGGTAGCCTTGTCATTATGGAAGGTTCTCTCTTGTGGAAATTTTTTATACTCCAATGTATGGTACTCTTGTCATTATGGAAGGTAGTCTGTTGTTGAGATTTTTGTTACTCCAATGGATGGTAGCCTTGTTATTATGGAAGGTAGTCTGTTGTCGTGATGTTTGTTACTCCAATGCATGGTAGCCTTGTCATTATGGAAGGTAGTATGTTGTCGATATCTTTGTTACTACAATGGATGGTAGCCTTGTCATTATGGAAGGTTTTATGTTTTCAAGATTTTTGTTAGTGCAATGAATGGTAGCCTTGTCAATATGGAAGGTAGTCTATTGTTGTGATTTCTGTTACTCCAGTGGATGGTATCCTTGTCATTATGGAAGGTAGTCTGTTGTCGAGATTTTTGTTACTACAATGAATGGTAGGCTTGTCATTATGGAAGGTAGTCTGTTGTCGAGATTTTTAATATTCCAATGGATGATAGCCTTGTCATTATGGAAGGTAGTCCGTTGTCATGATTTTTGTTACTCCAATAGATGGTAGCCTTGTCATTATGGAAGCTATTCTACTATCGAGATTTTTGTTACTACAATGGATTGTAGCCTTGTCATTATGGAAGGTAGTCTCTTGTCGATATCTTTGTTTCTCAAATGGATGGTAGCCTTGTCATTATGGAAGGTAGTCTGTTGTCTACATTTCAGTTACTCCAATGGATGGTAGCCTTGTTATTATGGAAGGTAGTCTGTTGTCGGGATTTTCGTTACTCCAATGGATGGTAGCCTTGTCATTATGGAAGGTAGTCTGTTGTCTAGATTTTTGTTACAACAATGGATGGTAGCCTTGTCATTATGGAAGGTAGTATGTTGTCGAGATTTTTGTTACTCCCATGGATGGTAGCCTTGTCATTATGGAAGGTAGTCTATTGTCGAGAATTTTGTTACTACAATGGATGGTAGGCTTGTTATTATGGAAGTTAGTCTGTTGTAGAGATTTTTAATATTTCAATGGATGGTAGCCTTGTCATTATGGAAGGTAGTCTATTGTCGTGATTTTTGTTACTCCAATGGATGGTAGCCTTGTCATTATGGAAGGTAGTCTGTTGTCTAGATTTTTGTTACAACAATGGATGGTAGCCTTGTCATTATGGAAGATATTCTATTGTCGAGATTTTTTTTTCTACAATGGATGGTAGCCTTGTCATTATGGAAGGTAGTTTGTTGTCGATATTTTTGTTACTACAATGGATGGTAGCCTTGTCGTTATGGAAGGTAGTCTGTTGTCGTGATTTTTGTTACTCCAATGGATGGTAGCCTTGTCATTATGGAAGGTTCTCTCTTGTGGAAATTTTTTTTACTCCAATGTATGGTACCCTTGTCATTATGGAAGGTAGTCTATTGTCGAGATTTTTGTTACTCCAATGGATGGTAGCCTTGTTATTATGGAAGGTAGTTTGTTGTCGTGATTTTTGTTACTCCATTGCATGGTAGCCTTGTCATTATGGAAGGTAGTATGTTGTCGATATCTTTGTTACTACAATGGATGGTAGCCTTGTCATTATGGAAGGTTGTATGTTTTCGAGATTTTTGTTAGTGCAATGAATGGTAGCCTTGTCATTATGGAAGGTAGTCTGTTGTCGTGATTTTTGTTACTCCAATGCATGGTAGCCTTGTCATTATGGAAGGTAGTCTTTTGTCGAGATTTTTGTTACTACAATGGATGGTAGGCTTGTCATTATGGAAGGTAGTTTGTTGTCGAGATTTTTAATATTCCAATGGATGATAGCCTTGTCATTATGGAAGGTAGTCTGTTGTCATGATTTTTGTTACTCCAATAGATGGTAGCCTTGTCATTATGGAAGCTATTCTATTATCGAGATTTTTGTTACTACAATGGATTGTAGCCTTGTCATTATGGAAGGTAGTCTCTTGTCGATATCTTTGTTACTCCAATGGATGGTAGCCTTGTCATTATGGAAGGTAGTCTGTTGTCTAGATTTCAGTTACTCCAATGGATGGTAGCCTTGTCATTATGGAAGGTAGTCTGTTGTTGGGATTTTTTTTACTCCAATGGATGGTAGCCTTGTCATTATGGAAGGTAGTCTGTTGTCTAGATTTTTGTTACAACAATGGATGGTAGCCTTGTCATTATGGAAGGTAGTATGTTGTCGAGATTTTTGTTACTCCAATGGATGGTAGCCTTGTCATTATGGAAGGTAGTCTGTTGTCGAGAATTTTGTTACTACAATGGATTGTAGGCTTGTCATTATGGAAGTTAGTCTGTTGGAGAGATTTTTAATATTCCAATGGATGATAGCCTTGTCATTATGGAAGGTAGTCTATTGTCGTGATTTTTGTTACTCCAATGGATGGTAGCCTTGTCATTATTGAACCTATTCTATTGTCGAGATTTTTGTTACTACAATGGATGGTAGGCTTGTCGTTATGGAAGGTAGTCTCTTGTCGATATCTTTGTTACTCCAATGGATGGTAGCCTTGTCATTATGGAAGGTAGTATGTTGTCTAGATTTCAGTCACTCCAATGGATGGTAGCCTTGTCATTATGGAAGGTAGTCTGTTGTCGGGATTTTTGTTACTCCAATGGATGGTAGCCTTGCCATTATGGAAGGTAGTCTGTTGTCTAGATTTCAGTTACTCCAATGGATGGTAGCCTTGTCATTATGGACGGTAGTCTGTTTTCGGGATTTTTGTTACTCCAATGGATGGTAGCCTTGTCATTATGGAAGGTAGTCTGTTATCTAGATTTTTGTTACAACAATGGATGGTAGCCTTGTCATTATGGAAGGTAGTATGTTGTCGAGATTTTTGTTACTCCAATGGATGGTAGCCTTGTCATTATGTAAGGTAGTCTGTTGTCGAGAATTTCGTTACTACAATGGATGGTAGGCTTGTCATTAAGGAAGTTAGTTTGTTGTCGAGATTTTTAATATTCCAATGGATGGTAGCCTTGTCATTATGGAAGGAAGTCTATTGTCATGATTTTTGTTACTCCAATAGATGGTAGCCTTGTCATTATGGAAGCTATTCTATTATCGAGATTTTTATTACTACAATGGATTGTAGCCTTGTCATTGTGGAAGATAGTCTCTTGTCGATATCTTTGTTACTCCAATGGATGGTAGCCTTGTCATTATGGAAGGTAGTCTGTTGTCTAGATTTTAGTTACTCCATTGGATGGTAGCCTTGTCATTATGGAAGGTAGTCTGTTGTCGGGATTTTTGTTACTCCAATGGATGGTAGCCTTGTCATTATGGAAGGTAGTCTGTTGTCTAGATTTTTGTTGCAACAATGGATGGTAGCCTTGTCATTATGGAAGGTAGTATGTTGTCGAGATTTTTGTTACTCCAATGGATGGTAGCCTTGTCATTATGGAAGGTAGTCTGTTGTCGAGAATTTTGTTACTACAATGGATGGTAGGCTTGTCATTATGGAAGTTAGTCTGTTGACGAGATTTTTAATATTCCAATGGATGGTAGCCTTGTCATTATGGAAAGTAGTCTATTGTCGTGATTTTTGTTACTCCAATGGATGGTAGCCTTGTCATTATTGAAGCTATTCTATTGTCGAGATTTTTGTTACTACAATGGATGGTAAGCTTGTCGTTATGGAAGGTAGTCTCTTGTCGATATCTTTGTTACTCCAATGGATGGTAGCCTTGTCATTATGGAAGGTAGTCTGTTGTCTAGATTTCAGTTACTCCAATGGATGGTAGCCTTGTCATTATGGAAGGTAGTCTGTTGTCGGGATTTTTGTTACTCCAATGGATGGTAGCCTTGCCATTATGGAAGGTAGTTTGTTGTCTAGATTTCAGTTACTCCAATGGATGGTAGCCTTGTCATTATGGAAGGTAGTTTGTTGTCGGGATTTTTGTTACTCCAATGGATGGTAGCCTTGTCATTATGGAAGGTAGTCTGTTGTCTAGATTTTTGTTCCAACAATGGATGGTAGCCTTGTCATTATGGAAGGTAGTATGTTGTCGAGATTTTTGTTACTCCAAATGATGGTAGCCTTGTCATTATGGAAGGTAGTCTGTTGTCGAGAATTTTGTTACTACAATGGATGGTAGGCTTGTCATTATGGAAGTTAGTTTGTTGTCGAGATTTTTAATATTCCAATGGATGGTAGCCTTTTCATTATGAAAGGTAGTCTATTGTCATGATTTTTGTTACTCAAATAGATCGTAGCCTTATCATTATGGAAGCTATTCTATTATCGAGATTTTTGTTACTACAATGGATTGTAGCCTTGTCATTATGGAATGTAGTCTCTTGTCGATATCTTTGTTACTCCAATGGATGGTAGCCTTGTCGTTATGGAAGGTAGTCTGTTGTCTAGATTTCAGTTACTAATTTGGATGGTAGCCTTGTCATTATGGAAGGTAGTCTGTTGTCGTGATTTTTGTTACTCCAATGCATGGTAGCCTTGTCATTATGGAAGGTAGTCTTTTGTCGAGATTTTTGTTACTACAATGGATGGTAGGCTTGTCATTATGGAAGGTAGTTTGTTGTCGAGATTTTTAATATTCCAATGGATGATAGCCTTTTCATTATGGAAGGTAGTCTGTTGTCATGATTTTTGTTACTCCAATAGATGGTAGCCTTGTCATTATGGAAGCTATTCTATTATCGAGATTTTTGTTACTACAATGGATTATAGCCTTGTCATTATGGAAGGTAGTCTCTTGTCGATATCTTTGTTACTCCAATGGATGGTAGCCTTGTCATTATGGAAGGTAGTCTGTTGTCTAGATTTCAGTTACTCCAATGGATGGTAGCCTTGTCATTATGGAAGGTAGTCTGTTGTCGGGATTTTTGTTACTCCAATGGATGGTAGCCTTGTCATTATGGAAGGTAGTCTGTTGTCTAGATTTTTGTTACAACAATGGATGGTAGCCTTGTCATTATGGAAGGTAGTCTGTTGTCGAGAATTTTGTTACTACAATGGATTATAGCCTTGTCATTATGGAAGGTAGTCTCCTGTAGAGATTTTTAATATTCCAATGGATGGTAGCCTTGTCATTATGGAAGGTAGTCTATTGTCGTGATTTTTGTTACTCCAATGGATGGTAGCCTTGTCATTATTGAACCTATTCTATTGTCGAGATTTTTGTTACTACAATGGATGGTAGGCTTGTCGTTCTGGAAGGTAGTCTCTTGTCGATATCTTAGTTACTCCAATGGATGGTAACCTTATCATTATGGAAGGTAGTCTGTTGTTGGGATTTTTGTTACTCCAATGGATGGTAGCCTTGCCATTATGGAAGGTAGTCTGTTGTCTAGATTTCAGTTACTCCAATGGATGGTAGCCTTGTCATTATGGAAGGTAGTTTGTTGTCGGGATTTTTGTTACTCCAATGGATGGTAGCCTTGTCATTATGGAAGGTAGTCTGTTATCTAGATTTTTGATACAACAATGGATGGTAGCCTTGTTATTATGGAAGGTAGTATGTTGTCGAGATTTTTGTTACTCCAATGGATGGTAGCCTTGTCATTATGGAAGGTAGTCTGTTGTCGAGAATTTTGTTACTACAATGGTTGGTAGGCTTGTCATTATGGTAGTTAGTTTGTTGTCGAGATTTTTAATATTCCAATGGATGGTAGCCTTGTCATTATGGAAGGTAGTCTATTGTCATGATTTTTGTTACTCCAATAGATGGTAGCCTTGTCATTATGGAAGCTATTCTATTATCGAGATTTTTGTTACTACAATGGATTGTAGCCTTGTCATTATGGAAGATAGTCTCTTGTCGATATCTTTGTTACTCCAATGGATGGTAGCCTTGTCACTATGGAAGGTAGTCTGTTGTCTAGATTTTAGTTACTCCATTGGATGGTAGCCTTGTCATTATGGAAGGTAGTCTGTTGTCGGGATTTTTGTTACTCCAATGGATGGTAGCCTTGTCATTATGGAAGGTAGTCTGTTGTCTAGATTTTTGTTACAACAATGGATGGTAGCCTTGTCATTATGGAAGTTAGTATGTTGTCGAGATTTTTGTTACTCCAATGGATGGTAGCCTTGTCATTATGGAAGGTAGTCTGTTGTCGAGAATTTTGTTACTACAATGGATGGTAGGCTTGTCATTATGGAAGTTAGTCTGTTGTCAAGATTTTTAATATTCGAATGGATGGTAGCCTTGTCATTATGGAAGGTAGTCTATTGTCGTGATTTTTGTTACTCCAATGGATGGTAGCCTTGTCATTATTGAAGCTATTCAATTGTCGAAATTTTTGTTACTACAATGGATGGTAAGCTTGTCGTTATGGAAGGTAGTCTCTTGTCGATATCTTTGTTACTCCAATGGATGGTAGCCTTGTCATTATGGAAGGTAGTCTGTTGTCTAGATTTCAGTTACTCCAATGGATGGTAGCCTTGTCATTATGGAAGGTAGTATGTCGTCGGGATTTTTGTTACTCCAATGGATGGTAGCCTTGCCATTATGGAAGGTAGTCTGTTGTCTAGATTTCAGTTACTCCAATGGATGGTAGCCTTGTCATTATGGAAGGTAGTTTGTTGTCGGGATTTTTGTTACACCAATGGATGGTAGCCTTGTCATTATGGAAGGTAGTCTGTTGTCTAGATTTTTGTTACAACAATGGATGGTAGCCTTGTCATTATGGAAGGTAGTATGTTGTCGAGATTTTTGTTACTCCAATGGATGGTAGCCTTGTCATTATGGAAGGTAGTCTGTTGTCGAGAATTTTGTTACTACAATGGATGGTAGGCTTGTCATTATGGAAGTTAGTTTGTTGTCGACATTTTTAATATTCTAATGGATGGTAGCCTTTTCATTATGAAAGGCAGTATATTGTCATGATTTTTGTTACTCAAATAGATCGTAGCCTTGTCATTATGGAAGTTATTCTATTATCGAGATTTTTGTTACTTCAATGGATTGTAGCCTTGTCATTATGGAAGGTAGTCTCTTGTCGATATCTTTGTTACTCCAATGGATGGTAGCCTTGTCATTATGGAAGGTAGTCTGTTGTCTAGATTTCAGTTACTCCAATGGATGGTAGCCTTGTCATTATGGAAGGTAGTCTGTTGTCGGGATTTTTGTAACTCCAATGCATGGTAGCCTTGTCATTATGGAAGGTAGTCTGTTGTTGTGATTTCTGTTATTCCAATGGATGATAGCCTTGTCATTATGGAAGGTAGTCTGTTGTCATGATTTTTGTTACTCCAATAGATGGTAGCCTTGTCATTATGGAAGCTATTCTATTACCGAGATTTTTGTTACTACAATGGATTGTAGCTTTGTCATTATGGAAGGTAGTCTCTTGTCGATATCTTTTTTACTCCAATGGATGGTAGCCTTGTCATTATGGAAGGTAGTCTCTTGTCTAGGTTTCAGTTACTCCAATGGATGGTAGCCTTGTTATTATGGAAGGTATTCTGTTGTCGAGATTTTTGTTACTCCAATGGATGGTAGCCTTGTCATTATGGAAGGTAGTCTGTTGTCGAGAATTTTGTTACTACAATGGATGGTAGCCTTGTCATTATGGAAAGTAGTCTGTTGTCGATATTTTTAATATTCCAATAGATGGTAGCCTTGTCATTATGGAAGGTAGTCTATTGTCGTGATTTTTGTTACTCCAATGGATGGTAGCCTTGTCATTATGGAAGGTAGTTTGTTGTCGAGATTTTTGTTACTGCAATGGATGGTAGCCTTGTCATTATGGAAGGTAGTCTGTTGTCGTGATTTTTGTTACTCCAATGGATGGTAGCTTGTCATTATGGAAGGTTCTCTCTTGTGGAAATTTTTTTTACTCCAATGTATGGTACCCTTGTCATTATGGAAGGTAGTCTGTTGTCGAGATTTTTGTTACTCCAATGGATGGTAGCCTTGTTATTATGGAAGGTAGTTTGTTGTTGTGATTTTAGTTACTCCAATGCAAGGTAGCCTTGTCATTATGGAAGGTAGTATGTTGTCGATATCTTTGTCACTACAATGGATGGTAGCCTTGTCATTATGGAAGGTTGTATGTTTTCGAGATTTTTTTTAGTGCAATGAATGGTAGCCTTGTCATTATGGAAGGTAGTCTATTGTTGTGATTTTTGTTACTCCAGTGGATGGTAGCCTTGTCATTATGGAAGGTAGTCTGTTGTCGAGATTTTTGTTACTACAATGGATGGTAGGCTTGTCATTATGGAAGGTAGTCGGTTTTCGAGATTTTTGTTACTCCAATAGATGGTAGCCTTGTCATTATGGAAGCTATTCTATTATCGAGATTTTTGTTACTACAATGGATTGTAGCTTTATCATTATGGAAGGTATTCTGTTGTCGAGATTTTTGTTACTCCAATGGATGGTAGCCTTGTCATTATGGAAGGTAGTATGTTGTCGAGAATTTTGTTACTAAAATGGATGGTAGGCTTGTCATTATGGAAGTTAGTCTGTTGTCGAGATTTTTAATATTCCAATGGATGGTAGCCTTGTCATTATGGAAGGTAGTCTATTGTCGTGATTTTTGTTACTCTAATAGATGGTAGCCTTATCATTATTGAAGCTATTCTATTGTCAAGATTTTTGTTACTACAATGGATGGTAGGCTTGTCGTTATGGAAGGTATTTTCTTGTCGATATCTTTGTTACTCCAATGGATGGTAGCCTTGTCATTATGGTAGGTAGTCTCTTGTCTAGATTTTAGTTACCCCAATGGATGGTAGCCTTGTCATTATGGAAGGTAGTCTGTTGTCGGGATTTTTGTTACTCCAATGGATGGTAGCCTTGTCATTATGCAAGGTAGTCTGTTGTCTAGATTTTTGTTACAACATTGGATGGTAGCCTTGTCATTATGGAAGGTAGTATGTTGTCGAGATTTTTGTTACTCCAATGGATGATAGCCTTGTCATTATGGAAGCTAGTCTGTTGTCGAGAATTTTGTTACTACAATGGATGGTAGGCTTGTCATTATGGAAGTTAGTCTGTTGTCGAGGTTTTTAATATTCCAACGGATGGTAGCCTTATCATTATGGAAGGTAGTCTATTGTGGTGATTTTTGTTACTCCAATGGATGGTAGCCTTGTCATTATTGAAGCTATTCTATTGTCGAGATTTTTGTTACTACAATGGATGGTAGGCTTGTCATTATGGAAGGTAGTCTCTTGTCGATATCTTTGTTACTCCAATGGATGGTAGCCTTGTCATTAAGGAAGGTAGTATGTTGTCGAGATTTTTGTTACTGCAATGGACGGTAGCCTTGTCACTATGGAAGGTAGTCTGTTGTCGTGATTTTTGTTACTCCAATGCATGGTAGCCTTGTCATTATGGAAGTTTGTCTGTTGTGGAAATTTTTTTACTCCAATGTATGATACCCTTGTCCTTATGGAAGGTAGTCTATTGTCGAGATTTTTGTTACTCCAATGGATGGTAGCCTTGTCATTATGGAAGGTAGTCTGTTGTCGTGATTTTTGTTACTCCAATGGATGGTAGCCTTGTTATTATGGAAGGTAGTATGTTGTTGATATCTTTGTTACTATAATGGATGGTATCCTTGTCATTATGGAAGGTTGTCTATTTTCGAGATTTTTGTTAGTGCAATGAATGGTAGCCTTGTCATTATGGAAGGTAGTTTGTTGTTGTGATTTCTGTTACTCCAATGGATGGTAGCCTTGTCATTATGGAAGGTAGTATGTTGTCGAGATTTTTGTTACTACAATGGATGGTAGGATTGTCATTATGGAAGGTAGTCTGTTGTCGAGATTTTTAATATTCCAATGGATGATAGCCTTGTAAATATGGAAGGTAGTCTGTTGTCGTGATTTTTGTTACTCCAATGGATTGTAGCCTTGTCATTATCGAAGGTAGTCTCTTGTCGATATATTTGTTACTCCAATGGATGGTAGCCTTGTCATTATGGAAGGTAGTCTGTTGTCTAGATTTCATTTACTCCAATGGATGGTAGCCTTGTTATTATGGAAGGTAGTCTGTTGTCGGGATTTTTGTTACTCAAATGGATGGTAACCTTGTCATTATGGAAGGTAGTTTGTTGTCTAGATTTTTGTCACAACAATGGATGGTAGCCTTGTCATTATGGAAAGTAGTCTGTTGTCGAGATTTTTGTTACTGCAATGGATGGTAGCCTTGTCATTATGGACGGTAGTTTGTCGTTGTGATTTATGTTACTCCAATGGATGTTAGCCTTGTCATTAAGGAAGGTAGTCTGTTGTTCAAATTTTTGTTCTGCCAATGGATGGTAGACTTTTCATTATGGAAGGTAGTCTATTGTCGAGATTTTTGTTACTCCATTGGATGGTAGCCTTGTCATTATGGAAAGTAGTGTGTTGTTGATATTTTTGTTATTCGAATGGATGGTAGCCTTGTCATTATGGAAGGTAGAATATTGTCGTGATTTTTGTTACTCCAAATGATGGTAGCCTTGTCATCAGGGAAGGTTGTCTGTTGTGCAAATTTTTGTTACTCCAATGGATGGTACCCTTGTCATTATGGAAGGTAGTCTGTTGTCGATATTTTTGTTACTTCAATGGATGGTAGCCTTGTCATTATCGAAGATATTCTATTGTCGATATTTTTATTACTCCATTGGATGGAAGCATTGTCATTATGGAAGGTAGTCTGTTGTCGAGATTTTTGTTATTCCAATGGATGGTAGCCTTGTCATTATGGAACATAGTCTGTTGTCGTGATTTTTGTTACTCAAATGGATGGTAGCCTTTTCATTATGGAAGGTAGTATGTTGTCGATATCTTTGTTACTACAATGGATGGTAGCCTTGTCATTATGGAAGGTAGTCTGTTGTCGAGATTTTTGTTACTGCAATGGATGGTAGCCTTGTCATTATGGAATGTAGTCTGTTGTTGTGATTTCTGTTACTACAATGGATGGTAGCCTTGTTATTATGGAAGGTAGTCTATTGTCGAGATTTTTGTTACTACAATGGATGGTAGCCTTGTCATTATGGAAGGTAGTCTGTTGTCGAGATTTTTAATATTTAAATGGATGGTAGGATTGTCATTATGGAAGGTAGTCTGTTGTCGAGATTTTTAATATTCCAATGGATGATAGCCTTGTCATTATGGAAGGTAGTTTGTTGTCATGATTTTTTGTTACTCCAATAGATGGGTAGCCTTGTCATTATGGAAGCTATTCTATTATCGAGATTTTTTTTACTATAATGGATTGTAGCCTTGTCATTATGGAAGGTAGTCTCTTGTCGATATCTTTTTTACTCCAATGGATGGTATCCTTGTCATTATGGAAGGTAGTCTATTGTCTAGATTTCAGTTACTCCAATGGATGGTAGCCTTGTCATTATGGAAGGTAGTCTGTTGTCGGGATTTTTGTTACTCCAGTGGATGGTAGCCTTGTCATTATGGAAGGTAGTCTGTTGTCAAGATTTTTGTTACAACAATGGATGGTAGCCTTGTCATTATGGAAGGTAGTATGTTGTCGAGATTTTTGTTACTCCAATGGATGGTAGCCTTGTCATTATGGAAGTTAGTCTGTTGTCGAGATTTTTAATATTCCAATGGATGGTAGGCTTGTCATTATGGAAGGTAGTCTATTGTCGTGATTTTTGTTACTCCAATGGATGGTAGCCTTGTCATTATTGAAGTTATTCTATTGTCAGGATTTTTGTTACTACAATGGATGGTAGGCTTGTCTTTATGGAAGGTACTGTCTTATCGATATCTTTGTTACTCCAATGGATGGTAGCCTTGTCATTATGGAAGGTAGTCTATTGTCTAGATTTTAGTTACTCCAATGGATGGTAGCCTTGTCGTTATGGAAGGTAGTCTGTTATCGGGATTTTTGTTACTCCAATGGATGGTAGCCTTGTCATTATGGAAGGTAGTCTGTTGTCTAGATTTTTGTTACAATAATGGATGGTAGCCTTGTCATTATGGAAGGTAGTATGTTTTCGAGATTTTTGTTACTCCAATGGATGGTAGCCTTGTCACTATGGAAGGTAGTCTGTTGTCGATGATTTTGTTACTACAATGGATGGTAGGCTTGTCATTATGAAAGTTAGTCTGTTGTCGAGAATTTTCATATTCCAATGGATGGTAGGCTTGTCGTTATGGAAGGCAGGCACTTGTCGATATCTTTGTTACTCCAATGGATGGTAGCCTTGTCATTATGGAAGGTAGTATGTTGTTGAGATTTTTGTTACTGGAATTGACGGTAGCTTTGTCATTATGGAAGGTAGTCTGTTGTCGTGATTTTTGTTACTCCAATGGATGGTAGCCTTGTCATTATTGAAGGTAGTCTGATGTCGAGATTTTTGTTACTCCAATGGATGGTAGCCTTGTCATTATGGAAGGTAGTCTGTTGTCGTGATTTTTGTCACTCCAATGGATTGTAGCCTTGTCATTATGGAAGGTAGTATGTTGTCGATATCTTTGTTACTCCAATGGATGGTAGCCTTGTCATTATGGAAGGTTGTCTGTTTTCGAGATTTTTGTTAGTGCAATGAATGGTAGCCTTGTCATTAAGGAATGTAGTCTGTTGTTGTGATTTCTGTTACTCCAATGGATGGTAGCCTTGTCATTATGGAAGGTAGTCTGTTGTCGAGATTTTTGTTACTACAATGGATGGTAGGCTTATCATTATGGAAGGTAGTCTGTTGTCGAGATTTTTAATATTCCAATGGATGATAGCCTTATCATTATGGAAGGTAGTCTGTTGTCGTGATTTTTTTTACTTCAATGGATGTTAGCCTTGTCATTGTGGAAGCTATTCTATTATCGAGATTTTTGTAACTATAATGGATTGTAGCCTTGTCATTATGGAAGGTAGTCTCTTGTCGATATCTTTGTTACTCCAATGGATGGTAGCCTTGTCATTATGGAAGGTAGTATGTTGTCTAGATTTCAGTTACTCTAATGGATGGTAGCCTTGTCATTAAGGAAGGTAGTCTATTGTCTAGATTTCAGTTACTCCAATGGATGGTAGCCTTGTCATTATGGAAGGTAGTCTGTTGCCGGGATTTTTATTACTCCAATGGATGGTAGCCTTGTCATTATGGAAGGTAGTTTGTTGTCTAGATTTTTGTTACAACAATGGATGGTAGACTTTTCATTATGGAAGGTAGTCTATTGTCGAGAATTTTGTTACACCATTGGATGGTAGCCTTGTCATTATGGAAGGTATTCTGTTGTCGTGATTTTTGTTACTCCAATGGATGGTAGCCTTGTCATCAGGGAAGGTTGTCTGTTGTGGAAACATTTTTTACTCCAATGTATGGTACCCTTGACATTATGGAAGGTAGTCTGTTGTCGATATTTTTGTTACTCCAATGGATGGTAGCCTTGTCATTATGGAAGATATTCTATTGTCGATATTTTTATTACTCCATTGGATGGAAGCCTTGTCATTATGGAAGGTAGTCTGTTGTCGAGATTTTTGTTATTCCAATGGATGGTAGCCTTGTCATTATGGAAGGTAGTATGTTGTCGTGATTTTTGTTACTCCAATGGATGGTAGCCTTGTCATTATGGAAGGTAGTATGTTGTCGATATCTTTGTTACTACAATGGATGGTAGCCTTGTCATTATGGAAGGTATTCTGTTGTCGAGATTTTTATTACTGCAATGGATGGTAGCCTTGTCATTATGGAATGTAGTCTGTTGTTGTGATTTCTGTTACTCCAATGGATGGTAGCCTTGTCATTATGGAAGGTAGTCTGTTGTCGAGATTTTTGTTACTACAATGGATGGTAGCCTTTGTCATTATGGAAATTAGTATGTTGTCAAGATTTTTAATATTTAAATGGATGGTTGGCTTGTCATTATGGAAGGTAGTCTGTTGTCGAGATTTTTAATATTCCAATGGATGATAGCCTTGTCATTATGGAAGGTAGTCTGTTGTCAGGATTTTTATTACTCCAATGGATGGTAGCCTTGTCATTATGGAAGCTATTCTATTATCGAGATTTTTGTTACTACAATGGATGGTAGCCGTGTCATTATGGAAGGTAGTCTCTTGTCGATATCTTTTTTACTCCAATGGATGGTATCCTTGTCATTATGGAAGGTAGTCTATTGTCTAGATTTCAGTTACTCCAATGGATGGTAGCCTTGTAATTATGGAAGGTAGTCTGTTGTCGGGATTTTTGTTACTCCAATGGATGGTAGCCTTGTCATCAGGGAAGGTTGTCTGTTGTCGGGATTTTTGTTACTCCAATGGATGGTAGCTTTGTCATTATGGAAGGTAGTCTGTTGTCTAGATTTTTGTTACAACAATGGATGTTAGCCTTGTCATTATGGAAGGTAGTATGTTGTCGAGATTTTTGTTACTCCAATGGATGGTAGCCTTGTCACTATGGAAGGTAGTATGTTGTCGATAATTTTGTTACTACAATGGATGGTAGGCTTGTCATTACGGAAGTTAGTCTGTTGTCGAGAATTTTCATATTCCAATGGATGGTAGCCTTGTCATTATGGAAGGTAGTCTATTGTCGAGATTTTTGTTACTACACTGGATGGTAGGCTTGTCGTTATGGAAGGCAGGCTCTTGTCGATATCTTTGTTACTCCAATGGATGGTAGCCTTGTCATTATGGAAGGTAGTATGTTGTCGAGATTTTTGTTACTGGAATTGACGGTAGCTTTGTCATTATGGAAGGTAGTCTATTGTCGTGATTTTTGTTACTCCAATGGATGGTAGCCTTGTCATTATGGAAGGTAGTCTGTTGTCAAGATTTTTGTTACTCCAATGTATGGTACCCTTGACATTATGGAAGGTAGTCTGTTGTCGATATTTTTGTTACTCCAATGGATGGTAGCCTTGTCATTATGGAAGATATTCTATTGTCGATATTTTTATTACTCCATTGGATGGAAGCCTTGTCATTATGGAAGGTAGTCTGTTGTCGAGATTTTTGTTATTCCAATGGATGGTAGCCTTGTCATCATGGAAGGTAGTCTGTTGTCGTGATTTTTGTTACTCCAATGGATGGTAGCCTTGTCATTATGGAAGGTAGTATGTTGTCGATATCTTTGTTACTACAATGGATGGTAGCCTTGTCATTATGGAAAGTATTCTGTTGTCGAGATTTTTATTACTGCAATGGATGGTACCCTTGTCATTATGGAAGGTAGTCTGTTGTTGTGATTTTTGTTACTCCAATGGATGGTAGCCTTGTCATTATGGAAGGTAGTCTGTTGTCGGGATTTTTGTTACTCCAATGGATGGTAGCCTTGTCATTATGGAAGGTAGTATGTTGTCTAGATTTTTGTTACAACAATGGATGGTAGCCTTGTCATTATGGAAGGTAGTATGTTGTCAAGATTTTTATTACTCCAATGGATGGTAGCCTTGTCACTATGGAAGGTAGTATGTTGTCGATAATTTTGTTACTACAATGGATGGTAGGCTTGTCATTACGGAAGTTAGTCTGTTGTCGAGAATTTTCATATTCTAATGGATGGTAGCCTTGTCATTATTGAAGCTATTCTATTGTCGAGATTTTGGTTACTACAATGGATGGTTGGCTTGTCGTTATGGAAGGCAGGCTCTTGTCGATATCTTTGTTACTCCAATGGATGGTAGCCTTGTCATTATGGAAGGTAGTATGTTGTCGAGATTTTTGTTACTGGAATTGACGGTAGCTTTGTCATTATGGAAGGTAGTCTGTTGTCGTGATTTTTGTTACTCCAATGGATGGTAGCCTTGTCATTATGGAAGGTAGTCTGTTGTCAAGATATTTGTTACTCCAATGTATGGTACCCTTGACATTATGGAAGGTAGTCTGTTGTCGATATTTTTGTTACTCCAATGGATGGTAGCCTTGTCATTATGGAAGATATTCTATTGTCGATATTTTTATTACTCCATTGGATGGAAGCCTTGTCATTATGGAAGGTAGTCTGTTGTCGAGATTTTTGTTATTCCAATGGATGGTAGCCTTGTCATTATGGAAGGTAGTCTGTTGTCGTGATTTTTGTTACTCCAATGGATGGTAGCCTTGTCATTATGGAAGGTAGTATGTTGTCGATATCTTTGTTACTCCAATGGATGGTAGCCTTGTCATTATGGAAGGTAGTTTGTTGTCGGGATTTTTGTTACACCAATGGATGGTAGCCTTGTCATTATGGAAGGTAGTCTGTTGTCTAGATTTTTGTTACAACAATGGATGGTAGCCTTGTCATTAGGGAAGGTAGTATGTTGTCGAGATTTTTGTTACTCCAATGGATGGTAGCCTTGTCATTATGGAAGGTAGTCTGTTGTCGAGAATTTTGTTACTACAATGGATGGTAGGCTTGTCATTATGGAAGGTAGTCTGTTGTCGAGATTTTTAATATTCCAATGGATGATAGCCTTGTCATTATGGAAGGTAGTCTGTTGTCAGGATTTTTATTACTCCAATGGATGGTAGCCTTGTCATTATGGAAGTTATTCTATTATCGAGATTTTTGTTACTACAATGGATGGTAGCCTTGTCATTATGGAAGGTAGTCTCTTGTCGATATCTTTTTTACTCCAATGGATGGTATCATTGTCATTAGGGAAGGTAGTCTGTTGTCTAGATTTCAGTTACTGCAATGGATGGTAGCCTTGTCATTATGGAAGGTAGTCTGTTGTCGGGATTTTTGTTACTCCAATGGATGGTAGCCTTGTCATCAGGGAAGGTTGTCTGTTGTGCAAATTTTTGTTACTCCAATGGATGGTACCCTTGTCATTATGGAAGGTAGTATATTGTTGTGATTTTTGTTACTCCAATGGATGTTAGCCTTGTCATTATGGAAAGTTGTCTGTTGTCGATATTTTTGTTACTGCAATAGATGGTAGCCTTGTTATTATGGAAGGTAGTATGTTGTTGTGATTTTTGTTACTCCAATGGATGGTAGCCTTGTCATTATGGAAGGTTGCCTGTTGTCGAGATTTTTGTTACTCCAATAGATGGTAGCCTTGTCATTTTGGAAGGTAGTCTGTTGTCAAGATTTTTTTTACTACAATGGATGGAAGTCTTGTCATTATGGAAGGTAGTCTATTGTCAAGATTTTAAATATTCCAATGGAAGGTAGCCTTGTCATTATGGAAGGTAGTCTATTGTCGTGATTTTTGTTACTCCAAGGGATGGTAGCCTTGTCATTATGGAAGCTGTTATATTGTCGAGATTTTTGTTACTACAATGGATGGTAGCCTTGTCATTATGGAAGGTAGTTTGTTGTCGAGATTTTTGTTACTGCAATGGATGGTAGCCTTGTCATTATGGAAGGTAGTCTGTTGTCGTGATTTTTGTTACTCCAATGGATGGTAGCATTGTTATTATGGAAGGTAGTCTATTGTCGTGATTTTTGTTACTCCAATGCATGGTAGCCTTGTCATTATGGAAGGTAGTATGTTGTCGATATCTTTGTTACTACAATGGATGGTTGCCTTGTCATTATGGAAGGTTGTATGTTTTCGAGATTTTTGTTAGTGCAATGAATGGTAGCCTTGTCATTATGGAAGGTAGTATGTTGTTGTGATTTCTGTTACTCCAGTGGATGGTAGCCTTGTCATTATGGAAGGTAGTCTGTTGTCGAGATTTTTGTTACTACAATGGATGGTAGGCTTGTCATTATGGAAGGTAGTCTGTTGTCGAGATTTTTAATATTCCAATGGATGATAGCCTTGTCATTATGGAAGGTAGTCTGTTGTCATGATTTTTGTTACTCCAATAGATGGTAGCCTTGTCATTATGGAAGCTATTCTATTATCGAGATTTTTGTTACTACAATGGATTGTAGCCTTGTCATTATGGAAGGTAGTCTCTTGTCGATATCTTTGTTACTCCAAAGGATGGTAGCCTTGTCAATATGGAAGGTAGTTTGTTGTCTAGATTTCAGTTACTCCAATGGATGGTAGCCTTGTCATTATGGAAGGTAGTCTGTTTTCGGGATTTTTGTTACTCCAATGGATGGTAGCCTTGTCATTATGGAAGGTAGTCTGTTGTCTAGATTTTTGTTACAACAATGGATGGTAGCCTTGTCATTATGGAAGGTAGTATGTTGTCGAGATTTTTGTTACTCCAATGGATGGTAGCCTTGTCATTATGGAAGGTAGACTGTTGTCGAGAATTTTGTTACTACAATGGATGGTAGGCTTGTCATTATAGAAGTTAGTCTGTTGTCGAGATTTTTAATATTCCAATGGATGGTAGCCTTGTCGTTATGGAAGGTAGTCTATTTTCGTGATTTTTGTTACTCCAATGGATTGTAGCCTTGTCATTATTGAAGCTATTCTATTGTCGAGATTTTTGTTACTATAATGGATGGTCGGCTTGTCGTTATGGAAGTTAGTCTCTTGTTGATATCTTTGTTACTCCAATGGATGGTAGCCTTGTCATTATGGAAGGTAGTCTGTTGTCTAGATTTCAGTTACTCCAATGGATGGTAGCCTTGTCATTATGGAAGGTAGTCTATTGTCGGGATTTTTGTTACTCTAATGGATGGTAGCCTTGTCATTATGGAAGGTGGTCTATTGTCTAGATTTTTGTTACAACAATGGATGGTAGCCTTGTCATTATGGAAGGTAGTATGTTGCTGATATTTTTGTTACTCCAATGGATGGTAGCCTTGTCATTATGGAAGGTAGTCTGTTGTCGAGAATTTTGTTACTACAATGGATCGTAGGCTTGTCATTATGGAAGTTAGTCTGTTGTCGAGATTTTTAATATTCCAATGGTTGGTAGCCTTTTCATTATGGAAGGTAGTCTATTTTCGTGATTTTTGTTACTCCAATGGATGGTAGCCTTGTCATTATTGAAGCTATTCTATTGTCGAGACTTTTGTTACTACAATGGATGGTAGGCTTGTTGTTATGAAAGGTAGTCTCTTGTCGATATCTTTGTTACTCCAATGGATGGTAGCCTTGTCATTATGGAAGCTAGTATTTTGTCGAGATTTTAGTTACTGCAATGGACGGTAGCCTTGTCATTATGGAAGGTAGTATGTTGTCGGGATTTTTGTTACTCCAATGGATGGTAGCCTTGTCATTATGGAAGGTACTCTATTGTCTAGATTTTTGTTACAACAATGGATGAAAGCCTTGTCATTATGGAAGGTAGTATGCTGTCGAGATTTTTGTTACTCCAATGGATGGTAGCCTTGTCATTATGGAAGGTAGTCTGTTGTCGAGAATTTTGTTACTACAATGGATGGTAGCCTTGTCATTATGGAATGTAGTCTGTTGTTGTAATTTCTGTTACTCCAATGGATGGTAGCCTTGTCATTATGGAAGGTAGACTGTTGTTGAGAATTTTGTTACTACAATGGATGGTAGGCTTGTCATTATGGAAGTTAGTCTGTTGTCGAGATTTTTAATATACCAATAGATGGTAGCCTTGTCATTATGGAAGGTAGTCTATTGTCTTGATTTCTGTTACTCCAATGGATGGTAGCCTTGTCATTATTGAAGCTATTCTATTGTCGAGATTTTTGTTACTACAATGGATGGTAGGCTTGTCGTTATGGAAGGTAGTCTCTTGTCGATATCTTTGTTACTCCAATGGATGGTAGCCTTGTCATTATGGAAGGTAGTATGTTGTCGAGATTTTAGTTACTACAATGGACGGTAGCCTTGTCATTTTGGAAGGTAGTCTGTTGTCGTGATTTTTGTTACTCTAATGGATGGTAGCCTTATCATTATGGATGTTTGTCTCTTGTGGAAATTTTTTTTACTCCAATGTATGGTACCCTTGTCATTATGGAAGGTAGTCTGTTGTCGAGATTTTTGTTACTCCAATGGATGGTAGCCTTGTCATTATGGAAGGTAGTCTGTTGTCGTGAATTTTGTTACTCCAATGGATGGTAGCCTTGTCATTATGGAAGGTAGTATGTTGTCGATATCTTTGTTACTACAATGGATGGTAGCCTTGTCATTATGGAAGGTTGTCTGTTTTCGAGATTTTTGTTAGTGCAATGAATGGTAGCATTGTCATTATGGAATGTAGTCTGTTGTTGTGATTTCTGTTACTCCAATGGATGGTAGCCTTGTTATTATGGAAGGTAGTCTGTTGTCAAGATTTTTGTTACTACAATGGATGGTAGGCTTATCATTATGGAAGGTAGTCTGTTGTCGAGATTTTTAATATTCCAATGGATGATAGCCTTGTCATAATGGAAGGTAGTCTTTTGTCGTGATTTTTGTTACTCCAATGGATGTTAGCCTTGTCATTATGGAAGGCAGTCTTTTGTCGTGATTTTTGTTACTCTAATGGATGGTAGCCTTATCATTATGGATGTTTGTCTCTTGTGGAAATTTTTTTTACTCCAATGTATGGTACCCTTGTCATTATGGAAGGTAGTCTGTTGTCGAGATTTTTGTTACTCCAATTGATGGTAGCCTTGTCATTATGGAAGGTAGTCTGTTGACGTGATTTTTGTTACTCCAATGGATGGTAGCCTTGTCATTATGGAAGGTAGTATGTTGTCGATATCTTTGTTACTACAATGGATGGTAGCCTTGTCATTATGGAAGGTTGTCTGTTTTCGAGATTTTTGTTAGTGCAATGAATGGTAGCATTGTCATTATGGAATGTAGTCTGTTGTTGTGATTTCTGTTACTCCAATGGATGGTAGCCTTGTCATTATGGAAAGTAGTCTGTTGTCAAGATTTTTGTTACTACAATGGATGGTAGGCTTATCATTATGGAAGGTAGTCTGTTGTCGAGATTTTTAATATTCCAATGGATGATAGCCTTGTCATTATGGAAGGTAGTCTGTTGTCGTGATTTTTGTTACTCCAATGGATGTTAGCCTTGTCATTATGGAAGCTATTCTATTATCGAGATTTTTGTTACTATAATGGATTGCAGCCTTATCATTATGGAAGGTAGTCTCTTGTCGATAACTTTGTTAGTCCAATGGATGGTAGCCTTGTCATTATGGAAGGTAGTCTGTTGTCTAGATTTCAGTTACTCTAATGGATGGTAGCCTTGTCATTATGGAAGGTAGTCTGTTGTCTAGATTTCAGTTACTCCAATGGATGGTAGCCTTGTCATTATGGAAGGTAGTCTATTGACGTGACTTTTGTTAATCCAATGGATGGTAGCCTTGTCATTATGGAAGGTAGTATGTTGGCGATACCTTTGTTACTACAATGGATGGTAGCCTTGTCATTATGGAAGGTAGTCTGTTGTCGAGATTTTTTTACTGCAATTGATGGTAGCCTTGTCATTATGGAATGTAATCTGTTGTTGTAATTTCTGTTACTCCAATGGATGGTAGCCTTGTCATTATGGAAGGTAGTCTGTTGTCGAGAATTTTGTTACTATAATGGATGGTAGGCTTGTCATTATGGACGTTAGTCTGTTGTCGAGATTTTTAATATTCCAATAGATGGTAGCCTTGTCATTATGGAAGGTAGTCTATTGTCTTGATTTTTGTTACTTCAATGGATGGTAGCCTTGTCATTATTGAAGCTATTCTATTGTCGAGATTTTTGTTACTATAATGGATTGTAGCCTTGTCATTATGGAAGGTAGTCTCTTGTCGATAACTTTGTTAGTCCAATGGATGGTAGCCTTGTCATTATGAAAGGTAGTCTGTTGTCTAGATTTCAGTTACTCTAATGGATGGTAGCCTTGTCATTATGGAAGGTAGTCTGTTGTCTAGATTTCAGTTACTCCAATGGATGGTAGCCTTGTCATTATGGAAGGTAGTCTATTGACGTGACTTTTGTTAATCCAATGGATGGTAGCCTTGTCATTATGGAAGGTAGTATGTTGGCGATGTCTTTGTTACTAAAATGGATGGTAGCCTTGTCATTATTGAAGGTAGTCTGTTGTCGAGATTTTTTTTACTGCAATGGATGGTAGCCATGTCATTATGGAATGTAGTCTGTTGTTGTAATTTCTGTTACTCCAATGGATGGTAGCCTTGTCATTATGGAAGGTAGTCTGTTGTCGAGAATTTTGTTACTACAATGGATGGTATGCTTGTCATTATGGAAGTTAGTCTATTGTCGAGATTTTTAATATTCCAATAGATGGTAGCCTTGTCATTATGGAAGGTAGTCTATTGTCTTGATTTTTGTTACTCCAATGGATGGTAGCCTTGTCATTATTGAAGCTACTCTATTGTCGAGATTTTTGTTACTACAATGGATGGTAGGCTTGTCGTTATGGAAGGTAGTCTCTTGTCGATATCTTTGTTACTCCAATGGATGGTAGCCTTGTCACTATGGAAGGTAGTATGTTGTCGAGATTTTAGTTACTACAATGGACGGTAGCCTTGTCATTTTGGAAGGTAGTCTGTTGTCGTGATTTTTGTTACTCTAATGGATGGTAGCCTTATCATTATGGATGTTTGTCTCTTGTGGAAATTTTTTTTACTCCAATGTATGGTACCCTTGTCATTATGGAAGGTAGTATGTTGTCGAGATTTTTGTTACTCCAATGGATGGTAGCCTTGTCATTATGGAAGGTAGTCTGTTGTCGTGATTTTTGTTACTCCAATGGATGGTAGCCTTGTCATTATGGAAGGTAGTATGTTGTCGATATCTTTGTTACTACAATGGATGGTAGCCTTGTCATTATGGAAGGTTGTCTGTTTTCGAGATTTTTGTTAGTGCAATGAATGGTAGCATTGTCATTATGGAATGTAGTCTGTTGTTGTGATTACTGTTACTCCAATGGATGGTAGCCTTGTTATTATGGAAGGTAGTATGTTGTCAAGATTTTTGTTACTACAATGGATGGTAGGCTTATCATTATGGAAGGTAGTCTGTTGTCGAGATTTTTAATATTCCAATGGATGATAGCCTTGTCATAATGGAAGGTAGTCTTTTGTCGTGATTTTTGTTACTCTAATGGATGTTAGCCTTGTCATTATGGAAGGTAGTCTTTTGTCGTGATTTTTGTTACTCTAATGGATGGTAGCCTTATCATTATGGATGTTTGTCTCTTGTGGAAATTTTTTTTACTCCAATGTATGGTACCCTTGTCATTATGGAAGGTAGTCTGTTGTCGAGATTTTTGTTACTCCAATGGATGGTAGCCTTGTCATTATGGAAGGTAGTCTGTTGACGTGATTTTTGTTACTCCAATGGATGGTAGCCTTGTCATTATGGAAGGTAGTATGTTGTCGATATCTTTGTTACTACAATGGATGGTAGCCTTGTCATTATGGAAGGTTGTCTGTTTTCGAGATTTTTGTTAGTGCAATGAATGGTAGCATTGTCATTATGGAATGTAGTCTGTTGTTGTGATTTCTGTTACTCCAATGGATGGTAGCCTTGTCATTATGAAAGGTAGTCTGTTGTCAAGATTTTTGTTACTACAATGGATGGTAGGCTTGTCGTTATGGAAGGTAGTCTCTTGTCGATATCTTTGTTACTCCAATGGATGGTAGCCTTGTCATTATGGAAGGTAGTATGTTGTCAAGATTTTAGTTACTACAATGGACGATAGCCTTGTCATTTTGGTAGGTAGTCTGTTGTCGTGATTTTTGTTACTCTAATGGATGGTAGCCTTATCATTATGGATGTTTGTCTCTTGTGGAAATTTTTTTTACTCCAATGTATGGTACCCTTGTCATTATGGAAGGTAGTCTGTTGTCGAGATTTTTGTTACTCCAATGGATGGTAGCCTTGTCATTATGGAAGGTAGTCTGTTGTCGTGATTTTTGTTACTCCAATGGATGGTAGCCTTGTCATTATGGAAGGTAGTATGTTGTCGATATCTTTGTTACTACAATGGATGGTAGCCTTGTCATTATGGAAGGTTGTCTGTTTTCGAGATTTTTGTTAGTGCAATGAATGGTAGCATTGTCATTATGGAATGTAGTCTGTTGTTGTGATTTCTGTTACTCCAATGGATGGTAGCCTTGTTATTATGGAAGGTAGTCTGTTGTCAAGATTTTTGTTACTACAATGGATGGTAGGCTTATCATTATGGAAGGTAGTCTGTTGTCGAGATTTTTAATATTCCAATGGATGATAGCCTTGTCATAATGGAAGGTAGTCTTTTGTCGTGATTTTTGTTACTCCAATGGATGTTAGCCTTGTCATTATGGAAGGTAGTCTTTTGTCGTGATTTTTGTTACTCTAATGGATGGTAGCCTTATCATTATGGATGTTTGTCTCTTGTGGAAATTTTTTTTTACTCCAATGTATGGTACCCTTGTCATTATGGAAGGTAGTCTGTTGTCGAGATTTTTGTTACTCCAATGGATGGTAGCCTTGTCATTATGGAAGGTAGTCTGTTGACGTGATTTTTGTTACTCCAATGGATGGTAGCCTTGTCATTATGGAAGGTAGTATGTTGTCGATATCTTTGTTACTACAATGGATGGTAGCCTTGTCATTATGGAAGGTTGTCTGTTTTCGAGATTTTTGTTAGTGCAATGAATGGTAGCATTGTCATTATGGAATGTAGTCTGTTGTTGTGATTTCTGTTACTCCAATGGATGGTAGCCTTGTCATTATGGAAGGTAGTCTATTGACGTTACTTTTGTTAATCCAATGGATGGTAGCCTTGTCATTATGGAAGGTAGTATGTTGGCGATACCTTTGTTACTACAATGGATGGTAGCCTTGTCATTATGGAAGGTAGTCTGTTGTCGAGATTTTTTTAACTGCAATGGATGGTAGCCTTGTCATTATGGAATGTAGTCTATTGTTGTAATTTCTGTTACTCCAATGGATGGTAGCCTTGTCATTATGGAAGGTAGTCTGTTGTCGATGTCGAGAATTTTGTTACTATAATGGATGGTAGGCTTGTCATTATGGACGTTAGTCTGTTGTCGAGATTTTTAATATTCCAATAGATGGTAGCCTTGTCATTATGGAAGGTAGTCTATTGTCTTGATTTTTGTTACTTCAATGGATGGTAGCCTTGTCATTATTGAAGCTATTCTATTGTCGAGATTTTTGTTACTATAATGGATTGTAGCCTTGTCATTATGGAAGGTAGTCTCTTGTCGATAACTTTGTTAGTCCAATGGATGGTAGCCTTGTCATTATGGAAGGTAGTCTGTTGTCTAGATTTCAGTTACTCTAATGGATGGTAGCCTTGTCATTATGGAAGGTAGTCTGTTGTCTAGATTTCAGTTACTCCAATGGATGGTAGCCTTGTCATTATGGAAGGTAGTCTA
Source organism: Vicia faba (assembly GCA_948472305.1). NCBI lineage: Eukaryota > Viridiplantae > Streptophyta > Magnoliopsida > Fabales > Fabaceae > Vicia > Vicia faba. The sequence continues at coordinate 377,185,987 of OX451741.1, read as the reverse complement.
TTGACGTGACTTTTGTTAATCCAATGGATGGTAGCCTTGTCATTATGGAAGGTAGTATGTTGGCGATATCTTTGTTACTACAATGGATGGTAGCCTTGTCATTATGGAAGGTAGTCTGTTGTCGAGATTTTTTTTACTGCAATGGATGGTAGCCTTGTCATTATGGAATGTAGTCTGTTGTTGTAATTTCTGTTACTCCAATGGATGGTAGCCTTGTCATTATGGAAGGTAGTCTGTTGTCGAGAATTTTGTTACTACAATGGATGGTAGGCTTGTCATTATGGAAGTTAGTCTATTGTCGATATTTTTAATATTCCAATAGATGGTAGCCTTGTCATTATGGAAGGTAGTCTATTGTCGAGATTTTTGTTACTCCAATGGATGGTAGCCTTGTCGTTATGGAAGGTAGTCTCTTGTCGATATCTTTGTTACTCCAATGGATGGTAGACTTGTCATTATGGAAGGTAGTATGTTGTCGAGATTTTAGTTACTACAATGGACGGTAGCCTTGTCATTTTGGAAGGTAGTCTGTTGTCGTGATTTTTGTTACTCTAATGGATGGTAGCCTTATCATTATGGATGTTTGTCTCTTGTGGAAATTTTTTTTACTCCAATGTATGGTACCCTTGTCATTATGGAAGGTAGTCTGTTGTCGAGATTTTTGTTACTCCAATGGATTGTAGCCTTGTCATTATGGAAGGTAGTCTGTTGTCGTGATTTTTGTTACTCCAATGGATGGTAGCCTTGTCATTATGGAAGGTAGTATGTTGTCGATATCTTTGTTACTACAATGGATGGTAGCCTTGTCATTATGGAAGGTTGTCTATTTTCGAGATTTTTGTTAGTGCAATGAATGGTAGCATTGTCATTATGGAATGTAGTCTGTTGTTGTGATTTCTGTTACTCCAATGGATGATAGCGTTGTCATTATGAAAGGTAGTCTATTGTCAAGATTTTTGTTACTAAAATGGATGGTAGGCTTGTCGTTATGGAAGGTAGTCTCTTGTCGATATCTTTGTTACTCCAATGGATGGTAGCCTTGTCATTATGGAAGGTAGTATGTTGTCGAGATTTTAGTTACTACAATGGACGGTAGCCTTGTCATTTTTGGAAGGTAGTCTGTTGTCGTGATTTTTATTACTCTAATGGATGGTAGCCTTATCATTATGGATGTTTGTCTCTTGTGGAAATTTTTTTTACTCCAATGTATGGTACCCTTGTCATTATGGAAGGTAGTCTGTTGTCGAGATTTTTGTTACTCCAATGGATGGTAGCCTTGTCATTATGGAAGGTAGTCTGTTGTCGTGATTTTTGTTACTCTAATGGATGGTAGCCTTGTCATTATGGAAGGTAGTATGTTGTCGATATCTTTGTTACTATAATGGATTGTAGCCTTGTCATTATGGAAGGTAGTCTCTTGTCGATAACTTTGTTAGTCCAATGGATGGTAGCCTTGTCATTATGGAAGGTAGTATGTTGTCTAGATTTCAGTTACTCTAATGGATGGTAGCCTTGTCATTATGGAAGGTAGTTTGTTTTCTAGATTTCAGTTACTCCAATGGATGGTAGCCTAGTCATTATGGAAGGTAGTCTATTGACGTGACTTTTGTTAATCCAATGGATGGTAGCCTCGTCATTATGGAAGGTAGTATGTTGGCGATATCTTTGTTACTACAATGGATGGTAGCCTTATCATTATGGAAGGTAGTCTGTTGTCGAGATTTTTTTTACTGCAATGGATGGTAGCCTTGTCATTATGGAATGTAGTCTGTTGTTGTAATTTCTGTTACTCCAATGGATGGTAGCCTTGTCATTATGGAAGGTAGTCTGTTGTCGAGAATTTTGTTACTACAATGGATGGTAGGCTTGTCATTATGGAAGTTAGTCTGTTGTCGAGATTTTTAATATTCCAATAGATGGTAGCCTTGTCATTATGGAAGGTAGTCTATTGTCTTGATTTTTGTTACTCCAATGGATGGTAGCCTTGTCATTATTGAAGCTATTCTATTGTCCAGATTTTTGTTACTACAATGGATGGTAGGCTTGTCGTTATGGAAGGTAGTCTCTTGTCGATATCTTTGTTACTCCAATGGATGGTAGCCTTGTCATTATGGAAGGTAGTATGTTGTCGAGATTTTAGTTACTACAATGGACGGTAGCCTTGTCATTTTGGAAGGTAGTCTGTTGTCGTGATTTTTTTTATTCTAATGGATGGTAGCCTTATCATTATGAATGTTTGTCTCTTGTGGAAATTTTTTTTACTCCAATGTATGGTACCCTTGTCATTATGGAAGGTAGTCTGTTGTCGAGATTTTTGTTACTCCAATGAATGGTAGCCTTGTCATTATGGAAGGTAGTCTGTTGTCGTGATTTTTGTTACTCCAATGGATGGTAGCCTTGTCATTACGGAAGGTAGTATGTTGTCGATATCTTTGTTACTACAATGGATGGTAGCCTTGTCATTATGGAAGGTTGTCTGTTTTCGAGATTTTTGTTAGTGCAATGAATGGTAGCATTGTCATTATGGAATGTAGTCTATTGTTGTGATTTCTGTTACTCCAATGGATGGTAGCCTTGTCATTATGGAAGGTAGTCTGTTGTCAAGATTTTTGTTACTACAATGGATGGTAGGCTTGTCGTTATGGAAGGTAGTCTCTTGTCGATATCTTTGTTACTCCAATGGAAGGTAGCCTTGTCATTATGGAAGGTAGTATGTTGTCGAGATTTTAGTTACTACAATTGACGGTAGCCTTGTCATTATGGAAGGTAGTCTGTTGTCGAGATTTTTGTTACTATAATGGATTGTAGCCTAGTCATTATGGAAGGTAGTCTCTTGTCAATAACTTTGTTAGTCCAATGGATGGTAGCCTTGTCATTATGGAAGGTAGTCTGTTGTCTAGATTTCAGTTACTCTAATGGATGGTAGCCTTGTCATTATGGAAGGTAGTCTGTTGTCTAGATTTCAGTTACTCCAATGGATGGTTGCCTTGTCATTATGGAAGGTAGTCTATTGACGTGACTTTTGTTAATCCAATGGATGGTAGCCTTGTCATTATGGAAGGTAGTATGTTGGCGATATCTTTGTTACTACAATGGATGGTAGCCTTGTCATTATGGAAGGTAGTCTGTTGTCGAGATTTTTTTTACTGCAATGGATGGTAGCCTTGTCATTATGGAATGTAGTCTGTTGTTGTAATTTCTGTTACTCCAATGGATGGTAGCCTTGTCATTATGGAAGGTAGTCTGTTGTCGACAATTTTGTTACTACAATGGATGGTAGGCTTGTCATTATGGAAGTTAGTCTGTTGTCGAGATTTTTAATATTCTAGTAGATGGTAGCCTTGTCATTATGGAAGGTAGTCTATTGTCTTTATTTTTGTTACTCCAATGGATGGTAGCCTTGTCATTATTGAAGCTATTCTATTGTCGAGATTTTTGTTACTACAATGGATGGTAGGCTTGTCGTTATGGAAGGTAGTCTCTTGTCGATATCTTTGTTACTCCAATGGATGGTAGCCTTGTCATTATGGAAGGTAGTATGTTCTCGAGATTTTAGTTACTACAATGGACGGTAGCCTTGTCATTTTGGAAGGTAGTCTGTTGTCGTGATTTTTGGTACTTCAATGGATGGTAGCCTTGTCATTATGGAAGGTAGTCTGTTGTCGTGATTTTTGTTACTCCAATGGATGGTAGCCTTGTCATTATGGAAGGTAGTATGTTGTCGATATCTTTGTTACTACAATGGATGGTAGCCTTGTCATTATGGAAGGTTGTCTGTTTTCGAGATTTTTGTTAGTGCAATGAATGGTAGCATTGTCATTATGGAATGTAGTCTGTTGTTGTGATTTCTGTTACTCCAATGGATGGTAGCCTTGTCATTATGGAAGGTAGTTTGTTGTCAAGATTTTTGTTACTACAATGGATGGTAGGCTTATCATTATGGAAGGTGGTCTGTTGTCGTGATTTTTGTTACTCCAATGGATGTTAGCCTTGTCATTATGGAAGCTATTCTATTATCGAGATTTTTGTTACTATAATGGATTGTAGCCTTGTCATTATGGAAGGTAGTCTCTTGTCGATAACTTTGTTACTCCAATGGATGGTAGCCTTGTCATTATGGAAGGTAGTCTGTTGTCTAGATTTCAGTTACTCTAATGGATGGTAGCCTTGTCATTATGGAAGGTAGTCTGTTGTCTACTTTTCAGTTACTCCAATGGATGGTAGCCTTGTCATTATGGAAGGTAGTCTATTGACGTGACTTTTGTTAATCCAATGGAAGATAGCCTTGTCATTATGGAAGGTAGTATGTTGGCGATATCTTTGTTACTTCAATGGATGGTAGCCTTGTCATTATGGAAGGTAGTCTGTTGTCGAGATTTTTGTTACTGCAATGGATGGTAGCCTTGTCATTATGGAATGTAGTCTGTTGTTGTAATTTCTGTTACTCCAATGGATGGTAGCCTTGTCATTATGGAAGGTAGTCTGTTGTCGAGAATTTTGTTACTACAATGGATGGTAGGCTTGTCATTATGGAAGTTAGTCTGCTGTCGAGATTTTTAATATTCCAATAGATGGTAGCCTTGTCATTATGGAAGGTAGTCTATTGTCTTGATTTTTGTTACTCCAATGGATGGTAGCCTTGTCATTATTGAAGCTATTCTATTGTCGAGATTTTTGTTACTACAATGGATGGTAGGCTTGTCGTTATGGAAGGTAGTCTCTTGTCGATATCTTTGTTACTCCAATGGATGGTAGCCTTGTCATTATGGAAGGTAGTATGTTGTCGAGATTTTAGTTACTACAATGGACGGTAGCCTTGTCATTTTGGAAGGTAGTCTGTTATCGTGAATTTTGTTACTCTATTGAATGGTAGCCTTGTCATTATGGATGTTTGTCTCTTATGGAAAATTTTTTTACTCCAATGTATGGTACCCTTGTCATTATGGAAGGTAGTCTGTTGTCGAGATTTTTGTTACTCCAATGGATGGTAGCCTTGTCATTATGGAAGGTAGTCTGTTGTCGTGATTTTTGTTACTCCAATGGATGGTAGCCTTATCATTATGGAAGGTAGTATGTTGTCGATATCTTTGTTACTACAATGGATGGTAGCCTTGTCATTATGGAAGGTTGTCTGTTTTCGAGATTTTTGTTAGTGCAATGAATGGTAGCATTGTCATTATGGAATGTAGTCTGTTGTTGTGATTTCTGTTACTCCAATGGATGGTAGCCTTGTCATTATGGAAGGTAGTCAATTGTCAAGATTTTTGTTACTACAATGGATGGTAGGCTTATCATTATGGAAGGTAGTCTGTTGTCGAGATTTTTAATATTCCAATGGATGATAGCCTTGTCATTATGAAAGGTAGTCTGTTGTCGTGATTTTTGTTACTCCAATGGATGTTAGCCTTGTCATTATGGAAGCTATTCTATTATCCAGATTTTTGTTACTATAATGGATTGTAGCCTTGTCATTATGGAAGGTAGTCTCTTGTCGATAACTTTGTTACTCCAATGGATGGTAGCCTTGTCATTATGGAAGGTAGTCTGTTGTCGATATCTTTGTTACTACAATGGATGGTAGCCTTGTCATTATGGAAGGTTGTCTGTTGACGATATTTTTGTTACTGCAATAGATGGTAGCCTTGTCATTATGGAAGGTAGTCTGTTTTCAAGATTTTTGTTACTCCAAATGATGGTAGCCTTGTCATTTTGGAAGGTAGTCTGTTGTCGAGATTTTTGTTACTACAATGGATGAAAGTCTTGTCATTATGGAAGGTAGTCTATTTTCGAGATTTTAAATATTCCAATGGAAGGTAGCCTTGTCATTATGTAAGGTAGTCTATTGTCGTGATTTTTGTTACTCCAATGGATGGTAGCCTTGTCATTATGCAAGCTATTCTATTGTCGAGATTTCTGTTACTATAATGGATGGTAGCCTTGTCATTATGGAAGGTAGTTTGTTTTCGAGATTTTTGTTACTGCAATGGATGGTGGCCTTGTCATTATGGAAGGTAGTCTGTTGTCGTGATTTTTGTTACTCCAATGGATGGTAGACTTGTCATTATGGAAGGTTCTCTCTTGTGGAAATTTTTTTTACTCCAATGTATGGTACCCTTGTCATTATGGAAGGTAGTCTGTTATCGAGATTTTTGTTACTCCAATGGATGGTAGCCTTGTTATTATGGAAGGTAGTCTGTTGTCGTGATTTTTGTTACTCCAATGCATGGTAGCCTTGTCATTATGGAAGATAGTATGTTGTCGATATCTTTGTTACTACAATGGATGGTAGCCTTGTCATTATGGAAGGTTGTTTGTTTTCGAGATTTTTGTTAGTGCAATGAATGGTAGCCTTGTCATTATGGAAGGTAGTCTGTTGTTGTGATTTCTGTTACTCTAATGGATGGTAGCCTTGTCATTATGGAAGGTAGTCTGTTGTCAAGATTTTTGTTACTACAATGGATGGTAGGCTTATCATTATAGAAGGTAGTCTGTTGTCGGGATTTTTAATATTCCAATGGATGATAGCCTTGTCATTATGGAAGGTAGTCTGTTGTCGTGATTTTTGTTACTCCAATGGATGTTAGCCTTGTCATTATGGAAGCTATTCTATTATCGAGATTTTTGTTACTATAATGGATTGTAGCCTTGTCATTATGGAATGTAGTCTCTTGTCGATAACTTTGTTACTCCAATGGATGGTAGCCTTGTCATTATGGAAGGTAGTCTGTTGTCTAGATTTCAGTTACTCTAATGGATGGTAGCCTTGTCATTATGGAAGGTAGTCTGTTGTCTAGATTTCAGTTACTCCAATGGATGGTCGCCTTGTCATTATAGAAGGTAGTCTATTGTCGGGATTTTTGTTACTCCAATGGATGGTAGCCTTGTCATTATGGAATGTAGTTTGTTGTCTAGATTTTTGTTACAACAATGGATGGTAGACTTTTCATTATAGAAGGTAGTCTATTGTCGAGAATTTTGTTACTCCATTGGATGGTAGCCTTGTCATTATGGAAGGTAGTCTGTTGTCGTGATTTTTGTAACTGCAATGGATGGTAGCCTTGTCATCAGGGAAGGTTGTCTGTTGTGGAAATTTTTGTTACTCCAATGGATGGTACCCTTGTCATCATGGAAGGTAGTCTGTTGTTGATATTTTTGTTGCTCCAATGGATGGTACCCTTGTCATTATTGAAGATATTCTATTGTCGATATTTTTATTACTCCATTGGATGGAAGCCTTGTCATTATGGAAGGTAGTCTGTTGTCGAGATTTTTGTTATTCCAATGGATGGTAGCCTTGTCATTATGGAAGGTAGTTTGTTGTCGTTATTTTTGTTACTCCAATGGATGGTAGCCTTGTCATTATGTAAGGTAGTATGTTTTCGATATCTTTGTTACTACAACGGATGGTATCCTTGTCATTATGGAAGGTAGTCTGTTGTCGAGATTTTTGTTACTGCAATGGATGGTAGCCTTGTCGTTATGGAATGTAGTCTGTTGTTGTGATTTCTGTTACTCCAATGGATGGTAGCCTTTTCATTATGGAAGGTAGTCTGTTGTCGAGATTTTTGTTACTACAATGGATGGTAGCCCTTGTCATTATGGAAGGTAGTATGTTGTCGAGATTTTTAATATTTAAATGGATGGTAGGCTTGTCATAATGGAAGGTAGTCTGTTGTCGAGATTTTTAATATTCCAATGGATGATATCCTTGTCATTATGGAAGGTAGTCTATTGTCATGATTTTTGCTACTACAATGGATGGTAGCCTTGTCATTATGAAAGCTATTCTATTATCGAGATTTTTGTTACTACAATGGATTGTAGCCTTGTCATTATGGAAGGTAGTCTCTTGTCGATATCTTTGTTACTCCAATGGATGGTAGCCTTGTCATTATGAAAGGTAGTTTGTTGTCTAGATTTCAGTTACTCCAATGGATGGTAGCCTTGTCATTATGGAAGGTAGTATGTTGTCGATATCTTTGTTACTACAATGGATGGTAGCCTTGTCATTATGGAAGGTTGTCTGTTGTCGATATTTTTGTTACTGCAATAGATGGTAGCCTTGTCATTATGGAAGGTAGTTTGTTGTCGAGATTTTTGTTACTCCAAATGATGGTAGCCTTGTCATTTTAGAAGGTAGTCTGTTGTCGAGATTTTTGTTACTACAATGGATGGAAGTCTTGTCATTATGGAAGGTAGTCTATTTTCGAGATTTTAAATATTCCAATGGAAGGTAGCCTTGTCATTATGTAAGGTAGTCTATTGTCGTGATTTTTGTTACTCCAATGGATGGTAGCCTTGTCATTATGCAAGCTATTCTATTGTCGAGATTTTTGTTACTACAATGGATGGTAGCCTTGTCATTATGGAAGGTAGTTTGTTTTCGAGATTTTTGTTACTACAATGGATGGTAGCCATGTCATTATGGAAGGTAGTCTGTTGTCGTGATTTTTGGTACTCCAATGGATGGTAGACTTGTCATTATGGAAGGTTCTATCTTGTGGAAATTTTTTTTACTCCAATGGATGGTAGCCTTGTTATTATGGAAGGTAGTCTATTGTCGTGATTTTTGTTACTCCAATGCATGGTAGCCTTGTCATTATGGAAGATAGTATGTTGTCGATATCTTTGTTACTACAATGGATGGTAGCCTTGTAATTATGGAAGGTTGTATGTTTTCGAGATTTTTGTTAGTGCAGTGAATGGTAGCCTTGTCATTATGGAAGGTAGTCTGTTGTTGTGATTTCTGTTACTCCAGTGGATGGTATCCTTGTCATTATGGAAGGTAGTCTGTTGTCGATATTTTTGTTACTACAATGGATGGTAGGCTTGTCATTATGGAAGGTAGTCTGTTGTCGAGATTTTTAATATTCCAATGGATGATAGCCTTGTCATTATGGAAGGTAGTCTGTTGTCATAATTTTTGTTACTCCAATAGATGGTAGCCTTTTCATTATGGAAGCTATTCTATTATCGAGATTTTTGTTACTATAATGGATTGTAGCCTTGTCATTATGGAAGGTAGTGTCTTGTCGATATCTTTGTTACTCCAATGGATGGTAGCCTTGTCAATATGGAATGTAGTCTGTTGTCTAGATTTCAGTTATTCCAATGGATGGTAGCCTTGTCATTATGGAAGGTAGTCTGTTTTCAGGATTTTTGTTACTCCAATGGATGGTAGCCTTGTCATTATGGAAGGTAGTCTGTTGCCTAGATTTTTGTTACAACAATGGATGGTAGCCTTGTCATTATAGAAGGTAGTATGTTGTCGAGATTTTTGTTACTCCAATGGATGGTAGCCTTATCATTATGGAAGGTAGTCTGTTGTCGATATCTTTGTTACTCCAATGGATGGTAGCCTTGTCATTATGGAAGGTAGTCTGTTGTCTAGATTTCAGTTACTCCAATGGATGGTAGCCTTGTCATTATGGAAGGTAGTATGTTGTCGAGATTTTTGTTACTCCAATGGATGGTAGCCTTGTCATTATGGAAGGTAGTCTGTTGTCGAGAATTTTGTTTCTTCAATGGATGGTAGCCTTGTCATTATGGAAGTTAGTCTGTTGTCGAGATTTTTAATATTCCAATGGATGGTAGCCTTGTCATTATGGAAGGTAGTCTATTGTCGTGATTTTTGTTACTCCAATGGATGGTAGCCTTGTCATTATTGAAGTTATTCTATTGTCGAGATTTTTGTTACAACAATGGATGGTCGGCTTGTCGTTATGGAAGGTAGTCTCTTGTCGATATCTTTGTTACTCCAATGGATGGTAGCCTTGTCATTATGGAAGGTAGTCTGTTGTCTAGATTTCAGTTACTCCATTGGATGGTAGCCTTGTCATTATGGAAGGTAGTCTGTTGTCGGGATTTTTGTTACTCCAATGGATGGTAGCCTTGTCATTATGGAAGGTAGTCTATTGTCTAGATTTTTGTTACAACAATGGATGGTATCCTTGGCATTATGGAAGGTAGTAGGTTGTCGAGATTTTTGTTACTCCAATGGATGGTAGCCTTGTCATTATGGAAGGTAGTCTGTTGTCGAGAATTTTGTTACTACAATGGATGGTAGGCTTGTCATTATGGAAGTTAGTCTGTTGTCGTGATTTTTGTTACTCCAATGGATGGTAGCCTTGTCATTATTGAAGTTATTATATTGTCGAGATTTTTGTTACTATAATGGATGGTAGGCTTGTTGTTATGGAAGGTAGTCTCTTGTCGATATCTTTGTTACTCCAATGGATGGTCGCCTTGTCATTATGGAAGGTAGTCTGTTGTCTAGATTTCAGTTACTCCAATGGACGGTAGCCTTGTCATTTTGGAAGGTAGTCTGTTTTCGTGATTTTTGTCACTCCAATGGATGGTAGCCTTGTCATTATGGAGGTTTGTCTCTTGTGGAAATTTTTTTTACTCCAATGTATGGTACCCTTGTCATTATGGAAGGTAGTCTGTTGTCGATATTTTTGTTACTCCAATGGATGGTAGCCTTGTAATTATGGAAGGTAGTCTGTTGTCGTGATTTTTGTTACTCCAATGGATGGTAGCCTTGTCATTATGGAAGGTAGTATGTTGTCGATATCTTTGTTACTACAATGGATGGTAGCCTTGTCATTATGGAAGGTTGTCTGTTTTCGAGATTTTTGTTAGTGCAATGAATGGTATCCTTGTCATTATGGAATGTAGTCTGTTGTTGTGATTTCTGTTACTCCAATGGATGGTAGCCTTGTCATTATGGAAGGTAGTCTGTTGTCGAGATTTTTGTTATTACAATGGATGGTAGGCTTGTCAAAATGGAAGGTAGTCTGTTGTCGAGATTTTTAATATTCCAATGGATGATAGCCTTGTCATTATGGAAGGTAGTCTGTTGTCGTGATTTTTGTTACTCCAATGGATGTTAGCCTTGTCATTTTGGAAGCTATTCTATTATCGAGATTTTTGTTACTACAATGGATTGTAGCCTTGTCATTAAGGAAGGTAGTCTCTTGTCGATATCGTTGTTACTCCAATGGATGGTAGCCTTGTCATTATGGAAGGTAGTCTGTTGTCTAGATTTCAGTTACTCTAATGGATGGTAGCCTTGTCATTATGGAAGGTAATCTGTTGTCTAGATTTCAGTTACTCCAATGGATGGTAGCCTTGTCATTATGGAAGGTAGTCTGTTGTCGGGAATTTTGTTACTCCAATGGATGGTAGCCTTGTCATTATGGAAGGTAGTCTATTGTCTAGATTTTTGTTACAACAATGGATGGTAGCCTTGTCATTATGGAAGGTAGTATGTTGTCGAGATTTTTGTTACTCCAATGGATGGTAGGCTTGTCATTATGGAAGGTAGTCTGTTGTCGAGAATTTTGTTACTTCAATGGATGGTAGGCTTGTCATTATGGAAGTTAGTCTGTTGTCGATATTTTTAATATTCCAATGGATGGTAGCCTTGTCATTAAGGAAGGTAGTCTATTTTCGTGATTTTTGTTACTCCATTGGATGGTAGCCTTGTCATTATTGAAGTTATTCTATTGTCGAGATTTTTGTTACTACAATGGATGGTAGGTTTGTCGTTATGAAAGGTAGTCTCTTGTCGATATCTTTGTTACTCCAATGGATGGTAGCCTTGTCATTATGGAAGGTAGTCTGTTGTCTAGATTATTGTTACAACAATGGATGGTAGCCTTGTCATTATGGAAGGTAGTATGTTGTCGTGATTTTTGTTACTCCAATGGACGGTAGCCTTGTCATTATGGAAGTTTGTCTCTTGTGGAAAATTTTTTTACTCCAATGAATGGTACCCTTGTCATTATGGAAGGAAGTCTGTTGTCGAGATTTTTGTTACTCCAATGGATGGTAGCCTTGTCATTATGGAAGGTAGCCTATTGTCTTGATTTTTGTTACTCCAATGGATGGTAGCCTTGTCATTATTGAAGTTATTCTATTGTCGAGATTTTTGTTACAACAATGGATGGTCGGCTTGTCGTTATGGAAGGTAGTCTCTTGTCGATATCTTTGTTACTCCAATGGATGGTAGCCTTGTCATTATGGAAGGTAGTCTGTTGTCTAGATTTCAGTTACTCCATTGGATGGTAGCCTTGTCATTATGGAAGGTAGTCTATTGTCGGGATTTTTGTTACTCCAATGGATGGTAGCCTTGTCATTATGGAAGGTAGTCTATTGTCTAGATTTTTGTTACAACAATGGATGGTAGCCTTGTCATTATGGAAGGTAGTCTGTTGTCGAGAATTTTGTTACTTCAATGGATGGTAGGCTTGTCATTATGGAAGTTAGTCTGTTGTCGAGATTTTTAATATTCCAATGGATGGTAGCCTTGTCATTATGGAAGGTAGTCTATTGTCGTGATTTTTGTTACTCCAATGGATGGTAGCCTTGTCATTATTGAAGTTATTCTATTGTCGAGATTTTTGTTACTATAATGGATGGTAGGCTTGTCGTTATGGAAGGTAGTCTCTTGTCGATATCTTTGTTACTCCAATGGATGGTAGCCTTGTCATTATGGAAGGTAGTCTGTTGTCTAGATTTCAGTTACTCCAATGGACGGTAGCCTTGTCATTTTGGAAGGTAGTCTGTTTTCGTGATTTTTGTCACTCCAATGGATGGTAGCCTTGTCATTATGGAGGTTTGTCTCTTGTGGAAATTTTTTTTACTCCAATGTATGGTACCCTTGTCATTATGGAAGGTAGTCTGTTGTCGATATTTTTGTTACTCCAATGGATGGTAGCCTTGTAATTATGGAAGGTAGTCTGTTGTCGTGATTTTTGTTACTCCAATGGATGGTAGCCTTGTCATTATGGAAGGTAGTATGTTGTCGATATCTTTGTTACTACAATGGATGGTAGCCTTGTCATTATGGAAGGTAGTCTGTTGTCGAGATTTTTGTTATTACAATGGATGGTAGGCTTGTCAATATGGAAGGTAGTCTGTTGTCGAGATTTTTAATATTCCAATGGATGATAGCCTTGTCATTATGGAAGGTAGTCTGTTGTCGTGATTTTTGTTACTCCAATGGATGTTAGCCTTGTCATTATGGAAGGTAGTCTCTTGTCGATATCGTTGTTACTCCAATGGATGGTAGCCTTGTCATTATGGAAGGTAGTCTGTTGTCTAGATTTCAGTTACTCTAATGGATGGTAGCCTTGTCATTATGGAAGGTAATCTGTTGTCTAGATTTCAGTTACTCCAATGGATGGTAGCCTTGTCATTATGGAAGGTAGTCTGTTGTCGGGAATTTTGTTACTCCAATGGATGGTAGCCTTGTCATTAAGGAAGGTAGTCTATTGTCTAGATTTTTGTTACAACAATGGATGGTAGCCTTGTCATTATGGAAGGTAGTATGTTGTCGAGATTTTTGTTACTCCAATGGATGGTAGCCTTGTCATTATGGAAGGTAGTCTGTTGTCGAGAATTTTGTTACTTCAATGGATGGTAGGCTTGTCATTATGGAAGTTAGTCTGTTGTCGATATTTTTAATATTCCAATGGATGGTAGCCTTGTCATTATGGAAGGTAGTATATTTTCGTGATTTTTGTTACTCCATTGGATGGTAGCCTTGTCATTATTGAAGTTATTCTATTGTCGAGATTTTTGTTACTACAATGGATGGTAGGTTTGTCGTTATGGAAGGTAGTCTCTTGTCGATATCTTTGTTACTCCAATGGATGGTAGCCTTGTCATTATGGAAGGTAGTCTGTTGTCTAGATTTCAGTTACTCCAATGGATGGTAGCCTTGTCATTATGGAAGGTAGTCTGTTGTCGTGATTTTTGTTACTCCAATGGACGGTAGCCTTGTCATTATGGAAGTTTGTCTCTTGTGGAAAATTTTTTTACTCCAATGAATGGTACCCTTGTCATTATGGAAGGAAGTCTGTTGTCGAGATTTTTGTTACTCCAATGGATGGTAGCCTTGTCATTATGGAAGGTAGTCTATTGTCTTGATTTTTGTTACTCCAATGGATGGTAGCCTTGTCATTATGGAAGGTAGTATGTTGTCGATATCTTTGTTACTACAATGGATGGTAGCCTTGTCATTATGGAAGGTTGTCTATTTTCGAGATTTTTGTTAGTGCAATGAATGGTAGCCTTGTCATTATGGAAGGTAGTCTGTTGTTGTGATTTCTGTTACTCCAATGGATGGTAGCCTTGTCATTATGAAAGGTAGTTTGTTGTCGAGATTTTTGTTACTACAATTGATGGTAGGCTTATCATTATGGAAGGTAGTCTGTTGTCGAGATTTTTAACATTCCAATGGATGATAGCCTTGTCATTATGGAAGGTAGTCTTTTGTCGTGATTGTTGTTACTCCAATGGATGTTAGCCTTGTAATTATGGAAGCTATTCTATTATCGAGATTTTGTTACTACAATGGATTGTAGCCTTGTTATTATGGAAGGTAGTCTCTTGTCGATATCTTTGTTACTCCAATGGATGGTAGCCTTGTCATTATGGAAGGTAGTCTGTTGTCTAGATTTCATTTACTCCAATGGATGGTAGCCTTGTCATTATGAAAGGTAGTCTGTTGTCGGGATTTTTGTTACTCCAATGGATGGTAGCCTTGTCATTATGGAAGGTAGTTTGTTGTCTAGATTTTTGTTACAATAATGGATGGTAGCCTTGTCATTATGGAAGGTAGTCTGTTGTTGATATTTTTGTTACTGCAATGAATGGTAGCCTTGTCATTATGGAAGGTAGTTTGTCGTTGTGATTTATGTTACTCCAATGGATGTTAGCCTTGTCATTAAGGACGATAGTCTGTTGTTCAGATTTTTGTTCTGCCAATGGATGGTAGACTTTTCATTAGAGAAGGTAGTCTATTGTCGAGATTTTTGTTACACCATTGGATGGTAGCCTTTTGTCATTATGGAAAGTAGTGTGTTGTTGATATTTTTGTTATTCGAATGGATGGTAGCCTTGTCGTTAAGGAAGGTAGTCTGTTGTCGTGATTTTTCTTACTCCAATGGATGGTAGCCTTATCATCAGGGAAGGTTGTCTGTTGTGGAAATTTTTGTTACTCCAATGGATGGTACCCTTGTCATTATTGAAGGTAGTCTATTGACGATATTTTTGTTACTCCAATGGATGGTAGCCTTGTCATTATGGAAGATATTCTATTGTCGATATTTTTATTACTCCATTGGATGGAAGCCTTATCATTATGGAAGGTAGTCTGTTGTCGAGATTTTTGTTATTCCAATGGATGGTAGCCTTGTCATTATGGAAGGTAGTCTGTTGTCTTGATTTTTGTTACTCCAATGGATTGTAGCCTTCTCATTATGGAAGGTAGTATGTTGTCGATATCTTTGTTACTACAATGGATGGTAGCCTTGTCATTTTGGAAGGTAGTATTTTGTCGATATCTTTGTTACTACAATAGATGGTAGCATTGTCATTATGGAATATAGTCTGTTGTTGTGATTTCTGTTACTGCAATGGATGGTAGCCTTGTCATTATGGAATGTAGTCTGTTGTTGTCATTTTTGTTACTCCAATGGATGGTAGCCTTGTCATTATGGAAGGTAGTATGTTGTCGAGATTTTTGTTACTCCAATGGATGGTAGCCTTGTCATTATGGAAGGTAGTCTGTTGTCGAGAATTTTGTTACTTCAATGGATGGTAGGCTTGTCATTATGGAAGTTAGTCTGTTGTCGATATTTTTAATATTCCAATGGATGGTAGCCTTGTCATTAAGGAAGGTAGTCTATTTTCGTGATTTTTGTTACTCCATTGGATGGTAGCCTTGTCATTATTGAAGTTATTCTATTGTCGAGATTTTTGTTACTACAATGGATGGTAGGTTTGTCGTTATGAAAGGTAGTCTCTTGTCGATATCTTTGTTACTCCAATGGATGGTAGCCTTGTCATTATGGAAGGTAGTCTGTTGTCTAGATTATTGTTACAACAATGGATGGTAGCCTTGTCATTATGGAAGGTAGTATGTTGTCGTGATTTTTGTTACTCCAATGGACGGTAGCCTTGTCATTATGGAAGTTTGTCTCTTGTGGAAAATTTTTTTACTCCAATGAATGGTACCCTTGTCATTATGGAAGGAAGTCTGTTGTCGAGATTTTTGTTACTCCAATGGATGGTAGCCTTGTCATTATGGAAGGTAGCCTATTGTCTTGATTTTTGTTACTCCAATGGATGGTAGCCTTGTCATTATTGAAGTTATTCTATTGTCGAGATTTTTGTTACAACAATGGATGGTCGGCTTGTCGTTATGGAAGGTAGTCTCTTGTCGATATCTTTGTTACTCCAATGGATGGTAGCCTTGTCATTATGGAAGGTAGTCTGTTGTCTAGATTTCAGTTACTCCATTGGATGGTAGCCTTGTCATTATGGAAGGTAGTCTATTGTCGGGATTTTTGTTACTCCAATGGATGGTAGCCTTGTCATTATGGAAGGTAGTCTATTGTCTAGATTTTTGTTACAACAATGGATGGTAGCCTTGTCATTATGGAAGGTAGTCTGTTGTCGAGAATTTTGTTACTACAATGGATGGTAGGCTTGTCATTATGGAAGTTAGTCTGTTGTCGAGATTTTTAATATTCCAATGGATGGTAGCCTTGTCATTATGGAAGGTAGTCTATTGTCGTGATTTTTGTTACTCCAATGGATGGTAGCCTTGTCATTATTGAAGTTATTCTATTGTCGAGATTTTTGTTACTATAATGGATGGTAGGCTTGTCGTTATGGAAGGTAGTCTCTTGTCGATATCTTTGTTACTCCAATGGATGGTAGCCTTGTCATTATGGAAGGTAGTCTGTTGTCTAGATTTCAGTTACTCCAATGGACGGTAGCCTTGTCATTTTGGAAGGTAGTCTGTTTTCGTGATTTTTGTCACTCCAATGGATGGTAGCCTTGTCATTATGGAGGTTTGTCTCTTGTGGAAATTTTTTTTACTCCAATGTATGGTACCCTTGTCATTATGGAAGGTAGTCTGTTGTCGATATTTTTGTTACTCCAATGGATGGTAGCCTTGTAATTATGGAAGGTAGTCTGTTGTCGTGATTTTTGTTACTCCAATGGATGGTAGCCTTGTCATTATGGAAGGTAGTATGTTGTCGATATCTTTGTTACTACAATGGATGGTAGCCTTGTCATTATGGAAGGTAGTCTGTTGTCGAGATTTTTGTTATTACAATGGATGGTAGGCTTGTCAATATGGAAGGTAGTCTGTTGTCGAGATTTTTAATATTCCAATGGATGATAGCCTTGTCATTATGGAAGGTAGTCTGTTGTCGTGATTTTTGTTACTCCAATGGATGTTAGCCTTGTCATTATGGAAGGTAGTCTCTTGTCGATATCGTTGTTACTCCAATGGATGGTAGCCTTGTCATTATGGAAGGTAGTCTGTTGTCTAGATTTCAGTTACTCTAATGGATGGTAGCCTTGTCATTATGGAAGGTAATCTGTTGTCTAGATTTCAGTTACTCCAATGGATGGTAGCCTTGTCATTATGGAAGGTAGTCTGTTGTCGGGAATTTTGTTACTCCAATGGATGGTAGCCTTGTCATTATGGAAGGTAGTCTATTGTCTAGATTTTTGTTACAACAATGGATGGTAGCCTTGTCATTATGGAAGGTAGTATGTTGTCGAGATTTTTGTTACTCCAATGGATGGTAGCCTTGTCATTATGGAAGGTAGTCTGTTGTCGAGAATTTTGTTACTTCAATGGATGGTAGGCTTGTCATTATGGAAGTTAGTCTGTTGTCGATATTTTTAATATTCCAATGGATGGTAGCCTTGTCATTATGGAAGTTAGTCTATTTTCGTGATTTTTGTTACTCCATTGGATGGTAGCCTTGTCATTATTGATATTATTCTATTGTCGAGATTTTTGTTACTACAATGGATGGTAGGTTTGTCGTTATGGAAGGTAGTCTCTTGTCGATATCTTCGTTACTCCAATGGATGGTAGCCTTGTCATTATGGAAGGTAGTCTGTTGTCTAGATTTCAGTTACTCCAATGGATGGTAGCCTTGTCATTATGGAAGGTAGTCTGTTGTCGTGATTTTTGTTACTCCAATGGACGGTAGCCTTGTCATTATGGAAGTTTGTCTCTTGTGGAAAATTTTTTTACTCCAATGAATGGTACCCTTGTCATTATGGAAGGAAGTCTGTTGTCGAGATTTTTGTTACTCCAATGGATGGTAGCCTTGTCATTATGGAAGGTAGTCTATTGTCTTGATTTTTGTTACTCCAATGGATGGTAGCCTTGTCATTATGGAAGGTAGTATGTTGTCGATATCTTTGTTACTACAATGGATGGTAGCCTTGTCATTATGGAAGGTTGTCTATTTTCGAGATTTTTGTTAGTGCAATGAATGGTAGCCTTGTCATTATGGAAGGTAGTCTGTTGTTGTGATTTCTGTTACTCCAATGGATGGTAGCCTTGTCATTATGAAAGGTAGTTTGTTGTCGAGATTTTTGTTACTACAATTGATGGTAGGCTTATCATTATGGAAGGTAGTCTGTTGTCGAGATTTTTAACATTCCAATGGATGATAGCCTTGTCATTATGGAAGGTAGTCTTTTGTCGTGATTGTTGTTACTCCAATGGATGTTAGCCTTGTAATTATGGAAGCTATTCTATTATCGAGATTTTGTTACTACAATGGATTGTAGCCTTGTCATTATGGAAGGTAGTCTGTTGTCTAGATTTCATTTACTCCAATGGATGGTAGCCTTGTCATTATGAAAGGTAGTCTGTTGTCGGGATTTTTGTTACTCCAATGGATGGTAGCCTTGTCATTATGGAAGGTAGTTTGTTGTCTAGATTTTTGTTACAATAATGGATGGTAGCCTTGTCATTATGGAAGGTAGTCTGTTGTTGATATTTTTGTTACTGCAATGAATTGTAGCCTTGTCATTATGGAAGGTAGTTTGTCGTTGTGATTTATGTTACTCCAATGGATGTTAGCCTTGTCATTAAGGACGATAGTCTGTTGTTCAGATTTTTGTTCTGCCAATGGATGGTAGACTTTTCATTAGAGAAGGTGGTCTATTGTCGAGATTTTTGTTACACCATTGGATGGTAGCCTTTTGTCATTATGGAAAGTAGTGTGTTGTTGATATTTTTGTTATTCGAATGGATGGTAGCCTTGTCATTAAGGAAGGTAGTCTGTTGTCGTGATTTTTCTTACTCCAATGGATGGTAGCCTTATCATCAGGGAAGGTTGTCTGTTGTGGAAATTTTTGTTACTCCAATGGATGGTACCCTTGTCATTATTGAAGGTAGTCTGTTGACGATATTTTTGTTACTCCAATGGATGGTAGCCTTGTCATTATGGAAGATATTCTATTGTCGATATTTTTATTACTCCATTGGATGGAAGCCTTATCATTATGGAAGGTAGTCTGTTGTCGAGATTTTTGTTATTCCAATGGATGGTAGCCTTGTCATTATGGAAGGTAGTCTGTTGTCTTGATTTTTGTTACTCCAATGGATTGTAGCCTTCTCATTATGGAAGGTAGTATGTTGTCGATATCTTTGTTACTACAATGGATGGTAGCCTTGTCATTTTGGAAGGTAGTATGTTGTCGATATCTTTGTTACTACAATAGATGGTAGCATTGTCATTATGGAATATAGTCTGTTGTTGTGATTTCTGTTACTGCAATGGATGGTAGCCTTGTCATTATGGAATGTAGTCTGTTGTTGTCATTTTTGTTACTCCAATGGATGGTAGCCTTGTCATTATGGAAGGTAGTCTGTTGTCGAGATTTTTGTTACTCCAATGGATGGTAGCCTTGTCATTATGGAAGGTAGTCTATTGTCAAGATTTTTAATATTCCAATGGATGGTAGGCTTGTCATTATGGAAGGTAGTCTATTGTCATGATATTTGTTACTCCAATGGATGGTAGCCTTGTCATTATGGAAGCTATTCTATTATCGAGATTTTTGTTACTACCATGGATTGTAGCCTTGTCATTATGGAAGGTAGTCTCTTTTAGATATCTTTGTTACTCCAATGGATGGTATCCTTGTCATTATGGAAGGTAGTCTTTTGTCTAGATTTCAGTTACTCCAATGCATGGTAGCCTTGTCATTATGGAAGGTAGTCTGTTGTCGGGATTTTTGTTACTCCAATGGATGGTAGCCTTGTCATTATGGAAGGTAGTCTATTATATAGATTATTTTTACAACAATGGATGGTAGCCTTGTCATTATGGAAGGTAGTATGTTGTCGAGATTTTTGTTACTCCAATGGATGGTAGCCTTGTCATTATGGAAGGTAGTCTGTTGTCGAGAATTTTGTTACTTCAATGGATGGTAGGCTTGTCATTATGGAAGTTTGTCTGTTGTCGAGATTTTTAATATTCCAATGGATGGTAGCCTTGTCATTATGGAAGGTAGTCTATTGTCGTGATTTTTGTTACTCCAATGGATGGTAGCCTTATCATTATTGAAGTTATTCTATTGGCGAGATTTTTGTTACAACAATGGATGGTCGGCTTGTCGTTATGGAAGGTAGTCTCTTGTCGATATCTTTGTTACTCCAATGGATGGTAGCCTTGTCATTATGGAAGGTAGTTTGTTGTATAGATTTCAGTTACTCCAATGGATGGTAGCCTTGTCATTATGGAAGGTAGTCTGTTGTCGGGATTTTTGTTACTCCAATGGATGGTAGCCTTGTCATTATGGAAGGTAGTCTATTGTCTAGATTTTTGTTACAACAATGGATGGTAGCCTTCTCATTATGGAAGGTAGTATGTTGTCGAGATTTTTGTTACTCCAATGGATTGTAGCCTTGTCATTATGGAAGGTAGTCTGTTGTCGAGAATTTTGTTACTACAATGGATGGTAGGCTTGTCATTATGGAAGTTAGTCTATTGTCGAGATTTTTAATATTCCAATGGATGGTAGCCTTGTCATTATGGAAGGTAGTCTATTGTCGTGATTTTTGTTACTCCAATGGATGGTAGCCTTGTCATTATTGAAGTTATTCTATTGTCGAGATTTTTGTTACTACAATGGATGGTAGGCTTTTCGTTATGGAAGGTAGTCTCTTGTCGATATCTTTGTTACTCCAATGGATGGTAGCCTTGTCATTATGGAAGGTAGTATGTTGTCGAGATTTTAGTTACTGCAATGGACGGTAGCCTTGTCATTTTGGAAGGTAGTCTGTTGTCGTGATTTTTGTTACTCCAATGGATGGTAGCCTTGTCGTTATGGAAGTTTGTCTCTTGTGGAAATTTTTTTTACTCCAATGTATGGTACCCTTGTCATTATGGAAGGTAGTCTGTTGTCGAGATTTTTGTTACTCCAATGGATGGTAGCCTTGTAATTATGGAAGGTAGTCTGTTGTCGTGATTTTTGTTACTCCAATGGATGGTAGCCTTGTCATTATGGAAGGTAGTATGTTGTCGATTTCTTTGTTACTATAATGGATGGTAGCCCTGTCATTATGGAAGGTTGTCTGATTTCGAGATTTTTGTTAGTGCAATGATTGGTATCCTTGTCATTATGGAAGGTAGTCTCTTGTCGATATCTTTGTTACTCCAATGGATGGTAGCCTTGTCATTATGGAAGGTAGTCTGTTGTCTAGATTTCATTTACTCCAATGGATGGTAGCCTTGTCATTATGAAAGGTAGTATGTTGTCGGGATTTTTGTTACTCCAATGGATGGTAGCCTTGTCATTATGGAAGGTAGTCTGTTGTTGATATTTTTGTTACTGCAATGAATGGTAGCCTTGTCATTATGGAAGGTAGTTTGTCGTTGTGATTTATGTTACTCCAATGGATGTTAGCCTTGTCATTAAGGACGGTAGTCTGTTGTTCAAATTTTTGTTCTGCCAATGGATGGTAGACTTTTCATTAGAGAAGGTAGTCTATTGTCGAGATTTTTGTTACACCATTGGATGGTAGCCTTGTCATTATGGAAGGTAATTTGTTTTCTAGATTTCAGTTACTCCAATGGATGGTAGCCTTGTCATTATGGAAGGTAGTCTGTTGTCGGGAATTTTTTTACTCCAATGGATGATAGCCTTGTCATTATGGAAGGTAGTCTATTGTCTATATTTTTGTTACAATAATGGATGGTAGCCTTGTCATTATGGAAGGTAGTATGTTGTCGAGATTTTTGTTACTCCAATGGATGGTAGCCTTGTCATTATGGAAGGTAGTCTGTTGTCGAGAATTTTGTTATTACTATGGATGGTAGGCTTGTCATTATGGAAGTTAGTCTGTTGTCGATATTTTTAATATTCCAATGGATGATAGCCTTGTCATTATGGAAGGTAGTCTGTTGTCGTGATTTTTGTTACTCCAATGGATGTTAGCCTTGTCATTATGGAAGCTATTCTATTATCGAGATTTTTGTTACTACAATGGATGGTAGGTTTGTCGTTATGGAAGGTAGTCTCTTGTCGATATCTTTGTTACTCCAATGGATGGTAGCCTAGTCATTATGGAAGGTAGTCTGTTGTCGAGATTTTTGTTACTCCAATGGATGGATGCCTTGTCATTATGGAAGGTAGTCTGTTGTCGGGATTTTTGTTACTCCAATGGATGGTAGCCTTGTCATTATGGAAGCTAGTCTGTTGTCTTGATTTCTGTTACAACAATGGATGGAAGCCTTGTCATTATGGAAGGTAGTATGTTGTCGATATTTTTGTTACTCCAATGGATGGTAGCTCTGTCATTATGGAAGGTAGTTTGTTGTCGAGAATTTTGTTACTACAATGGATGGTAGGCTTGTCATTATGGAAGTTAGTTTGTTGTCGAGATTTTTAATATTCCAATGGATGGTAGCCTTGTCATTATGGAAAGCATTCTATTTTCGTGATTTTTGTTACTCCATTGGATGGTAGCCTTGTCATTATTGAAGTTATTCTATTGTCGAGATTTTTGTTACTACAATGGATGGTAGGCTTGTCGTTATGGAAGGTAGTCTATTGTCGATATCTTTGTTACTCCAATGGATGGTAGCCTTGTCATTATGGAAGGTAGTATGTTGTCGAGATTTTAGTTACTCCAATGGATGGTAGCCTTGTCATTATGGAAGGTAGTCTGTTGTCTTGATTTTTGTTACTCCAATGGATTGTAGCCTTCTCATTATGGAAGGTAGTATGTTGTCGATATCTTTGTTACTACAATGGATGGTAGCCTTGTCATTTTGGAAGGTAGTATGTTGTCGATATCTTTGTTACTACAATAGATGTTAGCCTTGTCATTATGGAATGTAGTCTGTTGTTGTGATTTCTGTTACTGCAATGGATGGTAGCCTTGTCATTATGGAATGTAGTCTGTTGTTGTCATTTCTGTTACTCCAATGGATGGTAGCCTTGTCATTATGGAAGGTAGTCTGTTGTCGAGATTTTTGTTACTCCAATGGATGGTAGCCTTGTCATTTTGGAAGGTAGTCTATTGTCAAGATTTTTAATATTCCAATGGATGGTAGGCTTGTCATTATGGAAGGTAGTCTATTGTCATGATTTTTGTTACTCCAATGGATGGTAGCCTTGTCATTATGGAAGCTTTTCTATTATCGAGATTTTTGTTACTACCATGGATTGTAGCCTTGTCATTATGGAAGGTAGTCTCTTTTCGATATCTTTGTAACTCCAATGGATGGTATCCTTGTCATTATGGAAGGTAGTCTGTTGTCTAGATTTCAGTTACTCCAATGCATGGTAGCCTTGTCATTATGGAAGGTAGTCTGTTGTCGGGATTTTTGTTACTCCAATGAATGGTAGCCTTGTCATTATGGAAGGTAGTTTGTCGTTGTGATTTATGTTACTCCAATGGATGTTAGCCTTGTCATTAAGGACGGTAGTCGATTGTTCAGATTTTTGTTCTGCCAATGGATGGTAGACTTTTCATTATGGAAGGTAGTCTATTGTCGAGATTTTTGTTACTCCATTAGATGGTAGCCTTGTCATTATGGAAGGTAGTGTCTTGTTGATATTTTTGTTATTCGAATGGATGGTAGACTTGTCATTATGGAAGGTAGTCTGTTGTCGTGATTTTTGTTACTCCAATGGATGGTAGCCTTGTCATCAGGGAAGGTTGTTTGTTGTGGAAATTTTTGTTACTCCAATGGATGGTACCCTTGTCATTATGGAAGGTAGTATGCTGTCGATATTTTTGTTATTCCAATGGATGGTAGAATTGTCATTATGGAAGGTAGTCTTTTGACGTGATTTTTGTTACTCCAATGGATGGTAGCCTTGTCATTATGGAAGGTAGTATGTCGTCGATATCTTTGTTACTACAATGGATGGTAGCCTAGTCATTATGGAAGGTAGTCTGTTGTCGAGATTTTTGTTACTGCAATGGATGGTAGCCTTGTCATTATGGAATGTAGTCTGTTGTTGTGATTTTTGTTACTCCAATGGATGTTAGCCTTGTCATTATGGAAGGTAGTCTGTTGTCGAGATTTTTGTTACTACAATGGATGGTAGCCTTGTCATTATGGAATGTAGTCTGTTGTCGAGATTTTTAATATTTAAAGGGATGGTAGGCTTCTCATTATGGATGCTAGTCTGTTGTCGAGATTTTTAAAATTCCAATGGATGATAGCCTTTTTATTATGGAAGCTAGTCTGTTGTCATGATTTTAGTTACTCCAATGGATGGTAGCCTTGTCATTATGAAAGCTATTCTATTATCAATATTTTTGTTACTATAATGGATTATGGCCTTGTCATTATGGAAGGTAGTCTCTTGTCGATATCTTTGTTACTCCAATGGATGGTAGCCTTGTCATTATGGAAGGTAGTCTGCTGTCTAGATTTCAGTTATACCAATGGATGGTAGCCTTGTCATTATGGAAGGTAGTCTATTGTCAGGATTTTTGGTACTCCAATGGATGGTAGCCTTGTCATTATGGAAGTTTGTCTCTTGTGGAAAATTTTTTTACTCCAATGTATGGTACCCTTGTCATTATGGAAGGTAGTCTGTTGTCGAGATTTTTGTTACTCCAATGGATGGTAGCCTTGTAATTATGGAAGGTAGTCTGTTGTCGTGATTTTTGTTACTCCAATGGATGGTAGCCTTGTCATTATGGAAGGTAGTATGTTGTCGATATCTTTGTTACTACAATGGATGGTAGCCTTGTCATTATGGAAGGTTGTCTGTTTTCGAGATTTTTGTTAGTGCAATGAATGGTATCCTTGTCATTATGGAATGTAGTCTGTTGTTGTGATTTCTGTTACTCCAATGGATGGTAGCCTTGTCATTATGGAAGGTAGTCTGTTGTCGAGATTTTTGTTATTACAATGGATGGTAGGCTTTTCAATATGGAAGGTAGTTTGTTGTCGAGATTTTTAATATTCCAATGGATGATAGCCTTGTCATTATGGAAGGTAGTCTATTGTCGTGATTTTTGTTACTCCAATGGATGTTAGCCTTGTCAT
The DNA here is from genome assembly GCA_948472305.1 of Vicia faba. NCBI lineage: Eukaryota > Viridiplantae > Streptophyta > Magnoliopsida > Fabales > Fabaceae > Vicia > Vicia faba. The sequence continues at coordinate 377,160,629 of OX451741.1, read as the reverse complement.
TATGGAAACTATTCTATTATCGATATTTTTGTTACAACAATGGATGGTAGCCTTGTCATTATGGAAGGTAGTATGTTGTCGAGATTTTTGTTACTCCAATGGATGGTAGCCTTGTCATTATGGAAGGTAGTCTGTTGTCGAGAATTTGGTTATTACTATGGATGGTAGGCTTGTCAATATGGAAGGTAGTCTGTTGTCGAGATTTTTAATATTCCAATGGATGATAGCCTTGTCATTATGGAAGGTAGTCTGTTGTCGTGATTTTTGTTACTCCAATGGATGTTAGCCTTGTCATTATGGAAGCTATTCTATTATCGAGATTTTTGTTACTACAATGGATGGTAGGTTTGTCGTTATGGAAGGTAGTCTCTTGTCGATATCTTTGTTACTCCAATGGATGGTAGCCTTGTCATTATGGAAGGTAGTCTGTTGTCGAGATTATTGTTACTCCAATGGATGGATGCCTTGTCATTATGGAAGGTAGTCTGTTGTCGGGATTTTTGTTACTCCAATGGATGGTAGCCTTGTCATTATGGAAGCTAGTCTGTTGTCTTGATTTCTGTTACAACAATGGATGGAAGCCTTGTCATTATGGAAGGTAGTATGTTGTCGATATTTTTGTTACTCCAATGGATGGTAGCTCTGTCATTATGGAAGGTAGTTTGTTGACGAGAATTTTGTTACTACAATGGATGGTAGGCTTGTCATTATGGAAGTTAGTTTGTTGTCGAGATTTTTAATATTCCAATGGATGGTAGCCTTGTCATTATGGAAGGCATTCTATTTTCGTGATTTTTGTTACTCCATTGGATGGTAGCCTTGTCATTATTGAAGCTATTCTATTGTCGAGATTTTTGTTACTACAATGGATGGTAGGCTTGTCGTTATGGAAGGTAGTCTATTGTCGATATCTTTGTTACTCCAATGGATGGTAGCCTTGTCATTATGGAAGGTAGTATGTTGTCGAGATTTTAGTTACTCCAATGGATGGTAGCCTTGTCATTATGGAAGGTAGTCTGTTGTCTTGATTTTTGTTACTCCAATGGATTGTAGCCTTCTCATTATGGAAGGTAGTATGTTGTCGATATCTTTGTTACTACAATGGATGGTAGCCTTGTAATTTTGGAAGGTAGTATGTTGTCGATATCTTTGTTACTACAATAGATGGTAGCCTTGTCATTATGGAATGTAGTATGTTGTTGTGATTTCTGTTACTGCAATTGATGGTAGCCTTGTCATTATGGAATGTAGTCTGTTGTTGTCATTTCTGTTACTCCAATGGATGGTAGCCTTGTCATTATGGAAGGTAGTCTGTTGTCGAGATTTTTGTTACTCCAATGGATGGTAGCCTTGTCATTTTGGAAGGTAGTTTATTGTCAAGATTTTTAATATTCCAATGGATGGTAGGCTTGTCATTATGGAAGGTAGTCTATTGTCATGATTTTTGTTACTCCAATGGATGGTAGCCTTGTCATTATGGAAGCTATTCTATTATCGAGATTTTTGTTACTACCATGGATTATAGCCTTATCATTATGGAAGGTAGTCTCTTTTCGATATCATTGTTACTCCAATGGATGGTATCCTTGTCATTATGGAAGGTAGTCTGTTGTCTAGATTTCAGTTATTCCAATGCATGGTAGCCTTGTCATTATGGAAGGTAGTCTGTTGTGGGGATTTTTGTTACTCCAATGGATGGTAGCCTTGTCATTATGGAAGGTAGTTTGTCGTTGTGATTTATGTTACTCCAATGGATGTTAGCCTTGTCATTAAGGACGGTAGTCTATTGTTCAGATTTTTGTTCTGCCAATGGATGGTAGACTTTTCATTATGGAAGGTAGTCTATTGTCGAGATTTTTGTTACTCCATTGGATGGTAGCCTTGTCATTATGGAAGGTAGTGTCTTGTTGATATTTTTGTTATTCGAATGGATGGTAGACTTGTCATTATGGAAGGTAGTCTGTTGTCGTGATTTTTGTTACTCCAATGGATGGTAGCCTTGTCATCTGGGAAGGTTGTTTTTTGTGGAAATTTTTGTTACTCCAATGGATGGTACCCTTGTCATTATGGAAGGTAGTATGTTGTCGATATTTTTGTTATTCCAATGGATGGTAGAATTGTCATTATGGAAGGTAGTCTTTTGACGTGATTTTTGTTACTCCAATGGATGGTAGCCTTGTCATTATGGAAGGTAGTATGTCGTCGATATCTTTGTTACTATAATGGATGGTAGCCTAGTCATTATGGAAGGTAGTCTGTTGTCGAGATTTTTGTTACTGCAATGGATGGTAGCCTTGTCATTATGGAATGTAGTCTGTTGTTGTGATTTTTGTTACTCCAATGGATGGTAGCCTTGTCATTATGGAAGGTAGTCTGTTGTAGAGATTTTTGTTACTACAATGGATGGTAGCCTTGTCATTATGGAATGTAGTCTGTTGTCGAGATTTTTAATATTTAAAGGGAAGGTAGGCTTCTCATTATGGATGCTAGTCTGTTGTCGAGATTTTTAAAATTCCAATGGATGATAGCCTTTTTATTATGGAAGCTAGTCTGTTGTCATGATTTTAGTTACTCCAATGGATGGTAGCCTTGTCATTATGAAAGTTATTCTATTATCAATATTTTTGTTACTATAATGGATTATGGCCTTGTCATTATGGAAGGTAGTCTCTTGTCGATATCTTTGTTACTCCAATGGATGGTAGCCTTGTCATTATGGAAGGTAGTCTGTTGTCTAGATTTCAGTTATACCAATGGATGGTAGCCTTGTCATTATGGAAGGTAGTCTATTGTCAGGATTTTTGTTACTCCAATGGATGGTAGCCTTGTCATTATGGAAGTTTGTCTCTTGTGGAAATTTTTTTTACTCCAATGTATGGTACCCTTGTCATTATGGAAGGTAGTCTGTTGTCGATATTTTTGTTACTCCAATGGATGGTAGCCTTGTAATTATGGAAGGTAGTCTGTTGTCGTGATTTTTGTTACTCCAATGGATGGTAGCCTTGTCATTATGGAAGGTAGTATGTTGTCGATATCTTTGTTACTACAATGGATGGTAGCCTTGTCATTATGGAAGGTTGTCTGTTTTCGAGATTTTTGTTAGTGCAATGAATGGTATCCTTGTCATTATGGAATGTAGTCTGTTGTTGTGATTTCTGTTACTCCAATGGATGGTAGCCTTGTCATTACGGAAGGTAGTCTGTTGTCGAGATTTTTGTTATTACAATGGATGGTAGGCTTGTCAATATGGAAGGTAGTCTGTTGTCGAGATTTTTAATAATCTAATGGATGATAGCCTTGTCATTATGGAAGGTAGTCTATTGTCGTGATTTTTGTTACTCCAATGGATGTTAGCCTTGTCATTATGGAAACTATTCTATTATCGAGATTTTTGTTACAACATTGGATGGTAGCCTTGTCATTATGGAAGGTAGTATGTTGTCGAGATTTTTGTTACTCCAATGGATGGTAGCCTTGTCATTATGGAAGGTAGTCTGTTGTCGAGAATTTGGTTATTACTATGGATGGTAGGCTTGTCAATATGGAAGGTAGTCTGTTGTCGAGATTTTTAATATTCCAATGGATGATAGCCTTGTCATTATGGAAGGTAGTCTGTTGTCGTGATTTTTGTTACTCCAATGGATGTTAGCCTTGTCATTATGGAAGCTATTCTATTATCGAGATTTTTGTTACTACAATGGATGGTAGGTTTGTCGTTATGGAAGGTAGTCTCTTGTCGATATCTTTGTTACTCCAATGGATGGTAGCCTTGTCATTATGGAAGGTAGTCTGTTGTCGAGATTATTGTTACTCCAATGGATGGATGCCTTGTCATTATGGAAGGTAGTCTGTTGTCGGGATTTTTGTTACTCCAATGGATGGTAGCCTTGTCATTATGGAAGCTAGTCTGTTGTCTTGATTTCTGTTACAACAATGGATGGAAGCCTTGTCATTATGGAAGGTAGTATGTTGTCGATATTTTTGTTACTCCAATGGATGGTAGCTCTGTCATTATGGAAGGTAGTTTGTTGACGAGAATTTTGTTACTACAATGGATGGTAGGCTTGTCATTATGGAAGTTAGTTTGTTGTCGAGATTTTTAATATTCCAATGGATGGTAGCCTTGTCATTATGGAAGGCATTCTATTTTCGTGATTTTTGTTACTCCATTGGATGGTAGCCTTGTCATTATTGAAGCTATTCTATTGTCGAGATTTTTGTTACTACAATGGATGGTAGGCTTGTCGTTATGGAAGGTAGTCTATTGTCGATATCTTTGTTACTCCAATGGATGGTAGCCTTGTCATTAGGGAAGGTAGTATGTTGTCGAGATTTTAGTTACTCCAATGGATGGTAGCCTTGTCATTATGGAAGGTAGTCTGTTGTCTTGATTTTTGTTACTCCAATGGATTGTAGCCTTCTCATTATGGAAGGTAGTATGTTGTCGATATCTTTGTTACTACAATGGATGGTAGCCTTGTAATTTTGGAAGGTAGTATGTTGTCGATATCTTTGTTACTACAATAGATGGTAGCCTTGTCATTATGGAATGTAGTCTGTTGTTGTGATTTCTGTTACTGCAATGGATGGTAGCCTTGTCATTATGGAATGTAGTCTGTTGTTGTCATTTCTGTTACTCCAATGGATGGTAGCCTTGTCATTATGGAAGGTAGTCTGTTGTCGAGATTTTTGTTACTCCAATGGATGGTAGCCTTGTCATTTTGGAAGGTAGTTTATTGTCAAGATTTTTAATATTCCAATGGATGGTAGGCTTGTCATTATGGAAGGTAGTCTATTGTCATGATTTTTGTTACTCCAATGGATGGTAGCCTTGTCATTATGGAAGCTATTCTATTATCGAGATTTTTGTTACTACCATGGATTGTAGCCTTATCATTATGGAAGGTAGTCTCTTTTCGATATCATTGTTACTCCAATGGATGGTATCCTTGTCATTATGGAAGGTAGTCTGTTGTCTAGATTTCAGTTATTCCAATGCATGGTAGCCTTGTCATTATGGAAGGTAGTCTGTTGTCGGGATTTTTGTTACTCCAATGGATGGTAGCCTTGTCATTATGGAAGGTAGTTTGTCGTTGTGATTTATGTTACTCCAATGGATGTTAGCCTTGTCATTAAGGACGGTAGTCTATTGTTCAGATTTTTGTTCTGCCAATGGATGGTAGACTTTTCATTATGGAAGGTAGTCTATTGTCGAGATTTTTGTTACTCCATTGGATGGTAGCCTTGTCATTATGGAAGGTAGTGTCTTGTTGATATTTTTGTTATTCGAATGGATGGTAGACTTGTCATTATGGAAGGTAGTCTGTTGTCGTGATTTTTGTTACTCCAATGGATGGTAGCCTTGTCATCTGGGAAGGTTGTTTTTTGTGGAAATTTTTGTTACTCCAATGGATGGTACCCTTGTCATTATGGAAGGTAGTATGTTGTCGATATTTTTGTTATTCCAATGGATGGTAGAATTGTCATTATGGAAGGTAGTCTTTTGACGTGATTTTTGTTACTCCAATGGATGGTAGCCTTGTCATTATGGAAGGTAGTATGTCGTCGATATCTTTGTTACTACAATGGATGGTAGCCTAGTCATTATGGAAGGTAGTCTGTTGTCGAGATTTTTGTTACTGCAATGGATGGTAGCCTTGTCATTATGGAATGTAGTCTGTTGTTGTGATTTTTGTTACTTCAATGGATGGTAGCCTTGTCATTATGGAAGGTAGTCTGTTGTCGAGATTTTTGTTACTACAATGGATGGTAGCCTTGTCATTATGGAATGTAGTCTGTTGTCGATATTTTTAATATTTAAAGAGATGGTAGGCTTCTCATTATGGATGGTAGTCTATTGTCGAGATTTTTAATATTCCAATGGATGATAGCCTTTTTATTATAGAAGCTAGTCTGTTGTCATGATTTTAGTTACTCCAATGGATGGTAGCCTTGTCATTATGGAAGCTATTCTATTATCAATATTTTTGTTACTATAATGGATTATGGCCTTGTCATTATGGAAGGTAGTCTCTTGTCGATATCTTTGTTACTCCAATGGATGGTAGCCTTGTCATTATGGAAGGTAGTCTGTTGTCTAGATTTCAGTTATACCAATGGATGGTAGCCTTGTCATTATGGAAGGTAGTCTATTGTCGGGATTTTTGTTACTCCAATGGATGGTAGCCTTGTCATTATGGAAGGTAGTTTGTTGTCTAGATTTTTGTTACTGCAATGGATGGTAGCCTTGTCATTATGGTAGGTAGTTTTTCCTTGTGGTTTATGTTACTCCAATGGATGTTAGCCTTGTCATTAAGGACGGTAGTTTGTTGTTCAGATTTTTGTTCTGCCAATGGATGGTAGACTTTTCATTATGGAAGGTAGTCTATTGTCGAGATTTTTGTTACTGCAATGGATGGTAGCCTTGTCATTATGGAAGGTAGTCTGTTGTCGTGATTTTTGTTACTCCAATGGATGGTAGCCTTGTCATCAGGGAAGGTTGTCTGTTGTGGAAATTTTTGTTACTCCAATCGATGGTACCCTTGTCATTATTGAAGGTAGTCTGTTGTCGAGATTTTTGTTATTCCAATGGATGGTAGCCTTTTCATTGTGGAAGGTAGTCTATTGTCGGGATTTTTGTTACTCTAATGGATGGTAGCCTTGTCATTATGGAAGGTAGTATGTCGTCGATATCTTTATTACTGAAAATGGATGGGAGCCTTGTCATTATGAAAGGTAGTTTGTTGTTGATATTTTTGTTACTGCAATGGATGGTAGCCTTGTCATTATGGAATGTAGTCTGTTGATGTGATTTCTGTTAGTCCAATGGATGGTAGCCTTGTCATTATGGAAGGTAGTCTGTTGTCGAGATTTTTGTTACTACAATGGATGGTAGCCTTGTCATTATGGAAGGTAGTCTGTTGTCGAGATTTTTAATATTTAAATGGATGGTAGGCTTGTCATTATGGAAGGTAGTCTGTTGTCGAGATTTTTAATATTCCAATGGATGATAGCCTTGTCATTATGGAAGGTAGTCTGTTTTCATGATTTTAGTTACTCAAATGAATGGTAGCCTTGTCATTATGGAAGTTATTCTATTATCGAGATTTTTGTTACTACAATGGATTGTAGCCTTGTCATTATGGAAGGTAGTATGTTGTCTATATTTCAGTTACTCCAATGGATGGTAGCCTTGTCATTATGGAAGGTAATCTGTTGTCGGGATTTTTGTTACTCCAATGGATGGTAGCCTTGTCATTATTGAAGGTAGTTTGTTGTGTAGATTTTTGTTACAACAATGGATGGTAGCCTTGTCATTATGGAAGGTAGTATGTTGTCGAGATTTTTGTTACTCCAATGGATGGTAGCCTTGTCATTATGGAAGGTAGTCTGTTGTCGAGATTTTTTTTACTCCAATGTATGGTACCCTTGTCATTATGGAAGGTAGTCTGTTGTCGAGATTTTTGTTACTCCAATGGATGGTAGCCTTGTCATTATGGAAGGTAGTCTGTTGTCAAGATTTTTGTTACTGCAATGGATGGTAGCCTTGTCATTATGGATTGTAGTCTATTGTTGTGATTTTTGTTAGTGCAATGAATGGTAGCCTTGTCATTATGGAAGGTAGTCTGTTGTTGTGATTTCTGTTACTCCAATGGATGGTAGCCTTGTCATTATGGAAGCTATTCTATTATCGAGATTTTTGTTACTACAATGGATTGTAGCCTTGTCATTATGGAAGGTAGTCTCTTGTCGATATCTTGGTTACTCCAATGGATGGTAGCCTTGTCATTATGGAAGGTAGTCTGTTGTCTAGATTTCAGTTACTCCAATGGATGGTAGCCTTGTCATTATGGAAGGTAGTCTGTTGTCGGGATTTTTGTTACTCCAATGGATGGTAGCCTTGTCATTATGGAAGGTAGTTTATTGTCTAGATTTTTGTTACAACAATGTATGGTAGCCTTGTCATTATGGAAGGTAGTCTGTTGTCGAAATTTTTGTTACTACAATGGATGGTAGCCTTGTCATTATGGAAGGTAGTTTTTCGTTGTGATTTATGTTACTCCAATGGATGTTAGCCTTGTCATTATGGAAAGTAGTGTGTTGTTGATATTTTTGTTATTCGAATGGATGGTAGCCTTGTCATTAATGAAGGTAGTTTATTGTCGTGATTTTTGTTACTCCAATGGATGGTAGCCTTGTCATCAGGGAAGGTTGTCTGTTGTGGAAATTTTTGTTACTCCAATGGATGGTACCCTTGTCATTATGGAAGGTAGTCTGTTGTCGATATTTTTGTTACTCCAATGAATGGTAGCCTTGTCATTATGGAAGATATTCTTTTGTCGATATTTTTATTACTCCATTGGATGGAAGCCTTGTCATTATGGAAGGTAGTCTTTTGTCGAGATTTTTGCTATTCCAATGGATGGTAGCCTTGTCATTATGGAAGGTAGTCTGTTGTCGTGATTTTTGTTACTCCAATGGATGGTAGACTTATTATTATGGAAGGTAGTATGTTTTCGATATCTTTGTTACTACTATGGATAGTAGCCTTGTCATTATGGAAGGTAGTATGTTGTCGATATCTTTGTTACTACAATGGATGATAGCCTTGTCATTATGGAATGTAGTCTGTTGTTATGATTTAGGTTACTGCAATGGATGGTAGGCTTGTCATTATGGAAGGTAGTCTGTTGTCGAGATTTTTAATATTCCAATGGATGATAGCCTTGTCATTATGGAAGGTAGTCTGTTGTCATGATTTTAGTTACTCCAATGGATGGTAGCCTTGTCATTATGGAAGGTAGTCTGTCGTTGTGATTTATGTTACTCCAATGGATGTTAGCCTTGTCATTAAGGACGGTAGTCTGTTGTTCAGATTTTTGTTCTGCCAATAGATGGTAGACTTTTCATAAGGAAGGTAGTCTATTGTCGAGAATTTTGTTACTCCATTGGATGGTAGCCTTGTCATTATGGAAGTTTGTCTGTTGTGGAAATTTTTTTTACTCTAATGTATGGTACCCTTGTCATTTTGGAAGGTAGTCTCTTGTCGATATTTTTGTTACTCCAATGGATGGTAGCCTTGTCCTTATGGAAGGTAGTCTGTTATGGAAATTTTTGTTACTCCAATGGATGGTACCCTTGTCATTATTGAAGGTAGTCTGTTATCGATATTTTTGTTACTCCAATGGATGGTAGCCTTGTCATTATGGATGATATTCTATTGTCGATATTTTTATTACTCCATTGGATGGAAGCCTTGTAATTATGGTAGGTAGTCTGTTGTCGAGATTTTTGTTATTCCAATGGATGGTAGCCTTGTCATTATGGAAGGTAGTCTATTGACTTGACTTTTGTTAATCCAATGGATGGTAGCCTTGTCATTATGGAAGGTAGTATGTTGTCGATATCTTTGTTACTACAATGGATGGTAGCCTTGTCATTATGGAAGGTAGTCTGTTGTCGAGAATTTTGTTACTGCAATAGATGGTAGCCTTGTCATTATGGAATGTAGTCTGTTGTTGTGATTTCTGTTACTCCAATGGATGGTAGCCTTGTCATTATGGAAGGTAGTCTGTTGTCGAGATTTTTGTTACTACAATGGATGGTAGCCTTGTCATTATGGAAGGTATTCTGTTGTCGAGATATTTAATATTTAAATGGATGGTAGGCTTGTCATTATGGAAGGTAGTCTGTTGTCGAGATTTTTAATATTCCAATGGATGATAGCCTTGTCATTATGGAAGGTAGTCTGTTGTCATGATTTTTGTTACTCCAATGGATGGTAGCCTTGTGATTATGGAAGGTAGTTTGTCGTTGTGATTTATGTTACTCCAATGGATGTTAGCCTTGTCATTAAGGACGGTAGTCTGTTGTTCAGATTTTTGTTCTGCCAATGGATGGTAGACTTTTCATTATGGAAGGTAGTCTATTGTCGAGAATTTTGTTACTCCATTGGATGGTAGCCTTGTCATTATGGAAGTTTGTCTGTTGTGGAAATTTTTTTTACTCAAATGTATGGTACCCTTGTCATTATGGAAGGTAGTTTGTTGTCAAGATTTTTGTTACTCCAATGGATGGTACCCTTGTCATTATTGAAGGTAGTCTGTTGTCGATATTTTTGTTACTCCAATAGATGCTAGCCTTGTCATTATGGATGATATTCTATTGTCGATATTTTCATTACTCCATTGGATGGAAGCCTTGTAATTATGGCAGGTAGTCTGTTGTCAAGATTTTTGTTATTCCAATGGATGGTAGCCTTGTCATTATGGAAGGTAGTCTATTGACGTGATTTTTGTTACTCCAATGGATGGTAGCCTTGTCATTATGGAAGGTAGTATGTTGTCGATATCTTTGTTACTACAATGGATGGTAGCCTTGTTATTATGGAAGGTAGTCTGTTGTCGAGATTTTTGTTACTGCAATGGATGGTAGCCTTGTCATTATGGAATGTAGTCTGTTGTTGTGATTTCTGTTAATCCAATGGATGGTAGCCTTGTCATTATGGAACGTAGTCTGTTGTCGAGATTTTTTTTACTACAATCGATGGAAGCCTTGTCATTATGGAAGGTAGTCTGTTGTCGAGATTTTTAATATTTAAATGGATGGTAGGCTTGTCATTATGGAAGGCAGTCTGTTGTCGAGATTTTTAATATTCCAATGGATGATAGCCTTGTCATTGTGGAAGGTAGTCTGTTGTCATGATTTTTGTTACTCCAATGGATGGTAGCCTTGTCATTATGGAAGGTAGTCTGTCGTTGTTATTTATGTTACTCCAATGGATGTTAGCCTTGTCATTAAGGACGGTAGTCTGTTGTTCAGATTTTTGTTCTGCCAATGGATGGTAGACTTTTCATTATTGAAGGTAGTCTATTGTCGAGAATTTTGTTACTCCATTTGATGGTAGCCTTGTCATTATGGAAGTTTGTGTGTTGTGGAAATTTTTTTTACTCCAATGTATGGTACCCTTGTCATTATGGAAGGTAGTCTGTTGTCAAGATTTTTGTTACTCCAATGGATGGTAGCCTTGTCATTATGGAAGGTAGTTTGTTGTGGAACTTTTTGTTACTCCAATGGATGGTACCCTTATCATTATTGAAGGTAGTCTGTTGTCGATATTTTTGTTACTCCAATGGATGGTAGCCTTGTCATTATGGATGATATTCTATTGTCGATATTTTCATTACTCCATTGGATGGAAGCGTTGTAATTATGGTAGGTAGTCTGTTGACAAGATTTTTGTTATTCCAATGGATGGTAGCCTTGTCATTATGGAAGGTAGTCTATTGACGTGATTTTTGTTACTCCAATGGATGGTAGCCTTGTCATTATGGAAGGTAGTATGTTGTCGATATCTTTGTTACTACAATGGATGGTAGCCTTGTTATTATGGAAGGTAGTCTGTTGTCGAGATTTTTGTTACTGCAATGGATGGTAGCCTTGTCATAATGGAATGTAGTCTGTTGTTGTGATTTCTGTTAATCCAATGGATGGTAGCCTTGTCATTATGGAACGTAGTCTGTTGTCGAGATTTTTGTTACTACAATCGATGGCAGCCTTGTCATTATGGAAGGTAGTCTGTTGTCGAGATTTTTAATATTTAAATGGATGGTAGGCTTGTCATTATGGAAGGTAGTCTGTTGTCGAGATTTTTAATATTCCAATGGATGATAGCCTTGTCATTGTGGAAGGTAGTCTGTTGTCATGATTTTTGTTACTCCAATGGATGGTAGCCTTGTCATTATGGAAGGTAGTCTGTCGTTGTTATTTACGTTACTCCAATGGATGTTAGCCTTGTCATTAAGGACCGTAGTCTGTTGTTCAGATTTTTGTTCTGCCAATGGATGGTAGACTTTTCATTATGGAAGGTAGTCTATTGTCGAGAATTTTGTTACTCCATTTGATGGTAGCCTTGTCATTATGGAAGTTTGTCTGTTGTGGAAATTTTTTTTACTCCAATGTATGGTACCCTTGTCATTATGGAAGGTAGTCTGTTGTCAAGATTTTTGTTACTCCAATGGATGGTAGCCTTGTCATTATTGAAGGTAGTTTGTTGTGGAACTTTTTGTTACTCCAATGGATGGTACCCTTATCATTATTGAAGGTAGTCTGTTGTCGATATTTTTGTTACTCCAATGGATGGTAGCCTTGTCATTATGGATGATATTCTATTGTCGATATTTTCATTACTCCATTGGATGGAAGCCTTGTAATTATGGTAGGTAGTCTGTTGTCGAGATTTTTGTTATTCCAATGGATGGTAGCCTTGTCATTTTGGAAGGTAGTCTATTGACGTGATTTTTGTTACTCCAATGGATGGTAGCCTTGTCATTATGGAAGGTTGTACGTTGTCGATATCTTTGTTACTACAATGGATGGTAGCCTTGTCATTATGGAAGGTAGTCTGTTGTCGAGATTTTTGTTACTGCAATGGATCGAAGCCTTGTCATTATGGAATGTAGTCTGTTGTTGTGATTTCTGTTAATCCAATGGATGGTAGCCTTGTCATTATGGAAGGTAGTCTGTTGTCGAGATTTTTGTTACTATAATGGATGGTAGCCTTGTCATTATGGAAGGTAGTCTGTTGTCGAGATTATTAATATTTAAATGGATGGTAGGCATATCATTATGGAAGGTAGTATGTTGTCGAGATTTTTAATATTCCAATGGATGATAGCCTTGTCATTATGGAAGGTAGTCTGTTGTCATGATTTTTGTTACTCCAATGGATGGTAGCCTTGTCATTATGGAAGCTATTCTATTATCTAGATTTTTGTTACTACAATGGATTATAGCCTTGTCATTATGGAAGGTAGTCTCTTGTCGAGATTTTTGTCACTACAATAGATGGTAGCCTTGTCATTATGGAAGGTAGTCTGTTGTCGGGATTTTTGTTACTCCCATGGATGGTAGCCTTGTCATTATGGAAGGTAGTCTGTTGTCGAGATTTTTGTTACTCCAATGGATGGTAGCCTTGTCATTATGGAAGGTAGTCTGTTGTCGAGAGTTTTGTTACTACAATGGATGGTTGCCTTGTCATTATGGAAGCTATTCTATTGTCTAGATTTTTGTTACAACAATGGATGGTAGGCTTGTCGTTATGGAAGGTAGTCTCTTGTCGATATCTTTGTTACTCCAATGGATGGTAGCCTTGTCATTATGGAAGGTAGTCTGTTGTGTAGATTTTAGTTACTCCAATGGATGGTAGCCTTGTCATTATGGAAGTTTGTCTCTTGTTGAAATTTTTTTTACTCCAATGTATGGTACCCTTGTCATTATGGAAGGTAGTATGTTGTCGAGATTTTTGTTACTGCAATGGATGGTAGCCTTGTCATTATGGAAGGTAGTCTGTTGTCGTGACTTTTGTTACTCCAATGTATGGTAGCCTTGTCATTATGGAAGGTAGTATGTTGTCGATATCTTTGTTACTACAATGGATGGTAGCCTTGTCATTATGGAAGGTTGTCTGTTTTCGAGATTTTTGTTAGTGCAATGAATGGTAGCCTTGTCATTATGGAAGGTAGTCTGTTGTTGTGATTTCTGTTACTCCATTGGATGGTAGCCTTGTCATTATGGAAGGTAGTCTGTTGTCGAGATTATTGTTACTACAATGGATTGTAGCCTTGTCATTATGGAAGCTATTCTATTATCGAGATTTTTTTTACTACAATGGATTGTAGCCTTGTCATTATGGAAGGTAGTCTCTTTTCGATATCTATGTTACTCCAATGGATGGTAGCCTTGTCATTATGGAAGGTAGTCTGTTGTCTAGATTTCAGTTACTCCATTGGATGGTAGCCTTGTCATTATGGAAGGTAGTATGTTGTCGAGATTTTTTTACTCCAATGGATGGTAGCCTTGTCATTATGGAAGGTAGTCTGTTGTCTACATTTTTGTTAGAACAATGGATGGTAGCCTTGTCATTATGGAAGGTAGTTTGTTGTCGTGATTTTTGTTACTCCAATGGATGGTAGCCTTGTCATTATGGAAGGTAGTATGTTGTAGATATCTTTGTTACTACAATGGATGGTAGCCTTGTCATTATGTAAGGTAGTCTATTGTCGAGATTTTTGTTACTGCAATGGATGGTATCCTTATCATTAAGGAATGTAATCTGTTGTTGTGATTTCTGTTACTGCAATGGACGGTAGCCTTGTCATTATGGAAGGTAGTCTGTTGTTGAGATTTTTGTTACTTCAATGGATGGTAGCCTTGTCATAATGGAAGGTAGTCTGTTGTCGAGATTTTTAATATTCCAATGGATGGTGGCCTTGTCATTATGGAAGGTAGTGTGTTGTCGTGATTTTTTTTACTCCAATGGATGGTAGCCTTGTCATTATGGAAGCTATTCTACTTACGAGATTTTTGTTACTCCAATGGATTGTAGTGTTGTCTTTATGGAAGGTAGTCTGTTGTCGATATCTTTTTTACTCCAATGGATGGTAGCCTAGTCATTATGGAAGGTAGTCTCTTGTGGAGATTTTTGTTACTCCAATGGATGGTAGCCTTGTCATTATGGAAGGTAGTCTTTTGTCGTGATTTTTGTTACTCCAATAGTTGGTAGCCTTGTCATTATGGAAGCTATTCTATTATCGAGATTTTTGTTACTACAATGGATTAAAGCCTTGTCATTATGGAAGGTAGTCTCTTGTCGATATCTTTTTTACTTCAATGGATGGTAGCCTTGTCATTTTGGAAGGTAGTCTGTTGTGTAGATTTTAGTTACTCCAATGGATGGTAGCTTTGTCATTATGGAAGGTAGTCTGTTGTCAGGATTTTTGTTACTCCAATGGATGGTAGCCTTGTCATTATGGAAGGTAGTCTATTGTCTAGATTTTTGTTACAACAATGGATGGTAGCCTTTTCATTATGGAAGGTAGTCTGTTGTCGAGATTTTTGTTACTGCAATGGATGGCAGCCTTGTCATTATGGAAGGTAGACTGTCGTTGTGATTTCTGTTACTCTAATGGATGTTAGCCTTGTCATTAAGGACGGTAGTCTGTTGTTCGGATTTTTGTTCTGCCAATGGACGGTAGACTTTTCATTATGGAAGGTAGTCTTTTATCGAGAATTTTGTTACTCCATTGGATGGTAGCCTTTTCATTATGGAAGGTAGTGTGTTGGTGATATTTTTGTTATTCGAATGGATGGTAGCCTTGTCATTATGGAAGGTTGTCTATTGTCGTGATTTTTGTTACTCCAATGGATGGTAGCCTTGTCATCAGGGAAGGTTGACTCTTATGGAAATTTTTGTTACTCCAATGGATGGTACCCTTGTCATTATGGAAGGTAGTCTATTGTTGAGATTTTTGTTACTCCAATGGATGGTAGCCATGTCATTATGGAAGATATTCTATTGTCGATATTTTTATTACTCCATTGGATGGAAGCCTTGTCATTATGGAAGGTAGTCTGTTGTCGAGATTTTTGTTATTCCAATGGATGGTAGCCCTGTCATTATGGAAGGTAATCTGTTGTCGTGATTTTTGTTACTCCAATGGATGGTAGCCTTGTCATTATGGAAGATAGTATGTTGTCGATATCTTTGTTACTACAATGGATGGTAGCCTAGTCATTATGGAAGGTAGTCTGTTGAGGAGATTTTTGTTAATCCAATGGATGGTAGCCTTGTCATTTTGGAAGGTAGTCTGTTGTCGAGATTTTTTATACTCTAATGGATTGTAGCTTCGTCATTATGGAAGGTAGTCTCTTGTGGATATTTTTTATACTCCAATGATGGTACCCTTGTTCTTTTGCAAGGTAGTCTACTTTCGAAATTTTTGTTAATCCAATGGATGGTAGCCTTGTCATTATGGAAGGTAGTCTGTTGTCTAGATTTCAGTTACTCCAATGGATGGTAGCCTTGTCATTATTGAAGGTAGTCTGTTGTCGGGATTTTTGTTACTCCAATGGACGGTAGCCTTGTCATTATGGAAGGTAGTCTGTTGTCCAGATTTTTGTTACAACAATGGATGGTAGCCTGGTCATTATGGAAGGTAGTCTCTTGTCGAGATTTTTGTTATTCCAATGGATTGTAGCCTTGTCATTATGGAAGGTAGTCTGTTGTCGTGATTTTTGTTACCCCAATGGATGGAAGCCTTGTCATTATGGAAGGTATTATGTTGTCGAAATTTTGGTTACTACAATGGATGGTAGCCTTGTCATTATCGAAGGTAGTCTATTGTCGAGATTTTTAATATTCCAATGGATGGTAGCCTTGTCATTATGGAAGGTAGTCTGTTGTCGAGATTTTTATTACTCCAATGGATGGTAGCCTTGTAATTATGGAAGGTAGTTTGTTGTTGAGATTTTTGTTACTGCAATGGATGGTAGCCTTGTCATTATGGAATGTAGTCTGTTGTTGTGATTTCTGTTACTCCAATGGATGGGTGCCTTTTCATTTTGGAAGATAGTTTGTTGTCGAGATTTTTGTTACTCCAATTGATGGTAGCCTTGTCATTACTACAATGGATGATAGCCTTGTCATTATGGAAGGTAGTCTGTTGTCAATATTTTTATTATTCCAATGGATGGTAGCCTTGTCATTATGGAAGATAGTTTGTTTTCGTGATTTTTGTTACTCCAATGGATGGTAGCCTTGTCATTATGGAAGTTATTCTATTGCCGAGATTTTTGTTACTACAATGGATTGTAGGGTTGTCATTATGGAAGGTAGTATGTTGTCGATATCTTTGTTACTCTAATGGATGGTAGCCTAGTCATTATGGAAGGTAGTCTGTTGTGGAGATTTTTGTTACTCCAATGGATGGTAGCCTTGTCATTATGGAAGGTAGTCTGTTGTCGAGATTTTTTATACTCAAACAGATTGTAGCTTTGTCATTATGGAAGGTAGTTTGTTGTCGAGATTTTATTTACTACAATGGATGGTAGCCTTGTCATTATGGAAGGTAGTCTGTTGTCATGATTTTTGTTACTCCAATGGATGGTAGCCTTGTCATTATGGAAGGTAGTCTGTTATCTAGATTTCAGTTACTCCAATGGATGGTAGCCTTGTCATTATTGAAGGTAGTCTATTGTCGGGATTTTTGTTACTCCAATGGACGGTAGCCTTGTCATTATGGAAGGTAGTCTGTTTTCCAGATTTTTGTTAGAACAATGGATGGTAGCCTTGTCATTATGGAAGGTAGTCTGTTGTCGAGATTTTTGTTACTATAATGGATGGTAGCCTTGTCATTATGGAAGGTAGTCTCTTGTCGAGATTTTTGTTATTCCAATGGATTGTAGCCTTGTCATTATGGAAGGTAGTCTGTTGTCGTGATTTTTGTTACCCCAATGGATGGCAGCCTTGTCATTATGGAAGGTATTATGTTGTCGAAATTTTGGTTACTACAATGGATGGTAGCCTTGTCATTATCGAAGGTAGTCTATTGTCGAGATTTTTAATATTCCAATGGATGGTAACCTTGTCATTATGGAAGGTAGTCTGTTGTCGAGATTTTTATTACTCCAATGGATGGTAGCCTTGTGATTATGGAAGGTAGTTTGTTATCGAGATTTTCGTTACTGCAATGGATGGTAGCCTTGTCATTATGGAAAGTAGTCTGTTGTTGTGATTTCTGTTACTCCAATGGATGGGTGCCTTTTCATTTTGGAAGATAGTTTGTTGACGAGATTTTTGTTACTCCAATTGATGGTAGCCTTGTCATTACTACAATGGATGATAGCCTTGTCATTATGGAAGGTAGTCTGTTGTCAATATTTTTAATATTCCAATGGATGGTAGCCTTGTCATTGGTGAAGATAGTTTGTTTTCGTGATTTTTGTTACTCTAATGGATGGTAGCCTTGTCATTATGGAAGTTATTCTATTGCCGAGATTTTTGTTACTACGATGGATTGTAGGGTTGTCATTATGGAAGGTAGTATGTTGTCGATATCTTTGTTACTCTAATGGATGGTAGCCTAGTCATTATGGAAGGTAGTCTGTTGTGGAGATTTTTGTTACTCCAATGGATGGTAGCCTTGTCATTATGGAAGGTAGTCTGTTGTCGAGATTTTTTATACTCAAACAGATTGTAGCTTTGTCATTATGGAAGGTAGTTTGTTGTCGACATTTTTGTTACTACAATGGATGGTAGCCTTGTCATTATGGAAGGTAGTCTGTTGTCATGATTTTTGTTACTCCAATGGATGGTAGCCTTGTCATTATGGAAGGTAGTCTGTTGTCTAGATTTCAGTTACTCCAATGGATGGTAGCCTTGTCATTATTGAAGGTAGTCTATTGTCGGGATTTTTGTTACTCCAATGGATGGTAGCCTTGTCATTATGGAAGGTAGTCTGTTTTCCATATTTTTGTTAGAACAATGGATGGTAGCCTTGTCATTATGGAAGGTAGTCTGTTGTCGAGATTTTTGTTACTATAATGGATGGTAGCCTTGTCATTATGGAAGGTAGTCTCTTGTCGAGATTTTTGTTATTCCAATGGATTGTAGCCTTGTCATTATGGAAGGTAGTTTGTTGTCGTGATTTTTGTTACCCCAATGGATGGCAGCCTTGTCATTATGGAAGGTATTATGTTGTCGAAATTTTTGTTACTACAATGGATGGTAGACTTGTCATTATGGAAGGTAGTCTGTTGTCGAGATTTTTGTTACTCCAATGGATGGTAGCCTTGTCATTATGGAAGGTAGTCTGTTGTCGAGATTTTTGTTACTGCAATGGATGGTAGCCTTGACATTATGGAATGTAGTCTGTTGTTGTGATTTTTGTTACTCCAATGGATGGGTGCCTTGTCATTATGGAAGATAGTCTATTGTCGAGATTTTTGTTACTCCAATGGATGGTAGCCTTGTCATTATCGAAGGTAGTCTTTTGTCGAGATTTTTGTTACTACAATGGATGATAGCCATGTCATTATGGAAGGTAGTCTGTTGTCGAGATTTTTAATATTCCAATGGATGGTAGCCTTGTCATTATAGAAGATAGTCTGTTTTCGTGATTTTTGTTACTCCAATGGATGGTAGCCTAGTCATTATGGAAGTTATTCTATTGCCGAGATTTTTGTTACTACAATGGATTGTAGGGTTGTCATTATGGAAGGTAGTCTGTTGTCGATATCTTTGTTACTCTAATGGATGGTAGCCTAGTCATTATGGAAGGTAGTCTGTTGTGGAGATTTTTGTTACTCCAATGGATGGTAGCCTTGTCATTATGGAAGGTAGTATGTTATCGAGATTTTTTATACTCAAACAGATTGTAGCTTTGTCATTATGGAAGGTAGTTTGTTGTCGAGATTTTATTTACTACAATGGATGGTAGCCTTGTCATTATGGAAGGTAGTCTGTTGTCATGATTTTTGTTACTCCAATGGATGGTAGCCTTGTCATTATGGAAGGTAGTCTGTTATCTAGATTTCAGTTACTCCAATGGATGGTAGCCTTGTCATTATTGAAGGTAGTCTATTGTCGGGATTTTTGTTACTCCAATGGACGGTAGCCTTGTCATTATGGAAGGTAGTCTGTTTTCCAGATTTTTGTTAGAACAATGGATGGTAGCCTTGTCATTATGGAAGGTAGTCTGTTGTCGAGATTTTTGTTACTATAATGGATGGTAGCCTTGTCATTATGGAAGGTAGTCTCTTGTCGAGATTTTTGTTATTCCAATGGATTGTAGCCTTGTCATTATGGAAGGTAGTCTGTTGTCGTGATTTTTGTTACCCCAATGGATGGCAGCCTTGTCATTATGGAAGGTATTATGTTGTCGAAATTTTGGTTACTACAATGGATGGTAGCCTTGTCATTATCGAAGGTAGTCTATTGTCGAGATTTTTAATATTCCAATGGATGGTAACCTTGTCATTATGGAAGGTAGTCTGTTGTCGAGATTTTTATTACTCCAATGGATGGTAGCCTTGTGATTATGGAAGGTAGTTTGTTATCGAGATTTTCGTTACTGCAATGGATGGTAGCCTTGTCATTATGGAAAGTAGTCTGTTGTTGTGATTTCTGTTACTCCAATGGATGGGTGCCTTTTCATTTTGGAAGATAGTTTGTTGACGAGATTTTTGTTACTCCAATTGATGGTAGCCTTGTCATTACTACAATGGATGATAGCCTTGTCATTATGGAAGGTAGTCTGTTGTCAATATTTTTAATATTCCAATGGATGGTAGCCTTGTCATTGGTGAAGATAGTTTGTTTTCGTGATTTTTGTTACTCTAATGGATGGTAGCCTTGTCATTATGGAAGTTATTCTACTGCCGAGATTTTTGTTACTACGATGGATTGTAGGGTTGTCATTATGGAAGGTAGTATGTTGTCGATATCTTTGTTACTCTAATGGATGGTAGCCTAGTCATTATGGAAGGTAGTCTGTTGTGGAGATTTTTGTTACTCCAATGGATGGTAGCCTTGTCATTATGGAAGGTAGTCTGTTGTCGAGATTTTTTATACTCAAACAGATTGTAGCTTTGTCATTATGGAAGGTAGTTTGTTGTCGACATTTTTGTTACTACAATGGATGGTAGCCTTGTCATTATGGAAGGTAGTCTGTTGTCATGATTTTTGTTACTCCAATGGATGGTAGCCTTGTCATTATGGAAGGTAGTCTGTTGTCTAGATTTCAGTTACTCCAATGGATGGTAGCCTTGTCATTATTGAAGGTAGTCTATTGTCGGGATTTTTGTTACTCCAATGGATGGTAGCCTTGTCATTATGGAAGGTAGTCTGTTTTCCATATTTTTGTTAGAACAATGGATGGTAGCCTTGTCATTATGGAAGGTAGTCTGTTGTCGAGATTTTTGTTACTATAATGGATGGTAGCCTTGTCATTATGGAAGGTAGTCTCTTGTCGAGATTTTTGTTATTCCAATGGATTGTAGCCTTGTCATTATGGAAGGTAGTTTGTTGTCGTGATTTTTGTTACCCCAATGGATGGCAGCCTTGTCATTATGGAAGGTATTATGTTGTCGAAATTTTTGTTACTACAATGGATGGTAGACTTGTCATTATGGAAGGTAGTCTGTTGTCGAGATTTTTGTTACTCCAATGGATGGTAGCCTTGTCATTATGGAAGGTAGTCTGTTGTCGAGATTTTTGTTACTGCAATGGATGGTAGCCTTGACATTATGGAATGTAGTCTGTTGTTGTGATTTTTGTTACTCCAATGGATGGGTGCCTTGTCATTATGGAAGATAGTCTATTGTCGAGATTTTTGTTACTCCAATGGATGGTAGCCTTGTCATTATCGAAGGTAGTCTTTTGTCGAGATTTTTGTTACTACAATGGATGATAGCCATGTCATTATGGAAGGTAGTCTGTTGTCGAGATTTTTAATATTCCAATGGATGGTAGCCTTGTCATTATAGAAGATAGTCTGTTTTCGTGATTTTTGTTACTCCAATGGATGGTAGCCTAGTCATTATCGAAGGTAGTCTTTTGTCGAGATTTTTGTTACTCCAATGGATGGTAGCCTTGTCATTTTGGAAGGTAGTCTGTTGTCGATATCTTTGTTACTCTAATGGATGGTAGCCTAGTCATTATGGAAGGTAGTCTGTTGTGGAGATTTTTGTTACTCCAATGGATGGTAGCCTTGTCATTATGGAAGGTAGTATGTTGTCGAGATTTTTTATACTCAAACGGATTGTAGCTTTGTCATTATGGAAGATAGTCTCTAGCAGATATTTTTGTTACTCCAATGATGGTACCCTTGTCCTTATGCAAGGTAGTCTACTGTCGAGATTTTTGTTACTCCAATGGATGGTAGCCTTGTCATTATGGAAGGTAGTTTTTTTTTTAGATTTCAGTTACTCCAATGGATGGTAGCCTTGTCATTATTGAAGGTAGTCTGTTGTCCGGATTTTTGTTACTTCAATGGACGGTAGCCTTGTCATTATGGAAGGTAGTTTGTTGTCCAGATTTTTGTTACAACAATGGATGGTAGCCTTGTCATTATGGAAGGTAGCCTGTTGTCGAGATTTTTGTTACTACAATGGATGGTATCCTTGTCATTATGGAAGGTAGTCTCTTGTCGAGATTTTTGTTATTCCAATGGATTGTAGCCTTGTCATTATGGAAGGTAGTCTGTTGTCATGATTTTTGTTACCCCAATGGATGGCAGCCTTGTCATTATGGAAGGTATTATGTTGTCGAAATTTTTGTTACTACAATGGATGGTAGCCTTGTCATTATGGAAGGTAGTCTGTTGTCGAGATTTTTAACATTCCAATGGATGGTAGCCTTGTCATTATTGAAAGTAGTATGTTGTTGTGATTTCTGTTACTCCAATGGATGGTAGCCTTGTCATTATGGAAGGTAGTCTGTTGTCGAGATTTTTGTTACTCCAATGGATGGTAGCCATGTCATTATGGAAGGTAGTCTATTGTAGAGATTTTTGTTACTACAATGGATGGTAGCCTTGTCATTATGGAGTGTAGTATGTTTTCGAGATTTTTGTTACTACAATGAATGGTAGGCTTGTCATTATGGAAGGTAGTCTGTTGTCGAGATTTTAAATATTCCAATGGATGGTAGGCTTGTTGTAGCTATAAAAAATGTAGCGGGGTAAATCGGAGATCGAACTATTAATTAATTCGTCTCACAAAAGCAAGAGTCGCCACCGCGCTTTATTATTTCCAAGGGAAAAGGGAAAAGAGCGAAATAAAACCCTAAAATATGCAATGTAAAATAATACTTTAAAAGTAATGAAAATAGGGAATTAGAGCGGCACCAGTCAAACTTTCTTGAAAGTAGTGATTAACAAGTTATGATCATCAGAATATATAGACATCTTTCTCACATACATAGTTAAATGACTCCATCGACACGAATCACCTTTATACCTTTCAAAGTTTGGCACTTTGAATTTGGCTGGAATCTTTACATTTGGAACTAAACACAGATCATGAGCATTCTTTCCAAACAAATCTTTCCCCTTCAACACTCTGATCTCCCTCTGCATCTCTTGAAACTGGTCTTGAAATTCTTCCATTCTATCGAAAAGACCCAGACTTTCAGCAGGCTCGGCATGATAAGCAGGTTCATTCATGTATGGCATAGAATGAACCACAGGAGCGACTGTTGTCATCACTGGTTGAGGGAAAGGTGCCACAGACGGGATTACAGGAGGCATAATAGTTGTCTCCGGTTGAGGAACAGTCACAGTAGGTTGAACCAAAGGTTTTACGACAGGCTGATACCCTTCTGGCACAAAGTTATAAGGCATTCCCCACGGTAAACCTTTTGGCATCGGATGTTGAAGCAAAGAGTTGATTTGAGTCACAGATGTTAGAACGGTGACAATCTCAGAAACCACATTAGTTGAAGTCTGAATCTCAGCAGCTGCAGTCGATGGCTGATTTTGAGAAGCCATCAAACTTTCCACCAGCGCAGTTAGTTTCTCCATACCGACATGAAGGGTAGCGACCTCCTCATGAAGCTCGTGGTTTTCCTGTTCTAGATCTTCCATTTTCCTCTGACGATTGGCTCGGGTATCGTACCGATGAGACAGCTTGACAATCTACCGGAGTGGAAAAAGAAACAAGGATAAGACTCTAGAAAACATGTGAAGTGGAATGTTGGATGATGCATGATATGCGATGCAAATGATCATTTGTTTCGATAGTTTTTCAAGGAACTTCGATAATTTTGCACACATCAATGGTAGAGGAATTTGGAACAATAAAAACTCATTTCATTAATCAAAAGCGGTAAATTAAAACTTACAACTTTGGAACAACAAAACAATAAATTACAACCTTGGGACGACAACCCAATAATAAAAGCAGTAAATTACAACTTTGGAACATGATGCCCCTTTTACAGAGTTTTACAAAAATGACATCAGTACAAATAAAACTAAGAACTGAAGATCATTTAGAATTAACTTCGAGTGTTTCTTCTTCCAAACACCATAATTATAGTACCTGAGATATCTGCAAAAATCATTCTTAAGTTCCTTGAAAAACAAGTTTTTTTCTACAAAAAATGTTGATGGATGCATAGATGAATGATAATGCAATAGTTACACTCATGTTCACAAACATGGGGTTCAAAGGTTCAACGTTTCATGCATGGAGGCAAAGGTAAAGCCCACCCCAAGGTATGTACTAACGGTTTAATCGCACCTGTAAGACAAGGTTCTAAGAGTTCCCAGAGTCTACATTCCTCCTTCAGATATTACCAATGTCTTGATTACTCAATAATTAGCAATATTCTCAAGAGAAACTCGTCCGAGCGTAGCATCGCGTAACAATTACTTCTGGATTACTCCGTTATAATCTCTGCGCTACACCTAAAAGGCCAAGATGGGTTAGGTTTCTACGGTTCTCAGCTTCTCTAGCTCCCAGGTCGAAAATAATAATGTCTTCCCGATTACTTGGTAAACAAATATTACATTCAAAAGGGACTTCCACCGAGTGGGGGATTTCATGCCTCCTTCTTCGGGATTACTCCCTCAAAGTGAACATGACTATATCGCCCGTTCTATCCTTAAGTGTAACTTAATCCGGGTATAGGATTAATCCTTTTCAAAAAACCCAAACAACCCCAATATAAAAACATAATCAATCAAATAAATAATAAAAAAAATAGATAAAACAAACTAGGCTTAATCCACTTAGGGATGGACCAGCAAGAGGTCAATCTTTCCCCAGCAGAGTCGCCAATTCTGTAGCGATAAAAACTGTAGCAGGGTAAATCAGAGATCAAACTATTAACTAATTCGTCTCACAAAAGCAAGAGTCGCCACCGCGCTTTATTATTTCCAAGGGAAAAGGGAAAAGAGCGAAATAAAACCCTAAAATATGCAATGTAAAATAATACTTTAAAAGTAATGAAAATACAAGGCGTTTTTAAAAAGAGGTCTAGATTTCGGGGGTTGGTTATACAATGGGAAGGTATTAGCACCCAATGTATCTATAGTATTCTATAGGAACCTTTTGAAATATCTGTTTTTGGTTAAAATTGTTTGTTTGATTAAAATGGTTCATTTGGCTAAAAATAGGTGTGGGCGAGAGTTTGAAGATACGACGACCTAGTATCGAAGTTTTGACATAAAAGGTGTGAGTTTTGAAAAAATTGAATATTTGGGAAAATTATCTTAAGTTTTTAACGAAATAATAAACGGAGGATGAATGAGGGTATTCGCACGATGTTTTTTTTTATGACATGAAGTCGACAAAAAATTAAACAATTCCCTTGGATTTTGCAAGCAACATGAAGATTAAAACTAAAAGTATAAACACTCCAAGATTTTTAAAAAGAAAACCAAGAGAGAAGCCATGGAATTAAATCAAAATTATCACAAACTCAACCAACGTGTATCATGGGAAGAACATCATAAGGGGCAATAAATTCAAAGAGATAACTTACAAACTTATCAATGAAACACTAGTTAAAAAAACTAACAAAATTAACTAAAATGTTGACCAAACTAAAAATGAAATATCAAGATTTAAATAAATTATAAAACTAAACTAATTAATTGGGTTTTATCTAAAACTATGTGATTATTTAATCTTTTAAACCAAAAGAGATAAGGAAATCAATAAAAGAATAAGAGTGTAAATTAGTATATAGGGTAAGCATGAAGTACTGGGCGCTAAAGCCTAATTGAAATGAGACCCAAGGTTTTGTTTTGGTTACAGCCAGCTCCAGATTTACAATTAACAAGATATTTGGGAAATGAGCTGAAAACGAAATAAAAAGGTCCAGCATGGGATTGAAATCGAAATCGAACAACGCTTCTTTCGAACTCTCTTTTTTCTCTCTTTCGAACTCTCTTTTTTTCTCTCTTTCGAACTCTCTTTCGAACTCTCTCTTAAACTTCTCTTTCGAACTCTCTTTCGAACTCTCTTTTTTCTCTCTTTCGAACTCGCTTTTTTTCCTCTGTTTCGAACTCTCTTTTTTCCTCTCTTTTTTCCTCTCTTTTGAACTCTCTCTTCAACCTCTCTTTCGAACTCTCTTTTTTCCTCTCTTTTTTCCTCTCTTTTGAACTCTCTTTCGAACTCTCTCTTCAACCTCTCTTTCGAACTCTCTTTTTTCCTCTCTTTTGAACTCTCTTTCGAACTCTCTCTTCAACCTCTCTTTCGAACTATCTTTCGAACTCTCTTTTTTCTCTCTTTTGAACTATCTCTTCAACCTCTCTTTCGAACTATCTTTCAAACTCTCTTTTTTCACTCTTTCGAACTCTCTTTTTTTCTCTCTTTCGAACTCTCTTTTTCTCTCTCTTTCGAACTCCCTTTCGAACTCTCTCTTCAACCTCTCTTTCGAACTCTCTTTCGAACTCTCTTTTTTTCTCTCTTTCGAACTCTCTCTTCAGCCTCTCTTTCGAAGTCTCTTTTTTCTCTCTAAATCAAAATCGAACACTCTGCTCCCTCTAAATTGAAATCGAACAACAACACTGCTTCTGGTTTTTTCATGCAGTTAAACATCAAATCAACAAGGCGAAAAATATTCATGGTAAGAGAAACAACAATAACAATCTCAGGGGTTCTTGTTTATTGAAACATCAACAACAAAAAATGCGGCAACGACAACTAGTTCACAACATACATCATTATAACAAGCATAACAACAAATTTGAGAAAAAAGTAGGGAGACTTACAAGATCAAAGCAAGTCTGATAATTTCTATTTTTGACGATGAAATAATAAAGAAATCCAGAGATGAGGTAATATACTCTTTTAATTCCTTCTGCTTCCATAAACTAACTCGAAAATGTTGGTGTTGTTGAGGCGATGAGTTCTTGCGGATGGTTATGCTTGGTTCAAAATGGTGCAGGTTAGAAGGTTTGGTTCTGTTTACAGTTTGTGGTTGTGCAAGTTTGAGACTTGCAGGTTTTTTACTAGTTTTAGGCAGGTGGATGCAGTTCTGGATTTGTTGTTTGGAGGAGGCAGGCTTTAGCAAGTTGATAACTTGCATCTTTGAAACAGGTTTGGAGTTATGCAGGCTTTGGCAAGTTGATAACTTGCAGCTTCTGCAAGTTTGTGTTTTTGTAAGTTCAAAGGATTGAGCTTGTGGTGTGAGGGCTTTAGTTTATGCAGATTTGTTCTTCTGCAAGTTCGAAACAGGCTTTGAGTTATGCTTGAAGGCAGGTTACAGGTTATGTTTGTGTTTTGATTTGGCTATGTTGTTGTGTTTTCGAGCAGTTTGCAGGTTTGACAAACTTGCAGGTTTTTGCTTGCAGTTTTACAGTTTGTGGTTGTGTTTGTGAACTATCTCTTTTTCTCGCTCCCCCCCTATTTCGATTGATATCTGCCTGTTTTATAGTGAATAAGAATGAAGGTTTGGGAGGGAAAGTTTGGTGAGTTTGAACATATGGAATACCCTGATTTATGACACTTTTTGATGCAGTTTCTTGCCCTCCTATTTTGGTGTAATGTTTGTCTTGACATAGTGCAGATTTTGGACTGGTGTTTGGGCAGCAGAGATTGTGACCGTTTTCTTGGCATTACTTGCAGGTTTGGCAGGTTTCTCGTTGCAAGTCTTTGGACTGATTTCTGCAGCATATGGTTAAAGTGGATAACAAAGAGGCTTTGAAGTGTAGTATTTGACAGCATATTTAGACTTACATAGACATAACATAATAATTATAATATTAATAATAATATTAATGACAATAATAATAAAATAAACTGTTAGTAAAACTAAACTGAAAAATACAAAAGTGAAATAAAAGAGATATTAAAATTGGTTCTAAAATCTATTAATAATTCAACTTAAAAATATATTTCAAATGGAATTATAATCAAAATTTACACCAAAATTAATTATATAGAAATAAAAATAAATGAAAAATCAAACCATATTTTTTTCAAATTTTTGAATTGCAACTAAAGAAACACAAAATAGACTTACATACTCAAAAAATGTAAAAAGCAAAAGAACTTATATGTATTTTTGTGATTTTTCGGAATTATCAATAAAAATATATAAATTAAATGAAACTAATAAAACTAAAAGATTTTATATTTTGGATAAAGTAAAACTGATATGAACTAAATATTTTTGTGGATTTTCTTTTTATGAAAATAAGAATAAAAGAAAGATGATAAAAAAATGAAAAACATCATGATTTAATAAAGTCAGGCAAAACCGGTTAAATTTCACCAAATTAACAACGATTTCTAATATTTCTATTTTTTGGTGGATTTTCAAAGCATAATCATCTCTTGACTTGTAAAGAAAAGTTGTAGTTGTTGCAAAGGAGAATCATATGTAAAAGAACCACTAAAAAATGTCGAAATTTGAAGAAGTTATGAATTTTGAAATCTGACTCGAGAATTGGCAAAAATAGATTGAACCGCTTGTGAATGCTTGCTATGTAATAATGCAGATGGGAGGTGGTATCTTAGGTCAAAATTTGGTGTATGACACTTGTCATTATGGAAGGTAGTCTGTTGTCTTGATTTTTGTTACTCCAATGTATGGTAGCCTTGTCTATATGGAAGTTATTCTATTGTCCAGATTTTTGTTACTACAATGGATTATAACCTTGTCATTATGGAAGGTAGTCTCTTGTCGATATCTTTGTTACTCCAATGGATGGAAGCCTTGTCATTATGGAAGGTAGTCTGTTTTTGAGATTTTTGTTACTACAATGGATTGTAGTGTTGTCATTATGGAAGGTAGTCTGTTGTCGATATCTTTGTTACTCCAATGTATGGTAGCCTTGTCATTATGGAAGGTAGTATGTTGTCGACATTTTTGTTACTCCAATGGATGGTAGCCTTGTCATTATGGAAGGTAGTCTGTTGTCGAGATTTTTTATACTCCAATGGATTATGGCCTTGTCATTATGGAAGGTAGTCTCTTGCGGATATTTTTGTTACTCCAATGATGGTACCCTTGTCCTTATGCAATGTAGTCTATTATCGATATTGTTGTTACTCCAATGGATGATAGCCTTATCATTTTGGAAGATATTCTATTGTCGATATTTTTATTACTCCATTGGATGGAAGCCTTGTCATTATGGAAGGTAGTTTGTTGTCGAGATTTTTGTTATTCCAATAGATGGTAGCCTTGTCATTATGGAAGGTAGTATGATGTCGATATCTTTGTTACTATAATGGATGGTAAAATTGTCATTGTGGAAGGTAGTCAATTGTCTAGATTTTTGTTACTACAATGGATGGTAGCCTTGTCATTATGGAACGTAGTCTGTTGTTGTGATTTCTGTTACTCCAATGGATAGTAGCCTTGTCATTATGGAAGGTAGTCTGTTGTCGAGATTTTCGTTACTCCAATGAATGGTAGCCTTGTCATTATTGAAGGTAGTATGTTGTCGAGATTTTTGTTACAACAATGGATGGTAGCCTTGTCATTATGGAAGGTAGTCTGTTGTCGAGATTTTTAATATTCCAATGGATGGTAGCCTTGTCATTATGGAAGGTAGTTTGTTGTCGTGATTTTTT
Source organism: Vicia faba (assembly GCA_948472305.1). Lineage (NCBI taxonomy): Eukaryota > Viridiplantae > Streptophyta > Magnoliopsida > Fabales > Fabaceae > Vicia > Vicia faba. Next base: position 377,131,256 of record OX451741.1, on the reverse strand, counting down.
TTACTCTAATGGATGATAGCCTTCTCATTATGGAAGCTATTCTATTGTCGGGATTTTTGTTACTACAATGGATTTTAGTGTTGTTGTTATGGAAGGTAGTCTGTTGTCGATATCTTTGTTACTCCAATGGATGGTAGCCTAGTCATTATGGAAGGTAGTCTGTTGTCGAGATTTTTGTTACTCCAATGGATGGTAGCCTTGTCATTATGGAAGGTAGTCTGTTGTCGAGATTTTTTATACTCCAATGGATTGTGGCCTTGTCATTATGGAAGGTAGTCTCTTGCGGATATTTTTGTTACTCCAATGATGGTACCCTTGTCCTTATGCAATGTAGTCTATTGTCGAGATTTTTGTTAGTCCAATGGATGGTAGCCTTGTCATTATGGAAGGTAGTCTGTTGTCTAGATTTGAGTTACTCCAATGGATGGTAGCCTTGTCATTATTGAAGGTAGTCTGTTGTCGGGATTTTTGTTACACCAATGGATGGTGGCCTTGTCATTATGGAAGGTAGTCTGTTGTCCAGATTTTTGTTACTCCAATGGGTGGTAGACTTGTCATTATGGAAGGTAGCCTGTTGTCGATATTTTTGTTACTCCATTGGATGGTAGCCTTTTCGTTATAGAAGGTTGTCTCTTGTTGAAATTTTTGTAATTCGAATGGATTATAGCCTTGTCATTATGGAAGGTAGTCTGTTGTCAAGATTTTTGTTACTACAATGGATTGTAGCCTTGTCGTTATGGAAGATAGTCTGTTGTCGAGATTTTTGTTACTCCAATGGATTGTAGCCTTGTCATTATTGAAGATATTCTATTATCGATATTTTTATTACTCCATTGGATGGAAGCCTTGTCATTATGGAAGGTAGTTTGTTATCGAGATTTTTGTTATTCCAATGGATGGTAGCCTTGTCATTATGGAAGGTATTCTGTTGTCCAGATTTTTGTTACTACAATGGATGGTAGCCTTGTCATTATGGAAGGTAGGATGTTGTCGAGATTTTTGTTATTCCAATGGATGGTAGCCTTGTCATTATGGAAGGTAGTCTCTTGTCGTGATTTTTGTTAATCCAATGGATGGAAGCCTTGTCATTATGGAAGGTATTCTTTTGACGAGATTTTTGTTATTGCAATGGATTTTAGCCTTGTCGTTATGGAAGGTAGTCTGTTGTTATGATTTTTGTTACTCTAATGGATGGTAGCTTTGTCATTATGGAAGGTAGTCGGTTGTCGAGATTTTTGTTACTCCAATGGATGGTAGCCTTGTAATTATGGAAGGTAGTCTGTTGTCCAAATTTTTGTTACTACAATGGATGGTAGCCTTGTCATTATGGAAGGTAGTATGATGTCGATATCTTTGTTACTACATTGAATGGTAAAATTGTCATTATGGAAGGTAGTATATTGTCGATATTTTTGTTACTACAATGGATGGTACCCTAGTCATTATGGAACGTAGTCTGTTGTTGTGATTTCTGTTACTCCAATGGATAGTAGCCTTGTCATTATGGAAGGTAGTCTATTGTCGAGATTTTCGTTACTCCAATGAATGGTAGCCTTGTCATTATTGAAGGTAGTCTGTTGTCGAGATTTTTGTTACAACAATGGATGGTAGCCTTGTCATTATGGAAGGTAGTCTGTTGTCGAGATTTTTAATATTCCAATGGATGGTAGCCTTGTCATTTTGGAAGGTAGTCTGTTGTCGTGATTTTTGTTACTCTAATGGATGATAGCCTTGTCATTATGGAAGCTATTCTATTGTCGAGATTTTTGTTACTACAATGGATTGTAGTGTTGTCGTTATGGAAGGTAGTCTGTTGTCGATATCTTTGTTACTCCAATGGATGGTAGCCTAGTCATTATGGAAGGTAGTCTGTTGTCGAGATTTTTGTTACTCCAATGGATGGTAGCCTTGTCATTATTGAAGGTAGTATGTTGTCGAGATTTTTGTTACAACAATGGATGGTAGCCTTGTCATTATGGAAGGTAGTCTGTTGTCGAGATTTTTAATATTCCAATGGATGGTAGCCTTGTCATTATGGAAGGTAGTTTGTTGTCGTGATTTTTGTTACTCTAATGGATGATAGCCTTCTCATTATGGAAGCTATTCTATTGTCGGGATTTTTGTTACTACAATGGATTTTAGTGTTGTTGTTATGGAAGGTAGTCTGTTGTCGATATCTTTGTTACTCCAATGGATGGTAGCCTAGTCATTATGGAAGGTAGTCTGTTGTCGAGATTTTTGTTACTCCAATGGATGGTAGCCTTGTCATTATGGAAGGTAGTCTGTTGTCGAGATTTTTTATACTCCAATGGATTGTGGCCTTGTCATTATGGAAGGTAGTCTCTTGCGGATATTTTTGTTACTCCAATGATGGTACCCTTGTCCTTATGCAATGTAGTCTATTTTCGAGATTTTTGTTAGTCCAATGGATGGTAGCCTTGTCATTATGGAAGGTAGTCTGTTGTCTAGATTTGAGTTACTCCAATGGATGGTAGCCTTGTCATTATTGAAGGTAGTCTGTTGTCGGGATTTTTGTTACACCAATGGATGGTGGCCTTGTCATTATGGAAGGTAGTCTGTTGTCCAGATTTTTGTTACTCCAATGGGTGGTAGACTTGTCATTATGGAAGGTAGCCTGTTGTCGATATTTTTGTTACTCCATTGGATGGTAGCCTTTTCGTTATAGAAGGTTGTCTCTTGTTGAAATTTTTGTAATTCGAATGGATTATAGCCTTGTCATTATGGAAGGTAGTCTGTTGTCAAGATTTTTGTTACTACAATGGATTGTAGCCTTGTCGTTATGGAAGATAGTCTGTTGTCGAGATTTTTGTTACTCCAATGGATTGTAGCCTTGTCATTATTGAAGATATTCTATTATCGATATTTTTATTACTCCATTGGATGGAAGCCTTGTCATTATGGAAGGTAGTTTGTTATCGAGATTTTTGTTATTCCAATGGATGGTAGCCTTGTCATTATGGAAGGTATTCTGTTGTCCAGATTTTTGTTACTACAATGGATGGTAGCCTTGTCATTATGGAAGGTAGGATGTTGTCGAGATTTTTGTTATTCCAATGGATGGTAGCCTTGTCATTATGGAAGGTAGTCTGTTGTCGTGATTTTTGTTAATCCAATGGATGGAAGCCTTGTCATTATGGAAGGTATTCTTTTGACGAGATTTTTGTTATTGCAATGGATTTTAGCCTTGTCGTTATGGAAGGTAGTCTGTTGTTATGATTTTTGTTACTCTAATGGATGGTAGCTTTGTCATTATGGAAGGTAGTCGGTTGTCGAGATTTTTGTTACTCCAATGGATGGTAGCCTTGTAATTATGGAAGGTAGTCTGTTGTCCAAATTTTTGTTACTACAATGGATGGTAGCCTTGTCATTATGGAAGGTAGTATGATGTCGATATCTTTGTTACTACATTGAATGGTAAAATTGTCATTATGGAAGGTAGTATATTGTCGATATTTTTGTTACTACAATGGATGGTACCCTAGTCATTATGGAAAATAGTCTGTTGTTGTGATTTCTGTTACTCCAATGGATAGTAGCCTTGTCATTATGGAAGGTAGTCTATTGTCGAGATTTTCGTTACTCCAATGAATGGTAGCCTTGTCATTATTGAAGGTAGTCTGTTGTCGAGATTTTTGTTACAACAATGGATGGTAGCCTTGTCATTATGGAAGGTAGTCTGTTGTCGAGATTTTTAATATTCCAATGGATGGTAGCCTTGTCATTTTGGAAGGTAGTCTGTTGTCGTGATTTTTGTTACTCTAATGGATGATAGCCTTGTCATTATGGAAGCTATTCTATTGTCGAGATTTTTGTTACTACAATGGATTGTAGTGTTGTCGTTATGGAAGGTAGTCTGTTGTCGATATCTTTGTTACTCCAATGGATGGTAGCCTAGTCATTATGGAAGGTAGTCTGTTGTCGAGATTTTTGTTACTCCAATGGATGGTAGCCTTGTCATTATGGAAGGTAGTCTATTGTCGAGATTTTTGTTACTCCAATGGATGGTAGCCTTGTCATTATGGAAGGTAGTCTGTTGTCTAGATTTGAGTTACTCCAATGGATGGTAGCCTTGTCATTATTGAAGGTAGTCTGTTGTCGGGATTTTTGTTACGCCAATGGATGGTGGCCTTGTCATTATGGAAGGTAGTCTGTTGTCCAGATTTTTATTACTCCAATAGATGGTAGACTTGTCATTATGGAAGGTAGCATGTTGTCGATATTTTTGTTACTCCATTGGATGGTAGCCTTGTCATTATGGAAGGTAGTATGTTGTCGAGATATTTGTTATTCCAATGGATGGTAGCCTTGTCATTATGGAAGGTAGTCTGTTGTCGTGATTTTTGTTAATCCAATGGATGGTAGCCTTGTCATTATGGAAGGTATTCTGTTGTCGAGATTTTTGTTACTGCAATGGATTGTAGCCTTGTCGTTATGGAAGGTAGTTTGTTGTTATGATTTCTATTACTCCAATGGATGGTAGCCTTGTCATTATGGAAGGTAGTCGGTTGTCGAGATTTTTGTTACTCCTATGGATGGTAGCCTTGTAATTATGGAAGGTAGTCTGTTGTCCAGATTTTTGTTACTACAATGGATGGTAGCCTTGTCATCATGGAAGGAAGTCTGTTGTCGAGATTTTTGTTATTCCAATGGATGGTAGCCTTGTCATTATGGAAGGTAGTATATTGTCGTGATTTTTGTTACTCTAATGGATGGTAGCCTTGTCATTATAGAAGTTATTGTTTGTCGAGATTTTTGTTACTACAATGGATTGTAGCCTTGTCATTATGGAAGGTAGTCTGTTGTCGATATCTTTGTTACTCCAATGGATGGTAGCCTTGTCATTATGGAAGGTAGTCTGTTGTTGAGATTTTTTATACTCCAATGGATTATAGCCTTGTCATTATGGAAGGTAGTCTCTTGTGGATATTTTTGTTACTCCAATGATGGTACCCTGGTCATTATGGAAGGTAGTCTGCTGTCAAGATTTCTGTTACTCCGATAGATGGTAGCCTTGTCATTATGGAAGGTAGTCTGTTGTCAGATTTTTGTTACAACAATGGATGGTGGCCTTGTCATTATTGAAGGTAGTATGTCGTTGTGATTTATGTTACTCCAATGGATGGTAGACTTGTCATTAAGGACGGTAGTCTGTTGTTCAGATTTTTGTTACTCCAATGGATGGTAGACTTGTCATTATGGAAGGTAGTCTATTGTCAAGATTTCTGTTACTCCAATGGATGGTAGCCTTGTCATTATGGAAGGTAGTCTGTTGTCTAGATTTTTGTTACAACAATGGATGGTAGCCTTGTCTTTATGGAAGGTAGTCTGTTGTCGAGATTTTTAATATTCCAATCGATGGTAGCCTTGTCATTATGGAAGGTAGTCTGTTGTCGTTATTTTTTTTACTCTAATGGATGATAGCCTTATCATTATAGAAGCTATTCTATTGTCGAGATTTTTGTTACTACAATGGATTGTAGTGTTGTCGTTATGGAAGGTAGTCTGTTGTCGATATCTTTGTTACTCCAATGGATGGTAGCCTAGTCATTATGGAAGGTAGTTTGTTGTCGAGATTTTTGTTACTCCAATGGAGGGTAGCCTTGTTATTATGGAAGGTAGTCTGTTGTCGAGATTTTTTATACTCCAATGGATTGTGGCCTTGTCATTATGGAAGGTAGTCTCTTGCGGATATATATGTTACTCCGATGATGGTACCCTTGTCCTTATGCAATGTAGTCTATTGCCGAGATTTTTGTTACTCCAATGGATGGTAGCCTTGTCTTTATGGAAGGTAGTCTGTTGTCGGGATTTTTGTTACGCCAATGGATGGTGGCCTTGTAATTATGGAAGGTAGTCTGTTGTCCAGATTTTTGTTACTCCAATGGATGGTAGACTTTTCATTATGGAAGGTAGCCTGTTGTCGATATTTTTGTTACTCCATTGGATGGTAGCCTTTTCGTTATGGAAGGTTGTCTCTTGTTGAAATTTTTGTAATTCGAATGGATTATAGCCTTGTCATTATGGAAGGTAGTCTGTTGTCGAGATTTTTGTTACTACAATGGATTGTAGCCTTGTCGTTATGGAAGGTAGTCTATTGTCGAGATTTTTGTTAATCCAATGGATTGTAGCCTTGTCATTATTGAAGATATTCTATTGTCGATATTTTTATTACTCCATTGGATGGAAGCCTTATCATTATGGAAGGCAGTCTGTTGTCGTGATTTTGGTTACTCCAATGGATGGTAGCCTTGTCATTATGGAAGGTAGTCTGTTGTCCAAATTTTTGTTACTACAATGGATGGTAGCCTTGTCATTATGGAAGGTAGTATGTTGTCGAGATTTTTGTTATTCCAATGGATGGTAGCCTTGTCACTATGGAAGGTAGTCTGTTGTCGTGATTTTTGTTAATCCAATGGACGGTAGCCTTGTCATTATGGAAGGTATTCTGTTGTCGAGATTTTTGTTACTGCAATGGATTGTAGCCTTGTCGTTATGGAAGGTAGTCTGTTGTTATGATTTCTAATACTCCAATGGATTGTAGCCTTGTCATTATGGAAGGTAGTCAGTTGTCGAGATTTTTGTTACTCCTATGGATGGTAGCCTTGTCACTATGGAAGGTAGTCTGTTGTCCAAATTTTTGTTACTACAATGGATGGTAGCCTTGTCATTATGGAAGGTAGTATGTTGTCGAGATTTTTGTTATTCCAATGGATGGTAGCCTTGTCACTATGGAAGGTAGTCTGTTGTCGTGATTTTTGTTAATCCAATGGATGGTAGCCTTGTCATTATGGAAGGTATTCTGTTGTCGAGATTTTTGTTACTGCAATGGATTGTAGCCTTGTCGTTATGGAAGGTAGTCTGTTGTTATGATTTCTATTACTCCAATGGATGGTAGCCTTGTCATTATGGAAGGTAGTCAGTTGTCGAGATTTTTGTTACTCCTATGGATGGTAGCCTTGTCATTATGGAAGGTAGTCTGTTGTCCAGATTTTTGTTACTACAATGAATGGTAGCCTTGTCATCATGGAAGGAAGTCTGTTGTCGAGATTTTTGTTATTCCAATGGATGGTAGCCTTGTCATTATGGAAGGTAGTCTATTATCGTCATTTTTGTTACTCTAATGGATGGTAGCCTTGTCATCATAGAAGGTATTCTTTCTCAAGATTTTTGTTACTACAATGCATTTTAGCCTTGTCGTTATGGAAGGTAGTCTGTTGTCGATATCTTTGTTACTCTAATGGATGGTAGCCTAATCATTACGGAAGGTAGTCTGTTGTCGACATTTTTGTTACTCCAATGGATGGTAGCCTTGTCATTATGGAAGGTAGTCTGTTGTCGAGATTTTTTATACTCCAATGGATTATAGCCTTGTCATTATGGAAGGTAGTCTCTTGTGGTTATTTTTGTTACTCTAATGATGGTACCCTGGTCATTATGGCAGGTAGTCTGCTGTCAAGATTTTTGTTACTCCAATGGATGGTAGCCTTGTCATTATGGAAGGTAGTCTGTTGTCAGATTTTTGTTACAACAATGGATGGTAGCCTTGTCATTATGGAAGGTAGTTTGTTGTAGAGGTTTTTGTTATAACAATGCACGGTAGCCTTGTCATTATTGAAGGTAGTATGTCGTTGTGATTTATGTTACTCCAATGGATGGTAGACTTGTCATTAAGGACGGTAGTCTGTTGTTCAGATTTTTGTTACTACAATGGATGGTAGACTTGTCATTATGGAAGGTAGTCTATTGTCAAGATTTTCGTTACTCCATTGGGTGTTAACCTTTTCATTATGGAAGGTAGTGTGTTGTCGATATTTTTGTTATTCGAATGGATGGTAGCCTTGTCATTATGGAAGGTAGTCTGTTGTCATGATTTTTGTTACTCCAATGGATGGTAGCCTTGTCATTATGGAAGGTTGTCTCTTGTGGAAATTTTTGTTACTCCAATGGATGGTACCCTTGTCATTATGGAAGGTAGTCTGTTGTCGAGATTTTTGTTAGTCCAATGGATGGTAGCCTTTTTATTATGGAATATATTTTATTGTCGATATTTTTATTACTCAATTGGATGGAAGCCTTGTCATTATGGAAGGTAGTTTGTTGTTGAGATTTTTGTTATTCCAATGGATGGTAGCCTTATCATTATGGAAGGTAGTCTGTTGCCGTGATTTTTGTTACTCCAATGGATGGTAGCCTTTTCATTATGGAAGGTAGTGTGTTGTCAATATTTTTGTTATTCGAATGGATGGTCGCCTTGTCATTATGGAAGGTAGTCTGTTGTCGTGATTTTTGTTACTCCAATGGATGGTAACCTTGTCATTATGGAAGGTTCTCTCTTGTGGAAATTTTTGTTACTCCAATGGATGGTACCCTTGTCATTATGGAAGGTAGTCTGTTGTCGAGATTTTTGTTACTCCAATGGATGGTAGCCTTGTCATTATGGAAGATATTTTATTGTCGATATTTTTATTACTCCATTGGATGGAAGCCTTGTCATTATGGAAGGTAGTTTGTTATCGAGATTTTTTTATTCCAATGGATGGTAGTCTTTTCATTATGGATGGTAGTTTGTTGTCGTGATTTTTGTTATAGCAATAGATGGTAGCCTTGTCATTATGGAAGGTAGTATGCTGTCGGGAATTTTTATTACTCCAATGGATGTTAGCCTTGTCATTATGGAAGGTAGTCTGTTGTCCAGATTTTTGTTACTCCAATGGATGGTAGCCTTGTCATTATGGAAGATAGTTTGTTGTCGATATTTTTGTTACTCCAATGGATGGTAGCCTTGTCATTATGGAAGATATTCTATTGTCGATATTTTTATTACTTCATTGGATGGAAACCTTATCATTATGGAAGGTAGTTTGTTGTCGAGATTTTTGTTATTCCAATGGATGGTAGCCTTGTCATTATGGAAGGTAGTCTGTTGTCGTGATTTATGTTACTCCAATGGATGGTAGCCTTGCCATTATGGAAGGTAGTATGTTGTTGATATCTTTGTTACTACAATGGATGGTAGCCTTGTCATTAATGAAGGTAGTCTGTTGTCGAGATTTTAGTTACTGCAATGGATGGTAGCCTTGTCATTATGGAAGGTAGTCTGTTGTTATGATTTCTGTTACTCCAATGGATGGTAGCCTTTTCATTATGGAAGGTAGTCTATTGTCGAGATTTTTGTTACTCCAATGGATGGTAGCCTTGTCATTATGGAAGGTAGTCTGTTGTCGAGATTTTTGTTACTAAAATGGATGGAGGCTTTGTCATTATGGAAGGTAGTCTGTTTTCGATATTTTTGTTATTCCAATGGATGGTAGCCTTGTCATTATGGAAGGTAGTCTGTTGTCGTGATTTTTTTACTCCAATGGATGGTAGCCTTCTCATTTTGGAAGGTATTCTATTGTCGATATTTTTGTTACTATAGTGGATTGTTGCCTTGTCGTTATGGAAGGTAGTCTGTTGTCGATATCTTTGTTACTCCAATGGATGGTAGCCTAGTCATTAAGGAAGGTAGTCTGTTGTCGAGATTTTTGTTATTGCAATGGATGGTAGCCTTGTAATTATGGAAGGTAGTCTGCTGTCGGGAATTTTGTTACTCCAATGGATGGTAGCCATGTCATTATGTAAGGTAGTCTCTTGTGGATATTTTTCTTACTCCAATGATGGTACCCTTGTCATTATGGAAGGTAGTCTGCTATCAAGATTTTTGTTACTCCAATGGATGGTAGCCTTGTCATTATGGAAGATATTCTATTGTCGATATTTTTATCACTTCATTGGATGGAAACCTTGTCATTATGGAAGGTAGTTTGTTGTCGAGATTTTTGTTATTCCAATGGATGGTAGCCTTGTCATTATGGAAGGTAGTCTATTGTCGTGATTTATGTTACTCCAATGGATGGTAGCCTTGTCATTATGGAAGGTAGTATGTTGTTGATATCTTTGTTACTACAATGGATGGTAGCCTTGTCATTATGGAAGGTAGTCTGTTGTTATGATTTCTATTACTCCAATGGATGGTAGCCTTTTCATTATGGACGGTAGTCTATTGTCGAGATTTTTGTTACTCCAATGGATGGTAGCCTTGTCATTATGGAAGGTAGTCTGTTGTCGAGATTTTTGTTACTAAAATGGATTGTAGCTTTGTCATTATGGAAGGTAGTCTGTTGTCGATCTTTTTGTTATTCCAATGGATGGTAGCCTTGTCATTATGGAAGGTAGTCTGTTGTCGTGATTTTTGTTACTCCAATGGATGGTAGCCTTGACATTTTGGAAGGTATTCTGTTGTCGATATTTTTGTTACTATAGTGGGTTGTTGCCTTGTCGTTATGGAAGGTAGTCTATTGTCGATATCTTTGTTACTCCAATGGATGGTAGCCTAGTCATTAAGGAAGGTAGTCTGTTGTCGAGATTTTTTTTACTCCAATGGATGGTAGCCTTGTCATTATGGAAGGTAGTCCGTTGTCGAGATTTTTTATACTCCAATGGATTATAGCCTTGTCATTATGTAAGGTAGTCCCTAGTGGATATTTATGTTACTCCAATGATGGTACCCTTGTCATTATGGAAGGTAGTCTGCTATCAAGATTTTTTTACTCCAATGGATGGTAGCCTTGTCATCATGGAAGGTAGTATGTTTTCTAGATTTCTGTTACTCCAATGGATGGTAGCCTTGTCATTATGGAAGGTAGTCGGTTGTCGAGATTTTTGTTACTCCTATGGATGGTAGCCTTTTAATTATGGAAGGTAGTCTGTTGTCCAGATTTTTTTTACTACAATGGATGGTAGCCTTGTCATCATGGAAGGAAGTCTGTTGTCGAGATTTTTGTTATTTAAATGGATGGTAACCTTGTCGTTATGGAAGGTAGTCTATTGTCGATATCTTTGTTACTCCAATGGATGGAAGCCTAATCATTATAGAAGGTAGTCTATTGTCGAGATTTTTGTTACCCTAATGGATGGTAGCCTTGTCATTATGGAAGGTAGTCTGTTGTCGAGATTTTTGTTACTAAAATGGATGGTAGCTTTGTCATTATGGAAGGTAGTCTGTTGTCGATATTTTTGTTACTCCAATGGATGGTAGCCTTGTTATTATGGAAGGTAGTCTGTTGTCGAGATTTTTGTTACTAAAATGGATTGTAGCTTTTTCATTATAGAAGGTAGTCTGTTGTCGATATTTTTGTTACTCCAATGGATGGTAGCCTTGTCGTTATGGAAGGTAGTCTGTTGTCGTGATTTTTGTTACTCCAATGGATGGTAGCCTTGACATTTTGGAAGGTAGTCTATTGTCGATATCTTTGTTACTCCAATGGATGGTAGCCTAGTCATTAAGGAAGGTATTCTGTTGTCGATATTTTTGTTACTCCAATGGATGGTAGCCTTGTCATTATGGAAGGTAGTCTGTTGTCGAGATTTTTTATACTCCAATGGATTATAGCCTTGTCATTATGTAAGGTAGTCCCTAGTGGATATTTTTGTTACTCCAATGATGGTACCCTTGTCATTATGGAAGGTAGTCTGCTATCAAGATTTTTTTACTCCAATGGATGGTAGCCTTGTCATTATGGAAGGTAGTATGTTTTCTAGATTTCTGTTACTCCAATGGATGGTAGCCTTGTCATTATGGAAGGTAGTCGGTTGTCGAGAATTTTGTAACTCCTATGGATGGTAGCCTTGTAATTATGGAAGGTAGTCTGTTGTCCAGATTTTTGTTACTACAATGGATGGTAGCCTTGTCATCATGGAAGGAAGTCTGTTGTCGTGATTTTTGTTACTCTAATGGATGGTAGCCTTGTCATTATAGAAGGTATTCTTTGTCGAGATTTTTGTTACTACAATGGATTGTAGTCTTGTCGTTATGGAAGGTAGTCTGTTGTCGATATCTTTGTTACTCCAATGGATTGTAGCCTAATCATTATAGAAGGTAGTCTATTGTCGAGATTTTTGTACTCCAATGGATGGTAGCCTTGTCATTTTGGAAGGTATTCTGTTGTCGATATTTTTGTTACTATAGTGGATTGTTGCCTTGTCGTTATGGAAGGTAGTCTGTTGTCGATATCTTTGTTACTCCAATGGATGGTAGCCTTGTCATTATGGAAGGTAGTTTGTTGTCGAGATTTTTGTTACTGCAATGGATGGTAGCCTTGTCATTATGGAAGGTGGTATGTTGTTATGATTTCTATTACTCCAATGGATTGTAGCCTTTTCATTATGGAAGGTAGTCTATTGTCGAGATTTTTGTTACTCCAATGGATGGTAGCCTTGTCATTATGGAAGGTAGTCTGTTGTCGAGATTTTTGTTACTAAAATGGATGGTAGCTTTGTCATTATGGAAGGTAGTCTGTTGTCGATATTTTTGTTATTCCAATGGATGGTAGCCTTATCACTATGGAAGGTAGTCTATTGTCGTGATTTTTTTTACTCCAATGGATGGTAGCCTTGTCATTTGGGAAGGTATTCTGTTGTCGATATTTTTGTTACTATAGTGGATTGTTGCCTTGTCGTTATGGAAGGTAGTCTGTTGTCGATATCTTTGTTACTCGAATGTATTATAGCCTTGTCATTATGGAAGTTAGTCTGTTGTCGAGATTTTTGTTACTACAATGGATTGTAGCCTTGTCGTTATGGAAGGTAGTCTGTTGTCGAGATTTTTTATACTCCAATGGATTATAGCCTTGTCATTATGTAAGGTAGTCCCTTGTGGATATTTTTGTTACTCCACTGATGGTACCCTTGTCATTATGGAAGGTAGTCTGCTATCAAGATTTTTTTACTCCAATGGATGGTTGCCTTGTCATTATAGAAGGTAGTATGTTTTCTAGATTTCTGTTACTCCAATGGATGGTAGCCTTGTCATTATGGAAAGTAGTCGGTTGTCGAGATTTTTGTTACTCCTATGGATGGTAGCCTTATAATTATGGAAGGTAGTCTGTTGTCCAGATTTTTGTTACTACAATGGATGGTAGCCTTGTCATCATGGAAGGAAGTCTGTTGTCGAGATTTTTGTTATTCAAATGGATGGTAGCCTTGTCATTATGGAAGGTAGTCTATTGTCATGATTTTTGTTACTCTAATGGATGGTAGCCTTGTAATTATAGAAGGTATTCTTTGTCGAGATTTTTGTTACTACAATGGATTGTAGCCTTGTCGTTATGGAAGGTAGTCTGTTGTCGATATCTTTGTTACTCCAATGGATGGTAGCCTAATCATTATAGAAGGTAGTCTATTGTCGAGATTTTTGTTACTCCAATGATGGTACCCTGGTCATTATGGAAGGTAGTCTGCTGTCAAGATTTCTGTTACTCCGATGGATGGTAGCCTTGTCATTATGGAAGGTAGTCTGTTGTCTAGATTTTTGTTACAACAATGGATGGTAGCCTTGTCATTATGGAAGGTAGTCTGTTGTCTAGATTTTTGTTACAACAATGGATGGTAGCCTTGTCATTATGGAAGGTAGTATGTTGTCGAGATTTTTAATATTCCAATGGATGGTAGCCTTGTCATTATGGAAGGTAGTCTGTTGTCGTGATTTTTCTTACTCTAATGGATCATAGCCTTGTCATTATGGAAGCTATTCTATTGTCGAGATTTTTGTTACTACAATGGATTGTAGTGTTGTTGTTATGGAAGGTAGTCTGTTGTCGATATCTTTGTTACTCCATTGGATGGTAGCCTAGTCATTACGGAAGGTAGTCTGTTGTCGAGATTTTTTTTACTCCAATGGATGGTAGCCTTTTCATTATGGAAGGTAGTCTGTTGTCGATATTTTTTATACTCCAATGGATTGTGGCCTTGTCATTATGGAAGGTAGTCTCTTGCGGATATATTTGTTACTCCAATGATGGTACCCTTGTCCTTATGCAATGTAGTCTATTGTCGAGATTTTTGTTACTCCAATGGATGGTAGCCTTGTCTTTATGGAAGGTAGTCTATTGTCCAGATTTTTGTTACGGCAATGGATGGTGGCCTTGTCATTATGGAAGGTAGTCTGTTGTCCAGATTTTTGTTACTCCAATGGATAGTAGACTTTTCATTATGGAAGGTAGCCTGTTGTCGATATTTTTGTTACTCCATTGGATGGTAGCCTTTTCGTTATGGAAGGTTGTCTTTTGTTGAAATTTTTGTAATTCGAATGGATTATAGCCTTGTCATTATGGAAGGTAGTCTGTTGTCGAGATTTTTGTTACTACAATGGATTGTAGCCTTATCGTTATGGAAGGTAGTCTGTTGTCGAGATTTTTGTTAATCCAATGGATTGTAGCCTTGTCATTATTGAAGATATTCTATTGTCGATATTTTTATTACTCCATTGGATGGAAGCCTTGTCATTATGGAAGGTAGTCTGTTGTTGTGATTTTTGTTACTCCAATGGATGGTAGCCTTGTCATTATGGAAGGTAGTCTGTTGTCGAGATTTTTGTTTCTACAATGGATGGTAGCCTTATCATTATGGAAGGTAGTATGTTGTCGAGATTTTTGTTATTCCAATGGATGGTAGCCTTGTCATTATGGAAGGTAGTTTGTTGTCGTGATTTTTGTTAATCCAATGGATGGTAGCCTTCTCATTATGGAAGGTATTCTGTTGTCGAGATTTTTGTTACTGCAATGGATTGTAGCCTTGTCGTTATGGAAGGTAGTCTGATGTTATGATTTATGTTACTCCGATGGATGGTAGCCTTGTCATTATGTTAAGTAGTCGGTTGTCGAGATTTTTGTTACTCCTATGGATGGTAGCCTTGTCATTATGGAAGGTAGTCTGTTGTCCAGATTTTTGTTACTACAATGGATGGTAGCCTTGTCATCATGGAAGGTAGTCTATTATCGTCATTTTTGTTACTCTAATGGATGGTAGCCTTGTCATTATAGAAGGTATTCTTTGTCGAGATTTTTGTTACTACAATGCATTGTAAGCTTGTCGTTATGGAAGGTAGTCTGTTGTCGATATCTTTGTTACTACAATGGATGTTAGCCTAATCATTATGGAAGGTAGTCTGTTGTCGAGATTTTTTTTACTCCAATGGATGGTAGCCTTGTCATTATGGAAGGTAGTCTGTTGTCGAGATTTTTTATACTCCAATGGATTATAGCCTTATCATTATGGAAGGTAGTCTTTGTGGATATTTTTGTTACTCTAATGATGGTACCCTGGTCATTATGGCAGGTAGTCTGCTGTCAAGATTTTTGTTACTCCAATGGATGGTAGCCTTGTCATTATGGAAGGTAGTCTGTTGTCAGATTTTTGTTACAACAATGGATGGTATCCTTGTCATTATGGAAGGTAGTTTGTTGTAGAGATTTTTGTTATAACAATGCATGGTTGCCTTGTCATTATTGAAGGTAGTATGTCGTTGTGATTTATGTTACTCCAATGGATGGTAGACTTGTTATTAAGGACGGTACTCTGTTGTTCAGATTTTTGTTACTCCAATGGATGGTAGACTTGTCATTATGGAAGGTAGTCTATTGTCAAGATTTTCGTTACTCCATTGGATGTTAGCCTTTTCATTATGGAAGGTAGTGTGTTGTCGATATTTTTGTTATTCGAATGGATGGTAGCCTTGTCATTATGGAAGGTAGTCTGTTGTCGTGATTTTTGTGACTCCAATGGATGGTAGCCTTGTCATTATGGAAGGTTTTCTCTTGTGGAAATTTTTGTTACACCAATGGATGGTACCCTTGTCATTATGGAAGGTAGTCTGTTGTCGAGATTTTTGTTAGTCCAATGGAAGGTAGCCTTTTTATTATGGAATATATTTTATTGTCGATATTTTTATTACTCAATTGGATGGAAGCCTTGTCATTATGGAAGGTAGTTTGTTGTCGAGATTTTTGTTATTCCAATGGATGGTAGCCTTATCATTATGGAAGGTAGTCTGTTGTCGTGATTTTTGTTACTCCAATGGATGGTAGCCTTTTCATTATGGAAGGTAGTGTGTTGTCGATATTTTTGTTATTCGAATGGATGGTCGCCTTGTCATTATGGAAGGTAGTCTGTTGTCGTGATTTTTGTTACCCCAATGGATGGTAGCCTTGTCATTATGGAAGGTTCTCTCTTGTGGAAATTTTTGTTACTCCAATGGATGGTACCCTTGTCATTATGGAAGGTAGTCTATTGTCGAGATTTTTGTTACTCCAATGGATGGTAGCCTTGTCATTATGGAAGATATTTTATTGTCGATATTTTTATTACTCCATTGGATGGAAGCCTTGTCATTATGGAAGGTAGTTTGTTATCGAGATTTTTTTTATTCCAATGGATGGTAGTCTTATCATTACAGAAGGTAGTTTGTTGTCGTGATTTTTGTTATTGCAATGGATGGTAGCCTTGTCATTATGGAAGGTAGTCTGCTGTCGGGAATTTTGTTACTGCAATGGATGGTAGCCTTGTCATTATGGAAGGTAGTCTATTGTCCAGATTTTTGTTACTCCAATGGATGGTAGCCTTGTCATTATGGAAGATAGTTTGTTGTCGAGATTTTTGTTACTCCAATGGATGGTAACCTTGTCATTATGGAAGATATTCTATTGTCGATATTTTTATTACTTCATTGGATGGAAACCTTGTCATTATGGAAGGTAGATTGTTGTCGAGATTTTTGTTATTCCAATGGATGATAGCCTTGTTATTATGGAAGGTAGTCTGTTGTCGTGATTTATGTTACTCCAATGGATGGTAGCCTTGCTATTATGGAAGGTAGTATGTTGTCGATATCTTTGTTACTACAATGGATGGTAGCCTTGTAATTAATGAAGGTAGTCTGTTGTCGAGATTTTAGTTACAACAATGGATGGTAGCCTTGTCATTATGGAAGGTAGTCTGTTGTTATGATTTCTGTTACTCCAATGGATGGTAGCCTTTTCATTATGGAAGGTAGTCTATTGTCGAGATTTTTGTTACTCCAATGGATGGTAGCCTTGTCATTATGGAAGGTAGTCTGTTGTCGAGATTTTTGTTACTAAAATGGATGGTAGCTTTGTCATTATGGAAGGTAGTCTGTTGTCGATATTTTTGTTATTCCAATGGATGGTAGCCTTGTCATTATGGAAGGTAGTCTGTTGTCGTGATTTTTTTACTCCAATGGATGGTAGCCTTGTCATTTTCGAAGGTATTCTGTTGTCGATATTTTTGTTACTATAGTGGATTGTTGCCTTGTCGTTATGGAAGGTAGTCTGTTGTCGATATCTTTGTTACTCCAATGGATGGTAGCCTTGTCATTAAGGAAGGTAGTTTGTTGTCGAGATTTTTGTTATTACAATGGATGGTAGCCTTGTCATTATGGAAGGTAGTCTGCTGTCGGGAATTTTGTTACTCCAATGGATGGTAGCCTTGTCATTATGTAAGGTAGTCTCTTGTGGATATTTTTCTTACTCCAATGATGGTACCCTTGTCATTATGGAAGGTAGTCTGCTATCAAGATTTTTGTTACTCCAATGGATGGTAGCCTTGTCATTATGGAAGATATTCTATTGTCGATATTTTTATTACTTCATTGGATGGAAACCTTGTCATTATGGAAGGTAGTTTGTTTTCGAGATTTTTGTTATTCCAATGGATGGTAGCCTTGTCATTATGGAAGGTAGTCTACTGTCGTGATTTATGTTACTCCAATGGATGGTAGCCTTGTCATTACGGAAGGTAGTATGTTGTTGATATCTTTGTTACTATAATGGATGGTAGCCTTCTCATTATGGAAGGTAGTTTGTTGTCGAGATTTTAGTTACTGCAACGGATGGTAGCCTTGTCATTATGGAAGGTAGTCTGTTGTTATGATTTTTATTACTCCAATGGATGGTAGCCTTTTCATTATGGAAGGTAGTCTATTGACGAGATTTTTGTTACTCCAATGGATGGTAGCCTTGTCATTATGGAGGGTAGTCTGTTGTCGAGATTTTTGTTACTAAAATGGATGGTAGCTTTGTCATTATGGAAGGTAGTCTGTTGTCGATATTTTTGTTATTCTAATGGATGGTAGCCTTGTCATTATGGAAGGTAGTCTGTTGTCGTGATTTTTGTTACTCCAATGGATGGTAGCCTTGTCATTTTGGAAGGTATTCTGTTGTCGATATTTTTGTTACTATAGTGGATTGTTGCCTTGTCGTTATGGAAGGTAGTCTGTTATCGATATCTTTGTTACTCCAATGGATGGTAGCCTAGTCATTAAGGAAGGTAGTCTGTTGTCGAGATTTTTGTTATTCCAATGGATGGTAGCCTTGTCATTATGAAAGGTAGTCTATAGTCGAGATTTTTTATACTCCAATGGATTATAGCCTTGTCATTATGTAAGGTAGTCCCTTGTGGATATTTTTGTTACTCCAATGATGGTACCCTTGTCATTATGGAAGGTAGTCTGCTATCAAGATTTTTTTACTCCAATGGATGGTAGCCTTGTCATTATGGAAGGTAGTATGTTTTCTAGATTTCAGTTACTCCAATGGATGGTAGCCTTGTCATTAGGGAAGGTAGTCTGTTGTCGGGAATTTTATTACTCCAATGGATGGTAGCCTTGTCATTATGAAAAGTAGTCTGTTGTCCAGATTTTTGTTACAATAATGGATGGTAGCCTTGTCATTATGGAAGGTAGTCTGTTGTTGTGATTTCTGTTACTCTAATGGATGATACCCTTTTCATTAAGGATGTTAGTGTGTTGTTCAGATTTTTGTAACTCCAATGGATAGTAGACTTGTCATTCTGGAAGGTAGTCTATTGTCGATATTTTTGTTACTCCATAGGATGGTAGCCTTTTCATTATGGAATGTTGTCTCTTGTTGAAATTTTTGTTATTCGAATGGATGGTAGCCTTGTCATTATGGAAGGTAGTCTATTGTCTTGATTTTTGTTACTCCATTGGATGGTAGCCTTGTCATTATGGAAGGTTGTCTCTTGTTGAAATTTTTGTTACTCCAATGGATGGTACCCTTGTCATTATGGAAGGTAGTCTGTTGTCGAGATTTTTGTTACTCCAATGGATTATAGCCTTGTCATTATGGAAGATATTCTATTGTCGATATTTTTATTACTCCATTGGATGGAAGCCTTGTCATTATGGAAGGTAGGTTGTTGTCGATATTTTTGTTACTACAATGGATGGTAGCCTTGTCATCATGGAAGGTAGTCTGCTGTCGAGATTTTTGTTATTCCAATGGATGGTATCCTTGTCATTATGGAAGGTTGTCTGTTGTCGTGATTTTTGTTACTCCAATGGATGGTAGCCTTGTCATCATGGAAGGTAGTCTGTTGTCGAGATTTTTGTTACTACAATGGATTATAGCCTTGTCGTTATGGAAGGTAGTCTGTTGTCGATATCTTTGTTACTCCAATGGATGGTAGCCTAGTCATTATTGAAGGTAGTATGTTGTCGATATATTTGTTACTACAATGGATGGTAGCGTTGTCACTATGGAAGGTAGTCTGCTGTCGAGATTTTTGTTAATCCAATGGATGGTAGCCTTGACATTATGGAAGGTAGTGTGTTGTCCAGATTTTTGTTAATCCAATGGATGGTACCCTTGTCATTATGGAAGGTAGTCTGCTGTCAAGATTTTTGTTAATCCAATGGATAGTAGCCTTGACATTATGGGAGGTATTCCGATGCCGAGATTTTTGTTACTCCAATGGATGGTAGCCTTGTCATTATGGAAGGTTGTCTCTTGTGGAAATTTTTGTTACTCCAATGGATGGTACCCTTGTCATTATGGAAGGTAGTCTATTGTCGAGATTTTTGTTACTCCAATGGATTGTAGCCTTGTCATTATGGAAGGTAGTCTATTATCGATATCTTTGTTACTCTAATGGATGGTAGCCTAGTCATTATGGAAGGGAGTCTGTTGTCGATATCTTTGTTACTCCAATGGATGGTAGCCTAGTCATTATGGAAGTTAGTCTGTTGTCGAGATTTATGTTACTCGAATGGATGGTAGCCTTGTCATTATGGAAGGTAGTATTTTGTCGAGATTTTTATACTCCCTTGGATTATAGCCTTATCATTATGGAAGGTAGTCTCTTGTGGATATTTTTGTTAATCCAATGATGGTACCCTTGTCATTATGGAAGGTAGTCTGCTGTCATGATTTTTTTTAATCCAATGTATGGTAGCCTTGTCATTATGGAAGGTAGTGTGTTGTCCAGATCTTTGTTACTCCAATGTATAATAGCCTTGTCATTATGGAAGGTAGTCTATTGTATAGATTTTTGATACAACAATGGATGGTAGCCTTGTCATTATGGAAGGTAGTTTGTTGTCGAGATTTTTGTTACTGCAATGGATGGTAGCCTTGTCATTATGGAAGTTAGTCTATTGTCGTGATTTTTGTTACTCCAATGGATGATAGCCTTGTCATTATGGAAGGTTGTCTCTTGTGGAAATTTTTGTTACTCCAATGGATGGTACCCTTGTCATTATGGAAGGTAGTCTGTTGTCGAGATTTTTGTTACTCCAATGGATTGTAGCCTTGTCATTATGGAAGATATTCTATTGTCGATATTTTTATTACTCCATTGGATGAAAGCCTTATCATTATGGAATGTAGTTTGTTGTCGAGATTTCTGTTATTCCAATGGATGGTAGCCTTGTCATTATGGAATGTAGTCTGTTGTTATGATTCTTGTTACTCCAATGGTTGGTAGCCTTGTCATTATGGAAGGTTGTCTCTTATGGAAATATTTGTCACTCCAATGGATTGTACCCTTGTCATTATGGAAGGTAGTTTGTGGTCGAGATTTTTGTTACTCCAATGGATTGTAGCCTTGTCATTATGGAAGATATTCCATTGTTTATATTTTTATTACTCCATTGGATGAAAGCCTTGTCAATATGGAATGTAGTTTTTTGTCGAGATTTGTGTTATTCCAATGGATGGTAGCCTTCTCATTATGGAATGTAGTCTGTTGTCGTGATTTTTGTTACTCCAATGGATGGTAGCCTTGTCATTATGGAAGGTAGTCTGTTATCGAGATTTTTGTTACTACAATGGATGGTACCCTTGTCATTATGGAATGTAATCTATTGTAGAGATTTTTGTTATTCCAATGGATGATACCCTTGTCATTATGGAAGGTAGGCTGTTGTCGACATTTTTGTTACTCCAATGGATGGTAGCCATGTCATTATGGAAGATAGTCTATTGTCGATATTTTTATTACTCTATTGGATGGAAGCCTTATCATTATGGAAGGTAGTCTGTTGTCGAGATTTTTGTTATTCCAATGGATGGTAGCCTTGTCTTTATGGATAGGAGTCTATTGTCGTGATTTTTGTTACTCCAATGGATGGTAGCCTTGTCATTATGGAAGGTAGTTGTTGTCGAGATTTTTGTTATTCTAATGGATGGTAGCCTTGTCATTATGGAATTTAGTCTGTTGTCTTGATTTTTGTTACTCCAATGGATGGTAGCCTTGTCATTATGGAAGGTAGTATGATGTAGATATCTTTGTTACTACACTGGATGGTAGCCTTGTCAATATGGAAGCCTTGTTATTATGGAAGGTAGTCTGCTGTCAAGATTTTTGTTAATCCAATGGATGGTAGCCTTGACATTATGGAAGGTAGTGTGTTGTCCATATTTTTGTTAATCCAATGGATGGTACCCTTGTCATTATGGAAGGTAGTCTGCTGTCTAGATTTTTGTTAATCCAATGGATGGTAGCCTTGACATTATGGAAGGTAGTGTGTTGTCCAGATTTTTGTTACTCCAATGGATAGTAGCCTTGTCATTATGGAAGGTAGTCTATTATCTAGATTTTTGTTACAACAATGGATGGTAGCCTTGTCATTATGGAAGGTAGTTTGTTGTCGAGATTTTTGTTAATGCAATGGATGGTAGCCTTGTCATTATGGAAGGTAGTCTGTTGTCGTGATTTTTGTTACTCCAATGGATGGTAGCCTTGTCATTATGGAAGGTTGTCTCTTGTGGAAATTTTTGTTACTCCAATGGATGGTTGCCTTGTCATTATGGAGGGTAGTCTGTTGTCGACATTTTTATTACTCCAATGGATGGTAGCCATGTCATTATGGAAGATAGTCTATTGTCGATATTTTTATTACTCCATTGGATGGAAGCCTTATCATTATGGAAGGTAGTCTGTTGTCGAGATTTTTGTTATTCCAATGGATGGTACCCTTGTCATTATGGAAGGTAGTCTATTATCGTGATTTTTGTTACTCCAATGGATGGTAGCCTTGTCATTATGGAAGATATTCTATTGTTTATATTTTTATTACTCCATTGGATGAAAGCCTTGTCATTATGGAATGTAGTTTTTTGTCGAGATTTGTGTTATTCCAATGGATGATAGCCTTGTCATTATGGAATGTAGTCTGTTGTCGTGATTTTTGTTACTCCAATGGATGGTAGCCTTGTCATTATGGAAGGTAGTCTATTATCGAGATTTTTGTTACTACAATGGATTGTACCCTTGCCATTATGGAATGTAGTCTGTTGTAGAGATTTTTGTTATTCCAATGGATGGTACCCTTGTAATTATGGAAGGTAGTCTGTTGTCGACATTTTTGTTACTATAATGGATGGTAGCCATGTCATTATGGAAGATAGTCTATTGTCGATATTTTTATTACTCCATTGGATGGAAGCCTTATCATTATGGAAGGTAGTCTGTTGTCAAGATTTTTGTTATTCCAATGGATGGTAGCCTTGTTATTATGGAAGGTAGTCTATTGTCGTGATTTTTGTTACTCCAATGGATGGTAGCCTTGTCATTATGGAAGGTAGTTGTTGTCGAGATTTTTGTTATTCCAATGGATGGTAGCCTTGTCATTATGGAATTTAGTCTGCTGTCGTGATTTTTGTTACTCCAATGGATGGTAGCCTTGTCATTATGGAAGGTAGTATGTTGTCGATATCTTTGTTACTACAATGGATGGTAGCCTTGTCAATATGGAAGCCTTGTCATTATGGAAGGTAGTCTGCTGTCAAGATTTTTGTTAATCCAATGGATGGTAGCCTTGACATTATGGAAGGTAGTGTGTTGTCCAGATTTTTGTTAATCCAATGGATGGTACCCTTGTCATTATGGAAGGTAGTCTGCTGTCAAGATTTTTGTTAATCCAATGGATGGTAGCCTTGACATTATGGGAGGTATTCTGATGTCGAGATTTTTGTTACTCCAAAGGATGGTAGCCTTGTCATTATGGAAGGTTGTCTCTTGTGGAAATTTTTGTTACTCCAATGGATGGTACCCTTGTCATTATGGAAGGTAGTCTATTGTCGAGATTTTTGTTACTCCAATGGATTGTAGCCTTGTCATTATGGAAGGTAGTCTATTGTCGATATCTTTGTTACTCTAATGGATGGTAGCCTAGTCATTATGGAAGGTAGTCTGTTGTCGATATCTTTGTTACTCTAATGGATGGTAGCCTAGTCATTATGGAAGTTAGTCTGTTGTCGAGATTTATGTTACTCGAATGGATGGTAGCCTTGTCATTATGGAAGGTAGTATTTTGTCGAGATTTTTATACTCCTTTGGATTATAGCCTTATCATTATGGAAGGTAGTCTATTGTATAGATTTTTGATACAACAATGGATGGTAGCCTTGTCATTATGGAAGGTAGTTTGTTGTCGAGATTTTTGTTACTGCAATGGATGGTAGCCTTGTCATTATGGAAGTTAGTCTATTGTCGTGATTTTTATTACTCCAATGGATGATAGCCTTGTCATTATGGAAGGTTGTCTCTTGTGGAAATTTTTGTTACTCCAATGGATGGTACCCTTGTCATTATGGAAGGTAGTCTGTTGTCGAGATTTTTGTTACTCCAATGGATTGTAGCCTTGTCATTATGGAAGATATTCTATTGTCGATATTTTTATTACTCCATTGGATGAAAGCCTTATCATTATGGAATGTAGTTTGTTGTCGAGATTTCTGTTATTCCAATGGATGGTAGCCTTGTCATTATGGAATGTAGTCTGTTGTCGTGATTTTTGTTACTCCAATGGATGGTAGCCTTGTCATTATGGAAGGTAGTCTGTTATCGAGATTTTTGTTACTACAACGGATGGTACCGTTGTCATTATGGAAGGTAGTATGTTGTAGAGATTTTTGTTATTCCAATGGATGGTAGCCTTGTCATTATGGAAGGTAGTCTCTTGTCGTGAGTTTTGTTACTCCAATGGATGGTAGATTTGTCATTATGGAAGGTAGTTTGTTGTCGAGATTTTTGTTAATGCAATGGATGGTAGCCTTGTCATTATGGAAGGTAGTCTGTTGTCGTGATTTTTGTTACTCCAATGGATGGTAGCCTTGTCATTATGGAAGGTTGTCTCTTGTGGAAATTTTTGTTACTCCAATGGATGGTACCCTTGTCATTATGGAAGGTAGTCTGTTGTCGAGATTTTTGTTACTCCAATTGATGGTAGCCTTGTCATTATGGAAGATATTTTATTGTCGATTTTTTTATCACTCCATTGGATGGAAGCCTTGTCATTATGGAAGGTAGTTTGTTGTCGAGATTTTTGTTATTCCAATGGATGGTAGCCTTGTCATTATGGAAGGTTGTCTCTTTTGCATATTTTTGTTACTCCAATGGATGGTTCCCTTGTCATTATGGAAGGTAGTCTGTTGTTGAGATTTTTGTTACTCCAATGGATTGTAGCCTTGTCATTATAGAAGATATTCTATTGTCAATATTTTTATTACTCCATTGGATGGAAGCCTTGTCATTATGGAAGGTAGTTGTTGTCGAGATTTTTGTTATTCCAATGGATAATAGCCTTGTCATTATGAAATTTAGTCTGTTGTCATGATTTTTGTTACTCCAATAGATGGTAGCCTTGTCATTATGGAAGGTAGTATGTTGTTGATATCTTTGTTACTATAATGGATGGTAGCCTTGTCAATATGGAAGGTAGTCTATTGTCGATATTTTTGTTACTGCAATGGAT